>JAPDPK010000085.1:1200000-2400000 GCA_031772115.1 Heritiera littoralis
ATGTTGAATTTGATGAAGTGAGGGGGAGAATAATTGGCAGACAACCTCTTCCCCCAATTGGTGAAGTATTTTCTGAAGTACGAAGAGAAGAGTCGCAGGAATGTAATGCTTGGAAAAAAGGGTGCTAGCATATCTATCGAAAACTCAGCATTGGCTGCCTCTAATGCAAGACAGATGAATCAGCGAAAGACAGATGAAAGACCTCGAGTTTTGCGTGACTATTGCAACAAGCCTCGCCATACTTGAGAAACTTGCTGGAAGATTCATGGCAAACCAGCAAATTGGAAAAGCAGCAAACAAAGTGATAGACCCACTCACGCATATCCTTCAGCAAATGAAGTTGAGACAAGTCCCTTTAGTAAAGAGCAGATGGATCATCTTCTTAAACTGCTAAAGTCCGATTCATCATCTGGTATTCCTAGTGTTTCCCTTGCTCAAACAGGTAGTAACCCTAATGCTTTATCTTGTTGTTCAAATTCTGCTCCTTGGATCATTGATTCAGGTGCATCTGACCACATGACTAGTTTGTCTCATCTATTTAATTCTTATGTACCTTGTTTTGGTAATGAAACAATTAGAATTGCTAATGGTAGTTTCTCACCTATTGCAGGAAAAGGATCAATAAAAATCTCAAAGAATATAGATCTTAAATCTGTTCTTCATGTCCCTAAACTTGCCTGTAATCTTTTGTCTGTGAGTAAATTATCCAAAGATTCTAACTGTCGTGTTACCTTCTTTGATTCTCATTGTGAATTCCAGGACTTGAACTCGGGGAGGATGATTGGCAGTGCTAGAATGATAGACGGCCTTTACTGTTTTGATGACAACCTCTTCAGTAATAAAAAAGCTCAAGGTTTTGGTAGTATTAGTTCAATTTCTGTTCATGAACAAATAATGCTTTGGCATCTTAGACTAGGACATCCAAGTTTTTCTTATCTTAAACATTTATTTCCTGTTTTATTTAAAATTTTGGATTGTTCATCTTTTCAATGTGAGAGTTGTCATTTATCAAAAAGCCATCGTGCTACTTATATCTCAAAACCATATCATACTTCCAAACCATTTTATTTGATTCATACTGATGTTTGGGGTCCTTCAAAGATTACCACTTTATCTGGAAAAAAATGGTTTGTGACATTCATAGATGATCACACACGATTGTATTGGGTATATTTGATAAGTGACAAATCTATGGTGAAAAAGTTGTTCAAAGATTTTAACAATATGGTTGAAAATCAAATTCAAACAAAAATTAGGATATTACGCTTCGATAATGGAACGGAATATTTTAATGAATGTTTGGGAAATTTTTTTAAAGAAAAAGGTATCCAACAATAGTCTCCATGTCGTGATACTCCTAAGCAAAATGGAATTGCTGAGAGAAAAAATAAACATTTATTTGAAGTGGCTCATGCCATCATGTTTTCTATGCATATTCCAAAGTATTTATGGGGAAAAGCTGTTTTAACAGCATCCTATTTGATTAATAGGATGCCTACCCGAGTTTTAAACTACATCACACCTTTAGAGTGCCTCAAAAAAAATTTTCCAGAATCTAGAATACAATCTGATTTGCCTTTAAAAGTTTTTGGCTGCACAGTATTTGTTCATATACCCAGCAAACTTAGATCTAAACTTGATCCTAGAGCTGAAAAATGTGTTTTCATAGGTTATGCTCCAAATAAAAAGGGGTACAAGTGTTATGATCCTCAAACCAGAAAAATCCATGTCAGTATGGATGTCTCTTTTTTGAAAACTCAACCTTACTTTAGCAAAAATTATCTTCAGGGGGAGAAAGAAAGAGAAGAAGACAATTTTTGGAACATTTCTCTACCTAATACAATCATTTGTGATACCACTTCTATTTTTTTCAAAACAAAAATTCAGGAAAAATCTATTCAAGATATTGAGAATAAAGGAAATTCTAATCAACCATTGCAAAGCATGGATGTATCACAAACAAGGGGAGAATTACTACAAACAGATCAAAACAATCCAAATTCTGAGCTTCTGGTTTATACTAGAAGAACTCATAAAAATGGTAAAGATCTACCTATCACTCTAGCACAGAATCAACCAAAATCTCCGAGAGATGGTCCTTCAAATATTCAAGGTAATTCTATTCCTATTTCATCTTCAGCTCCAATTCCTTCTTCTATTATGCCTTCAAACAATGAGTCCTCAGATCTTAATGTTCCCATAGCTATTAGGAAAGGAGTTCGAACATGTACCAATCACCCTATTGCCAAATATTTATCTTACCAGAGACTTTCTAATCACCATAGAGCATTTACCTCAAAAATTTCTCGCTTGTTTGTTCCGAGAAACATTCAAGAAGCTCTAGATGATCCAAATTGGAAGTTAGCAGTTATAGAAGAGATGAATGCTCTTAAGAAAAGTGGTACTTGAGAGGTAGTTGACTTGCCAAGGGACAAGAAGACAGTAGGGTGCAAATGGGTATTTACTATAAAGTGCTAGGCTGATGGTAGTGTAGAAAGGTACAAGGCTAGGCTTGTGGCAAAAGGATTTACATAGACCTACGGGATTGATTACCAAGAAACGTTCGCTCCAGTAGCCAAAATAAACTCAATTCAGGTTTTATTATCTTTGGCCGTGAATCTCAATTGGTCCCTTTAGATGTAAAAAATGCCTTCCTAAATGGAGATTTGGAAGAGGAAGTGTTTATGAACCTACCACCTGGCTTTGAGGAAAGGTTTGGTAAAGATAAAGTCTGTAGATTAAAGAAGTCGTTGTATGGCCTCAAACAATCTCCTAAAGCTTGGTTTGAACGCTTTGGGAAGGCAGTAAAAAGTCATGGTTGCTGTCAAAGTCAAGCTGATCATACTATGTTTTATAAACATTCAAGAGACGGGAAAATTGCTATCTTGATCGTTTATGTGGGTGATATAATCTTGACAGGTGATGATAATGTTGAACTAGAAAGATTGAAGAAGAGACTTGCTAATGACTTTGAAATCACAGACTTGGGTACGTTGAAATATTTCCTCGAGATGGAGTTTGCTAGGTCTAAGGAAGGTATATTTGTCAATCAACGCAAGTACATACGCAATTTGCTTGGTGAGACAGGTTTGCTTGGTTGCAAAGCAGCTAAAACACCGATTGAACCCAACTTAAAGCTACAACTTGCCAAAACTAAAGATGTGGTGAACAGGGACTAGTACCAAAGGCTTGTTGGAAGACTGATTTATTTGTCTCATACACGTCCAGATATAGCTTTTGCAGTAAGCATGGTGAGTCAATTTATGCATTCACCAGGTTTGGAACACTTTGATGTTGTGTACAGGATCTTGAGGTACTTGAAAGGGACTCCTGGAAGGGGTCTGTTGTTTAAGAAACGTGGACACCTAAAGATCGAAGTCTATACTGATGCAGATTGAGCTGGAAGTATTAATGACAGAAGATCAACTTCAGGCTACTGTACATTTGTTGGAGGAAATCTTGTTACTTGGCGGAGCAAGAAAGAAAATGTGGTGGCTAGAAGTAGTGCAGAGGCTGAGTTTAGATCTGTTGCTCATGTGATTTGTGAAGTAATGTGGATTAAAAGGTTGTTAGAAGATTTGAGGATCTCTAACCCTTCACCCATGAAAGTATATTGCGATAATAAAGCAGCAATCTCTATTGCTCATAATCCAGTCCTTCATGACAGAACAAAGCATGTGGAAGTGGATAAGCATTTTATTAAAGAAAAGCTCAATAATGAACTGATTTGCATGCCTTACATTCCAACTACTGATCAGATTGCTGATATACTTACAAAGGGGCTACATAAGAAGCAATTTGACAGTTTGATTAGCAAGCTGGCAATGGAAGATATCTTCAAGCCAGCTCGAGGGGGAGTGTTGGAAGATGGAAGATTCTGCTAAGATATTGCCAGAATCTTAGAGATTTGCTAGCTGATTTTTCTGTAAAAATATTTAGTCAACTTATGTAAATTAGGAAAGTTTCCTTGTGGGTTAGTTGTAGTAATTATGTAGTTCCTAGAAGTGTGCTGTGTATTTTCTATAAGAAGGAAGCCTGTAAAGTATTTTAAAAAGTGAGTCAATACATAAAAATTATTCCTTCAAATATCTCTGTTTGTTTTCAATAACTAGTCATAGGAGCTCTATTTTCAATTTGATTTAAGATTTGTTGTTAGGAGAGTGGAGGCTATGAATAATGAAAATATAGTCAAAGCTAGAAGAAGACCAAGAAAGACTTCGAAGGAAGTCATTCGGAAAGATATGGTAGCACTAGAGTTGGAAGAATACATTGCCTTCGATAGAAATAAGTAGAGAATGAGAATTCCTGTTAATGACTTAATGTGAGTTCATATATTGGTTCATGTAGCTTACTCCAATCTATTGGGATAAAGGCTCCGACGATGATAATGATGATGATGATGATATTTGTTGTCCCTTCGTATTCGAGTTAGGCCATCTACCTATCATCAATAGGTTTAAGGTTGAAAGCTTAACATGGTATTAGGCCCAAGTTTATTTGCTATAATGTTTCGATAGTTCATGTATAAGTTCTATTCTTCTCAAATATTTTATTACCTACACATAAAGAGAAGTTTTAAGTGGTGTATATCCCACAATTGGAAAGTTTAAAGCCTGTGAAGTTCTTATATTTAGGTTGGATCTTTCCACCTTTTACTAATTGATTTAGATTTAGACTCCCACTATATTGGTGGAAGAAAAAAACGATAAGTATGAGAAACAAGAGGACTCCATTATTTCTTAACTGCCAAGAAGAAAGATACAATTTAAAATATAAAAACAATTGAAATGTGGGAAGCAAATCCTAGTTTATAAGAAAGGCAAATGAATGATATATCCATATTTTAATATATTTTTTATTATTTATGTGGGAAACCGTGTTATTTTAGGAAAATAAATATTTCCTAGAATCAAGTGTATATATTTAGTTGTAATTATGTATTTATTGAGATCCCGTAAGTTTAGGGATTTCAATTAGTATTAGGAGTAGTTTCCTGATTTAGTGCTAGAGCCCTTGTGTATATAAACAAACATATTATTCAATAAACAACAATTCAAACCCTAAACATTAACATGGTATCAAGAGCTTTAGGTTTTTTCTTGGAAATCAGTCACTTTTTCAGCCTTCATTGCTGATTTTTCTGCAGTTTCTTTTTCAACCTTCATTGTTGATATTTTCTGCAGTTTCTTCTTCAGCCTTCATTGCTGATTTTTTGCCTTAGGCCTTCATAGCCATTTTCTCATCCAGCCTTCATAGCCATTTTTTTTTGGCTCTGTTCTGCTCTGTTTTCTAAAGAAAAAACAGAGTATTTCAAGTGTTCGTTTTCCAGCCTTCATAGCTGGATTTTTCCTCTGTTCTTCATCATTGGCGATTTCTCTTTGTTGCCTGGCCTTCGTTGCCGAATTATCCCTGATTCTCACCAGTCTTTTAGCAAGTATTGATTTGTAAAAGATGTCAGTAGTTGCAGCAACAACCACTGCAGCACCAAATAAACCAGCAAGTCTTAACCAAGAGGAGGTGGAAAGGGTGAGATCATTCTTAAGTAACCTTGAGAAACCTACAGGTACTTGTACTTCGGCGTATTCAGGTAAGCGTCTATTTTCATTTGGATTAAATGCCTCAGAAACACCCTTTACTCAATCTTGGATCATGGATTCAGGAGCCACCGATCACATGACCCACTCATCCAAACATTTTTCCACATACTCACCATGTTCAAGCAATAAGAAAATAGCCACAGCTGATGGATCCTTAGCAACCGTAGCTGGTATAGGAGATGTTCGAATAAACCCATCCATAACCCTGAAAAATGTCCTTCATGTTCCTAAGCTATCCACAAATCTTTCTCTGTACAGAAACTCACACAAGACTTGCTTTGTAATGTGACTTTTCACAGTAGTTATTGTTTATTTCAGGACAAGGATTCGGGGAGGATGATTGGACGTGCTAGAGAACGGGATGGTCTTTACTACCTTGCGGAATCAAACAAGTCAAACATATTCGAGAGCAGATCACCCCACTCATTCATGTCCGAGTCTATGTTATCTAGTAAGGAGAAAGTTTTTTTTTACCATTGTCGGTTAGGACATCCATCATTTAGGGTTATTAAAATTCTGTTTCCTTCATTGTTTACAAAGTTGGATATTGAGAGTCTTCATTGTGAGGTGTGTGAACTTGCCAAACACAAGCGTATACCTTTTCCAATAAGCAATAAAAGAAGCATTTTTCCTTTTTATCTTGTTCACACTGATATTTGGGGTCCCTCTACTGTTGCTAATGTGTCAGGGGCACGATGGTTTGTGACTTTTATTGATGATTGTACCCGAGTTACCTGGGTTTTCTTGCTTAAACATAAGTCAGATGTTAGCACTGTGTTCCCTAATTTCTTCTCCATGGTAAAAAACCAGTTTGGTGTGAGTATTAAAAAACTTAGGTCAGACAATGCCAAGGATTATTTCAATCAAATTCTTACCCCTTTTTGTCAAAGAGAGGGAATAATTCACGAGTCTTCCTGTGTGAGAACACCACAACAAAATGGAGTCGCCGAAAGAAAAAATGGGCACCTTCTAGACCAAACCCGAGCACTGTTGTATCAAAAAAATGTGTCAAAAATTTTTTGGGGGGAAGCAGTTCTCACAGCCACTCATCTCATCAATAGATTACCCTCTAGAGTTCTAGGATTCAAAAGTCCAATGGATGTGCTTTCTTCATTCTATCCGAACCTCTCTACCACAAACAATCTTACACCTCGCATTTTTGGGTGTGTGTCCTTTGTTCATATCCATAGTCAAGATAGGGGGAAGCTAGACCCTAGAGCTCTAAAGTGTGTTTTTATTGGGTATTCTTCAACTCAGAAAGGTTACAAGTGTTACCATCCTCCGTCCAAGAAATTTTATGTGTCACGGGATGTAACATTCAATGAACAAGAGGCCTATTTCACTCAACCTTATCTTCAGGGGGAGAGTCTTAAGGAAGATAAGGAAGGTTTTCTTGGGTTGCCTGATCTTTCACTTTTGTCTCAACCCAATCATATGCCCCAACTGTCTATTGAGCCATCTGTTGAGTCTGAACCTGAGTCAAATGCCCCAGTTGTTGGTGAACCTGAACCTAAGTCAAATAAGACCACTCCTACTGCACCAAATGTGTCTGAACCCGAACTAGTACCTAACCCCGAATCTGCTCTTGGAGATGTGAGATTTGGTAAAAACTTGGTGTACTCAAGGCAGAAAAAGGCCAATGCAGGATCTATGCAAGTTCAAGAGTCCAACTCAAGTCCTTCAAATGAGGTAACAATTACTAACTTTCCAGCATTACAAAGTGAAACCAAAGCCCAAATTACTGAAGATGACCAGGACCTTCCAATTGCTATTAGAAAAGGGACCAGAAAGTGTACAAAACAGCCATTATATCCTCTTTCACACTACCTATCATTTAAAAATTTCTCACCAACTTACAAAGCCTTCCTTGTAAGCCTAAAGAACACCACCATTCCTACTACCTTATCTGAGGCATTGTCTAATGAAAAATGGAAACAAGCCATGGATGTGGAGATGGAGGCTCTAGAGAAGAATAAAACTTGGGAGTTGGTGAAGTTACCAGCAGGAAAAAGGCCGGTGGGCTGCAAGTGGGTTTATACTGTGAAATACAGGGCAGATGGGTCAATTGAGAGATACAAGGTGAGGTTGGTAGCTAAAGGGTATACACAGACTTATGGGATTGACTACCTAGAGACGTTTGCTCCAGTTGCTAAGATGAATACAGTCAGAGTAATCTTATCTCTAGCCGCCAATTTTGGTTGGGAACTACAGCAATTTGATGTGAAAAATGCCTTCTTACACGGGGAGCTTAAGGAGGAGATTTATATGGAGATTCCACCAGGTTATGGAAGGAATGTGATTGCCAATACTGTATGTAAGTTGAACAAAGCTTTGTATGGCTTGAAGCAATCTCCTCGAGCTTGGTTTGGAAGATTTGCTAGAGTCATGTTGGCCATGGGATACAAACAAAGTCAGGGGGATCACACATTGTTTATCAAACATTCAGCTTCAGGGGGAGTAACAGCACTGTTAGTATATGTGGATGACATTATATTAACTGGAGATGACAAAAGGGAGCAGCAAATATTGAGTCAATGCTTGGCTAAGGAGTTTGAAATTAAGACTTTGGGAAGATTGAAATATTTTCTGGGAATTGAAGTTGCGCACTCCAGAAAAGGGATTTTTATATCCCAACAGAAGTATGTTACGGATTTGCTCAAGGAAACGGGCAAAACTGCATGCAAACCCGCAAGTACTCCTATGGACCCAAACCTTAAGCTAGGAAAAGCAGAGGAAGATGCCACAGTGGACAAGGAAATGTATCAACGTCTCGTGGGAAGACTGATTTACTTATCACATACTAGACCGGATATAGCTTATGCAGTGAGCTTAATCAGTCAGTTTATGCATAGTCCAAGAGAGGTTCATTTGCAGGCTGCCCACCGAATTTTGCAGTATCTAAAGGGAACACCAGGAAGAGGAATTCTGTTCAAGAGGAATGGGAGTAAGACACTTGAAGCCTATACCGATGCTGACTATGCAGGATCGATCATTGATAGGAGATCAACCTCCGGGTACTGTACCTTTCTTGGAGGGAATCTTGTGACATGGAGAAGCAAGAAACAGAGTGTAGTAGCACGTTCTAGTGCTGAGGCAGAATTTCGTGCAATGGCACAAGGCGTGTGTGAGCTACTTTGGCTGAAAATCATCCTAGAAGACTTAAAGATTAAATGGGAAGGGCCTATGAGGCTCTACTATGACAATAAATCAGCAATCAGCATAGCTCATAATCCAGTACAGCATGATCGAACGAAACATATCGAGGTGGATAGACATTTCATCAAGGAGAAGTTAGACAGTGGCTTGATATGTACTCCATATGTGTCAACACATGGGCAACTTGCTGATATCCTCACCAAAGGGTTGAGTAGCATGGCATTTGAGAGAATTGTATCCAAGCTAGGAATGGAAAATTCCTATTCACCAGCTTGAGGGGGAGTGTGGGAAACCGTGTTATTTTAGGAAAATAAATATTTCCTAGAATCAAGTGTATATATTTAGTTGTAATTATGTATTTATTGAGATCCCGTAAGTTTAGGGATTTCAATTAGTATTAGGAGTAGTTTCCTGATTTAGTGCTAGAGCCCTTGTGTATATAAACAAACATATTATTCAATAAACAACAATTCAAACCCTAAACATTAACAATTTATTTTGGTTAAGTAAACTCACTAACTAAACTAATGTCTCTTGTGCGACAACTCAACTGGTGGCTTTATAAATCAATATAAATGCTTAACAAGCAAAGCGATAACTATCATACCAAATTAAATTCTACTAAATGATCAATAAAGCCAGAGCTAAGTTCTACTCAGTCACAAATGCCAGGCCTTCATACTCTGTAAGAGATCCTTCCATTTTTAATGTAGATAAAGGAAAGATGAAGACATCAAATATATTGATAGAAAATACAATTAGTAGAGTAAATTTCAAGGCAAGGAAGCAGGACTGAAGAAATTGGAAAGAGCAGCAAGCCCTTTATTAGTAAATTTAAAACTAACGCCTAAAGAATACAAGGTCACTTCCTTGCATAATAATAGTAAATAAAGAAACTTCCTAAATGTATTGTTATGATATAACAAATCAAGCATAAATTACATGACAAAATGTTCCTAACTTCCATTAGAATGCGATAAACAGTAGGCTTTAACTAAGAAGACCTACAAGTATATAGGTTGATCTGAAAAAATAAATCTACAAGATACTTTTCATACATGATATGGACTTTCAAAAGTCCCAAAATAAAGCTTTCACATTCAAGGTATCTAAGACCATTTATGTAAGATTTATTCCAAAGAATAAACATTGAGAAATTAAAACCATGATAAGAAATATATAGCCAGTGAATTAGCACAAGGTTTTCTATTTGATACCTTGTAGTTTTTTCTATTAGTGAAAAGCTGCAATGTAGAATACCAGCCAATCAAAATTGTCACCCCTGCTAACCAAAATATCTGATTGCATAATATCAGAAAGTTAGAATACTGAAATATAATGAATTATCATATTGTGTAATATAACATTATAGCTACATCAAAATATGTAGTTTGTAAAGAAAGCCATACATTTCCTAATGCAAGCAGACCCCTATCAAAGAAGAGAATTACACCAAGAAATGAGAAGAAGATACCAAAGCCAATAAGACCCAAGCCAATCTCTGCAAATTAAAGCCAAATTCTCATGTTAGAAGCCAAAGCTAAATTAACTAATTAAAGATCTTGAGACAACATAGAAACAGTTGAACTAAAGTGAATTCAGTAAATATATATTTTATTCAAGTTGCGTGGTACTTTTGACACTTCATAAAACCTTATTTCATGTGTACTTATGACCAACTACCAGTTCATACATTCAAATTCAGAAGACTGCTCACGACCTAACATCAGTGTTGACAAATGCAATCAAATGTAGGCTCAGCACTCTATAAAAGCCTACTTCTTTTGCATTCCTATAAGTTCATACAGGATTCAAAGAAACTTTTTCATATTTAAATCATACCCTAGATGCGGTAGTATGACAAAAACAAGTAGAAGATTCCGTGACATTAGAATTTAAGAAAACCGAATTTGGGTTTTAATTTAAGAGCATTTTTTACAATAACCATAATTTAAACTTAAAAATTATCGTTATGAAGACACAAATCCTCTTTCGCGAAGCCTACATTCATCAAGTACCCCAATCACATAATAATTGCATTTAGCGAAACAAAAATTCTCATACGCAATTAGAATGATACTGAATTTCTAATCACTGCAAGAAATAAAATGCTTCAACAGTCCATACCAAAAATGGTAAGACCAACATGTGCAAAGTCCAAATTTGCTCATAATTACACAATAAAAATTATGCTTACTTTTTTGCTCAGTTATTTCATATACCATCTTGATTTTTTGCAGTCGCAAACGGGATGAGTGTAAAACTGATTGCAAGTTCAACTAAGCTACAATATTTACAAAATAAAATGAGAATACAAGCAATAATATATAGGAAATTATACATTTGAAGCAAAACAAAACCATATTATGACAAAATTATGCAGTAGTTTTAGCAAGTTAGTTAAGTTGATGTTAGTGAGCAAAACAAAATTCCCCGATTAATCGAGAAATTACCCAAACAATTTTTTAACGAATAAACGGAAAGATTTTTCTTTCAGATACCTACGAACAGAAAAAAAAAATCATAAAACAAAGAAAAGGAAGAATAAGAAGAAGAAATTCAAGATAATAGAAAGAAAAAATGAATCTGAACCCAGAAATAATAAAGACTGATCAGTTGAAAAGCAATAGAAAAAGAGAGTTTACCTGTAGTTTGAAACTGTAAGAAACGAATCGGGAGCTAGTTACTTCGGTTGAAGGCAGTCTTGAAATTGAAGCAGAGCTCGGCCACCTTTTTGACCCCATTGAAACGTTTCGTTTAATGAATTGTGAACATTGCAGGCTTGGGCTTATGATTAGATCCCACATATGGAGCAGTAATTGTAGCCTTAGCCCAGCCCCTTTCTAAACTATGGCATTTTTCGGGTTGGGATTTAGGGTTTATGCATTAGAGTTTAGGGCTTTTTTTTTTTTTATGAAAGACTGAACACACATACTTGATAAATATGAAAAATGACCTAAGGCACTTTTAATAGAGCTTTTAGCCTTTTACATCTTACTAGTAAGTTAGCAAATTTATACATATCTTATTAGGGCATTTTAAAAAATTAAAAAATAATATAATACATGTGTTAGTATTTTAATTTTGCTTATAAATTTAAATTTTTTACCGATGATATACAAAATAATAATTTCTAGTATATATAATATATTTTTGGAACAAATATTTTATGCACAAGTACTGAAGTTTCTAAACTTAACAAACAATAGGTCTTTTTATATATTATATGAACTTATTAATTTTTTTAAAAATAGACTAGGAATGCGAAAATCTTCTAATCTTGTTAGTGCAATTTATAAACTCCATTAGTGATGGATAATTTTTCTATTTTTATCCGCGCAATGTACAAAAAAATAAACACCAATGAATTTGTAAAATAATATGATTGTTATTTTTAAAATTAAAGTTAAAATATTATTCTCATTTATCAATTGGGTATATTTGGTTGTTGAAAAAATAAATTTTTGAGATTTTTAAGGAGAAACAAATTCAGAATAAGAGAAAATACTAATATTTATTGTGATTCAACACTTATTAATGATAATCAAAGAAAATTGAGAGAGAAAAAGTCACTATATAAATGTAAAAAATTACATGAGTAAAAACCCTAAACTCTAAAAAATTAAACCTCAAACCCTAAACACTAAATCAAGCTCCAAAATTAACATACACATTAGTTCAGATCTTTTTTTGTGGAAATTAAAATTGTTTAAACTCAAATCCAAACTTTATAATATTTCACAACCATCATTTAGTCACTCGACCAATTGTTAGTGAATTAATGCATATCTTAAATAATTGCAAAATAGTCAAAGTAATAATAATTTTCCCAAGTATCCAAAGCTCATGCAAAGAGGAAATGAAATGATTGATGGCTATGACCATGAATACTGCCAATCAAAGTCATAATGTGTCCTAAAATCAAGCATAGTGAAGTTTGCAAATAGCTACTCAAAGACATAATTGGCCCACAGGCCACCGATTCAGCTTATTAATATGGAAGGAAAATAATGCTCCTCATGTTAAGCCAAGAAACGTGATTGTCTCCTACCCTGCCCTTTCCTCCATGCTCCATTATTACATATTATACGTTATTATAGCTAGCTGCCTTTGTAAATAATTCGTTCGATTTCCCTTAATTTTTTTCATTTAATCATACATTATAAATATTTTATGCGTATATATGTTTTTGATTTAAAAGAAAATTTGTTTTTACACACTTATAAATTTGTGATGAGATTTCTTTTTCTCTCCTCACTTTGAGAGAGAGAACTCTTTCAAATATGGTAAAGACTGGAATTAAACTCAATTTTATCATTATTTTTAATTCATTATTAAATTTTATTTGATTTTATCATTTAAAATCTTTAATTTCGTTATTTTATAAGTGTATAACTTGACCTTCCCCAGAACTTGCAAAACCAAGATACCAACTGTCTCAAAAGCATACTCCCTATAAATGTGAGGAATTGACTCCATTAATGTTGGGAGAATTAAACGCCGCCCATGTCAATACTCCACCATTTTACATACATAGAGGACAAGAATTTAATTGCAGCGTAACCCAAACCAATCCCCACAATCCCCACTCAATTTGAATCGTTGCTTCAAATTCTAGGTCATGGAGATATGTTTACACTTTGGAAATGAAAAAGAAAATTTTCATGTAAAAATATATGTCGGCATTGAAATTTTCAAACTTGATACTCACATATATTTTTTGGTATTTAAAATTGTTATTAAAATTATTAAATAAACATTTGTCATCCGTTTATAAAATTTAAAAACTATCGTCCGCATATAAAATCTGAAATATAGATAAATCCAATGGTTCAATCATAAATAGCCACTTGGTTAATCCTCATTAACCGGCAATTCATCACAAAGGAAAATAAGAACATGTTTGCTTTAGATAAGAACTGGTTGTCTTGGATTAATGATTTGTTTGCAAAATGCCAAATGTTTAGGTCCATTCCAGCAGGCTGAGAGCACGCGAGGAGAGCTCTTTCTTTCTTCTGCTTTAAAAAGTTTTTGTCTTTTGCCTATTTTGACTGGTTAATATATTATTCACAAGGATTTTTTATTTTATGAACAACAAAATGCTTCCTAAAATTGATCCAAATTAGTTTAATCCATTATTAATCATTTTTTCTTTTTTTCTTTTTCTTTTTACAATGCTGTAACAGATGTAATCTTATTGTCCCAGATTGGCATTTTAATGTTAACACTTTGAGATCAACATAGAAAAAAGTCTTTTATTATGCAACTCAAAAATCTATCGAGTTATCAACGAGTGTTTGACTTATCAACAAGAAAAAGATTTTAAAATCTTAAGATTTTAGATTAAGTCTTATAATGTGTAGATTTAATTAAATTTTAAATAATTTTTTATCTACTTGAAAATTTATTTTTTAAAAAAATCTGATGAGTACTTTATGTGTCCATAAAAAGATTATAGTTTAAGTTACAAATTTGACCTAAACTCCTTAAATAATTACAATTAATCAAAACTTTGAGCGATTATTGGCAGATAAGCAGACTAATGAAGACTTTGATTAATTAGTTGAAAATGCAAAAGAAAGAGGTCACAATGGAGCGTAGTGGTGGTGAAAGATTCTTGTAATTTTAGTTTTACCATATTTGTTTTGCCAAATGGCTTTTGGCCTTATCTTTCCAAGTCAAAATCGTACCTCACGTAATGTTAGTTCAATGCTAAATTGGAACGGTTTGGAAGCTTCGTTGTCAGAGCCGTGGGCGCCATGATACTGAAATCTCTTTTTGTTTTTTATTTTTTTATTTACCATTTATCTGGGATTGTCCATGATGCTAATGCTTGCAAGGGATACCTTAGAAGATTTTTCTTTGTAGTACAATTATTGGTATTCATAAATTTTCTAAAATTTATTTATTTTTTTGTATGAATTTCAAGATATGTCCTTTTTTCATATATATATAAAAAAAAGAAATTCGAATCTTAGATTTTATTTCTTTTAAGGAAGAATAACGATCTTTAGATTAAACTTTAATTGTTAAAATGTACGTCTATAAATCATATTAGCACATTCAAAATTTTACGGCTGAAGTATTTTTATAAAAATTGAATTCTGATTGTTAAAGTGTATTGAAATATTTTTTTTAAAGATGTTTCTTTTGGGAATCAATTAAAATCGACATAACAACTCCTTTAGTGCTATTAATTAATACTACTTGGCGAGATGCAATGCATAGGTCTAACAATTAGTTGAATTTTATGGTAACCACAGGTTTAAGTCTAAAGCTATATTAATTTGGATACCCCACATTAGTCAAAACTCTTTAAATAGAGGAAAGCCTATTTTCATAGTTTTTTCCATGGTAAAAATGCATTAGGAGAGGTGAAAAGAGAGGAAAATATTTTTTATTTCCACAGTGATAATTCCATATTACATATATTTGTTTTCTCAATTAAAAGTTTCAAATTCAAATATTAAGATGAAATCGATTAAATTTTAAAAAATAAACGTGAATATTATCTCTCGATATATAATTCAAAATTAATTGTGTTGTATAGAAATGTTGAAGGTAAAACAATAGTGAAGCATGAAGCACGCAACGTCACGCAACGTGGAGAAGACTTAAGAGAAGTTGTCTTTTTCTATATATATATATAATAAAAAAAAAAAAGAGAAGTAGTCTTTTGCTCTTTAGAAAAGGAGAAGCCACCTGGCAAGTGTGTCAATTCGCTGTCCAAAATCACTTGCACTCTTTTGTCTAATTTTGTTGTTTTTAACAATCCAAAATTATGCCAAAGGGATTTCAATTGTCAAAACACGATCTCTTAATTCACAAGCAACATATTAATTTTTGCTGCGTTATTTCAACCGGAGAATTGGCAAAAAGAGAATGGTAAATTTACCAAAAAAAAAAAGAGAATGGTAAAAAAAAAAAGAGTGATTTTTAGTCCCATTTTTTGTTTTACATAAAAATAATAACTATTTAAAGGTACTATATATATAAATGTGTGTGCGTGCTAAAATTTGAACCATTAATTAATTAAAATGTTATCAAGAAAAGAGAATGGTTAAATAAAAAATAGTGATTTATCATACCATTTTTTTTACAATGAAAATCTTGTTTTAGGCCAACATGAATGTAGATATTGAAATTCAAATAACATTATTCTTACATTTCAAAAAAAAAATATGATCATTTTAACTAATATTTAAAATATTAATTTATGTTCTATTTTTTATTTAAATGAAAATTATAGTCTAAAATTAGAAAAAAAATTGTATATTAGTGTTAAATTTTAAATTGCAAATTTACTAGAATTCACTTTTTAAAAAGATTATATAAACCAACCGGTTAAATCCGACTTCTAATTAAGCTCCTTTGAACTTTGTAAGTACAATGCGTGGATAAGTATTGAGTAGTACAATTTTTTTTTTTTGGTTTTGTACAAGGGATAAGGTTTGCATAATTCTTAATTTGGTACTACAAATGGTTGTTGACACTCACGATTCACAAAACAGTAAACACATCGTGAAAGCAATGTAGTACGGACACGTTTAATTTAATTCTTTAATTTGTAACTACAAAAATTGAAGTCCACATTTATATTATAAACCCCTTCGGGGAGTCCAACTATCTTGATGAATCATTTGCATATATTAAAAAAATGGGTTAATAGGCTTATAAAAAACATATTAAAGATTGATATATAAATTTAAAATATTATGCATCGTTTTAATTTTTTTTAAATTCACACACATATTAAGTGAAAATATTAATTAATAATTTTCTAAAAATTAACAAATTCGGATCACAAAACCGACGTCAAAAAAGATAAGAGTACAAATTAAAATATATTCATGAATTAAGGTAAATTAAATTTGCATGTATAAATTTGTTTTTAGCTTAATACTTACATAAACCCTTAACATTTATCATAAAATAGAATTAAGCATTCAACGTTTAATTATGTGAAAATCAATCAATTAAGTTTTATTTTAAGCAATTAAATCCCAAACGTTTCAAAATAATAAAACTTAAATACATTTTCGTTAAATCCTTTAATTACTGTTACCCTTGCACAACAATTAAAACTTAACGGCAGTTAGAGAGACTTAACTGAAATGTACTTAATTTTGTTATTTTAAAATGTTTAAGTTTTAATTACTTAAAATAAAACTTAATAAATTGATTTCCATGCAATTAAACGTTGAAGATTTAATTTTATTTTATGATAAATGTTGATGGTATATTTGGGTATTAAGCTTTGTTTTAAAAATTTTTTTAAGTTCTTGCAAAGTTTGGTAGAAAGACAAAATGATGTTTTGAAAACTTTTCTTTGGGGCTGGAATATTTGTTAGTGATATTTCAACAAAGTAATTATCCTCTCGTTCTTTTAATTAAATTTCTTCTTTGACTAAATCTCTTTGATAGTTTGTACGTAACAAGGCACCTAACTTTAATTTAGATGAATAGAAAGGTTTGAACCGATCTTAAGAGAATGAATTACAAAGTCTATATTGCTGTCGTGATGTTGAAAATAGGGCTACATTTTTATTCCTACCCTTTTGACATAAAAATGTTTTGAGAAACCATTTCATTTCTCATTTAGTTGAAAATTGACAAGTAATCAATATGCTTGCTTGCGTTAACCATTGTCACTCTTTTGTTTTTCGATCAAAGAGATTATATTATGTAGCAACTCATTGGAGAATGGGGTCAATGTACCAGCAAATAATATGCAGAACAAAAGTCATTATTTTTCATAGATTTGTTCACGAGTTAGATTATTTTCTTAAATGTAAACATGCACTCAAATAAAATTAAATTCGATAAAAAAAATTAGGTTCGTTCTTGATTCATTTAAAGTTTAGATTTAACTCAACCTAGTTCAACAGTTAATTATATGACAAATATTATATATTTATTATATACATTATATTATTAATTTAAATATAAACATACATGTAAGGTTTATGAATTTTAAAAAATAAATATGTGTTGTATGGATATAACTTTTTAAATTGAATATTATTTAGTCATTAATTATTATGTAATGCTCATTAATTAAATATTTATTCTTAATTTCGTATTTTAAAAAAATTGACGGTCTTAATTTGGATGGATTTGAGCAAACCTTAATTTCTTCTTTGTATGTAAAAATGGATTTAATAAAAAATCAGATCCAAAACCTAAATCTCTCTGAAATTTGCATTTTGTTTAGGTAAAAATATTCCTTCTAATTGAAAAACAATAGCTAAAATTGTGAAGAGCGAAGACGTGAAAAGACAAATGACAAAGACGTGAAGATCAATATTTCTCCCTGGTTTTTCATAATTTCAAATGACCAGCTAAGGTGGGAATATGACTGTTTACAAATAAAAATTAAAAAAAAAGAATAGCCAATAGGCTTAACATGCTAAACAGCTGTTAGTTATGCATCACACGAAATAATGATAGTGATGATTTTTTTTTAGTAAATATATTTTAAAACCAAATGGGATAAGTTTCAAAATTGTGTCAAAACTTTGGTTAAAATAAGCATTTAATTAACTTCGTCGGACTGTCGTTTTCTTTTTTTTCGACTTTAAGTTGGTGGCATATTCTTCAAGCTTCAGGTCAAAAAATGTGTCTACATTACATTCTCTCTGCTTAGCATCCCAATATTTAAATAATTAAATCAGAGAACCAAAGAAGGTAAAGTTATAAGTAAAGATGAGTTGCCTAATTGTTTATTATATTATATTAATCTCCATTCAGTTTCCTAGTGAACTTACAGTCTTTACCAAGTAATAAGTATATGTTGCATCAATTTACAAAACTAATTTATTCATTTATAATTTTTATAATTAATATTCTATGTTTGGCTCTCTAAATGTATATTTTAACAAAAAAACATTGTATGACACTATCAAACTATGTTAATTATTACTTTCACTGTTTGAAATTTAATGTTGCGTAACAGTTTAATTTGTACAATCATTTCTCGATACATTATGATATAATTCAAAAGAAAATTGAAGCTCTGTTATTTTTTTAGTACATGACCTTTATTATTGATCTAAACTCAAAACACGCATATTAGTTAGTAATTACCACAAAATACTTCATATACATTAAGAGAAATTATTTCATATATATATATATATATATATTCTTAATGAAATATTTAAACTCACAAGATTAATCAGATATAATAATAATAATAATAATAATAATAATAATAATAATAATAATAATAATAATAATAAAAAATAATTCATTTGATAATTTCTTAGTTTTGTTTGTTAAATTAAAAAAAAAAAGCTACTATCAATGTATCAAGAACAAACACATTAAAAAGCTAGATTATGGCATAATAAAAAACCCTTTAACGTCAAGATTTTAAGGAAGAATGAGATTGAAATCTTGTATATCAAGAAATGTGATCATTTTAAAATGCATGTGCAGCTGGCTCAAAAAACCCTTTCGTTAAATTAAAATTTGAACAAAGACTATCTCTAATCCCAATTTGTTGTTATTCTAAAAAAAATTGAAATTGCTTTTTTGCTTGGTGACCTGTTTACCCAAATCTTTTTTTTATTAATCATGCAGATTCCATGTTGAACATGTTATCATGAATATTAATATTACCAGCATTTGTCGGTAATTTAAAAAAAAAATTAAAGTAACAAAACGAATCTCCCCATGGCACATTGCAATTAATTATATGAACAAACTAAAAAAAATTATAATAAACAATCAAAGAAGGCAAGTTAACAGACAATGTACCAAACAACAAGCCTTATATTATATATGCTTACTGTTGTTTTTAGCGGTGGCTAACTTTTCTATTACCGGCAAGAGCATGACAACTATGGATCGTATCAATAAATAAAATAGATCAATAATCATTAATGAAGGGTTTCAGCTTTTACTTTTTTTATTATAAATTGATGGATTTTTCTTTGGTTGCACTTCTGAAATTTTTTCTTATTATCAGCTAGCACGTTCTAGGCTACCATCCCGGATTTGCGTTACTAAATTATTTAGAAAAATAATAACCATTAGATTTGAAAATCAAAATAAATTTTTATACAAAAAAGATCGAGGTCGAGAATAATAGAAAAGATACAAGTAATTCCAAACATATTAAAAATCACATTGTAAAAAAATTATATATTTTTTTATATAACTACAGGTATTTTCAATCGTTTTATGATTTGATATTAATTCTATTCAGGTCAAAAGTGATAAACAATAAAACTTTTCTTACAGTAACGATTTTAAGATTCAAACCCATTAAATTAAACTCCAAATTCAATAACTTTCTCAATTAAATTATGTTGTTTGGTTAACATTAATAAAATTAATTGGCTAAATATAACACTTTAATTTGATGCAATGACATTTGGACATTTGGCTCCAAATCAAATAATCGGATTCGAATAATCCTATTTTTTCAATAAAAAAAAATAAAAAATGTGATGCGATGTAATGATTTAAGGATAGGAATTAATCAAAAGCAAAATCGTACCGGACATCACTTCATGCATGTGAAGAATCGTGGGGTGGGGCAATGCTAAATGATTTGATTATGATATGTTGATCTATCTAGAACCAACAATGCTACTTTAATTATTATTTGATTATGTTTTAATTAAAGGTTAATTCACCGAAGAAGCAATAAACCTGTGATGGTCACATCTTTGTCCAGTTATAGGATCTAAAAGGGCTTTCCCCAACTTACAAAATTCGTAATTTGCCGTTCTATTTGTTAGCACATGATTTAGAGTCTGTTTAGCTCGACCGGAATTTTTATTAATTTACTTAGTATTAAAACAAGTCCAAAAAGACTAGAAACAGCTTCTTCTATATGCATCTGCGTCAATAAATTAAATTAGTTTAACCTTATAGAAAAATCCAAAGACTTCAATTGAATGACTAAAAACAGTTTATAAGATTAATCAAAGACCAAAACCATGCAATATATTTGTTTTTTACCGACAAATATAACTCTCTTTACATGTAAATTCAAGATCTACTTAAATTCAGGTCATGTTTTACATCTCATTCATTCAAAAGGTCATATTTTACATCTTAATTAAAATCAAACAAATATTTTTATGAATAACTAGTTATTTGTACAATTTAAATGTTTGATTCTTTATTCTCCTTTTTTGACTAGGTTTTTCTTAAAATCATATATCATTATGAGAACCGGTTAAAATCTCTCCCGTTAAACCATTACGGTTAAACTTATATTTCATTTCTTTTATAAAATATAACACTATGAACCCTCAACAATCAACATGCCTGTTACAATAAAAGTCATCCAAAATAAAGAAGTTGAGAGAAGATAGTTTATAAAATGGAAAGGAGAGAGAGTTGTGTCACTTTGTAGTTTTGTAATAAAATGCAAATGAATGTCATGCATGATGTACTAATAAAACCCGTAATTTCTCAAAACAGAATGTGCAGAAAGGACTAGAAACTGATAATCTAAAAAATCTGTGATATATTTGCAGAAATGAGAGAAGAAAAAGGCGAAGGACCCGACAATGTTAGGTAAAGATGACTTGAGCTTTTAGTTATAGACCAAGCTGTGCCAAGTTAGCTTCCGAAAATTGAAACTTTCAGCAGCAAAGAGTTTGATGAAAGTGGCCCATTGATGGCTTCAACAAGAATTGTTGCTAGTATTAGTAGACTATTTCCCTGCCTCTTAATTACCCTATGATTCCCACATTATGAGCATTGAAAAGGACAGATTTCCCACCATCTTTTTCTTTTTCTTTTTCACTGTCCTCCACTTTCCCAGCCTTCTTCCGAAGGCAATCATAAGAAAAAGCAGAAGCAAAATTATCTCAGATAATGTTTCCAAATGTTGCTTTAACACTTAGCCGGCCACAACTCAAATCCTCCTTAAAATTAGACTTTTCCAAGGTTTTTCTTTACACGGCATTGACTATGTATAAGAGAAAAAAACATAGAGAGAAATAATCTTGATTAGGATATGAAAAAATTGGTTTGTTTTTTCTTTTTTTTCCTCAACAATGGTGGATTTAATTTATGGATGACATGACTGAATTGCTCTAAATTTTTTTTATATGAAGGAGATCGCATAAAAAAATATAAATATTGATATTTAAATTCTAAATTTATTAAAAATAATTTTTAAACAAAATTAAGTGAATCAACTAAATTAAATTTTAAATTTGAATCATCTAAATGTTTGCATTCTAATCACTTTACCTAAAAAAATTAGGGTTATTAATTATCTGACAGAACATTAATTGTCCCAATTTCTTCATCCATTTAATATTATTCAGACAGCTAATTTATGTCACCAAAAAATTTAGTTTGACTTTTAGGCCGATGAGGCCTACATGTTTCATAATCTAGCAAGAAATTAAAAGATACTGTTCATATATATTAGTTATGCTCGTCTCAAAATTTAAGAAAACAAGGTCATATTTTATATTTTTAACAATGGATTTTGAATTATCGAATCATTGATTTAAATAATTATATTTTTAATTTTAAATTATGAAAATTTTATTAATTTAATTTTCGATTTTTAATATTTGTTTTTCTGTTTTATTAAATCAAAAAATTGTTATTATACCAAAAAAATTAAAACATTGATCTAAATTAACAAATACTAAGCACTGAAACCAAAAAAAAAAATTAATGTGATTGAAATAGTTTTGAATATATTTTTCATTTTTTTGGTTGTGGTCCAAAAAGAGGTAGCTGCTGAGTTCAAGGCAGTGGGGACATGGCTGCCCATGTTCTAAAAAGCTTGAATTATTATTCCTTGCACGAAAATGAAATTCAACTCCAAATAAGAACTATTCTTTTTTCTCTTTTGATTGTAGCTCAAATTGACTGCAAAAGGGGCAGAGCCACTTGATTGAATTTCACATGCCATTGTCTCATAATTGAGAAATCACATGGAAGATGAGAAACATATAAAAAAAAACGCCCTTTAATGTCAAAATTTTAAAAAAAATAATTAAACTCTTCCAACTAGTGAATCTCTTGGAAGGTGGCTATGGACGTGTATTTGTTTGCCTGAACGTGCAAATTTGAAGAATAAAATAAAATCACTTTGTCAGAAATAATACAGAAAAATTAAAAACTTGGTTTATGATAAGATAGTCGGTGGCTTGGATTATATTTAGCAGTTCGGTTAATTTTCAATTGAATTAATCAAAAATTGAAATTATTTTCGTTAATCCATTGAAACTTATTCGTTGATCAATTGATTGACTGTGTTAAACGATTTAATCAATTAAATCGTTTAAAATCAAAATATGGATATTTCTAATTATCTAGGTATGATTTTTCAACTTGATCTTTTGACTTGGATGGATTGCTGTAGTTTTAGCCATTTATTTTAACGGAAGCGTGGTTGCTTTTTGGACATCAAATTAAAAATTAGAAAACTACTGAAAGGTTAAAAAGTGGACAGGGAATATTGGAAGCTGTCATGTGCATGAAAGTGGCACTATTTTTTTACAATATCAACAAATTCATGGCCAAAACACAGGGAAAAATGAAGCAGCTCTGTTGTTTTCTTTATTTTCTCAAGTTCTTGGAAAGATTTTTGAATTATTCTCTGTCTCTTAGTGTTCATGAAAGGCTGCTGGAAATGAGAAATTAATGCAGAAATAAAATCAAATATATATTAAATATTGTTAAATTAAAAAGTTTAGATCAAAAAGAATTGATCAGGCCTGCTAGACAAGACCATAGCTGTTTGCTGCATTAATTTAATCCAAAATAAATTGAATTGGTCCCTCTGACAGCTCTCCTTCAACAACTGTTTCTACTATATATACTCTGCATTTCATGCAAGGCTTTAACTCTGGCAGACGCCTCCACAAACCAGTGCTCCCTCGTTTCCTTCTTTTCCAAACAGGGAAACTCTAAGAAAGTGTAAATACATTGGCTGAAGGCGGTGTTTCTCGGTGATCAGCGATGATGGTTCGGCGGGGCGACCCGACAAGGGATCGGTTTTGGCCCCAAATGGTAGTGGCTTTGGCCATTGTTGTTGTTGCAAGCAATGTAGGTTCGGTGGCTGCAGATGCTTATGAGTACAAATCACCTCCTCCACCTTATGAGTACAAATCACCTCCACCACCCTCTCCTTCTCCGCCGCCACCTTATGAGTATAAGTCTCCACCACCACCACCAAAACATGAAGAGAAGCCTCCATACTACTACAAATCTCCACCACCACCATCACCTTCTCCACCACCGCCTTACGAGTACAAGTCTCCACCACCACCACCAAAACATGAGGAGAAGCCCCCATACTACTATAAATCTCCACCACCTCCATCTCCATCACCACCTCCTCCATACTACTATAAATCTCCACCACCTCCTTCACCATCTCCACCACCTCCGTATTACTACAAGTCTCCACCACCACCACCAAAGCATGAAGAAAAGCCCCCATACTACTACAAGTCCCCTCCACCTCCATCCCCATCACCACCACCTCCATACTACTACAAGTCTCCACCACCACCACCAAAGCATGAAGAAAAGCCTCCATACTACTACAAGTCCCCTCCACCTCCATCCCCACCCCCTCCATACTACTACAAATCTCCACCACCACCACCAAAGCATAAGGAAAAGCCCCCATACTACTACAAGTCCCCTCCACCTCCATCCCCATCACCACCACCTCCATACTACTACAAGTCTCCACCACCACCACCAAAGCATGAAGAAAAGCCCCCATACTACTACAAGTCCCCTCCACCTCCATCCCCATCACCACCACCTCCATACTACTACAAGTCTCCACCACCACCACCAAAGCATGAAGAGAAGCCCCCATACTACTACAAGTCTCCTCCACCTCCATCCCCACCCCCTCCATACTACTACAAATCCCCACCACCACCACCAAAGCATGAAGAAAAGCCCCCGTACTACTACAAGTCCCCTCCACCTCCGTCCCCATCACCACCACCTCCATACTATTACAAGTCTCCACCACCCCCACCAAAGCATGAAGAAAAACCCCCATACTACTACAAGTCTCCTCCACCTCCGTCCCCATCGCCACCACCTCCATACTACTACAAGTCTCCACCACCACCACCACCAAAACATGAAGAAAAGCCTCCATACTATTACAAGTCTCCACCACCTCCTTCACCCTTACCACCACCACCTTACTATTACAAATCCCCACCACCTCCACTAAAATCTCCACCCCCATATTATTACAAATCTCCCCCTCCACCTTCCCCTTCACCACCCCCACCTTACTACTATAAGTCTCCACCACCACCTCCACATTATGTCTCACCACCATACTATTACAAATCTCCACCACCACCAGCTCCCTATCACCCTGCTCCTCATCCCTATCCCCATCACCATCCACTCATAGTCAAGGTAGTTGGTAAAGTTTACTGCTACAGGTGCTATGACTGGAGTTATCCAGTGAAGTCACACGATAAGAAACATCTCAAAGGTACAATATCTTTCTTACATACCTTTCCAATTTTTTTTAGTATCAAACTTTAGTGCATTATCAATTTATCATACACCAAATTTCCTTAATTAATATATTTCACATTTGCATTTTTATTAATTAGCTTTCTTTTATAACTCTCAAATTTTTGTAGAATTGTGTCATGTGCTCTAAAAATTAAAATAAGATCTCTTGAATATTTTAATCTAAGTAATATTAATGTAATAATTGAAAGGAACTAGAATATATTTTTGTAGAAATAAATTTAATATAAAAAATTAAAAGGCTCAGCAAGAAAGTAAAGGTTGTCATTGTTTCTCACATGTTTGTAATATAAAAAATTAAAAGGCTAAGCAAGAAAGTAAAGGTTGTCATTGTTTCTCACATGTTTGTATCTAAATGAATAAATTATGACACTAATGCCTTTCTATATAATATTATATATAGTTTATTTGATAAGATATATTATAACATTTTGGCTAAGATCAAATAATAATTATAATTATAATAATTTAATTAAGTAGGAATTTTATAATAAAAAATAAAATTTGGTTAATTACATTCTATCTTTGCTATTTCCTTTATAGCTAGGATATAAACCATATTGTAACCATGTGGAAGGAAAATATACTTTTCTTTATTAAGGGTTGCAATATTTTAAAATTGCAAAAGTCATGCAAAACAAATAAATAAACGCACATGTCAAATATCATTGAAATTTTAAAAGAAAAAGTTATAAGAATTAAATTAAATCATGGAAAAGACAAAATTAGTAATTAGTATTAATGATGATTAAATATTAATAAATAAACGTGCATGTCAAATGTCATAGAAATTTTAAAAGAAAAAGTTATAATAATTAAATTAAATCATGGAAAAGACAAAATTAGTTATTAGTGTTAGTGATGATTAAATATTAATACTTATTTTGCTTGACTTTTCAACAACAATTTGATTTACTTTTCATTATTGCACATGAAGCAGGTGCTATAGTGGAAGTGACTTGCAAGGTTGGGGAAAAGGAGATCAATGCTTACGGAAAAACCAAGATCAATGGCAAATTTAGCATAACAGTTGAAGGATTTGATTATGCCAAATATGGTGCCGAAGCATGCAAGGCCAAGCTCCATGCACCACCCAAAGGCTCACCATGCAACATCCCCACTAGCCTACACTGGGGCAACAAGGGCGCAAAGCTCAAGGTGAAATCAAAGGACAAATACGAGGTTGTGCTCAAGGCTAAGCCATTTGCTTATGCTCCAAAGACTCCTTACAAGGAGTGTGAAAAGCCAAAGCCCAAGCCTCCAGCTCCTTACTACTATACTTCTCCACCACCACCTACACCGGCATACGTGTACAAATCACCACCTCCTCCACCACCTACATATATTTACAAATCACCACCACCTCCATCTCACCCATACAAGCCACCAACCAAACCACACAAGCCACCACCATATTATTACAAGTCACCACCTCCACCGTCGCCTACTTACGTCTACAAGTCACCTCCACCACCACCATACTACTACAAATCACCACCACCTCCCACTTACATCTACAAGTCACCACCTCCTCCACCATACTACTACAAGTCTCCACCACCACCAACACCCACTTACATTTACAAGTCACCACCTCCTCCACCATATTACTACAAGTCCCCACCACCACCAACCCCCACCTACGTCTACAAGTCACCACCACCTCCACCATATTACTACAAATCCCCACCACCACCGGTTCACTCTCCAGCACCATATTACTACAAGTCCCCACCACCACCAACCCCTACCTACGTCTACAAGTCACCACCACCTCCACCATATTACTACAAATCCCCACCACCACCGGTTCACTCTCCAGCACCATATTACTACAAGTCCCCACCACCACCAACACCTACCTATGTCTACAAGTCACCACCACCTCCAGCATATTACTACAAATCCCCACCACCTCCAGCATATTACTACAAATCCCCACCACCACCAGTTCACTCTCCAACACCATATTATTACAAGTCACCACCACCACCAGTCCACTCCCCACCCCCTCCATACTACTACAAATCCCCTCCACCACCCATCCATTCTCCACCACCGCCGTACTACTACAAGTCTCCACCACCACCAGTCCATTACCCTCCACCACCATACTACTACAAGTCACCACCGCCTCCAGTGAAGGCACCAGCACCAACCTACCACTACAACTCTCCTCCTCCACCATCCCCATCTCCTCGTCCTCCCTACTACTACAAGTCCCCACCACCTCCATCTCCATCACCACCACCCCCATACTACTACAAATCCCCTCCTCCCCCATCAACATCTCCTCCACCTTACTATTACAAATCCCCACCACCACCAATCCACTCGCCACCACCACCATACTACTACAAATCCCCACCACCACCAGTCCATTCCCTTCCACCACCATACTACTACAAATCACCACCACCTCCAATAAAGGCTCCAGCACCAGCCTACCACTACAATTCTCCACCTCCACCATCTCCTCTTCCTCCCTACTACTACAAATCTCCTCCACCACCACCATACTATTACAAGTCTCCACCACCACCAGTCTACTCTCCACCACCACCCTACTACTACAAGTCCCCACCACCACCAGTCCATTCCCCTCCACCACCATACTATTACAAGTCTCCACCACCACCAGTCCACTCTCCACCACCACCCTACTACTACAAGTCCCCACCACCACCAGTCCATTCCCCTCCACCACCATACTATTACAAGTCTCCACCACCACCAGTCCACTCTCCACCACCACCCTACTACTACAAGTCCCCACCACCACCAGTCCATTCCCCTCCACCACCATACTACTACAAATCACCACCACCTCCAATAAAGGCTCCAGCACCAGCCTACCACTACAACTCTCCACCTCCACCATCTCCTCCTCCTCCCTACTACTACAAATCTCCTCCACCACCAATTCACTCTCCACCTCCACCGTACTACTACAAGTCCCCACCACCTCCCTCACCATCTCCTCTACCACCATACTATTACAAGTCTCCACCACCACCAGTCCATTCTCCTCCACCACCATACTACTACAAATCACCACCACCTCCAGTAAAGGCCCCAGCACCAACCTATCAGTACAACTCTCCACCTCCACCATCACCATCTCCTCCTCCTCCCTACTACTACAAATCTCCCCCACCACCAGTTCACTCTCCACCACCACCATACTACTACAAGTCCCCACCACCACCAGTCCACTCTCCACCACCTCCTTACTTCTACAAATCTCCACCTCCTCCATCCCCCTCACCCCCTCCCCCATATTACTACCACTCACCTCCCCCACCAATGAAGTCACCTCCACCTCCGGTCTACACTTACGCTTCTCCTCCACCACCAACTTACTACTAAGTCCGGAAAGGTCAACCACAAAATTGCAACATTCATGTAAGTGCCATATGTTTTAATTAAACCTTGTAGTTAATTAGTTATCATCAAACGATGAATCTTATATTCTAATTCATTTCATCTATATTAAATTTCAGGTTCTAGTTTTGATAAAAGAATAAAGAAAGGCACCAAGGAGGGGAAATTTGGACATCAAACGATTTCTATTTCATCTCCATTCAATAAGGGCATGAACAATGCATTTGAGAGCTACAAGTTTGGTGATCCAAGCCAGATAACTTCCACTTCTCTGGTGGCCATATTTCACATGCTCTTAATTTGTTCTAGTGGCGTAGTAAGAAAGCGAGAGTGATTTTCCCAAGTGGCTATTGTAATTTATTTTTCTTCTTCAGTACTTTTCTTATTATTGGTTTCATCTAATTTATTTGTGCATAGAAATGTGGCCTTTGTATGGCTAAGCTTTTCTATTTATCGTGGGCATGCAATTGTTTTGTGGGATCTTGTTGTACTATATATGTGCACTGATATTTCCAGCAATAAAGGAATGTATTTCTATCCCAATGCACATGTTTTCCTGTTTACTCAAAATCTTTCTTTCTCTCTCCCTTTTGCAATGCAAATGTCATGCTTTCACAACAGCTTTCTCTCATCATTTGGACCAAATCTAGCTGTCTCTAGGTAGAGTGGTTCTCCTTTGCCAAGCAAAGAAAATTCTCTATTGGAAAAAGGAATAGTGCAAAACAGGAGTAGCTTAAAACAAAAGCATCCTTCTCTACTGACTTGCACAAACCAGCACGCTAGGATGGTTGAATTCTTCTTTCACGCATAAGGAGAGGGGAGACAAGAACTATATGGAAAGTGAAATGAGAAATTAAGAACGTGCACATGGCAAATTTCTAATCAGTTCTTAGGACAGGACAGATGCTGTCAGCCATTAATGGTGTCTGTTATAGTGCTTTTAGCCGGCATATACCAAAATAAGATTCCTGATATATAAACAATTTGTATATTCCATATGATCGTGTATATTTTTTTTTGATGTAAATATGATCATGTATATGATTTATATTTATATCGCGTAAAATATAAAAATTTTATGTTATAATTTATATGAACTAATCAAACATAACAATTTTTAACTTTTACAAAAATTATATAAATTTTTATTAAATTTTAATTTGTATAATTTATGTTTTCGTATAATATTTGAAATTATCATATTTACATAAATCTTTCTTGCTGGGCTCCACTGTTTATTTCTTCTCCAACTCTACTGTTTGTCGTCTCTCAGTGGGCTTGCAGCTTTTTCAATATTATTTGCTTACCAGCTTCTTGCCTTCTTCCAATCTGCTTTCTCTTTGCAAAAGTGGTAGCAGATAAAAGTTAACGGACGACTAATAATGCTCTGGGAATTCTAGAAACATTCCCACTGTAATTGCACTAGTTTTCACAATATGTTTAGGCCATGTCAATTTCGTCTAATTTCTTTTATTATTATTATTATTATTATTATCACAGAAATTTTCATGAAAAGTAAAAAGAGAAATTAAGAACGTACACATGGCAATGGCAAATATCTAATCAGTTCTTAGGACAGGACAGATGCTGTCTGTCATAGTGCTTTTAGCCGGCGCATATCAAAATAATATTCATATATATATATATATATATATATATATATATATATATTATTTGTATATTGCATTTGATATTCGTATGCATAATTTATATTTTTATTATATAAAATATTAAAATTTTGTGTTAAAATCTTTATGATTAGTCAATCATAACAATTTTTAACTTTTAAAAAATTATATATATATTTTTTTAAATTTTAATTTGCATAATTTATATTTTCATATAATATTCAAAATTATCAATTTTACATAAAACGTTCTTACCCGGCTCCACTGTTTATTTCTTCACCAACTCTAGTGTTTGTTGTCTCTCAGTGGGCTTGCAGCTTTTTCAATATTATTTGCTTGCCAGCCTCTTGCCTACTTCCAATCTGCTTTCTCTTTGCAAAAGTGGAAGCAGAAAAAAGTTAAAGGACGACTAATAATGAGCTAGAAACATTCCCACTGTAATTGCATTACTTTTCACAAATTGCGAAGGCCATGTCAATTTCGTCTAATTTCTTTAATATATATATATATATATATGAGTAAAATCACATATATTTTTATTCACTTTATAATTTAAGATTAATTTTATTAAAAATGAAAATGAAATACGATACAAACAACTTCAAAATTCAAATTATACTCAAATCTCTAAAAAATATTTACTTTTACTTTTTTTAGTTTCTTGTTGTATATATTTTTATCCCATTTGCTGCGTGATTGGTACGGACAATGCTTTTGAGATACATGGCCATCATGATCGACCTATTTTCCATCAATGAGCTTTAAGAAAAAATTGGTAATTACTTACATTGAAAATGAATAAGAATTTCACTCGAGAATAGGTTGTAGGGAACTCGTACATATATTTTATTAAAAATCATTTGAATGCATTATGAGATAATCGTAGTTATTATAATTAAATTAAAATTTTAAACATACTGTTTATTCCAAAACATCTAATTGAAGCTCACTAGATAATAATGATTGAGAAAGTAAACTTTAGAGTTTAGAGTGTGGGGGTGATGAACTATTTTGTACTTCCTTTTCATATTATTCCAGCTTGAGTCATTTGAACAATAAATTGAGTTGAATTTTGAGTTTTTTTTTTATAATTGAAATTGTATAAATACTAATTTACAAATTTTCTCAAAGTTCTAAGTCTTAAATTTTATGATTAAGTTTGATTTATATTAAGTTTCAAACTCTACATTTAAATTATTTATTATTAAGCTTGAATTAAGTTGAACTTATTAATTACCTTAATTATTTATAGAAATTGAATTGGAATACCGAAAATAAATCCATTGAATTCAAATCAAACTCAATCCTTAGATCAAACCGAGAAAAAAGAAAAAAAAAATAACTCGAATCTTGCACAGTATTCAAGTCTGATTTAATGTACCAATGGCATGAATAACATGTGATATTTACAGGTGGCTCACTTTGTTGATCAGGACCACAATATTTAAGACCGTGAAACACAGTTAAAGATGGATACCTAATCACTTTTGTCACGTCAACAACATTACAATTCTTTTTATTTAAAAAGAACATTAATTACAGTGAATTAAGAATAGGAAGATACTCCATTCATGCAACAATGATAACCAAAGGGCAAAGTGATCTAGCTATAACCTATAGCTAGTAGCTACGTAAGTATAGAGAGTAAGACAGTCGTCCACTTAAACAAAAAGATAATCAAATGGTGAGAATCTGGTAAAGTTGAAGAGGTTGTCGTTTTCATTGTTATTAAAATTTTTATTTTAATAATCAAATAAATTATATAAATTAATATATAAATTTATGTTAAATAGTTAATATAAAGTAATTTGAACTTATTTTTATTTAAAGTAATATGATCTTTTAATTTATTTTTTTTATGGCTTTCTTCTAATTTTTTTATATTTTTCTCTAGTTTTGAATTTTTTTTATCATTCAAAATTTTAACTCTATTAATTGAAACATTCACATACTTTTGTTGGATTTATCCAAGCTAACATAAATAATTCTCTCTCAAATTGCATGTCACTAATTTTAATAGCTATGATTGTTTTTAAAGACAATCAAAAACAGATCCATCGGGCTTGGCTACAGTACTTTGTCTTTTTTGGGGCAACACGATTAGTAGGTCTTTAAAAAAATGTTTCCAAGCAATTAATAGACAATGCATTGTTTCTTGGATAAGATGTCCTTGATAATATCTAATTGCTTGCCTTGAGGCTAGAACAAGATGTAAGCTTTGCTGGAGGGGTTGGTGCAATGCACCTTCTAAAAGAAGCTTCCTTTCGTTCTATTTTGTTTTTTTATAATTAATTCTATGGAGCAGGTGAAGCAGATAGTTCCAATTTTTTGAATCATCAGATAGTTTCAATTAGGTTTTATAATTTTAAATACAATATAATTATATAACAGGAGAATAATTTGAATAAAAATATAATTCTGATGCAAATTAAAATATGATAATTTTAATTAAAAATTTTTATATTTTCCAAAATACATACATAAAATATTATTAAATTTAATATAGTAGCTAAGAAGTGAATTTCATCATCATTCATCATTAGCTACATATACATCTCAATCACTCATTTGAAGCTATGACAAGTCAAAAGTTGAGAGGGAGAAGGAAAGAGGGTCGTCCTCCACATGGGAAATGGCTTCTTTTTCTCTCTTTTGGCAGCTACTTCGATACAATTCCTTTGGAATGTCCTTGTTATCTACTCTAGAAAAAGGGTCCCATGAACATGGCAAAATGGCTTAGACCCCTTCATAATTCTGGCAGTTTTATGCAGCCCAGTTAATAATGCTCATAATAGTCAACCAGCACTCAAACAATGCCCCCAAAAGACTAATTGTTTGATGGCTTTCTGTAGTCTTGATTTGTCCATTTTTGCATACTTGCAAGCAAATGGCCAAGAATTGGCAGGGCACCCTTGAATTTCTTTTGTTTTTTAAAGGGGAAATTAATGGGTAGGGATCAAATCCATCACAAGTGGGATCACTTCAGCTGTCAAGATAATATATGATATGGAATTTTTTTCGCGTCTCATTTAAACAAAAAATATGCTATTTTTAGTATTTTATTCATTAAGTTTATCTCAATTATTGGATAAATTGAAAGATGAGATTTATCATTTAGAGAAAAAATTGTTTGAAACAGATATACAAGGAAAGAAATTATATCTTACATTGTCAGTGAAATTTTAAATTCCATAATTAATAGGATGATACATATCTTTTATAGTGTGTTTGGATGAGGGATTTCAAAGAGGAAATTCATTTCAATCGGGATATTTAAAAATCCAAATTTCTTGTTTGGCAAAAAATTTTGACGAATTTTTAAATTTTAGGAGGAATTTTAAAAGGGAATTTAAAATGCTCAAATTCCTTCTTGAAAATCCACCTAAAAAGGTGGTTTTTTAAAATTGCTCTCACTCTTCCATACTTTATTAAACATGACCTACTATAAAATATAAATTTAAAAACAAAAACATGTAATTTTATTTAAGTATAATATATATTTTTAATTTTTTATATTATTAACAATATCTATACAATTTTACAAATCTAATGATACCCATATTGCATATTTTATTTGATATTATTCTTTTTCTAATATTTGATATTATTATTTTTCTTTTATAATTATTTTTATTTAATCAAATTCTAGTGTCCAAAAATTCTTTCTAAAAATTATTTATCCAAACAAGTCAATTATAAATGCTAATATTTTAAAATGATGAATTTTGAAATACTTACATTTTAAAATGCCTCAAAATGAAGCTTTTAGATTCACAACGAATTATAACACATACTTTACTTTTTTATTTTTTAATTTTTATGGAATATGTCACTATTTTTATTTTGCTTATAAAGTCTAAAAATTTCATCGAAGAAAATAAAATATTTTACAAACTTTTAATTCCACTAATAAAATAAAAAATTTTCTCTATCATGTATTAAAAAATAATCTTTTAAATAATATATAATTATCATATAAAAAGGACAAGTTTGATAGGACAAATAATATTTTTAATAAACATAAATTGAGCCAAAAAACTTTGTTTTCAAAAACAAAATAATACCTAACCTTTCAAGTGGCTAATAAAGTAAGAAATAGTTTTGATGGGCAATCATGAATTTTCCTCTTCTAGTCACATTATGCAAAACTGTGAAGATCGAGAATTTTTTAAATAAATATAAAGTATCCGAAAAACTTTAATTTGGACAAATTGAAATCCAAATTAAATACGAAATAAAAAGGAAAATTAAATTGGAAATAAGAAATGAAGGAGAAAATTTAATTTGGATAAATGGAAATCCAAATTAAATAAGGAAATGGTGAAATTTATTTGGATATTAAGAAATCCAAAAATTTGAGGAAAATAAAAATGTGTATATACATTATTATTAATTAATAATTATATTTATAAATATATAAATATAATTATTAAAAAAATGAAAAAAAATGAAACAGAAGTGGGAATCGGGGAACCCGATTCCCACATTTCTCTTCTGTTAACTAAAACAGAAGAGAAGCAAATAGAGAAACAATGGAGAGCCGGCCGGCACGGGGAGGAGGGAGAGGTAGCGACGCCGCCGGCGAGCCAAGGAGAGGAAACCGACGCCGCTACCGACGGTGGGAAAGGAAAAAAAAAGAAAACAGAAGTGAAGCGAAAACGAGGAAGAACCGAAGAGAAAGGAAAAGGGAAATCGACGGTGCCGGCCGATCCAGGCACCACTTCCGCCACCAACGCCACCGGCGAGGGCTAACGAAGGAGAGGGAGGCCACCGGCGGTGAAGGAAACGGCGGAGGAAGGAAGAAATGGAGGAGAAAGGAGCCGAAACCTACGCCGCCTGATCCGGCGTCGTCGCCGGTGATGGGGCAAAGCCAAGGCCAGATCCGGCGTCCCTGCAATCGTGGCTAGCTGTTGGGTGGCCGAACAACCGGAATGGGTGACCGTCGGTGACCGAACCGGCCAGCAAGAGTTGAACCGGCCAAGCCAACCTGACCCAACTCGACCCGACCCGACCCGACTAGGTTCAGAAAAAAAAAAGGAAAGAAAAAAAGAAAGAAAGGAAAAAGAAGAAAAGAAAAGAAAAAAAAAGGAAGGAAAAAGAAGAAAAGAAAAGAAAAAGAAAAAGAAAAGAAAAAGGAAAAGAAAAAGGAAAAGGAAAAGGAAAAGGAAAAGGAAAAGGAAAGAGAAGAAGAAAGAAAAGGTAAGGAAAATTGAGGAAAAATAAATTATTGATGTTATTGAATAATTTTATTGTCACATATTCACGTAAGTGCATTAGTGTTGTGAAAATTGTAGTGGAAGTGACAGGCGCGATTGGTGTTCGACGATGCTAGGAGCTCGTCAAGGCGCTAAGCTTCAGCACCAAGTAAGATACTTTTATAAAGCATTAGTAGCATTATATTGTATGAGGGATATGATTTTATATAATGCATTAATGGAACGATTTTAATGGAATTGTGATTTTTTTTATGATGCATTGATTTAATTGATGTTAAAAAAAATGCTAAGAGGACCCACAACTGATGGTGGGGGTCTTAGTAAGAGATAAAGAAAATGTGAGAATCAACGGTTGTAGTTATAAACTGTGTTTTCCGTGCAGGAGGTTTAGTAAAAACTAAGCCGTTATGCTGTCGAAATTTTAGGAAAATATTTGAGCAAAAAGATTAAGTCTCTCACATAAATGGAATCTTGGAAATAATTATTGAAAATAAACATTGAAAGGACTTTATGGTATTACCGGAAAAGTCTGATATTGAAATCGATGAGAAGATAGATCGTTGAAAACGATAATGTGATGAATTATATGGTTTAAACCTTATAGAATCGATAAATCAAGTAATTTTAATATCACAAATGGTATCAAGTTGAGATTGAGGTGGAATGATTTATTATACGGATCACGGATAAAAGTGATGATAATTATATGATATAGCTTGGAAGAGAAGATCACAGTTGAAATTTCGATGGTCGAGTGATTGAATTATGAAATTATTAATGGAGAATGATTCTAGAATTTATCGTATTGATTTCTTGATCTTGAAGCAGTTCCGAATGTGATGATATGATTAATTCAAGAGGTCGGTGCTGAAAGGATTTCACAGTATCACACCATATTGTTGGATATATGTGAGATAATCAACGAACCTATACTAGTGGTATGGGTCTTAGAATTAATACTGTGGTACACGATGGATAGTTATTATACTGAGTCATAACGAATGTATAATGTATGCAGACATAATTCTATTGAAATTGAGGTTGAATTACGACACAATCCGATCATTTATAGATTTAAATAAATGAGTGATGAAATATGCGAATTTATGGTTTACTTATATCCATAGAATAGGCCTTGAATAATAAGATTTGACAATTTCATAATTTCAATATTAAATTATACAGGCCATATGAAGAATTGATTGGAGGATTGTGATCTGATTTTGTGATAGTGAATGAAATTGAACCTCAAGTCGATAATTATGAAAAAGGATATTGAATACCGAATGGTTTGAATATCAAGTGAATTGATTATTAAATAATTGGAGTACTGAGCAATTTGAATCCCGAATGAAATGAATATTGAATGATTTGAATATTGATTTATTGATTTGACAAAGAGAAAGTTTGAAAAGAATAATTGATGGTGATAAAGTTAGACGAATTGCTTCACCGTATTAGATGAAAATATTACTTATATCGATATTGGAAAATAATATCGAATTTACTTATTAGGTATAATCTGATTGAAATCAAAAGGATGGAAATGAGAGAATTGGATTATAGTTAACACTATAATTAAACAATATGTTTTACGAAGATGATAGTTCATTATTTGAAAACTCATGATTGAATCTGCATCGCATTTAAGCGTGCCTTCTTATAACTTGAAACATTATAATAATGTTTATATGAATACTGTAAAGTATTGTTTTGTTTTGAAAAGAAAGTATATGGTATATATATATTGATATATGAAGTCTCATACAGAATTTTACCATATGCTTTACATGATATTGAAAAGAAAGCTATATATTTAAATGTTTTATGAGACTGTAGGCACCCTAAAATAATTAAATTCAATAAAGCATAGTGGAAACCGCCTAATTGGAGCTTTGCTCATTAGGCAGAGAGATGCTTGTCTGACAATAGTCATGGACAGGTCTCAGTCATGCCTGATCAGTGGGGTTGAAAGAGATGAGGTCTATGGCCATAGATAGCGCCCTAGTTGGTTTCCAAGGGACGATGACATGATTTTTACTGCTAGCTACAGTGATTTAAGTCTTTATTGATAGAGAGATGATAGGGATCTAGCCTAGTCTCTAACCGATCTGATATGAAGTCTAGAGTATGATTTTATTGATATGAACTCTAGACTTGACATGATTTATACTGTACATGAAACAAGTTTGAAATGAAATATATTTTGAAACAGTACATGTTTTAAACATGTTTTAAAAAGCCCATGAGATATGATTTCGATACTTATATGATTTATATGTGATTTTGTATCGCACATGGCATGATATGCAGTCTAGAGTATAGTTTGATTTGATATGAACTCTAGACCTAATATGATTTACAGTATATGTTTTAAAAGTACATGATAAATGATTTCGACACTTACATGATTTACATACGATTTTGTGTCGAATTTAAAATGATATGCGGTCTAGAGTATAAATTGATTTGATATGAACTCTAGACCTGATATAACTTATAGTAAATGAAAATGTTTTAAAACCGCACATGTTTTAGACATGCTCTGAAAACGAATACATGAATTGAAATTGAACATGTTTCTATCATGCCTTAAAGGCAAATTTGAAATGAATTGAAAATTCATATGTTGAGCATGTTCTAAAGTATATATGATATGATTTGAAATAATAGCGGTTTATACAGTAAAATTACATACATTGCATATTAAACCCTGACATGATAATATGCTTAGTACATGAGAATTCCATGAGGAATGTCGTGACTCGACGTTAATGATGTTTTATCTATATAATGACATGATATGATATGATATGATATATGAACATAAGATCGATATGAAGAGAATTCTGATCTCACTCTATCGTGATCATAAATTCCCAGACGATAAGTGATATGAATTGATGTAGTACGGGAATATGATTGTTAAATGTAAAGTGAATTCGATAGGATATCTACATTAAACATGGAGAATATATGAGGAGTGTCATGACTCGGTGGTAGCGATATTTCATCGATATGATATCATGATATGATATGAAACATGAATATAAAAATACACGAAGAGAATTATGACTTTGTACCACCATGATTATGATCCACAATATGAGACTTGATAAGAGATGATAGAATACAGAAGTATGATTATGAAATGAAAAGTAAATATGAGAATTGATATGAGATGATAGAATACAAAAGTATGATTATGAAATGAAAAGTGAATATGAGAAGTGATAATGAGATGTTATTGATGAGAAAGGACTAACTGTAATTGCAAACTTGCAAGTTTTAAGCATTGCAGTTTTAAGACAGTATAATCCTACTCTTGTATTTATATTAGTATCTTACTGAACCGTGGTTTTGCTCACCCCACTAAATTTCATCTCTTTCAGACTATTGAAGTTAACATCTGTCGTGTGAGCTGCTAAGTGGGCATCGAAAACGGTGTATGGACTTGGTACTAGACTTCTGAGATATATGTTTCTTATAAAATACTTGTTTACATGTAAGACTTAAATTGATGCACAATACATATTTTGTTTAACAAGTCGGGATGTAACTAATAACCGTTTCCGTGTTAGTTTAATATTTAAATGAAATGACTATAGGTCACCTAGATGGTATAGTAACTACACTGACACCGAATACAAACCTTAAAATGAAAAAGAAAAATTTAGTCTATAAATTTGTAGACTAAGAAAAGTATAAGAATCAAATGAAAGTCGCGGTCTTCGGGTCGTGACATATATCAATGCTATAAAGTATAGATTAGTTTTAAAAAAAAGTATATGGTATACAAATATTTTTATACATGAAATCTCTTAAAGAATTTTACCATATGCTTTACATGATTTTGACAAGAAAAGATAAAGATTTAAATGTTTTATGTGATTGTAGGCACCCTAAAAGAATTAAATTCAATAAAGCATAGTGGAAACCGCCTAATTAGAGCTTTGCTCATTAGGCAGAGATGCTTGTCTGACAATAGTCGTGGACAGGTCTCAGTCACGCCTGATCAGTAGGGCTGAGAGAGATGAGGTCTATGGCCATAGATAGCGCCCTAGTTGGTTTCCAAGGACGATGACATGATTTTCACTGCTAGCTACAGTGATTTAAGTCTTTATTGATAGAGTGATAGGGATCTAGCCTAGTCTCTAACCGATATGATATGAAGTCTAGAGTATGATTTTATTGATATGAACTCTAGACTTGACATGATTTATACAGTACATGAGACATGTTTGAAATGAAATATATTTTGAAACAGTACATGTTTTAAACATGTTTTAAAAGTACATGTGATATGATTTTAACACTTATATGATTTATATATGATTTTGTGTCGAACTTGAAATGATATAAGGTCTAGAGTATAGATTGATTTGATATGAACTCTAGACCTGATATGACTTATAGTATATGAAAAATGTTTTAAAACTACACATGTTTTAGACATGCTCTAAAAACAAATACATGAATTGAAATTGAACATGTTCCTATCATGCCTTAAAGGTAAATATGAAATGAATTGAAAATTCATATGTTGAGCATGTTCTAAAGTATATATGATATGATTTGCAATGATAGTGGTTCATACAGTGAAATTACATAAGTTGCCTACTAAATCATGACATAATAGTATGCTTTTACATAAGATATGTCATGACCTTATATGGTACAAAAACATGAAGAATATATGAGGAGTATCATGACTCGGTGGTAACGATATTTCATCTACATGATGTCATGATATGATATGATACATGAATATAGAATATACACGAAGAGAATTATGACTTCGTACCACCGTGATCATGATCCTCAATATGGGAAGTGATATGAGATGATAGAATACAGAAGTATGATTATGAAATGAAAAGTGATTTGATACAATATCTCAATTGGACATGATGTATTATGAGATTGAAGAGAGTATGGACTAATAGTATATGATATTCAAATTGGACATGACATATTGTTGTGCGATGCATTATAGTATAAGGATGAGAAGACTGAAAAGTAATTAAGTTGATTTATATAGAGATCTGACTGATAGATAAATGATAGGAATTGAGATAACGAGATGTTATCGATGGAAATGATGAATTGTAATTGCAAACTTACAGGTTTTAAGCATTGCAATTAAAATAGTATAATTCTACTCCTGCATTTATATTAGTATCTTAGTGAACCGTGGTTTTGCTCACCCTACTTAATTTCATCTCTTTTTAGATAATTGAGTTAAACTCTGCCATGAGGGCTTCTGAGTGGGCCTCCGGATACGGTAGACAGGTTTTGGGACTGGCCATTATCCTGCGAATCCACTTCGTTACTTTTGAGGTATACATTTTTGTAAATCTCTTATTTACATGTACAAAATTTAATTAATACACAGTACGTATGTTGTTCAGTGAGTCGGGATGTAACTTAGAGATGTGATAAAGCATTGTATAGAGAATTAGTGAAGTTAGAGTAGTAACTACACTGACACCGAATACAAACCTTAAAATGAAAATGAAAAATTTAGTCCATAAATTTGTAGACTAAGAAAAGTATAAGTATAAAGTGAAAGTCACGACCTTCGGGTTGTGACATCTGAGGTCATATTAGGTCGACGCATATCATAGGAAATTTTTAGGTCTCATTTAGCTAAGGTTGCATTGCATTTTGGTCACATTTTGCATTAAGATACACTAGATAGGTGTCCTTACATAGAATTTGTCCAGAATTTTTATACATACTGTTTTAAGGTATTTTTAGGTAGTATTTCATCAAGCTCAAGTCATCTTAGGGTCATTTACTTTGAGATCGTTTGATATCGTTTCCTGTTTTCTATTATCTGTTTTTGAAAATTTTACTTTTGTTTTTGTTTTCAAATTTTGAAAACAAAAAAGATGTTTGGATAATACTATTACGTTTTGAAAACAAATATTTAAACTGATTCAGATATAATAATTCAATTCAAAAAAAATTAAAATTAAATAAAAATAATATATTTATTAAAAAATAATATGTATATAATATTAAATAATATTATTTTATACTATTTAATACTAATATTAAATATTTTCATTTAATTATATAAAACTTTAATATAATGTAAATAATATTATACTTAAAAATAATATTAAATAATTTTTTAATATTACTTTTTATTATATAATGATTTATATTAGTAAAATCCAAAATTTATATATTAAATAATAATATGAATTAATAATTATAAATTATAACTAGATTTAAACTTATGTAATGCACGGAAATTCATTAATTAAACAATAAATTTATTGATAATATATATTTTTTTAAACTTTATAATATAAATTATGTTATTGATGAAAAATACAACATTTGTAAATTTAATAATTTTATTTTTAATTTGTATATTACGATACAATAATATAAAAAAATTATATATTGAACATAATTATATAAATTTGTAAATGTTAAATGAAACTCCCATAATAATTTATTGAATAAAAATAGTATATAAATAAATTTTAACATGTTTTTTATTTAAAGAAATTGAAAATTTTCACATTGAAAGTCATTCTCATATAGAGATTTTTCAACAAACTATTGTTGAGTTGAAAATATAACAAATGATTCTTGTTATTTGTTATCTTTAAATGATGCGTCACTTTACTTAGTGATCCAATAGATTCCATAGATAATATAGAAGACACTGATAAAATACTAATTTGATTAAATTAAGAATAGGAACTATTTTGTACTTCCTTTTCATATTATTCCAGCTTGAGTCATTTGAACAATAAATTGAGTTGAATTTTGAGTTTTTTTATAATTGAAATTGTATAAAAACTAATTTACTCAAAGTTCTAAGTCTTAAAATTTATAATTAAGTTTCAAACTCTACATTTAAATTATTTATTATTAAGCTTGAATTGAGTTGAACTTATTAATTACCTTAATTATTTATCGAAATTGAATTGGAATACCAAAAAAAAACCATTGATTTCAAATCAAACTGAATCCTTGGATCATACTGAGAAAAAGGAAAAAATTAACTCGAATCTTGCACAATACTGATTTAATGTACCAATGAGATGAATAACATGTGATATTTACAGGCGGCTAACTTTGTTGATCAGGACCACAACATTTAAGACCATGAAACATTGTCAAAGATGGATACCTATTCTCTTTTGTCACGTCAACAACATTACAATTCTTTTTATTAAAAAAAAAAACATTAATTACAGTAAATTAAGAATAGGAAGATACTCCATTCATGCAACAATGATAACCAAAGGGCAAAGTGAGCTAGCTATAGCCTATAGCTAGTAGCTACGTAAATATAGAGAGTAAGGCAGTCGTCCTAGACATGCTCAAGGGTCGGGTTATCCCCCCAAGCCCGAAAGCCCGTTCGATATTTAGGAGGGTTTGGACAAAAATATTTGATACAATTACCGGGCTTGGACAAAATTTTTCGGGCCCAGGCTTAGCCTTTCAAAGCTCGGGCCCGGCCCGAACTTAATGTTAAATATATATTTTTTTAATATATTTCTAATATTAAGTATATTTTTAATATATTTGTTAATTATAATATAATTTTATATATATAAAACATTATTAATTAAAAACACATGATTATAAATATTTAATATGAAAATTGATATACAAATTTTGACAAATTAAATTAAATTTTAAAGGAAATAAAATAATAAAAAAATAATTAAATAATTAAAATATTAAAAATTATATTCGGGAGGACTGGGCTCGGGCTCTGGCTTATTGTATAAAAAATGGGACGAGCTTGGACAAAATATCGGCCCGATTTATCGGGCCGGGCTGAGCTTGGGCATTGACTAATTTCCTTATTACCTTCCATGGGGCCCAACCCGAATCCGACCCGGCCCGGCCCATGAGCAGGTTTAGTCCTCCTAAACAAAAAGATAATCAATAGAGAGAATCTGGCAAAGTTGAAGAGGCTGCCGTTTTAATCGTTATCAAAGTTTTTATTTTAATAATGAATTAAATTATATGAATTAATATATAAATTTATGTTAAATAGTTAATATAAATTTTTTTGAACTTATTTTTATTTAAAGTAATATGATCTTTTAATTTATTTTTTTATGACTTTCTTCTATTTTTTTATTTTTCTCTAGTTTTGAATTTTTTTCTATCATTCAAAATTTTAACTCTTTTAATTGAAAATTCACAAACTTATGTTATATTTATCCAAATTAACATAAATGATTCTCACTCGATTTTAATGTCACTAATTTTAATAGCTATGATTGTTTTTAAAGACTAAAAAAAACAGATCCATCGGGCTTGGCTACAGTACTTTGTCTTTTTTTGGGACCAAAGTATTAGTAAGTCTTTAAAAAAATGGTGCCAACCACCACTTAATAAACAATGCATTGTTTCTTGGATAAGACGTCCTTTATAATATCTAATTGCTGCAGGGGTTGGTGTAATGCACCTTCTAAAAGAAGCTTCCTTTTCGTTCTATTTTGTTTTTTTATAATTAGTTCTATCGAGCGGGTGAAGCAGAGAGTTCCAATTAGGTTTTATAATTTTAAATATAATATGATTATATAACACGAGAATAATTTGAATAAAAATATAATTTTGATATAAATTAAAATATGATAATTTCAGTTAAAAAATTTTATATTTAACAAAATTGTACATAAAATATTACTAAATTTAATACAGTAGCTAAAAGTCAATTTCATCATCATTTATCATTAGCTACATGTACCTCTCAATCAGTCATTTGAAGCTATGACAAATCAAAAGTTGAGAGGGAGAGGGAAAGAGGGTCGTCCTCCACATGGGAAATGGCTTCTTTTTCTCTCTTTTGGCAGCTACTGTGATACAATTCCTTTGGATTGTCCTTGTTATCAACTCTAGAAAAAGGGTCCCATGAACATGGCAAAATGGCGTAGCCTCCTTCATAATTCCAGCAGTTTTATGCAGCCTAGTGAATGCTCATAAAAGTCCACCAGCATTCAAACAAATTGCCCCCCTAAAGACAAATTGTTTGATGGCTTTCTGTATTCTTGATTTGTCCATTTTTGCATACTTGCAAGCAAATGGCCAACAATTTGCAGGGCATCCTTGATTTTCTTTTGTTATTTAAAGGGGAAATTAATGGGTAGGGATCAAATTCATCACAAGTGGGACCACTCCAGCTGTCAAGATAATATATGATATGGAATTTTTTCGCGTCTCATTTGAACTTTAAATGTGCTATTTTTTAGTATTTTGTTCATTAAGTTTATCTCAATTATTGGATAAATTGAAAGATGAGATTTATCAGAGAAAAAATTGTCTAAAACAGTTATACAATGAAAGAAATTATACCTTCATTGTCAGTGAAATTTTAAATTCCATAATTAATAAGGGGATACGTTTCTTTTAGTGTATATTAAAAAAATAATTCAATGGAGTTTTTAAATTCACAATGAATTAAGATTATAACACATACTTTATTTTCTTTATTTTTTAATTTTTATGGAGTGTTTCATTATTTTTATATTACTTGTAAAATTTAAAAACTTCACTGAAAAAAATAAAATATGATATAAACTTTTAATTCTGCTAATAAAATAAAAAATTTTCTCTATCATGTACTAAAAAATAATCTTTTAAATTAATATATAATTATCACATAAAAAGGACAACTTTGATAGGACAAATAATATTTTTAATAAACATAAATCGAGCCAAAAAATATTGTTTTTAAAAACAAAGTAAGACCAAACCTTTCAAGTGGCTAATAAAGTAAGACATGGTTTTGATGGGCAATCACATTATGCAAAACATGATGTTGCTTTTGAGGATTTCCCCGTGATGTAGTAATTAGTGACGCTTGGGAGGATGCAAAAGTCACTTACATGCAGAAGATAACAAATTTCATTTTATTATTAGAAAGCATCGAAAACCTTTTTTTTTGTTTGAAAAGAAGAAAACATGGAAAACTTTTAGCACAAATTTCACCATAGCCAAACACAAGAATGATAAAATCCTCGATTTTCATTTTCTTTTCTCTACTACTTTTTTTGAACCAGACAATTTCTCTTATTATTTTTTTCATAGTTGAGAAATTATATTTTTTTTTGTTTTTGAATGATTTGATTTTTTTAAAATTAATCTTCTCTTTTATTCCCCTTGACAAATTTACACAAAAAATAATTATTTTCTTCTTTATTTTCTTTGTCGTCCAAACAAAACAAAGATATGATATGTTTCTCCTTCCATTTTCTTTCCCTTCATTATTTTTAATATTTTCTTTTTTCCCGTATTTTTCATGATCCAAACATAGTGCAAAATTAAATGTTGGAAGGAAAAAATAGAAAAAAATAGTGTAAAATTAACTATTGGAAGGAAAAAATACAAAAAAATACTGATTTTTTGTTTGAGAAATAGATATTTTGTTTTTCTTTTAGAATTTTATCTAAGATTTATTTTATACTTTTTATTCTTTAGTATTAATTCTTTTCCCAATTAAACAATTAAATAGGAATTATTATAGGGCTTTATTAAACAATTAATTAGGAATTATGGTAGGGCTTTACTGTAGGAGTGTTTATTTGGCTAATTCGATTAATTTCAAACCGAATTACAGAAACTAAATCAATCAAAATATATATTTTCACTTTTGTTAACCAAACTAAATTTGCATTTTCAAAATAACCAAAGTGAAATAAAATTCAATTAATTCGGTTAATTAACCGAATTAACCAAACTTTATACAAAATTTTCATATATTCACATATACTAAGTACAAACAATTATTGGTAAAAATAATATTTGTGAAAATTGAAATAAAAGTGTTAGGGTTATGTTTTTAATTAGGGCTTTTTTTATTTGTGAAAATTGAAATAATATTTTAGGCTAAAAGTACAAAAAGCACAACATAAGACTATAAGTGTGTATTATATTACTCTTAATTTGGTTAATTCGGTTAACCGAAATTAATTTGATTTTCAAACCGAATTACCAATAACCAATTTTTTTTTAAATCTACTTTCGTTAACCTATTGAATTAAATTCGGTAGTTGACACAATTAATTGAATTACATTCGATTGGTCAGTTAATCGATTTATTTTCAAATTGTGAACACCCCTACTTTACTGGATCAAGAAGAAAAGAAAATCCTGTAATGGTTAAGGTTTTAGCAGTTTAAGAATTAGTAATGTTAAGCCCATAAAAGGCACAATGCCATGTCAACTATATCAATAACTACCATTGTGTTTGGATTGAGGGTAGGAAAGAAAAAGGAAAGAAAAGTAGAAGAAACATGAAAATTTTCCCTTGGTTTTTTACCCTTAGTCTTTTTTTTTATTTTTAATAATCATTATAATTATTTGTCTCTTATAACTTACTTTTTTTTGTTTTTATTTCTACTTGATCACAAATATGATTTTATCATTTTATTATTTCAAAAATATGCTTTTTGTTTTATTTTATTATTTTTGAGCATTGATGCTTGAATACTCTGTAGGTACATTAATCCTAATGTGACAATGATTAGTTGAACCAAGTTGAAGATAAAAAATAAAATATTTTTTCCAATAAAAAATAAAATAACTTAATATACACCAAAAATATATTTTAATGAAATAAATAACCAATATAAATTTTTATTTTATTTTATAAAAAGAATGCTATATTTGAAAAAAATAATGAATTATTTCATTTCTTTTCCATTCATTATCCAATTAATGGTTGCTAGGATTCCTTTACTTTTCTTTCCTTACATGTACCATTTCCTTTCTTTTACTAATACGTATCGAAACATAGGGTAAATGATAAGTAACAGTTGTACAAGGTAAAGGGGATTGATTTTTTTTTGTTATATTTTAATGAAATAAATAACCAATATAAATTTTTATTTTATTTTATAAAAAGAATGCTATATTTGAAAAAAATAATGAATTATTTCATTTCTTTTCCATTCATTATCCAATTAATGGTTGCTAGGATTCCTTTACTTTTCTTTCCTTACATGTACCATTTCCTTTCTTTTACTAATACGTATCGAAACATAGGGTAAATGATAAGTAACAGTTGTACAAGGTAAAGGGGATTGATTTTTTTTTGTCTTACGATCATGGTGTTTTTGGGCTAATTTGCACATATCTCAAGACTAGTCCCTTGTTCAACGATCTTAAAGGCACACCTTTTACATCGGTTTAGTGCATTCCTTAGGCGTTTGCCCTAATACTTGAATCTAAACTAGACTTATAAAACAAAACTTATTTATCAGTGGGTCCAACTTTTAGAGTTGGATTTAAAACCTTAAGTTAATCTATTTTAAGAGGAGTAATAATTTTTAAATCAAACTTTAAACAATTTAATAATTTGCTTTTTTTTTGGACTCAATAATTTTTTAAATACTTTTTTTTTTTTTCGTTTATTAACTTCAACATCGAAATGCGTTCTTAAAAAATGCCTACAACACCTTGAAATTGTTAGGAATTATTGTCATAGGGTGGGTTTGGAATCTATTGCACCGATTCATCCCACTAAAGACAAAAAATAAGGTGTAAAATTTTTTTACCCTTTATTTTAAATATTTTATTATTATTTTATCAAATGGTCATTTAACTTTTTGTAATCTCATCATAATCAATTTACCGTTCATCCAAACTAACCTATGAAAGTGAGCAAAATAGATAGTGAAAGCGTTGGTGGAAACTAATGCTGGTTTTAAATGGACTGGATCAACTTTGAAGGGTGTTTTTGTTTGATATATAACTTCGGTTTGATTAAGAGGAAAACCAACTCCTTTCCTTCTAGTTCTGATAAGGATTGTCTCCCAACATCTCTATGATTTTGATAGATCTGATAAATTTATACACAATATGGTGATAAAACATGAAAAAAATACAAAATAGAGATAAAAAGTAAAATAAACTAAAATTTGATAAAAATTACATATGAATTTGATAAAAAATAAAAAAAAATTATGTTTATCTTGTTGATATAAATTTTAACAAAAAATTTTCGTGATTTGCGTAATACGAACACCATTTAAAATTTAAATAGTATGTTTTATACTTTTTGAGAAATAATAAAATATATTATTTATGGTAAAAAATTAAAAATAAAATTTTCTATTAAAAAATCAAAACTATTTCAATAATGATTTTTTTTTATGAAACCCGCGGCATCAAGTTGTACTACATTACATTTACATGGATATCAAAATTTTAAACGTTTTCAGATAAAAAAAAATGTAAACGTTTTGAAATTTTTTAGCCCAAATTTGTCTGCTGGATTTAAATCCTTCTTATATTTGGATATAAGTCCAGAACAACTTGGACTTCTTCACAAACAAAATTTAAGTCCAAAACAACTTAAACTTCTTCCGAAACAAAATTGAAGTCCAAAACATTTGGACTTCTTAATAAACATAATTTAAATATGTAATCCGTCTTTTTCATGGATGATTTTCCAATGCATTATCAATGAAATTTGTACATTCTATAAATAGAGTCAAAATGATGATATATATTTTTAAAAAATAGTAAAAATAAAAATAAATAAAGTAGAGTTTGTATCATATCATATCATCTAACTTCGCTTGTAAAGTCTAAATACTCCCTTGGATTATTACCCTTTTCATTTTTTAGTGAAAATTAATTTTAAATGCTTAACTGTTTATTACATGGACATAAATTTATTATTTTTTATTCTATTGTAATTATAATCATACATTTTTAAAATTATATAAAAATTAATAAACTCAATTAAAAATTATTTTTTAGACAATTATATTATAACATGATAAATGAACGAAATACATGTAAAGAACATAAGGAAATAAAAATGGTGGGCACATTTACATGCTTTTAGTAGCTTAGAGCAGCCACTATTTTTATTTCCTTATGTTCTTTACATTTCTCAATTTAATTTACAAGTTTTACTGTTATTTTCTTGCAATCTTTACTACTTTCTTGCAACCTTTCATTTAAGTTTTATGTTTTCTTTAAATTTCAGCACTTTAATCATCTTCTACTCCTTATTCTTCTTTTATTTTTGTTCATAATTGAGTTCCATGCTCATGGCAGCTTAGGAGGTTGAAAAACTACCTCCATAGCTCTTGTGATGGAGTTTGATCCACATTATTTTTGAGCAATTTTTATTTTCTGTTTTTAGGCTTTTAAATGGCTTTTTGAAAAATTTTTTTATCTACTGTTTTGAAGGCCTAATGTCTTAAATCAGTTTTTAGAGTTTTATATCAAAGAAAAAAAAATACAAGATAGGGTCTACATTCATGTTTGGCGTCACCTTGGTATTCATTGTGTAACTTTCGGTTCTTCAACATTTCCAGCAACTTAGGTTCTGCTTTAAGCTTCTTTTAGGTTCTGTTCGAATGTCTTTTTAGTGTCATTTAATGTCTCTTTTAATTCATATTAGTTTCATGCACTTAATGAGAATGTTTAGTAGGTATTTGTTTAATGTTCTAAGCTAGAATAGATTGGTTTCAAGCAACTTCATTAAAACTGTCATTTAGGTGTGAATCTTGGGAGATTTTGGGTTCTGTTTTCAGCTGGTTTTAGGTGCATTTCCAGTAGATTAATACCACATTAGAGTCATAAAGTTGTTAGGAGTTTTCAGGATTTAAATAGGATAGTTTACTTAGGCATTTCATGGCATTTCCTCACTTTGTTTTCTAATTTTCTTGATTGGATTTAGCAATCTGTTTGGTTAATTTTCAGATCTGTTTTGCATTAGTTTAGGCTTCATTTCTCTTAGGTTAAGTTAGATTAGGTCATATAATTAATTGGCAGTGATTAGATGTTGCTAGGATAGGGCTAAATGGCATTTTCTTGCACAATTCCCATGCATTTCATGCATTACTTCACTGTTCAAGTCAGGCAGTAATTAGGCAGTGTGTAGCTACTGTTTTGGGCTCATTCTTAGTCTGTTTAGGTATCCGTAGGTCATATTAGGTCCATGCATATTATAGGAAATTTGTAGGTTTCATTTAGCTAAGATTGCATCGCATTTTGGTCACATTTTGCATTAAGATACGCTAGATAGGCGTCCTTACATAGAATCTGTCCAGAACTTTTATACATACTGTTTTTAGGTATTTTTAGGTAGTATTTCATCAAGCTCAAGTCATCTTCGGGTCATTTACTTAAGGATCGTTTGATATCGTTTTTTATTTTTTGTTTTCTGTTTCCTGTTTTTGAAAATTTTATTTTTGTTTTGTTTTGTTTTTAAATTCTGAAAACAGAAAAGATGTTTGGATAATATAACAATGTTACGTTTTGAAAACAAATAATTAAACTGATTCAGATATAACAATACAATTCAATAAATAAAATTTTATATATTAAATAAAAATAATATATTTATTAAAAAATAATGTGTATATAATATTAAATAATATTATTGTATACTATTTAATACTAATATTAAATATTTTCATTTAATTATATAAAATTTTAATATAATGTAAATAATATTATACTTAAATATAATATTAAATAAATAATTCAATTAAAAATAATATTAAATAATTTTTTAATATTACTTTTTATTAGATAATAATTGAGATTAGTAAAATCCTAATTTTATATATTAAATAATAATATGAATGAATAATTGTGGTAACGTGTTGTGTCTTAGAATCTAACTCGCTAGATTTAAGTCTATAGAGTTGCCACCAACCACTCAAACCTAAAATATGATTGGTCACCTATTCAAACTAAAAACAAGGTTTCGTCTACGTTCAAAGAATTTAATGTTCAGGAGAGCGGTTACGTGTGAGAAAAGATTAACACCCCCACAATCAGTGGCGAATCTTGAGAATTGACTTTGGAGGGGCCAATTAATATTATATTTTATCTTATTCTTTTATAAGACATATTCTATCAACACATCACATAGATGAACACAATGATGTTCGAGCGCCCCCCCTCCCCCCATATTTATTTATATGAAAATATATACTAATAATAAAAAAATAAACTCATAAAATTAGAAAATAAAAGTATTTTAATGACAACATTAAACTTTTAAGAATGTCAAAACTTTTAAAATAATAGTAAATTTACCAATTATACAATCTTTCAATGAATTATGAAAACTTTCTCAATTTTTGAACAATTTAATAAATAAACCAATTTTTAAATTATATTTTTTATTTGAACAAGAAAAATAGATATATATTTTTTTAAAAGACTGAAGTTGAAACTTTGAAATTAAAATTTACGATTTTTTAAACTTTTTATAAAGTGCTTTCAATCTAATTTTTTATTGAAAGAAGATTGCAAGATAACATGAAATAAAGATATAGAATAAGATGAAAAACAATATAGTGAGGAGAAATTATAATAAGCTACAAAGAAAATAAAAAAAAATTAGTCTCTCCTATTTCTCATGGGGTTTGAGCTCCTTTTTACTAAAAATAAAAGACAAGAACAAAAAACAAACATTTAGAACTTGATAAGAAATTTAGAATCTTTTAAAAATGCTAAAAAGTTAGTGTGGTTTTTGTCAAAATTACTGTGATTTAAATATTGTGACATTTTTAATTTTTAAAAAGTTATTGGTAAGCATAATATATAGGCAAATAATAATATGATTTTAACCTCTCATAAATTGCAATATATAAAATTTAATTTTGGATCAAAACGTAAATAATTAAAATTAAGCTTTCATTAAGTTTGTTCAAACTTTGAGGGGGCCAAACCTCTATTAGAGCATAAGCACAATAAGCTTCTTATGTTTACACATAAGAGTTGTGCAAATTTTAAGGGGGCCACGGCCCCCTCAAGGAGCAATGACGAGCTGCCCTTGCCCACAATGCCCCTCTTAAAATAGTACTAAATAATCTAAAGTTATCATAATTTTGCCTATTTTTGTTTGCTTTAATTTCTATATGATTAAATATTGAAAAATCTTCTAAATCTCCTCCAAAAAACTGGTTAGACAACTTAGAAGTTCTTTTCACATAAAGACTATTCAAGTAAAACCAATCACCTTTCTTGAAGAAGCTCCATCGGATAATTTAAATATATTATGAAACACATATTTTGACTCTATCAAAATTTTATAACTATTATTAATCTTCCTACTCTTTAATTTTATTTTAATTATTTATAATTTCTTTAGACTTTGAAAGAAATCACCTGACTTAAGAATTAAAAAAAAAAACTACTCAAGTACAATTTCCTTTTAAATTTCATCATCAGAAAATTAAAAGGACTCTCTTCACCTTAAGATATCTAAAAGTACTACTTCAGTGCAGCCCCTTTAAAATTCCATCTGGAATACCTAATCTTGTTTTTATTTTTATTCTATTTTATTTATCTAATTTTATTTTTATTTTATAGGTTTTAAATTAATTATAGTCCTAAATTTACTTCATAACACTAATCCTAATATACTATACTAAATTATGCAATTCTTAAGTCACATTATAAAAGAAACAATTACTATCGTACATAAAAAATTAATCAATCAAATTGCATAATAAATTACACCAAACTAATAAAATATTGCAGATATGAATACGAAATATTAATTAGAAAATATATTAAATACAATAAAACAAGATAACATATAAAACGATAAAGAAAGTTTGGTTGAATCACGTGAGTCGGTAAATGTCATTTTTAATAGCAAACCTCCTTACCTTCTTTACTTGCCAGCCAAAAACGTTGCAGTCCTTTTTTATTTCTTTCTCTCCCTTCTTTTCTTGTTTCACGTTGCGGCAAATAGCTATGGTAACAGTGGAGTAGCCCAAAGAAACAATGGAGATGGTGCAGCGTTGCGGTTCGCTCGAAGGTGACAAGCGGAGCAGTATCTTGATAATTACGGCTTCAAGAAGAAATAGAACAGCAGCAGCACTTGGAGGAGCTTTGGCAACAAGCATAGTAGCAGCAGCGGACACAGGTTGCAGTGTGACAATGAGCTTCAGATAGGAGCTAATTACAGGGGACGGTTGGAAGGCAGGGCATGGAGCAGGGGCTGTGTAGTGGAGGAACTGTTCGGTAAAGCACAGGCAGCAGGGATCAGACTTGTACAAGTGACTTGGCAGCAGAGCGGGTGAGTGTTGATCAGTGGTGAGGCAGAGGCGTGATGAAGATGTAGCAGAAAAGTGCAGCGATGATGGAGGCAGGAGTCGTGAGGCAGCTGTAGTTGTAGGCAGGACAACAGGTGATGCAATGGTGATGATTTGCGATGAAGCAAGGCAAGGACAGGGGCTGGAGGAAACGTAACTTGGTGAAAGCAAGGTGAAGTGCTCAATGGCGTGGCGATAAGCGCAGCAAGTGAAGATGATGATGCTGGTGTTGCAGTTAGGGCTGTAAATGATACACTGTGCTCGTAAGTTACTTGGGCTCGACTCGACCAAAACTTGAATTCGGCTCGATTTTTGTCGAGCCGAGCTCGAGCTCGAGCTCGAGCTACTCAAGCTATCGAGCGAGTCAAATATGAGTAGCAAGATACCCGGCTCGAGTAGCTCGCAAGCCTAATCGAGTTTTTAATATTTTAATATATATTTTTAATTTAATTTATATTATTATTTTACAAACCTATGTTGGGAAATTATTTAGTGGGCCTACATATATCAATTAATTGTACATTGCAGGCTATCTATTTAGTCCACTTATAAGTGATCAAATAAAGTTTAAGTTATTGGACTTTAGGACATCTCAATTAGTATGGGCTTTGCAATGTGTAGAGACCCAATATTTTATTTTATTTTCATGATGGGCCAAAATAAAATAAAATATACTTTAAGTATAAATAGGTTATGGTCCCCAGTCTAAACAAAACTTAATTCTCACAACATATCCCATCGTTGAGTGAGATACAGATTCTCTCAAAAGGTTTAGACGTGGAAGACTCTAACCTCAAGAAATCAATTCCAATGGATTCAGGTGCGCTTCCGTATTAATCTTTTCTTGATGATTAAACATGAGATCCAGGTATGTTTATTTGTATTAATTTTCCTACAAGTGGTATCAAGAGCCTATCATGTTTGATCATTGAGAATTAAAAATTATTGTGTAAAATATTAGGGCTTTTATTCCTAATAGAATAAGTATTAAAATCATGTGAACAATATTCTGGAATTTTGTTTCATGATTAAAGTAATTTTATCTTTAAATTTTTTAAATCCTGAATTAAATATTCAACCAAAATAATTATATTTTGTATGTTTGGATTCAGATTGATGAAAGATAAATATTTTTTGTAACTTATATAGTTGAATCTAAGTTACAAATTTAAGAGATTTTTTTTTGGTTGAATGAAATTAGAAAAACATAATTGGGTTACAAAGATAAACTTGTACAACAATTGGGGTATTTATGATTAGTCTTTTGAAAGTGTTTAACTTTGTTTTAGGCTAATTGCTGGAACCTTGAGCTTTAGGCAAAAGCCTAAGGTATTGGAATATATTTGGTGTGTCATGTTTTATCCAATTGTTGGAATCCTGAAATTTGGGGTATTAAAACTTTATTTGAATATTGTATTAAACCCCATATCTTTATTGTTAGTTTTTTATTGAGCTTATATTTGCTGGGATTGAATACCCTGAAATTCTTATTAATTTATTATTTTAATATTTAGGTATATTTTTGGGGATCTTAGGATATTCTTATTTTTGGGATTATAGCCTTAGTATTGTTGCTAAATTTGTGTACTCTTAGTATATACACTCGTGCATATTTGGTGCAAAATAAAGATTCAAAATAAATTAAATTAATATAAAATGCCACCAAAGTGACCTCTTTTATGTTAATTTATTTATTTTGAAAATTAAAGTTGTCATTTAAGAATTTAAATGACCGTGTTTTTAATCCCTGCGGAAAATAATCGGCCCAAAGGAAGGTTATTTTTTGGTCGGATTGCAAACACAATAAGGTAATAAATATGTGATAAAATTATTTTTTACCATGCATGCAATATGTCGGCCCAAAGGAAGGCATGTTGTTGGCAAGGATTTGATTATCAATATTTACTAATAAAGTTTAAGAGTACCGCTTACAAATTAAAATTTCTGTCCAAAGACTAAATTTTAATGTTGTGCTTGGTATCTTATATGGCCCAAATTATTGTTTGTTAATTGTGAGCTTATTATTGTTGTTTTTTGTTTACAGTAAATGTTTCTTCTATATCTGCCAATCTGAATAATATCCCGGTGCTTAACGGCACTAACTTCCAGAAATGGAAGGAGCATGTTACTATTGTGCTTGGGTGTATGGATCTAGACTATGCGATGAGGTCTGATAAACCTCCCGCCCCTGCTGATAATAGTACAGCTACGGAAAGGGCACTTTATGAAAAATGGGAGTGTTCAAACCGCATGAGTCTGATGATCATGAAGTACTCAATTTCGGATACCATCAGAAGCGCAATGCCTAAGGAGGAAAATGCTAAGAGTTTCCTACAATGAATTGCAGACAGGTTCACTGCAAATGAAAAAGTCGAAACAAGCACCATCCTGTCTAAGCTTGTTTCAATGCGGTATAGCGGTAAAGGAAACATAAGGGAATATATTATGGAAATGTCTAATCTTGTTACAAGACTAAAGGCACTAAAGTTAGAGTTGTCTGAGGACATTCTCGTGCACTTGGTCTTAATATCTCTTCCTGCACAATTCAGTCCTTTTAAAATAAGTTATAACACTCAAAAGGAGAAATGGACTCTTAATGAGCTCATTGCTCAGTGTGTGCAAGAGGAAGAGAGGTTGAAACAAGAAAAGATAGAAAGTGCTCACTTAGCATCTTCTTCCAATGACATTGCTGCCAATAAAAGGAGAAAAAGGAGCACAGGAAAAGGCACTGCAAATACTGAAACTTCACAGCCTAAGGGGCAATAGAAACAAGATAAGGTGATCACTTGTTTCTTTTGCCGTAAAGGTGGTCATGTGAAGAAGGATTGTTCCAAGTATGCTAAATGGCTTGCCAAAAAGGGTAAACTTCTCAACTTTATTTGTTCTGAAGTTAATTTGGCTTTAGTACCCAATCACACTTGGTGGATAGATACAGGTGCAACTACCACATAAGTGTGACTATGCAGGGTTGTCTAAGGAGGAGAAAGCCAACTGATGCTGAAAGATTCATCTACGTAGGAAATGGCGAAAGAGCTCCTGTTGAGGCTGTTTGTTTATTTAGATTAAAGTTAGAATCTGGTTGCTATTTAGATTTGAAAGAGACTTTTTATGTATCGTCATTTAGACGGAATTTGATTTCTATTTCTTCTTTGGACAAATCAGGATATTCTAGTTCATTTGGAAATGAAAAATTTAGTCTTTTCCAGTATTCAAATCTTATTGGCACAGGTTCTTTAGTTGATAATCTATATAAATTAGATCTTCATGCCTCACACATTAATGAATCCTTGCATATAAATAATTGTGGTACAAAGCGCAAATTAATTAATGAGAATTCTTCCATGTTATGGCACAGGCGTTTAGCACATATTTCTGAACAAAGAATAAAGAGGCTTGTGTCAGAAGGAATTCTTGATTCCCTTGATTTTTCAGATTTCAAAATCTGTGTTAAATGTATTAAGGGAAAACAAACAAATATCAAGAAAACTGGTGCTAACAGGAGTTTAAACGTCTTGGATTTAATTCATACTGATATTTGTGGTCCATTCCCTACAGCCTCTTGGAATGGTCAACAGTATTTTATTACTTTCATAGACGATTATTCTCGTTATGGGTACCTATACTTGATTCATGAGAAGCTCAGGCATTGGACGTTTTCAAAACCTATGAAGCTGAAGTTGAAAATCAACTTGGTAGGAAAATTAAAGCCGTTAAATCTGACCATGGAGGTGAATATTACGGTAGATACGACGGATCAGGTGAACAACGTCCAGGCCCTTTTGCAAAGTATTTAGCAGAATGTGGCATCGTTCCTTAATACACCATGCCAGGGACTCCAAGTCAAAATGGTGTAGCTGAGAGATGAAATCGGACCCTAAAGGACATGGTTAGAAGTATGATTAGTCATTCTTCTTTGCCAGACTCACTTTAGGGAGAAGCCTTAAAGACTGCAGTGTACATTCTTAATCGAGTTCTAAGCAACGTAGTAGCTAAAATCCCATATGAATTATGGACAGGAAAGAAGCCTAGTATTAGGCACTTACATATTTGGGGTTGTCCAGCTGAGGCTAGGTCATACAAGCCTAACGAAAGGAAATTGGACTCAAGAACAATAAGCTGCTACTTTGTTGGATGCTCAGAAAGATCGAGGGGTTTCAAGTTTTATGATTCCTCAAATAGATCCTTTTTCGAAACAGGGAATACTAAGTCTATTGAGGATGTTGAATATGATGAGGGTGCCAAACTCAGGAATTTTGTCTTTGAGGAAGAACATGTTACAGTTCTTACAGTTGCAATTGAGAATGATCAGACAATTATGTATGACATTATTCAAGATGCAAATCCGGACTATCAAGACACTTCTGAGTTACCACCTAATCATATTGAAGAGCAACAACAACCTCAATTGGAAGTGCCATTAAGGAGATCCTCGAGAGAGAGGAGATCGGCGATTCTAGATGATTATATCGTTTATCTCCAAGAACACGAGTTTGATATAGGACTAGAAGATGATCCAAAATCTTTTAGTGAAGCTAAACAAGGTGTTCACTCTCATAAATGGATTAAGGCCATGAAAGATGAGATGAAATCAATGGAGGATAATGACGTTTGGGATCTTGTCGAATTGCCTAAAGGAGCGAAATCAATTGGTTGTAAATGGATTTTCAAAACCAAGAGGGATTCGAAAGGTAATATCGAAAGATATAAAGCGCGTCTAGTTGCCAAAGGTTTCACTCAAAATGAAGGCGTTGATTATAAAGAGACTTTCTCTCTGGTTTCATCGAAAGACTCTTTTAGAATCATTATGGCACTTATAGCTCATTATGATTTAGAGTTACATCAGATGGATGTAAAGACAGCGTTTCTCAATGGTAACATTGAAGAAACAATTTATATGGAGCAACCAGAAAATTTCGTGTTGGATGAATCGAAACATTTGGTGTGCAAATTAAAGAAATCCATCTATGGTTTAAAACAAGCATCCCGTCAATGGTATCGAAAATTTGATCAAGTGATCACCTCTTTTGGTTTTAAGGAGAACACTGTTGATCAATGTATTTATCACAAGATCAGTGGGAGCAAGTTTATTCTTTTGGTGTTATATGTCGATGATATTCTGCTAGCAAGTAGTGATATAGGTTTATTGCATGAAACCAAGAGATTTCTTTCAAATAAATTTGAGATGAAAGATCTTGGGAATGCATCTTTTGTGTTGGGCATACAGATCCATCGAGATCATTCTCTAGGAATACTTGGCTTATCACAAAAGGCTTATATCGGTAAGGTACTTAGCAGATTTGACATGAAAAATTGTGCATCAGGAGACACGCCTATTGCTAAGGGTGATAAATTCAATTTGCTTCAATGCCCAAGAAATAATGTTGAAAAGGAAGAGATGCAGAATATTCCTTATGCTTTAGCAGTAGGGAGTCCATGTATGCTCAAGTTTGTACGCGTCCGGATATTGCGTACATAGTTGGAATGCTTAGCAGATATTTAAGTAACCCTGGAATGGATCATTGGAAAGCAGCAAAGAGGGTTATGAGGTATTTACAGAGAACTAAAGATTACATGCTCACATATCGGAGGTCAGATCATTTAAAGATCATTGGGTATTCAGACTCCGATTTTGGGTTGCCTTGATAGCAGAAGATCCACTTCTGGTTATGTTTTCATGTTAGCTGGAGGAGCTGTGTCTTGGAAGAGTGTAAAGCAGTCACTCATAGCTTCTTCCACCATGGAAGCAGAGTTTATAACTTGCTATGAGGCATCGAACCATGCAATATGGTTGCAGAATTTTATCACTGGGCTATGCGTTGTCGATGGCATTGAGAGGCCATTGAAGATTTATTGTGATAATAAAGCCGCAGAATTATACTCTAAGAACAACAGAAGCTCGTCGAAGTCAAAGCATATTGACATCAAGTTTCTTGTTGTTAAGGAGAGAGTTCAGAGTTTTCAAATATCTATTGAATATATCAATACGAACTCCATGATTGCGGATCTGCTTACTAAGGGTGTACCTCCTAAGGTCTTTCATGAGCATGTAGCTCGTATGGGTGTGGTTCACTTTGATGATATGCTTGTATAGTGGGAGTTTGTTTCATTTATATTTATTTATTATTGAGATATTTTCTGATCAGAATAAAGTATTGTTGCTATTACTGAAACTCTAAAATAAAGTATTATTCTTTCAAATTGCAGTTGAGCATAAAGTTTTGAAAGTAGGACCAGTTGGAAATAGACATGTTTAAGAGATCACGTTGCATGTAATTTCTATGCTACACATCCATACTTGATCTATGTCATTGATTATATTAATATACGTGACCATTGATGGGTCTAGTTACGGAATATATGTAACGAAGATCGCTTTGATCCTATGTTAGTATGATTGATGGACCAGATTGTTTAGAGATGTTGCCTTGTGATGATAGCAAGTTTAGAGCTCTTAAAGTTATTTTAAAATGTACAATTATCAGGTGACATATGTGGCCCAAGTGGGAGATTGTTGGGAAATTATTTAGTGGGCCTACATATATCAATTAATTGTACATTGCAGGCTATCTATTTAGTCCACTTAAAAGTGATCAAATAAAGTTTAAGTTATTGGACTTTAGGACATCTCAATTAGTATGGGCTTTGCAATGTGAAGAGACCTAATATTTTATTTTATTTTCATGATGGGCCAAAATAAAATAAAATATACTTTAAGTATAAATAGGTTATGGTCCCCAGTCTAAACAAAACTTAATTCTCACAACATATCCCATCATTTAGTGAGATACAGATTCTCTCAAAAGGCTTAGACGTGGAAGACTCTAACCTCAAGAAATCAATTCCAATGGATTCAGGTACGCTTCCGTATTAATCTTTTCTTGATGATTGAACATGAGATCCTGATATGTTTATTTGTATTAATTTTCCTACAACCTATATATTTGAAAATGAAACCCTAGGCTCCTATCCTTTTTCATTTTCAAAGCTTCAGACCTCTAACATTTTTCCAAATCGGCCGCTAGAGCAACACGATTCCAGACCAGACCTTGCTTCACCTGTGACCTGACCAAACCAGATCCGACAACCGGCGACCCCCTAGACCACCCTCTCTCTATCTCTCTGGTGGCGTCACTTAGAGTCTCATAGTCAGACCACATCTTAGGCGCGGCTCAACCACTAGACCATCATCAGACCAGATTTGGTGTGACTCTCGAAGTCTCTCTCTTCATGCCGCTGTACTCATGACTCACGAAGGCCGCATAGCCATGAACAAACCCATCTCGACAGTGTCTAACTACCGGCAAAGTCATTGTTAGGAAATAATCAGAGTATAATGACTTTGAGGCGTGTAGAATTACACTTTCTTAAGTGTAATATTGCCTCACACAGAAGCAAGTTACCCCAGGATACAACAAAGCCTTCAGAATATTGTTAAAAGTTAGAATGTAAAGTTAGTATTTTCTGGAAATCACCATTCTTATATAGAGTATAAAGAGACATAAATGAATGGTTGTGAATCTCTGTTAAACAACAACCATTCATTTCAGACATAACTGTTCCAGACATATAACCGAAAATATGTCTGTTGGAACAGTTAAAATAATTTTAAATTCAAAATTAAATTTAAAAATATTCTGTTAAAAAATAAAATTTTTGACTTAAGTCAAAGAGCCAAGAGCCCAAGTGCCCCAAGTGCCCAAGTGCCCATCTTTGACTTTTAAAATAGCCCAAGCTCTAGCCCAAGCCCAGGCCAAGCAAGACCAAGCCCAAGCCAAGCAAGCTCAAGCCCAAGCCAAATGGTCAAAGCCCATTTCCTCTTTGACTCCAAATTACTCTCAAGAGTTGATTTGCTTTTATAAATAAATCACTTTACACTTTTACAAGCAATGTGGGAACTTGTTTCCTTGTATTTATTATAAGCTATCCAACAATCCCTTACTAGCTTGTAATATAACAAATATGATGCATACAAGAAGGTATCTTATTGATTTAAACCTTCGATTAGTGTAAGTATTTTAGGATGCTAATAAAAGTACATAGTGTCCTAAGATTAAACTATGACTTCTTACTATTAGGATCGAAAGTACGACACACATAAATTTGTCACTTTTCACAAAACTCTTACTTGCTTCTAGCATTATTTCAATGGCCATGTGCTAGCAATCCAGTTTCTGTGAATATTTCAAGAGTAAAACCCTTATACTCTTGTTGAAGCGGCACCACTTCATATTCACATAGGTGGAGATCCTTTTATTGTCCCTATTACTTTGGACAATTTTCAGAACGATCTCCATTAAGAGCTTAAACTCAACCTCTTAATGTAACAGTGGCATTTTCTTGAAATTCAAGTATGAGACTCCTATTATAAGTGCCACAACAGACACTGATCAATAACTTGTTATTACCTATTAAACTTTAGTAATTACCGGTTTGGTAATTCAAAGTTGGGTTACCATTATTGGTGTCTTAAGGGTTATGTATTAGTCCCATACTACATGCAATCCTCCACACTTTATCCCTTGGCAAAGCTTTAGTAAGAGGATCCGCCAAATTTTCTGCAGACTTTACATATATGATCGTAATGGTACCATTTGAGATTAACTCTCTAACATAGTCATGCCTTAGGCTTATATGTCTAGACTTACCATTATAAATGTTATTAAAAGCACTAGACATAGTAGCCTCACTATCACAATGTAAGGAAAGAGGTGGCATTGGTTGTGGCCACAACTCAATTTCAAACAACGTATTTCGTAGCCACTCAGCTTCCTTACCAGCAGCTGCTAAAGCTATAAACTCAGCTTCCATAGTTGAGTGTGCATGACATGTTTGTTTTTTAGATGCCCAACTTACAGCACCACCAGCTAGTGTAAATATCCAACTTGTAGTTGATATATTATCACCAGCTTTTGTTATCCAGCTTGCATCTGAATAACCCTCTAAAACAGCAGGAAAACATGTATAACACAATCTTAATTTGGCAGTTCTTTTTAGATAACCAAGTACCCTCTCGACTACCCTCCAATGTACTATACTAGGATTACTTGTAAATCTTGACAACTTACATACAGTGTAGGCAATATCAAGTCTAATACAATGCATATCATACATCAAGCTTCCTATAACACTAGCATACTTTAATTGCTCTATTGGTCTAGCATCATTCTTGACAAGTATCACACTTGAATTATATGGAGTACTATATTCTTTTATTTTAAGATATTGATACTTATCTAACAGTTTTTCTACGTAATGAGTTTGATTCAATGAAATTCCATTATCATTCTTTGTAATTTTAATTCCTAAAATTGTATCTACTTTATTAAGATCTTTCATCTTAAATTTAGAGGTAAGAAAATTCTTAGTCTCATTTATACCAAGCATGTTAGTACCAAATATAAGCATATCATCTACATATAAACAAACAATCACTCCATAATCACTAGTAAATTTAGAATATATACATTTATCAGCAGTATTATGCCTAAAACCAAAAGATAAAATAGCAGAATCAAATTTCTCATGCCATTGTTTAGGAGCTTGTTTAAGACCATAGAAAGATTTAACAAGCTTGCAAACTTTATGTTCATTTCCAGGTAAAACAAACCCTTCGGGTTGTTCCATATAAACTTCTTCTTTTAAATCACCATTTAAAAATGCAGTTTTAACATCCATTTGGTGAATATGCAACTTATATATAGAAGCTAGAGCAAAAAGAATTCTAATAGAAGTTATTCTAGCTACTGGAGCATAAGTATCAAAATAATCCAAGCCTTTCTTTTGTGTAAAACCTTTATCAACTAATCTTGCTTTAAAGGTTTGTATAGTACCATCAGAATTATACGTTCTCCTGAAAACCCACTTATTTTTAATAGGCTTTAATCCTGGAGGTAAATCCACCAAGATCCATGTATTATTAGACATGATAGAGTCCATTTCATCATTTACAGCTTCTTGCCAGAAAGCTGAATCTCTTGAAGTCAAAGCTTCACTCAAAGTTTTGGGCTCATCTTCAATGTTTAATAATATCTTCATTTTTCTCATAATTCTGTATCTACTACCTTCAACTAAAAAGGTAATATGATCAGGAGAAATAAAATCAGAATCAAGATGCTTTTCTTTTCTTGGCCTCTGACTTCTTCTTGGTTTAGATGGTTCACTTATTTCCTTACGTTTGACTAAGGAATCATAGGCAGTAGATGTATTTTGATCATTTTTTGGTTCATGCATAACTTGATTTTTCACAAAACTGTTTTCAAAAAATTCAACATGTATGGACTCTACAATAACATTAGATTCTAAATCTAGTAATCTATATGTCTTTGAATTTTGTGCATAACCAACAAAAACAGATTTAATTCCTCTTGAACCTAATTTAGTCCTTTGAGAATCAGGAAGTCTATAATATGCAATACACCCCCACACTTTAAAATAACTTAAATTTGGCTTCCTTCCATTCCAGACTTCATATGGTGAGATATGTGTCTTCTTTGAAGGAACCCTATTATGTATGTAACAGGCAGTAAGCAAAGCTTCACCCCACAAGTTGAAAGATAATCCAGCATTTAAAATCATTGCATTTACCATATCAACTAGGGTCCTATTTTTCCTTTCTGCCAAACCATTATGTTGGGGTGTAAAAGGAGCTGATCTTTGGTGAATTATTCCATGATCTTCACAGAACTTATCAAATTCAGTTGAGAAATATTCACCACCTCTATCACTCCTCATAATTTTAATTTTTCTTTCCTTTTGATTCTCTACTTTAGATTTAAATTCCTTAAATTTATCAAAAGCTTCATCCTTGTTTCTTAGTAAATAAATACTAGTAAAACGTGAACAATTATCTATAAAAGTTATAAAATATCTATTTCTTCCTCTAGTCAATTTTCCATTTAATTCACAAATATCTGAATGTACTAGTTCTAGCAATTTTGTTTCATGTTCTACTTTAGGAAAAGGCTTTCTTGTAATCTTAGTGTTGATACCTAATTTTGTCCTAATATTATTATTTTTATATATTTTATTTTTATTATTTGTTTTGTTTATATTATTATTATTATTATTATTATTATTATTATTATTATTATTATTATTATTATTATTATTATTATTATTTTATTATTATTATTATTATTATTATGTTTGAGTTCCATCAGCATTGAATGGGGTTCAGTACCCCATAACCGTCGGCCACCCTCCTCTGTCACTCCTCTGCCAGCCCACCCTTGTTGACTTGAGTTCTTCAATGGAAATCGTTTTTGCTGAATATCCGGGATTTGCTAAGTGTTAACCTAAACTAGGATTAAATTCTTTCTTCTTAAAAGGACAAAGATCAGACTATGCAAGGGGGGAGCCTGTACCAAAAATCCGGATCCAAAGCTCCATTGTCGCGCCACCTCTGGCCACCATTTCCAAACCAGAACCGAGACCCTCCATCCTCACCAAACCACCATCACAGCAATCATCATCGGACTACCCTGATCACCAGCCCTTTGCCAAGCTCTCTCAAGCACAACACACCACAAAAAATCCACTATTACTCACCAAAAACCACTACCCAATATCCACAACCAGTGCATCCCTCACCACCGTGAACCAGCCCCTGTACCACCTCTAACCAAAGCAACCACCACACACCACCATCATCACCATCATCACCATTACCGAAGCCACAAAAACCCCAGATTTGAGGACCTCAAATCCCAGATCTGGAACCTCACCGAATCCCAACAAACCTAGATCTAAGCCATCACCTGCAAGAAAAACAAAAACAGAAACACAAACCCAAAACCAAACACATCCAAAACCAAAAAAATCAAAAATAAAATGGGGAGGCCGGGGGTTTCGACCTCATATCTATAAGGTTAGGGTTAGTTTTGAGGGAAAAGGGGTTCAAATCTAAGGAAAGGGAGGAGAGAGGAATTTTTTTGGGTCTCGGTAGGACCAACCGGCGATGGCAACGGCGGCCGAAAATCGCCCCAACCGAGAGCTTTGGGAAGGCTCTGAGTTTTTTTTTTAGAAGAAAGAAGAAAATGAAATGAAAAAAAAATAGATAGGTTTTTATAGTGTAAAAAAAAAATTTTGCTGGTAACTCGCGCGGACTCGGATCCGACCCGGGATCCGCGCACCCGACCCGCAGCCAGTAGCTTGGGCCTGGCCATTTGGGCCTGTCTTTGGGCTTTTTTGAAGGTTTTTTTTGGGTTCTAAGCCCAAATCCATTTTGGTATTTCTTTTGTCTATTTATTTATTTATTTAGTATTTATCTGTTTTGTTAAAAAAAATTATGTGTGTGTTTTAATTAATTAGAAAATTAAAAATTAAAAAAATTAAATTAAAAAAATTAAATTAAAAAAAGAATTACTATTATTATTATTATTATTATTATTATTATTATTATTATTATTATTATTATTATTATTATTATTATTATTATTATTATTATTTGTGTTTCATTATTATTATTATTATTATTTGTGTTTCATTATTATTATTATTATTATTATTATTATTATTATTATTATTATTATTATTATTATTATTATTATTATTATTATTATTATATTATCATTAATGCATGTTGTAAAATAAAAGTTTTTTTTGAAAAATTTTCTTTTATTTGTATTTTCATTAATTATTATTATTGATTAGGAAATGTATTTAAAAATAATGAAATTCAAATTTGAGTAAATGATAAAATTTTAAATTTAGTAAATGTCTGATGATGGGATGTTATGAAACTCACAAGTAGTGATTTTTTAACTGATCCTTAGGTGAGAAGAGTCGTACTAAATATTATCAGAGTATTGAGATATTTAGTATGATTTTTCAATAATTTAAATTTTTATTAAAATTAAAAATAAATAAGTTTTTAAAAGAAAATAGAAAAAGGGAAATTAATAATAAATTCCGATGATGGGATGTCATAAAACTCACAAGTAGTGATTTCTTGACTGATCCCTAGGTGAGAGAAGTTCATTAAGTGTTACCAGAGTATTGAGATACTTAGTGCAATTTTTCAATAATAAAAATTTTCATTTAAAATAAATAAAGAAATAAAAAAATAATAAGTAAAAAATTCATTTGCATCATTCATTATCTGTTTGCATCATTTGCATTCATAATAATTTTTGAAGCGAGTGTGAATCTTCCGATGATGAGATTCTATAGAACTCACAAGTAGTGATTCTTAAGAAATCTTTAGGTGAGGAAAATTATTTCAAATGTTACCAGAGTATTGGGATATTTGATTTAATTTTTCAATACAAAAAGGTTCACATTTACTTTTGAAAAATAAAATTTAACTTTTTAAAATAAAATAAAATGATTTTCTACAAATAAAAAATGACTTTGGAAAATAAAAAAAGGCAATAAAATAGGAATTATTTTTAAATATCAAATTAAGACCATTTTATTAAAACTAAAGGATAACACATGATTAGTATGGTACCGTTTTCTAACGGGCGTTGTGAGGGTCCTAATCCTTTCTCACACGTAACCGTACCTCCGAACCCAATTTTGTTTTCGCAAACCAAGAAATTATCTTTTTAATAAAACTTAATTAATTTTGAGATTTTGTTAAAAAGATAAATATTTTAGGTGACCAGTCACACCTAGTCAAAAAAGATTGGTGGCGACTCCCTATTATTTTTAAAATGTTTTCAAAATTCGTCGAGCGCGAAACCGTTACGACAGCTTGGCGACTCCGCTGGGGACCTTTTGAGAGTCAAGCCATTTATTAGTCATGTGTTATCCTAAGTTTTAATTTGATGGTCTTAAGTAATATTTAAATTTAATTTCTTTAATTCTAAATAATTTGTTGCATTTGTATTTTAGTTATTACGTTTATTTTACTGCATTATTTATTTTGTAAATATTATTCTTCATAAATTGTTGGGGCATTGTAGGATAAGAGTTATGGTTTGATGTGTTCCCTCATACACATATTTGCACTTGCATTTCCATAACATGAGCTCTATACCTAAGTTCCGTCCTTCTTAGGAGGGAGTAAAGTACCTATGCTCTCGTGAGGTAATCACCTCCGCAATGGCAAGCGAAATACTCCCACTCAAATTAAATCTTACTAGTCCAGTGTGGACGACAATGAGGTATAATTTGGGAACCTTTAGATTTTGAAAACCCAGCCCAGCATATAGAAAAACCTAAGAGGCCAGCCTTAGATAGAGCCATGTCCAATTTTTGTAGAAATTATCCCAAACTTAGGACATGATGGAACACTATTTGACCCATTTTTTCTCATGTCAATAATAAAGGTACAATCGATTTTGATTTGAATTGTATATAATTTAAGTCTTTGATTTTTTTAAAAAAAGGGAATTTTGTAAAATAAAAATGAAAAAATATATTTTCTTTATAAAAGATCTTGTAAAAAAAACCACTTATTTTTGGAAAAATTAAAGATGTGTGATAAAAACAATAGAATAAATGTGACTTTCTTTTAAAAATGCAAATAATTCTTCATTTTTAAGAAGGAAAATTTTTTTGTAAATAGGTTCATAAAAATAGAAATTAATAAAAATATGTTCTTCGAAGCAAGAGGAAGAAAAAGAGGTTTATGTATATTTGGTTACAAGATGTTTTTCTTTTCTACAAAAGCGAAAAAGGTTTTAATTCCTTTCACTTTTTTCCTTTGAAAGAAAATATGAGATGATAAAAAACACAAACTTTTCTTTTTAAAAGAAAAAATGAAATAATTTGTTAAAAAAGGGGTTGAGAAAAATAAAATTTTTGTCTCTTTCATTAAAGATAATAAGAAGAAATTCAATTAAGTTTTTTAATTAAAAAAATTTCTTTATTCTTTATTATTCTTGGAAAAATCTCCTGAGATAAAGACAAAAAAAAAGAGGTAAAATGAGAGGGATTAAAAAGGAGAGTGTGTTCTTTTTGTTTTTTTTTTTGAAAAAAAGAGAGATAAAAAAGAGAGAAGGGAGAATGGCATAAAAATGAAAGAATCAAAAAAGTGTAAAGTAAAAAAAATCTTGATTTTAGGAGAAAATTCATTAGGTTAGAAGGAAGGAAAAAGAAAAGAGAAAAAAAAAAGAGAGAGTAGAAAAGATGTAGTATTTTACAGAATATAAATAAAAAAAAGAAAAAAAGAAGAAAAGAAAAAAAAAAAGAAAAAAAAGGGTTAAGAGAGTTGCTTAGTGACAATAATGAGTGCAAATTGCAATCAAAAGAGAGGTGTCTTTTTTTGATGATCATTTGGGCAGTGTGCATATGAAAATAAATTTAGTAAACCTGTTTTGCATTCTATGTCATCTCACATCATCCATCATTGCATCCATGCATCCCTTGACATATGTGCATCATGTTGATTAGGCCCATGTTCAAAAGAGTCCAACAACCTTAACATTTTGTTAAATTCCCTTGGAAGGTTGATTCTTGTCTTTATAAAGTGGTTCAACATGGAAGACGATCAAGTAACCCGAATGGACAAAGTGGAACAAGACCAAAATGAGATAAAGGAACAGCTCTCTCAAATGATGCAAGAAATTAAGGGTATCCTAGAAGTGAAGGAGACTATGAAAGGGAGTCTTGTGCAAGGAAACAATCAAGTTCAAGCGCATGACAACCCAAAAGGGAACTTCCAGGGGCAAAGCTCTGGTAATGTGAATTTTCAGTCAACTCTTGGTCGAGAGGCAAATTTTTCCAATCTTATTGGTGTCCTTGAGTTAAGAGCTTCAAATGAAAATTCATCAAAAGTGGCTTGGGGTCTAGTTACAGAAAGAAGGTATAACCTCTTAGAAGAAAGAATTCAAGCAATTGTAGGAAGGAATGAACTTTATAATCCAAAGGAGTATTGCTTGGTGCCTAATGTGGTCATCCCACCAAAATTCAAAGTCCCAGAATTTGAAAAGTATGATGGGACCAAATGCCCTAAAACACATTTAGCCACATATTGTCACAAGATGATTGGGCATGCTCATGATGAAAAGCTGCTTATTCATATTTCAAGATAGTTTGATAGGGGCAGCAGCTCATTGGTATTTTAAGTTGAAAAGAGGTCAAATTCATACATGGAGGGATCTGTCTTGAGCATTTTTAGAGCAATATAAATATTTGATGGATATAGCTCCTGATCGTTTAACCCTCCAGAGCATGAGAAAGAACTTGAATGAAAGCTACAAAGAATATGCTCTTAGATGGAAAGAATTGGCATCACAAGTTCGACCACCACTTACAAATAGAGAAATGAACTCTCTGTTTGTAGATACTCTCCCTTCTCCATACTATGACAAGTTGATTGGCAATATTTTTTTAGATTTTGCAGATTTGTTGTTTTCTGTGGGTAGAATTGAAGATGGGATAAGAAAAGGGAAGATTGTAGATACTAGTACAAGGAATTATGGTGAGAAGGGATGGGACACCTTTAGTGAGCAAGTTCAAGAAGCAATAGTTGAACGATCCGACAAGAGGAAATTCAATGTGATGCAAGGACCCTTCAACAGTCATTCTCACCCTTTGCCACAATCCTTTTATCCTTACACTCCGGTATCCTATTCCTACAAGTTATCACAGCCACGTTATCCTAACACCTCAGTCCCCTGTGCACAAGCCCCTCTGCCTCAGAAGCGTATTTTACCAAATGACCATGATATTGATCTTGACCATCCTGAGACCAAGATGAGAAAAAGGGCTAAATTGTACGATTCAATCCCAATGTCCTATACAGACTTGTTCCCACTCCTTGTCCAAAGTCACAAGATTTCCACTGTTCATGCCAAACCTAGAAAGCCTCCTTACCCAAATGGTATGACCTCAACACCAAATGTGACTACCATGATGGGATTGAAGGACATTCCATTGAAAATTGTACTGCGTTTAAGGATAAGGTGCAAGCTTTGATTAATGCAAATCCAACGAAATTCAGGGAACTTGTCTGTAGCTATCATCATCAAGGGAAAAAGACCTAAGGATCAATGGTTCAAGGGATAACATGTCTTGCAATGGGAAACTTTTGTTTATGCTTTGTACATATTTTTCATTTCAACATCACTTCTAAGGATGTGAATTGGATTTGACCAAGTATTTCATGAATTTGTAAATATTTGCATTTGAAATTTTTGGATTTTTGTTAAATTGTGCTTTTAAGATAAAAAAAACAAAAACAAAAAAATAAAAAATGGTAACTGGGCATTTCTTTTGAAAATAAGAGCCCTTATAATTGCCAACAAAAGAAAAAAAAATAAAAGAAGAGGACATAACAAAGTCTCTAGAGAATTGGTGATCGTTATTCCAGCAAATACATTCTCTTCGAACAATTTCTTTCTTTCAAAATCACAAGTTGGAACTTCATGGACCTTCATTTTTCACTTAGTCATGGTGAGATTTTGAGGAAGGATGACCTTTATCTAGGCTAATAAAATGATTTGTTTGTTAAAACCTTTTTGTCAGGATTCCTTAATGATCAAATAAATGACACTCCTTTAGATTTGGACTTTGGTAGTTTAATAATTGTCAAGATTATGCTAAAATCATCCAAACTTCTTTGAAAAACCATGGGTCCTAAATTCCTTGGCTAGCCTTTTTGACCTGTTGCTTGAAGCACGCAAACAAAAGATATGGTAAATAAAATGCCTTAAGCCTTTAAAACATCCCAAACACCATAGTATTTCTTCCCTTTTCTCTCGGAAGAGATACTACGAGTAACATATGGTCAAAATGAAATGCTCCAACGTGATATTCATTTGTCTACGAGGCATTATCTATGGATTTGCATCATTGCCATGGAAAGATTGATGCATGAGGTGCAAGACATTCTAAAAAAAAAAGAAAAAGAAAAAAAGAAAAAATAAAAAGAAAATTGATTGTGACATCATGCACTTAAGAAATTCGGATGATTCCAAAAAAAAAAGAAGAAAGAAGAAGAAAAAAAGAAAAAGATAAAAAAAAATCCATGACCCAATCAAAAAAAAATGAAAAAAAGAAAACAAAAAAATAAAGTTTTTTTTACCCTTTTGATTCAAGGAATAACTCTTCAATTTAAGTGGCCATGTTTGAAATGACAAATGGCCATCTTTCGTCATCCATTCAAAAAATTTGAAAATTCATCCATTTGCTACCCCTTTTGAGCTTGATGAATATTTTTTTTTTACCCTAATCAAGGATCACCCTCCACATTGAGGGGCAAGTGCAAAAAAATAGTGAATAGAAAAAGAAGAAAGATCTTTTCAAAGAATATGAATGATCCAGCCTCAGTTTCTAATTGAAAAAAAGAAGATCATTATGATGAGGGGCAAGTCCGAATTAAATTGACTTTCAATAATTTTGGACTTAAAAGGCAAAAAAAAAGGGAGAAGAAAGAAAAATGGAGAAATAAAATGACAAAAAAGTGAGACTTGATAGTGAAAGAAAAGTCTTAAAGTGAATCCTTCAATCATATTAAATGATCCTTGGTTTGATCACCTTCAAACACATTTTTGGGCCTTTTTATCCATTCTTTCAAAACCTCAAACCTTGGCCTACATTACATACCTTAGAAAGTCCATTTCGATCAAGCTTGGATACTTATCTCATTTTTTTGCCAATATTATCCTTTGATAACCCTTGCACTCATTTCAAATGAATTTTGAATTTTTAAGTGCATGATGAAACAATCCCAAAAAAAAAATGAAAGAATGAGACTTTAGGGTGAAAACTCCAAAAGGGGCAGTCTAGAGCAAAAGTGAGAACTCTTTGAATTCATTCATGGTGTTGTTAATGCCACAACAGAAACGGCATTAAGAAAGTCGTTTTGAAGCGACCAATGGGCATCCTAAACCATCAAGATATTCAAGAATGCCTTTTTGAGAGCCATAAAAAGGATTGGTACCAAGATTGAAGCTTTTGTCTCCTCCCAAAATAACATGCCAAAAATTTGAACCCATCGTAGCTAGTCCTGACAAATATCAAAATACCTCATTTGAAAATTAAAAGAGTGTCATTTTTTATTGCACTTTAAAACGGATCTTTTCACCAAAAAAAATCATTTCAAGGAATCTAGTGTTTTTAAAATAATTTACACTTTCTTTTGTGAGCTTAGATGAAGGGACACCCATCCCTTTTCTCATCAAATGACAGCTATCCTTCCCAAACCAAAACCTTGGTGTGTGAACTTACTCAATTAAGTTGATGAGAATAACTTACCATTTTCCTCCATATGCATCCAAATAGTGATCATCAATTTTTAAGAGAGTTGAATGTTAAATATATTGTATAATTGTGGGTCTTAGGCTCAACTTCCTTTGACTAGAGTATGGTGTAATCTGTAAAATTCGAAAGTTTTGACTGGATAAACATTTTTGGATAATGAAATCATTTATATCCCTCAAATGAAAAATGGAAAGGTTGTTTTACAGGAAATAATAAGCTCCTTGTGATTTCTTTGGGGCAATCTTTGTTCGGTTTTTTAGTATTTCCAGTGAAAAATGAGGGAGAAATTTGATAATTATGGTGGGGCAATAAACTTCTTGTGCCTTCTTGGGGCAATTCTCATTAAGGAAAATTTTGATAGTGTTTCAAAATAATAGTAAAAAGGAATGTGATGATTGGGGCAACTCCTAAAGAAGGATAAAACTTCATGGAATAAAGAATTTTGTTGACAAAGGGATCAAATAGAAAATTCTTGGATCATTGTGTTTGCATCTTTATAGTGCAAAATGGCATTTTCATAAGACATTTGAATTTGCATTTGGACAAAAGTTGTTTGCATTGGCATCACAATAGCTGATCATTCACTGAAATAAAATTGCATTTGCATCATCAATCATTGCATTTGTCAATGTTGCAAAAAAGAGAGAGAGAGAGAAAGAGAGAGAGAAAGGAAAGATAGGAGTTTTGTGAATGAGAAAAGAAAATGAAAATTGAAAAAAGGAAAAGAAAAGTTTGTGTGAAAGAGAGGAGTTTTTTTTTTGAAAATGACAAGAATATCAAAATGTAGCTTTAAAAAAAAGAGAAAAAAGAAAAAAGAGATACTTCTTTTATTTTAAGAGAACAAAGGAAAGAACTAGTAAGGAGAATAAGAGTCAAACAAAAAAGGGAAAATGAGATGAGTTTAATGGGATTTTGAGAATATGAGAGATAAAATGGAAAGTTTCAAAATTTTGAGAATTTGAAGAAAACACTTGAGATGAGATAGTAAAGAATTGATAAAGGAAACTGTAAACACTTGAGATGAGATAGTAAAGAATTGATAAAGGAAACTGTAGAATCAAGAATCTTCAAAAAATAATTGCAATCTTGATATTGGATAGATTTCTAAGCTCAGTAAAGTTGGCACCCAAGATGAATTTAAGCCCAACGAAGTTGGCACCTAGATAAAGTTTAAGCCCGATGTAGTTGGCACCATTGTGTGGTATTAAGCCCAATGAAATCGGCACATAATTAGAGAAGACTATTAAGCCCAGTAAAGTTGGCACCCAAGATGAATTTAAGCCCAATGTAGCTGGCACCTAGATGAAGTTTAAGGCCAATATAGTTGGCACCGTTGTGTGGTATTAAGCCCAATGAAATCGGCACATAATTAGAGGAGTTTAAGCCCAACGTAGTTGGCACAGTTGAAAGTTTAAGCCCAATAAAGCTGGCACCTAGATAATGTCTAAGCCCGATGTAGTTGGCACCGTTGTGTGGTATTAAGCCCAATGAAATCGGCACATAATTAGAGGAGATTGTTAAGACCAGTAAAGCTGGCGCCCAAAATGAAAATTTAAGCCCAACGTTGTTGGCACCTAGATGATGTCTAAGCCCGATGCAGTTGGCACCATTGGAGTTTAAGCCCAACGTAGTTGGCACAGTTGAAAGTTTAAGCCCAATAAAGTTGGCACCTAAGATTGTTAAGACCAACGTAGCTGGCACCTAGATGAAGTTTAAGCCCGATGTAGTTGGCACCGTTGTGTGGTATTAAGCCCAATGAAATCGGCACATAATTAGAGGAGATTGTTAAGCCCAGTAAAGTTGGCACCCAAGATGAACTTAAGCCCAACGTAGCTGGCACCTAGATGAATTTTAAGCCCGATGTAGTTGGCACCGTTGTGTGGTATTAAGCCCAACGAAATCGGCACATAATTAGAGGAGATTGTTAAGCCCAGTAAAGTTGGCACCCAAGATGAACTTAAGCCCAACGTAGCTGGCACCTAGATGAAGTTTAAGCCCGATGTAGTTGGCACCGTTGTGTGGTATTAAGCCCAATGAAATCGGCACATAATTAGAGGAGATTGTTAAGCCCAGTAAAGTTGGCACCCAAGATGAACTTAAGCCCAACGTAGCCTGATGTAGTTGGCACCGCTGTGTGGTATTAAGCCCAATGAAATCGGCACATAATTAGAGGAGATTGTTAAGCCCAGTAAAGTTGACACCCAAGATGAACTTAAGCCCAACGTAGCTGGCACCTAGATGAAGTTTAAGCTCGATGTAGTTGGCACCGTTGTGTGGTATTAAGCCCAACGAAATTGACACATAATTAGAGGAGATTGTTAAGCCCAGTAAAGTTGACACCCAAGATGAACTTAAGCCTAACGTAGCTGGCACCTAGATGAAGTTTAAGCTCGATGTAGTTGGCACCATTGTGTGGTATTAAGCCCAGCGAAATCAGCACATTATGAGATGAGATTTTAAGCCCAGTTCAACTGGCACCAAAATTTTGAACCTAATTAAGTGGATGCATGATTTTCAAGGTAGGAAATGATTTTCAAGTCCTCCGGGCACAATCAGAATTTTAAAGTTTCATTGCCTCTGCTGCAAGAGGAGCACATTTCAGGAAAAAATTTTAAAGTTTCATTGCCTCTATTGCAAGAGGAGCACATTTTCAAGAAAAAATTTAAAGTCTCATCGCCTCTGCTGCAAGAGGAGCTTTCTCCAAAAGAATTTTAAAGTCTGATTGCCTCTGCTGCAAGAGGAGCACATTTTCAAGAAAAAATTTAAAGTCTTATCGCCTCTGCTGCAAGAGGAGCTTTCTCCAAAAGAATTTTAAAGTCTGATTCACATTTTCAAGAAAAAATTTAAAGTTTCATCACCTCTGCTGTAAGAGGAGGACATTTTCAAGAAAAAATTTAAAGTCTCATCTCCTCTGCTGCAAGAGGAGCTTTCTCCAAAAGAATTTTAAAGTCTGATTGCCTCTGCTGCAAGAGGAGCACATTTTCAAGAAAAAATTTAAAGTCTCATTGCCTCTGCTGCAAGAGGAGCTTTCTCCAAAAGAATTTTAAAGTCTGATTGCCTTTGCTGCAAGAGAAGCACATTTTCAAGAAAAATTTAAAGTTTCATTGCCTCTGCTGCAAGAGGAGCACATTTCAGGAAAAATTTTAAGTTTCATAGCCTCTGCTGCAAGAGGAACACATTTCAAAAAAAAAGGAAAAATTTTAAGTTTCATCACCTTTGCTGTAAGAGGAGCACATTCCAAAAACAAAAGAAAAAAATGATGAATGAAAATGAAAAAAAAAAGAAAAGAAATAAAAAAAAAAGAAGAAAGAGATTAGATCATAGGCCGGACAAAATTAGTGTCTTTTGTCTTTGCTTTATTCCTGATTCTCAGCAATGAGCAAAGAACGGCAGCTTTTGACACCTAATTTTGTCCTAATATTATTATTTTTATATATTTTATTTTTAAATTTGTTTTGTTTATATTATTATTGTTGTTATGATTATTATTATTATTATTATCTGTTATTATTATTATCATATTATTATTATTATTATTATTATTATTATTATTATTATTATTATTGTTATTGTTATTATTATTATTATTATTATTTTGTTTGAGTTCCATCAGCATTGAATGGGGTTCAGTACCCCATAACCGTCGGCCACCCTTTTCTGTCACTCCTCTGCCAGGCCACCCTTGTTGACTTGAGTTCTTCAATGGAAATCGTTTTTGCTGAATATCCGGGATTTGCTAAGTGTTAACCTAAACTAGGATTAAATTCTTTCTTCTTAAAACGACAAAGATTAGACTATGCAAGGGGGAGCCTGTACCAAAAATCCGAATCCAAAGCTCCATTGCCGCGCCACCTCTGGCCACCATTTCCAAACCAGAATTGAGACCCTCCATCCTCACCAAACCACCATCACAGCAATCATCATCGGACTACCTTGATCACCAGCCCTTTGCCAAGCTTTCTTAAGCACGGCACACCACAAAAAAATCCACTATTACTCACCAAAAACCACTACCCGATATCTACAACTAGCGCATCCCTCACCACCGTGAACCAGCCCCTGTACCACCTCTACCTAAAGCAACCACCACACACCGCCATCATCATCGTCATCACCATTATCGAAGCCACAAAACCCCTAGATCTGAGGACCCCAAATCCCAGATCTGGAACCTCATCGAATCCCAACAAACCTAGATCTAAGCCATCACCTGTAAGAAAAACAAAAACAGAAACACAAACCCAAACCCAAACCCAAAACCAAACACATCCAAAACCAAAAAAAATCAAAAATAAAAAGGGGAAGCCGAGGGTTTCGACCTCATATCTATAAGGTTAGGGTTAGTTTTGAGGGAAAAAGGGTTCAAATCTGAGGAAAGGGAAGAGAGAGGAATTTTTTTAGGTCTCGGTAGGACCAACTGACGACGCCGAAGACGGCGTCTGACGGCGGCAACGGCTGCCGAAAATCGCCCCGGCCGAGAGCTTTGGGAAGGCTCTGAGTTTTTTTTTAGAAGAAAGAAGAAAATGAAATGAAAAAAAAAATAGATAGGTTTTTATAGTGTAAGAAAATTTTTTGCTGGTGACCCGTGCTGACCTAGATTCAACCCGGGATCTGCGCACCCGACCCGCAGCCAGCCAACCCGCGTGCCAGCCAGCCACCCGACCCGAATCCATCCGTGCGACTCGCGTCTGACCCGTTCACGGCCAGCAGCTAGGGCCTGGCCATTTGGGCCTGTCTTTGGGCTCTTTTGAAGGTTTTTTTTTGTTCTAAGCCCAAATCCATTTAGGTATTTCTTTTGTCTATTTATTTATTTAGTATTTATTTGTTTTGTTAAAAAAAATATGTGTGTGTTTTAATTAATTAGAAAATTAAAAATTAAAAAAATAAAAAAAATTAAATAAAAAAAAGAATTATTATTATTATTATTATTATTATTATTATTATTATTATTATTATTATTATTATTATTATTATTGTTATTTGTGTTTCATTATTATTATTATTATTATTATTATTATTATTATTATTATTATTATTATTATTATTATTGTTATTATTATTATTATTATTATTATTATCATTATTATTATTATTATTGTTATTATTATTATCATTAATGCATGTTGTAAAATAAAAGTTTTTTTGAAAAATTTTCTTTTATTTGTATTTTCATTAATTATTATTATTGATTAGGAAATGTATTTAAAAATAATGAAAATCAAATTTGAGTAAATGATAAAATTTTAAATTTAGTAAATGTCCGATAATGGGATGTTATGAAACTCACAAGTAGTGATTTCTTAACTGATCCCTAGGTGAGAAGAGTCGTACTAAATATTATCAGAGTATTGGGATATTTAGTATGATTTTTCAATAATTTAAATTTTTATTAAAATTAAAAATAAATAAGTTTTTAAAAGAAAATAGAAAAAGGGAAATTAATAATAAATTCTGATGATGGGATGTCATGAAACTCACAAGTAGTGATTTCTTGACTGATCCCTAGGTAAGAGAAGTTCATTAAGTGTTACCAGAGTATTGGGATACTTAGTGCAATTTTTCAATAATAAAAATTTTCATTTAAAATAAATAAAGAAATAAAAAAATAATAAGTAAAAAATTCATTTGCATCATTCATTATCTGTTTGCATCATTTGCATTCATAATAATTTTTGAAGCGAGTGTGAATCTTCTGATGATGAGATTCTATAGAACTCACAAGTAGTGATTCTTAAGAAATCTCTAGGTGAGGAAAATTATTTCAAATGTTACCAGAGTATTGGGATATTTGATTTAATTTTTCAATAGAAAAAGGTTCACATTTACTTTTGAAAAATAAAATAAAATGATTTTCTACAAATAAAAAATGACTTTGAAAATAAAAAAAGGCAATAAAATAGGAATTATTTTTAAATATCAAATTAAGACCATTTTATTAAAACTAAAGGATAACACATGATTAGTATGGTACCGTTTTCTAACGGGTGTTGTAAGGGTGCTAATCCTTCCTCACACGTAACTGTACCCTCGAACCCAATTTTGTTTTCGCAGACCAAAAAATTATCTTTTTAATAAAACTTAATTAATTTTGAGATTTTGTTAAAAAGATAAATATTTTAGGTGACCAATCACACCTAGTCAAAATAGATTGGTGGCGACTCCCTATTATTTTTAAAATGTTTTCAAAATTCGTCGAGCGCGAAACCGTTACAACACTTAGCTTCTACACAGATTTGACACTTATCATGGTGATCATGCTTTCAAGAAATATATTTATGATTTGTCATGTATTTAATCATAGCATAATTTAAATGTCCTAATCTAGCATGCCACAAAATAGAAGATTCGACGATAACATTTATTTTATTAATACTGAGTTTGAACATGCCATCAAGGGAATATCCCTTTCCTACAAACACACCATTCTTAGATATTACAAACTTATCAGATTCTATAACAATCTTAACGCCTTTCTTGCAAAGCAGATTTGCAGAAACTAAATTCCTCTTGACATCAGGAATATGATGCACATTGAAAAGAGTCAGTTTCTGTCCAGAAGTGAAGTTTAGCATCACACTCCATTTTCCATACACTTTGACAGGAGCATGATTTCCCATAAAGACTTCATTGTTTTCTTCAGTGTAGGTACTAAAGAATTCCCTGTTGTTGCAGACATGAATTGTGGCTCCAGAATCAAGAAACCACTCCATGGTTCCTGCACTTGTTGCCATGTTTAATTCAGTAATCATGGCAACAAAGTTCTTGTCATCTTCAACAACCATATTAGCTTGAGCAGATTGTTTAGAACCATTGTCCTTATTCTTCTTGTCTTCTGCAATTTTGACTCTACATTCTTTAATATAGTGTCCCTTCTTCCCACAATGAAAGCAGGCCTTGTTCTTCTTATAGTTGTTGAACTTCTTAAATCCACCAGTTTTCTGGACTTTGAATTTGTTATGATTCGTTCCAGACTTGTTTGCAGACTTTCAAGAATTGCTCCCTATGGCATTTACTTGTGAATTCCCATTTGAATTCACAATCTTCTCTTTATGGAGTTTTTCATCTCTGAGTCGAGTTTCACACTCAATTTGCAGATGAGTCTGGAATTTTTCCAGTGTGAAACTTTCTGGTGTCTGCAGAACCTTTTTTCTGTAATTGTTCCATGACGGAGGCAACTTGGATAGAATTGCTCCAATTTGTAAAGTGTCAGGAACGATCACTTCCAAATCTCTAAGTCTGGAAACCAATATTTGTAGTTCATGGACTTGATCCATGACTGGCATGTTATCAGTCATCTTGAAATCAAAATAATTTAATGCCAGGAATTTATCTGTACCTTTTTTCTCGTTTTGGTATTTTGTTTCCAAGGCAGTCCATATCTCTCTTGGTGATGTATAGTTGGAGTACAAATCGTAAAGTCTATCTGTAAGAGAGTTGAGGATGTGACCATGACACACCAGTTCATCTTCTGCACGTTTCTTTCTTTCTTCCTTCACTGTATCTGTGTCTTCTGGTGTAGGATCTGCCAGTGGCTACAAATTCGGATCTAGAACATAGAACACCTTCAAAGATGTCAACAGAAACTTCATCTTGTCCTTCCATCTGGTGAAGTTTGTCCCATCAAATTGGTTCAACTTGACAGGATCTTGTTGATTGATAAACACAGGATTGGTAACCATTGCCATATCAAAAGAAATGTTACACTCAAATTGTTAGGAAATAATCAGAGTATAATGACTTTGAGGCGTGTAGAATTACACTTTCTTGAGTGTAATATTGCCTCACACAGAAGCAAGTTACCCCAGGATACAACAAAGCCTTTAGAATATTGTGAAAAGTTAGAATGTAAAGTTAGTATTTTCTGGAAATCATCATTCTTATATAGAGTATGAAGAGACATAAATGAATGGTTGTGAATCTCTGTTAAATAGCAACCATTCATTTCAGACATAACTATTCCAGACATATAACCGAAAATATGTCTGTTGGAACAATTAAAATAATTTTAAATTCAAAATTGAATTTAAAAATATTCTGTCAAAAAATAAAATTTTTGACTTAAGTCAAAGAGCCAAGTGCCCCAAGTGCTCCAAGTGCCCATCTTTGACTTTTAAAATAGCCCAAGCCCTAGCCCTAGCCCAAGCCCAGGCTAAGAAAGACCAAGCCCAAGCCAAGCAAGCTTAAGGCCAAGCCAAATAGTCAAAGCCCATTTCCTCTTTGACTCTAAATTACTCTCAAGAGTTGATTTCCCTTTATAAATAAATCACTTTACACTGTTACAAGCAATGTGGGAACTTGTTTCCTTGTATTTATTACAAGTTATCCAACAATCCCCCGCTAGCTTGTAATACAACAAATATGATGCATACAAGAAGGTATCTTATTGATTTAAACCTTCGATTAGTGTAAGTACTTTAGGATGCTAATAAAAGTACATAGTGTCCTAAGATTAAACTATGACTTCTTACTATTAGGATCGAAAGTACGACATACATCAATTTGTCACTTTTCACAAAACTCTTACTTGCTCCTAGCACTATTTCAATGGCTATGTGCTAGCAATCCAATTTCTGTGAATATTTCAAGAGTAAAACCCTTATACTCTTGTTGAAGCGACACCACTTCATATTCACATAGGTGGAGATCCTTTTATTGTCCCTATTACTTTGGACAATTTTCAGAATGATCTCCATTAAGAGCTTAAACTCAACCTCTCAATGTAACAGTGGCATTCTCTTGAAATTCAAGTATGAGCTTCCTATTATAAGTGCCACAATAGACACTGATCAATAACTTGTTATTACCCATTAAACTTTAGTAATTACCGATTTGGTAATTCAAAGTTGGGTTACCATTATTGGTGTCTTAAGGGTTATGTATTAGTCCCATACTACATGCAGTCCTCCACACTTTATCCCTTGGCAAAGCTTTAGTAAGAGGATCCGCCAAATTTTCTGCAGACTTTACATATATGATCGTAATGGTACCATTTGAGATTAACTCTCTAACATAGTCACGCCTTAGGCTTATATGTCTAGACTTACCATTATAAATGTTATTAAAAGCACTAGACATAGTAGCCTCACTATCACAAAGTAAGGAAAGAGGTGGCATTGGTTGTGGCCACAACTCAATTTCAAACAACATATTTCTTAGCCACTCAGCTTCCGTACCAGCAGTTGCTAAAGCTATAAACTCAGCTTCCATAGTTGAATGTGCATGACATGTTTGTTTCTTAGATGCCCAACTTACAGCACCACCAGCTAGTGTAAATATCCAACCTGTAGTTGATATATTATCACCAACTTTTATTATCCAGCTTGCATCTGAATAAACCTCTAAAACAGCAGGAAAACCTGTATAACACAATCTTAATTTGGCAGTTCTTTTTAGATAACCAAGTACCCTCTCGACTGCCCTCCAATGTACTATACTAGGATTACTTGTAAATCTTGACAACTTACATACAGTGTAGGCAATATCAGGTCTAGTACAATGCATAGCATACATCAAGCTTCCTATAACACTAGCATACTTTAATTGCTCTATTGGTCTAGCATCATTCTTGACAAGTTTCACACTTGAATCATATCGAGTACTATATTTTTTTATTTTAAGATATTGATACTTATCTAACAGCTTTTCTATGTAATGAGTTTGATTCAATGAAATTCCATTATCATTCTTTGACTTTTAAAATAGCCCAAGCTTTAGCCTAAGCTTTAGCCCAAGCCCAGGCCAAGCAAGACCAAGCCCAAGCCAAATGGTCAAAACCCATTTCCTCTTTGACTCTAAATTACTCTCAGAAGTTGATTTCCCTTTATAAATAAATTACTTTACACTTTTGCAAGCAATGTGGGAACTTGTTTCCTTGTATTTATTATAAGCTATCCAACAGTCAAAGCCACGAACCACGAACGGCGTGACTCAGATCCGGCGAGCTACTCTTTAGCTTCGGTCCTCACACAGTCCTTGGTTAAAATCTGGAAGCTTTAGCTCTGTTCTTTGTTCTATTTGCACTAATCTCTTTGTTCTTTGTTCTGTAAAGCTTTCTTCTTCGGTGTTGGAAATTGTCAAATTTTAACATCTCTATATTTTAAGTTGAATTGATTCGTCAGAGTCTAATGTATTGTTAATGCAGTTAAGATGCCAAAGATGCTTCTGGTAAATTCATCATATTCTTAGTTTTTAGGGTTTTTGACCTCAATTCTTTACGGATTAAAGATAGGTAGTCCATTTTTATTTCTTCTGCCTTAGCGTTTACTTTTTGATAATGGTGGTTCTCTGTAGTTCAAAGCGTAAGCGGATGTTTGTTCTCTTGAAATGCTGAACTTTGTTAGTAGAACGTCAAATTTGTTATCTAGGTTGCAGTAACCAAAGTCTACCCAACTGCAACCGAAGAATATCCCGCTGAATTCGAGCTCGAGTAGGAGTTGGAGCATAAGACCCAAGCTCAGATAATCGAGCCTAATCGAGCGAGCTTGAGTAGTTCGATTTCGATCTCGAGCCGAGCTCGAGCTCAAAAATTAAAGTTTGACCGAGCTCGAGCCGAGTACAGAGCATCAAGTTTTTGAGTCGAGCTTGAGCATCCCACTGTATCGGCTCGGCTCGATTACACTCCTAGTTGCAGTGCAAGGATGCCTAGTTGAAGAGGCTTGATTGTTTGTCCCTTTTTATAGTAAAAAGAATATTAGAATTTAAATACAATTACACTACTTTAGTTTTTATCCCGTTTTATCTTTTAATTTATTTTAATCCTAATTATCTATCAAATTCCTTATCTAATCAAACTTTACTACTCAAAATTTAATCTAATAATAACTCTCCTAATTAATTAGTGAATCCTAATTTAAATAATTATCCTAAAAATTTAATAATCTAATTATCCTACCCTTAAATTTTTATTTTATTTTATTTTATTATTTATTCCTAACTTAAATGTTAATTCTTATTAAAAAAATCCTAATTTAGTTCTAACTTTATTCTAATATTCAACCTAGTTAAAATAATTATCCTAACCTAGTGTTAATTACAAAACCACTTAATTAATCAAGTTTTTTTTTTAAATTAGTACCCAGACAAAATAAGGTGTCTATAATAATTATAAATTATAACTAGATTTAAACCCATGCGATGCATGAAAATTCATTAATTAAAAAATAAATTTATTGATAATATATATTTTTTAAAACTTTATAGCATAAATTATGTTATTGATGAAAAATACAACATTTGTAAATTTAATATTTTTATTTTTAATTCGTATATTACAATACAATAATATAAAAAATTACATATTGAACATAATTATATAAATTTGTAAATGTTAATTCAAACTCCCATAATAATTTATTGAATGAATATAGTATATAAATAAATTTTAACATGTTTTTTATTTGAAGAAATTGAAATTTTTTGCATTGAAAGTCAAATTCATATAGAGATTCTTTAACGAATTCTTGTTGAGTTGAAAATGTAACAAATGATTCTTGTTATTTGTTATCTTTAAATGATGTGTCACTTTACTTAGTGATCTCCAATAGATTCCACAATGGAATAGAAGACATTAATAAAATACTAATTTGATTAAATTAAGTTTCAGTTATAACATATATTATACAAAAATATAACAAAGATAGTAATATTATATAAATTATACATACTTGTTCTAATAAATTTTGATATTTAAGTTTAGGATAAAGTCATACATCTTAGACACAGTAAGCTTAGTACTTTCCGTCTCAATATTATATTTTGTCGCTCTTATCTCGAACACAAAAATTTAACCTCTTATCTCTTCAAATATCTCTCGAATTTAATTTATAATCTCAAGTTTTCTAAATCATTATCATAGACATATCATTAAATTAAATTGAATATTAGGCAATATTAAAATAATTGTTAACTAATCAATATCATATATATGACAATATATATACTAATAAATGAATGGTTGCATGTAATTTATATAATAACAATGAAAAAAATTAAAAATTTTAATATATGTAGTTATCGATGTTTTCATTTGGACAACTAAAAAAATTAATTGGTAAAAACTGTAGATATATGTGTTATATTTTATAATATTAATGTTAAAAAAAAAAGAAATAATTACATGTTACAATAATTTAAAAATTAAGAAAATGGCATCATCTTTTAGGAAATTAAAAATATGTAATAGGTAATCTAATAATACATAACATGTTGTTATATTATATTGTCCATACTAATTTTAAAATATATATGTATATAGAAATAAATTTTGTTAGAAAATAAAGAATTTGGTAAAAGCTATAGATATAGATCTTATAAATTGTAATATCAATATAGGTAGATATAAATGATAAGTGATTTTTATGTAATTTAAATCTATATATAGATGTCTACGTATATATTTTAAAAATTAAAAGAGATAATTAATTTAAAGAGATAATTTATTTTGTATTTTTAATAAATAGAGGGAGAGAAAGAGAGAGATTTCTATCTTTTTGAAACTTAAAAATGGATAATTAAAAATTTTAATGGTAATAGATTTAGATCTTATCATTTAGGTAATTAAAAAAAAAACTTAATTGGTAAAAGCTTTAGATATAGATGTTATATTTTCCGATATAAATGTGAAAAAAATGATTACATGTTACATATTGACTAAAAAAGTTGAAAATTAAAAATGATGTTACCTTTTGGAAAATTAAAAAAAATAATTTTTAATATAATAATACGTAACGCGTTGTTATATTAATATTATATGTTATATTACATTGTCTACATTGATTTTAATATATATATATATATATATATAGATGTTTTCTTTTAGGAAATAAAAAAATTAATTGATGAAAACTATAAATATAGATGTTATATTTTGTAATTGTTGATATAGGTATAGATAAATAATTTGTGATTTTTATTTCAATTTAATCTATATATAGATAAAATAGTTATTCTATTCTATACACCACCAGTGGCGTTTTTTGACTCCACAATTGGACTTAAGATGATGACATATATTTTATTTTTTTTATTTTTTTAATATTTTTAAAGGACATGTGTCATCATCTTGACCTTGCTTGCAAAGTCAAAAAACTCCACCAGTGGTTTATAGAATAATTATCCAGATAAATATAGATGTATATATTTTTAAAAATTGAAATAGATAATTAATTTAAAGAGATAATATGTGAGATCCCATATCCTTACTCATTGTAAATTACTATTCATACAGTTAAGAATATATGATATTTTATAATTACTAAAATGTTAATTATTGTAGGTACGGAAGAAAATTAGGAGATGAGCCCCAGTAACCTTCTCGATTCCTCATAGAGTTGAAACTTGGCGGATTCGATATCTAGAGCCAAATATTGTGATGGTAAAAATCTACATCTCAAATTCAATTATTTATGCATGTTTGGAAAATTGGGTAACAATTTAAGAAATGATCGTTAAATTCATAAGCCATCAAAATTTCGATGAATAACGGTCAAACTGAATAGATTTTTGACCAACTATTAGTAATAGATTATTCCTCACGTAATAAAGTTTTAGGTCATGTGAACTGATGAAATGAATCAGGTGTAAAAGTAGAAATTTATGTAATTTTACAGTTGGGAGTATTTTGATAATTTCACCCAAATAATCAATCAAACTTTAACAAAGCTCCACCGATGATTAGAGCAAGTTAAATAGACGTGTTTTATAATTAAATAAAATATTTTAAAGATTGGGTAGACTGTTTTTAATTAAGTCAATTGCTAAGGGCAAAATTAAAAATTTTCTTTAAGTATAAGGGTATTTTAGTAATTTCACATGGAGATATTTTACAAATGGAATTTTCTCCATCTTTCTACTTCTTTTGGCCAGCCGTCTTTTTCTTCATGCACCTTCCTCCATTTTTGAAAGCTTGGAAGAGAGAGAAACCTACCAAAACCTAGAGAAAAACACATTGAAACCGAAAAATCTCTTCACCAACCTTGTCAATTTTTTGTACTCTACATCTTGGTACCCAAATCAAGGCCTAAAGTGGCAATTTGCATGGTAAAAGGCATCCCTCAAGTTTCGGCCAAGGTGAGGTAGGCATGAAAGCTTAAGTTTTTCATGGTTTTATAATTAAATGGAATGTGTTTAAGATGTTTAAACATTTATTTGAGTTTGAATTAAATTAAAACCATGAAGTTGGGTACCTTAGGGTTTCAACCAAGCTTAGTTAAGCATGAAGATGATGTTGTTTCTGTGAAGACCGCCAAATTTTTTGTACTGAGCTTGTAAATAGATGAATGGATTAAATAAACTAAGTATTAAGATGAATTTTGAAATTTTTATTATTTTAAGTAATGAAATCGAAAAGTAGAGTTTGTGCATTTAACAATAAATGATTAATAAATATATACAAATATATTGGATTTATATAAATAAGTTCAAGATATGTAAATTAATTCGATAAAGAAAATAAATTAATATTTTACACATTTGTGAAGTAAATTAATAAATTATATAAATGTACTTACGAAATCTAAGTGCATGTATTACAAATGAATAGATAATTAAAAGAACAAATAAATATATATTCATTTTAATTAAACAAAGAATAGAAATTTATTAAATTAAATGTAATATACACATGATTATTTGAATAATATATGTGTGTATATATATATGTACATATAAAATAAATACAGAAATTATATAGACATCAAGTATAAAATATATATTTAAATGTATATATAAAATATATGAGTTACTATTATATATAAAAGTAGGACAAGAAATATATATAATTAAGATAAGAAAAATTATATATAATATTATATATATTTATATATAAGAATAAAAAAAATAAAAATAACTAAATTTATTAGCTGATTGGCTTCTTGAGGAAGCCAATCAGCCAGCTAACTGCTCCCACTAACGTGGGAACAGTTTCCATTTAAGAGAAAGAAAGGGGAAAGCACTCTGCCACACGAAATTGATCTTGAAAGGGATAGAATAGAAACGGCAGTGAGAAAAATAAAGGAAAGATATCGAGAGGGAGAGAGATGGAAGCAATCGAGGGAGTAGCAAGAGAGAAGAGAAAACTGCAGTGAGAGAGGAAGTAGGGGCTCGAAATAGGGGATAGCAAGCAACAGTGATCATGGCTGGTTGGCATTACTTGAGATGAGTTTGTGAGCCAAAAATGCAAGCTTCCTAGACGTTCGTCAGTGGCTCACGGTGGTTGTAACAGAGGCTAGAAGTGGCGAATGCAACAAGGGCTTGAAACAACGAAGAAAAAGGCAGCAGCTTGTAGTGGCGTTAGAGGCCGATTCAAAGAGGTTTTAGGCCGATCTGTGGGTGTTCTTGCCTAGTTTCTCTGCTGCCATTAAAACTCTAACAAAGCTATGACTGAAACATAAACAACGAGGATTAGGGACCTCTCGGCCAGCAGCTGATGAAGTCTAACAAGGGTTGTCATTGAAGGTTGGGTTAGGTGTGAACGGGTGCTGGTAAAGAGAGGGGCCACTTGAGTTGGAACAAAGGAGCAACGTGGTAGTTTTGTGGGTTGTAAAAAGGGGCGTTTAAAGGTTACTCTTGGTGCATGAATAGAGCCAGATGTAGGGCTGTTTTGAAGTCTAAAATCAGCCTTGAGCCAAGGTTATTAGAGGATGGAGGACTGGCTGAACCAGTAGCCAAATGAGGAGGAACGAACACAGTGTGAAAAGGAGGCTCAAGTTGAGATGTCTAAAGGGTAAGGCCTCTAAACGCTGAGATATGATTTTTATATAAATTATATATGTATATTATAAATGAGATGTGATAGATAAAGGTGCAAATATACATACATACACACACCATCCATGTAAATAAATACCATTAGTATAATATACATACAAATGTGTCTAAGTATATTTTTAGCATACTAAGAGAATAAATAGAGATAGTTTGTGGTACAATTATATATGTATATATGTATAAAGATTGCAGTTAAATAAAAATACTAAAGGTTGAAAATATACCTTGTGGCCACTTCAAAAGGAAGTACAGAAAATTTTGGACATAAGATAAATACTGATAGTAAATGGTGATGTATATGGGTGGCATAAGATTAGAACTAAATAATTTTGGACATAAGATACGCATTTCTATCCATGAACAAGCATAATGAGGACATGTTATTGAGACATTATTGAATTGATTGTTCCAAATTAGAATTATATTGTATGAGTTTAACCGAAAAAATGTGACGATAGTGACGATTTGCAAATGTGTCTTAATTAATATATAAATATAGACTGATATAAGTGTGATATGGTGATGAATCGATAAAAATGACTAAATGGGAATTGTTTCGAAATATTATGATATGATAAGAGATTGTGAATGAACACCCTCGACTTAATGATGATATGAAAAGTGAAAGGGAGAGTTAGTGATTGTGGATTGTGTTAGATGCGTATGGTTATACATTTTTAACATGTGTGGTTGAATGAAGTGTTAATGGAATGATGTGTAGTGAATCCAGAGTGGTATGGAAGCGTGAGTTTGATTTGGAGGCTTAAAGGGAATATTTGCTCAATGTGAGGTAAGTAGGTTAGGTAAAGTATGTTAGGATCATCTCGTAGAATGATTTTGAATTCGATAAATATTTTGGTTTATTCTTACATTAAGAAAATACAAAAGTTATGACTGGACAATGAGGAATAGTTGGTTTACAAATTAGGTTTATGTTTGGATTGGACAAAAACTCAATTTCTGCCTTGTATGTTGAAGCTAGCCAAACGTGCACGTTAAATTCATCGAATTGATACATATGTGCATTTACATATTGCATATTTTGAGATGAGCTAATTAATGCCTATATTTTGACGAATTTGCATCATGTTTTCAATTATAAAGTTTTGGTTTGGACTAACCCTTTGAAATAAATTGAAACCTTTGCATACTTGAAACTCAAAATTTGTTAATAAGTGTCTTGAAATTCATGGAAGCCAAGTGCTACACGAGGAAATTGTTTTCGAATCATTTTTTAGTGCAGGCATATCCTACGACTTCGAGTCATTTCTAGCCTATCGAGCTTAGCTCTAGGACTTATTGCCCGTCTATCAAGCTTTGTGCTCTAGACTATTGTATTGTACCTATCGAGCCTAGTGCTCTAGGTAGATTGTTATTTGTCTGGAAAACCAGCAGGCAAGTTCCAGCTCTCGACTGATCAGCGAGACTGGATATTGTTCTATGGCCATAGATTTAGTGTTGCTTGCGACACCATTCCATCGCTAGCTACGATGGATATTGACTAATTGATTAATTGAGGATCATTGCCTAAACTCTACTTACTACTGTTTCATTATCAATACTGTTTTCAGTGAATCGAGGCATTATGCCTAACCGTTATCGACTTCTTGATTTACGACTCATAGATTATTGAAGCCCATATTGATCGAAATTATTGTAGTGTATATTGATCGTTTTATCAAAGTGTTTATTGATTGTTTTGTCAAGTGTTTTATCAAAGTGGTTATTGATTGATTTATCGAATTATATTAATCGTTTATTTAAAATGCATAGCGTATTGAGTTTAACCGAATGCATAACGAATTGATTTAGCTAAACTGCATGGTAAGTTTGTTTTTAATTAAGTGCATATTGAAAGCGTTTTACAACAAAAGTGCACGAAGAAGTGTTTGACTTAATACCATGCTTAAATACCAAGCTTACTTGTTACTCCAGCATTGTTTTCTACGCGTGCATGTAGATCGACATGAGTCTAACATGCATTTACTTAAGCTACTTACTGAGCCGTGGTTTTGCTCACCCCTTTCTAATAACATCGCAGATCATACGAGCTAGGCTCCCATTCGGAGTTTGGTGCAAGCCCTCGGGGACGATCTTTATTTGCGATATTGGTCTGAGTCCTTCGAGCGCTATTTTTGTTTTGTTTGAGGTATAAAAACGATTATTTTGTTTATCATGTATGACATTTTAAATGCACAGTACATGCTTGTGGACTTATTTTGAGATGTAACTTAGGATCATTCTAGATTATTATAGATTGATATGATTATCAAGCGCGATCCGAGAAATGATTAATGTACGACAAATATAAGTTTGTGGAATGCCATATATTTAACTAATGATTTTTGGAAGTATGTTTAAGTATATGGTGATATAAAATGTGGATTCTGGGATTGAAAGATGTTGTTGAGAATAGCTATTATTCTGCAGGTTAATTACTATGGAAAATTGATTTTATATAAAGGGGAGTTTTCGATCTTTCTTTTTTTGCTAGGTTGATCTTGAATTAAAATAATGAGGACATTAGTCATTTACTTTAGGAAATAATAATTTAAATAGTAACGATATAAATAACTGAGAAAGGTGAAAATTGTTTAATCAAATCAAATCTAACTGAGAAAGGTGAAAATTGTTTAGCATAAACACTGACACCGAATACAAACCTTAAAGTGAAAAGAAAAATTTAGTTCGTAAATTTGAGAAAATGGTATAAGTGTGATTGATAAGTGTACGTCGCAGCCTTCGGGTCATGACAGTTTCATATGAAAATGGTGTAGAATTAATGTAGAATAAGTGTAAAGTCTGAAATTAAGCTTAAATTGAAGAAATGAGATGTGTAGGAAGTTAAACCCTATTCGATCTAGAGAAGGAGAAGTAGAAATCATGCTCATTTCAATGCATTTTAGGTTCTAGAATAATGTATAAATTCATACAAGATTGTAGGCGCAATCAAAATCGAAAACGGAAGTGTTTTGATGCTAGTTGCAGTATTAGCACTGGAAGAAATTAGATTGAATTTAGCATTGCAATAGGCAATGTACTAGTATTTAATGAGTTAAATACTCTTTGTAACTGAAGTGTGATGAATTTACTGACTTTTGTATGGTAAATTTGCAGCTCAAAGATCAGAAGAGATCAAAAGGTGATATTGGTGCTAACGAGTGGAACAACGAAAATTCGAAAGGTAAGGGATATAGGTATGAAGTGTATGGATACAACATAGCATGAATTTGATAAAATTCCACTTTTATGAGATTTGAAATGATGATTTGGTTTGGAGTTGTGAAACTAGACTTGTGGTTTTAAGTTATGTTTTCGTGCAGGGAGGTTAGGATAGAAAGTACCATTATACTGCCGAAATTTTTTAAACACTTAAAATTATCACTTAGCATGATTTTTAGAAATAAAAGAAGGTGGCTACATGCTTTTAAAATTTTATCTCTTAAATTAGACTTTATGCATATTAAATTTGCAACTCAGTTTTCAAATAGAATTTTACTAGATTTTACACGTTTCTTGATGCATGTATATTTTATATCTTTATGGTACTTAAATGAAATATTCTAAATACTGATTATTGCTTTGAGAATATTTTGTGAATTTTTATATTTAAGTATATTGATTTTTTTGAATTTGATACTTATGAATTTATTTAAGATATGATTTATTAAATTCATCTTTGTAAACAAATCTGAAATGATTTATGAACTGTTTTGAGATTGTTGGCCCCCGTAGCTACCTGCAAGTAAATGCATTTCCGTTCTGTTCTAATGTGTTGACTCTAGCTCAGTCTTCAACTTTCACAATTGTCAATTGGCTAATGTACACTGTGGCCACTTCACTATGGCCATACATCTACTTTTATTGTATTAGTCTATTGGGTGAAGTCGAAGCCTAGTCTCTACTATATTTTCGCTGTGGTGGTAAATCCCTAATTAACATAGATCTAAGCACTCTAGATTTAATATGTTTCCGATTTTGTTTACATGCTAACTATGCCTTATGATTAATAATATGATTTATGAATTATAATATGCTTCGTGATTATATCTTCTTGAATTGTTTATCCAAAAGTGACTTATATTGTTTACGAAGCAATTTAGAAATATGTTTTATGAATGTTTTATGAAATGGTTTGATGCAATCTATCAAAAAATGTTTATTGAACCTTGTGACCAAATTAATATTACTGAATTCCTTGTAATGGATTGGATGCCGGAACAAGTGAAGTGCTTCAAAGCATCCTTTTTTATTCAACATTATTATCTAATCCATTATAGTATCATTTTCCAAAATCATGCCAAAGAAAATTAAATTATGAAATCTTGGTTTCCATGTGAAAAGCATGCTATTTGAAATGCATATAGGATGCATTGTATCAACTTTTGTATATATATTTTTTACTGGGTATAAGCTAACCCTTTTATTTTTCCTACCAAATTATCTACAGTAGATTTGGGGTATGCTTTGGAGGACCTGATTTTGGTATCCCTCAGGTGATCATCTTATATTCATTGAGGTATACAAGTTATCTTTTACGTATTCAGGCTTTCATGAACAATGCTACTTTTATATAAATAATACTTCGGATGTAAATGTCACGACCCGAAGACCGCGACTTTCACTTGATTCTTATACTTTTCTTAGTCTACAAATTTATTGACTAAATTTTTCTTTTTTCATTTTAAGGTTTGTATTCGGTGTCAGTGTAGTTACTATACTATCTAGGTGACCTATAGTCATTTCATTTAAATTTTAAACTAACAAGGAAACGGTTCTTAGTTACATCCCGACTTGTTAAACAGAATATGTACTGTGCATCAATTAAAGTCTTACACGTAAACAAGTATCTTATAAGGAACATATACCTCAGAAGACTAGTACCAAGTCCATACACCGTCTTCGATAACCACTTAGCAGCTCACACAGCGGATGTTAACTTCAATAGTCTGAAAGAGATGAAATTTAGTGGGGTGAGCAAAACCACGACTCAATAAGATACTAATATAAATACAAGAGTAAGATTATATTGTCTTAAACTGCAATGCTTAAAACTTGCAAGTTTGCAATTACAGTTAATCCTTTCTCATCGATAACATCTCATTATCACTTCTCATATTCACTTTTCATTTCATAATCATACTTTTGTATTCTATCATCTCATATCACTTCTCATATTTACTTTTCATTTCATAATCATACTTCTGTATTCTATCATCTTTTATCAATTCTCATATTGTGGATCATGATCACGGTGGTACGAAGTCATAATTCTCTTCGTGTATTTCTATATTCATGTTCCATATCATATCATATCATGACATCATATAGACAAAATATCGCTACCACCGAGTCATGATACTCCTCATATATTCTTCATGTTTAATTGAGATATCCTATCGAATTCACTTTACATTTAACAATCATATTCCCGTATTACATCAATTCATATCACTTATCGTCTGGGAATTCATGATCACGATAGAGTAAGATCAGAATTCTCTTCATGTCAATCTTATGTTCATATATCATATCATATCATATCATATCATGTCATCGTATAGATGAAACATCATTAACTTCGAGTCATGACATTCCTCATGGAATTCTTATGTACTAAGCACATTATCATGTCAAGGTTTAATATGCAATATATGTAATTTTGCTGTATAAACCGCTATCATTTCAAATCATATCATATATACTTTAGAACATGCTCAACATATAAATTTTCAATTCATTTCAAATTTGCCTTTAAGGCATGATAGAAACATGTTCAATTTCAATTCATGTATTCGTTTTCAGAGCATGTATAAAACATGTGCAGTTTTAAAACATTTTTCATATACTATAAGTCATATCAGGTCTAGAGTTCATATCAAGTCAATCTGTACTCTAGACCGCATATCATTTTAAATTCGACACAAAATCGTATATAAATCATATAAGTGTCGAAATCACTTATCATGTACTTTTAAAACATATACTGTAAATCATATCAGGTCTAGAGTTCATATCAAATCAAACTATACTCTAGACCGCATATCATGCCATGTTCGACACAAAATAACATATAAATCATATAAGTGTCGAAATCATATCTCATGGACTTTTAAAACATGTTTAAAACATGTACTGTTTCAAAACATATTTCATTTCAAACTTGTTTCATGTACAGTATAAATCATGTCAAGTCTAGAGTTCATATCAATAAAATCATACTCTAGACTTCATATCATATCGGTTAGAGACTAGGGTAGATCCCTATCATCTCTGTCAATAAAGACTTAAATCACTGTAGCTAGCAGTGAAAATCATGTCATCGTCCCCTGGAAACCAACTAGGGCGCTATCTATGGCCATGACCTCAACTCTCTCAGCCCTACTGATCAGGCGTGACTGAGACCTGTCCACGACTATTGTTGGACAAGCATCTCTGCCTAATGAGCAAAGCTCCAATTAGGTGGTTTCCACTATGCTTTATTGAATTTAATTCTTTTAGGGTGCCTACAGTATCATAAAACATTTAAATCTTTAGCTTTCTTTTCAATATCATGTAAAGCATATGGTAAAATTCTGTATGAGGCTTTATATATCAAAATATATATATATCTACCATATACTTTCATTTTAAAACAAATCAATACTTTACAGTATTCATATAAACATTATTATAATGTTTCAAGTTATAAGAAGGCATGCTTAAATGCGATGCAGATTCAATTATTAGTTCTCAAATAATGAACTATCATCTTCGTAAAATATATCATTTAATTATAGTGTTAACTATAATCCAATTCTCTCATTTCCATCCTTTTGATTTCAATCAGATCATACCTAATAGGTAAATTCGATATTATTTTCCAATATCGATATAAGCAATATTTTCGTCTAATACGGTGAAGCAATTCGTCTAAATTTATCACCATCAATTATTCTTTTTCAAACTTTCTCTCTGTCAAATCAATAAATCAATATTCAAATCATTTAATATTCATTTCATTCGGTATTCAAATTGCTCAGCACTCCAATTATTCGACAATCAATTCACTTGGTTTTCAATATCCTTTTTCATAATTATCGACTTGAGGTTCAATTTCATTCACTATCACAAAATCAGATCGCAATCCTCAAATCAATTCTTCATATGGCATGTATAATTTAATATTGAAATTATGAAATTGTCAAATCTTATTATTCAAGGCCTTTTCTATGGTTATAAGTAAACCATATATTCACATATTTCATCACTCATTTATTTAAATCTATAAATGATCGGATTGTGTCGTAATTCAACCTCAATTTCAATAAAATTATGTCTGCATAAATTATACATTCGTTATGACTCAGTATCATAACTATCCATTTTGTACCACAGTATTGATACTAAGACCCATACCACTAGTATAGGTTCGTTGATTATCTCACATATATCCAACAATACGGTGTGATACTGTGAGATCCTTTCAGCACCAACCTCTTGAATTAATCATGTCATTATATTCGGAACTACTTCAAGATCAAGAGATCAATTCGATAAATTCTAGAATCATTCTCCATTAATAGTTCCATAATCCAATCACTCGACCATCGAAATTTCAACTATGATATTCTCTTCCAAGTTATATCATATAATTATCATCACTTTTATCCGTGATCCGTCTAATAAATAATTCCACCTCAATCTCAACTTGATACCATTTGTGATATTAAAATTACTTGATTTATCGATTCTATAAGGTTTAAACCATATAATTCATCACATTATCATTTTCAACGATCTATCTTCTCATCGATTTCAATATCAAACTTTTTCGGTAATACCATAAAGTCCTTTCAATGTTTATTTTCAATAATTATTTCCAAGATTCCATTTATGTGAGAAACTTAATCTTTTTCCTCAAATATTTTTCTAAAATTTCGGTAGCATAACGGCTTAATTCTTACTAAGCCTCCTGCAAGGAAACCGTAATTTATAACTACAGCCGTTGATTCTCACAATTCCTACGTCTCTACTAAGACCCCCACCATCAGTTGTGGGTCCTCTTAGCATTTTTAACATCAATTCAATTAATGCATCATATTAAAAAAAATCATAATTCCATTAATAATCATTCTATTAATGCATCATATAAGAATCATAAATCCCACATACAATATAATGCTACTAATGCTTTATAAAAGTATCTTACTTGACGCTGAAACTTAGCGCCTAGAAGAGCTCCAAGTTTCGTCGAACACCTAATCACGTCTTTGTCACTTCCGCTACAATTTCAACAACACCAATTGCACTTACATAAATATATATAAATAAACTTATTCAATAAATATCAATCAATTTATTGTTTTTCCTTACCAATTCTTTTCTTTTATTTCCTTCCTTTTTTCTTTCTTCTCCTTCCCTTTCCTTTCTTTCTTTTTCTTTCTTTTTTTTTTCCTGTCTAAACCAGGTCTGGTCGGACCAATTTAGTCGGTTCAGCCTTTGGCTGGCCGGTTCGGCCACCGGCAGTCACCCATTCTTGCGGTTCGCACCTCCCCCAGCTGGCCGAAGTTGCGAGGATGTCGGATCTAGCCTCCGTTCCTCGATCGGTGATGCCAGCAGTGGTGGACCTAGAGGTGGTGGTTTGGCTATTTTCTCCTCCCTTTTTCTCCTTCTCTGCCGTTTCTCTTCCTCACCAGCAACCGTCTCCTCTTTCCTTTCCCTCCGCTTGCGGCGCGGGTGGCGTGGCGGTGGCCATATCTGCGGCCCCGCCGCTTTTCCTCTTTCTCTTTTTAGCCTTCGCTTCTCCTGCTTCTGTTTCCCAGATCTTCTATTCTCTTCACCCCTCGCTGTCGCCGGTGGTCTTCTACTCCTCCCATTGACCGACGGCAGCTCGCTCCTCCTCTCTTTCTTCCTCCGGTAAGCTAATAGGGGGTCGGCTCCTTTCCATTCCTCCTCTGTTATTGTAACAGAGGAGAAAGGAAGCTGGGAATCAGGTTATCCCGATTCCCGCCTTTTCTCTTTTTTTTTAAATAATAATAATATAATTATATCTATAATTATATTATTAGTAATATATATTTTATTTTAACAATATATATACACTTTAATTTAAAATTAACACATAAATATTTCATATATATTTATTTATTTTATACATAATTGTATATAAAATATACACATGTATTTATTTAATATAAAATAGTATATATATCATTTTATAATATATACTATATTTCATATTTATATACATATGTATTTATATAAAAACTTATCAAAATATATTTATATAATCTAATTATATAAATATATAATATATGCATATTTTTTCTTTTTTTTTTGGATTTCTTATTATCCATTTAATTTCTCCATTTTCATTTCTTATCTAATTTGGACTGCAACTTGTCCAAATTAAATTTTCTCGGATATTTACTATTTATTTGGAAATTCTCGGTTTTCACAGTAAATTTTGAATTAGTTTATTCACTAAACTTTTGAGATCAATTATATTTCTGTATTAGTGCTTAACAATTTGAATCATGGGTTTGTATGAAAATAATAAATTTTATTTTGAATATATGTAAACACTGCAGACAGCCTAACTGTAAATAATTAAATTATGGGAAATTATTAAAATATTAGATATTTCGATATGTGACGTAATAAAGTTATTTTGTATTTTTAATATATATATATAGATATTTCTATCTTTTTGAAACTCGAACAAGTATAATTGAAAATTTTAATATTTATAAATATAAATGTTATCATTTAGACAATTAAAAAAATTTTAATTGGTTATAACTATAGATATAGATGTTATATTTTGTAATATTAATGTGAAAAAAAAAAAGAAATGATGTTACATATTAATTAAAAAAATCAAAAATTCAAAAAATAATGTTATCTTTTATAAAATTTTAAAAAATTAATTTTTATTCTATTAATATATAATAAATTGTTATATTAATATTGCATGCTCTATTACATTATCAACGCTGATTTTAATATAAATAGATATATAGATATAGATGCTTTCTTTTAGAAAATAAAAACATTAATTGATAAAAGATACAGATATAAATGTTATATCTTACAATAATAATACAGATAGAGATAAATTATATGTGATTTTTATTTAATTTTAATTTACATATAGATAGAGATGTATATATTTTAGAAATTGAAATAGATAATTAATTTATAAAGATGGATAATTATTTCATACACTACTAATAGAGTTTTTTTACTCCACAAGTGAGGTTAATATCATAATACATGTCTTATTTTATTTTTTATTTTTTAATATTTTTATAGGATATGTGTCACAATCCTAATATCATTTGTGGAGTAAAAAAACTCTACCGGCGGTGTATATAATAATTATCTTATAAAAATAATTAATTTATTTTGCATTTTTAATATATAGAGAGAGGGGAGGAGAGATTTTTATCTATTTGAAATTTTAAAAAGATAATTATTATTTAATAGAATAAACGCCATGTGTCAAATATATAAATAACCTACATAGGATGTTTTACTTTGAGCCAACTTGTTTGGCTTATATATATAAAAAAGATAATATTATTATTTAATTTAATTGTAATAATTATAAATTGTCATAACATATTAAGTTTTTGGAAAACCTAATAGCTAGACACAAAAATATTTCTCCTTTGTCATTGAGTCGCAATAGCAGTGATGAGCACTTGTCGACAAGTTGCTTAACAAAGGAGAACTCTCTTTCATTTCTGCCTGCCTGACGTCCTCCAGTTCTGCAGTAAAATTTTGCTAAAAATGCAGATGCCAGCTGCCAGAGCAAAATCCCTAAAAGGTATATAAAGAGAAGTTGATATGTTGTTGTTTATTAACTAGCCAAATATACTAAATTTATTGATAGTTATATACTTATATTACTTGGGTGAAAGTTTCATTTTATTTTCGTTGAATCTCTCATTTTAAGATAAATAAAGTATAATCTTTATACCCTTATTTAAAAAATATAGTTATTTGTGGAAAAAGGCTAACATTGAATGAACCACGGCTGGATATTAACCGAAATTTAAGCAATTTTAATAATGTTTTATGAGATTTTTTAAAAAAATAAAAGCAAAAGCAAAATTAGGAAATTAAAATATTCAAATTTAACCATATAAAAGGATGGAAATAAAATTTTGATGTAATAAAATCATGAAATTTAAATTATAAGCTTGAATTGTTTTATATTAGTTTTGAAAATTTAACTTAGATAGAAAAACAAAAAAAATTAATTTAATGTTATTAAGAGAATTTTTCAATGGCCAAATGTTTATGCATAAGTGTGAATATAAAAGAACAATAATAGGATCAACGGTACAAATTTAAATAGATGTCAAAGGAAAGAAGAGTTTGGAGAATATTAAAAAATAATATTTTAAAATGTAAAGAGTTTATTAAGAAAAAACAAAAATGAAAATTTTATTAATAAAAAAGAAATTTATTTTTATTTTCTTATTTTTATTATAAGTGTATTTATGTCACGTCATTAATTTAAATATGTTTTATTTTTCATATTATAATATTACTATGTAAATGTTAATTGTTTAAATAACTATAATTAGTTTTCGGTTGTCAATGAAGCTTTAACTTAATGGCAAGGAAGAGATCTTGAGATTTTGAGATCTCAAGTTTGAGTCTCATCGAATTAGTTTATTTGTTATTTATTTAGTTTGGTATTAAATGTAACATGCTGATCGTGATTGTAACTTTAAATGAGAATGTACTACTAAAAAAAATTAGTTTTCGATTAAATCAATTAAATTTTTAGTGTAATTTTAAAATTTTATTATATTTATTTATTTTTATGAAATAAAGTTCAAAAGCTTAATCATTTTATATTTTCTTACTTCAAAAATTCATTTTATATTTTAAAAAAAGATTCTTATTCTATTTATCATTAATGAAAATTTTTACTTTTACAAACAAAATTAAAATGATAATATATATTTTTTATTTTATTTATTTTTATTTTTTAATATTTTTAAAAAACATGTATTACTATTTAAATTTTGTTTGGGAAGTTAAAAGTTTCTACCACTAATGCATAAGATGATAATACTTTTTTTAATAGTACAATTTCATTCAAGATTACGATCATAATCAACATAATATATTCAATGGATCGATAATTTGATGAGCTGATAAATATAAAAAAACAATAATAAACTGATAAATACAAAAAACAATAACAAATTATAAATAATAATAACAAATTAAATAACAAACTCATACTTTATAAGATTCAAACTTAAAATCTCAAAAATATTTAAGATCTTCTTTTTGTTATTGAGCTAATGCCTCGTCAGCAGATAATAATAATACTTTTTAAAAACGACGAAATTCGGAAACTTTGGAGTCGCGTAGTTTTGCTTCTTCGAGAAGCCCTGCGAAAAAAAAAAACTGCTTAAAAACCATATGATCCTTATTACCATCTTCTCCCTTTTTTTTCCCTTAATTTTATTCCAATAAAAATCAAAATTTCTTTTTTTTTTTTTTAAAAAAGCCTAAATAATTGATTAAGTCGAATTCCAATACAGCCATGGTACGTTCTCTCTTTACCTTTCTCTAATTTTTATTTTAGTAATTCAAATGCGTGATTTTTTTTATTTATTATGTGAGTTATTATTAAATTCAAATAGAACTAGGAAATTGTAATGAAACAGAATGCTAAAAAAATTGTGTTTATCAATTCTAATTAGGTAATTCAGTTTTATCTTTTCGATATTAATTTATTGATAATTGGCAATTTTATTTTTGCTACTGGTTTTCTGACAATTTGTTGCAGACAAAGATATTGATGTTATTGTATTTGGACATAATCTTTCAAGTTTCTGGTTAGAATGATCTGGTTCAAGGTTTTACTCTCTTTTATGCATTTGGGTTTTTGATTTTGCAAGCAACTAATGTAATTTGAAAAGACAGGTCTCCTAGGGTTGTACTCATAATGTTGGTGCACTTAAAATCTGAATCTTTTCGTGAAGTGGGTTTAGATTGCATCTTGCGTGAAACGCATCTATCTATTACTCTTTGCTTAACTTTGATGTTGTATTGTATAACTGTTTCTGTTACAACAGTTTCATCGTAGGATTGCGAAGCTTTTTCTTCTTGAATCTCGGTTTCTTTAGCATGTTCTTGGTTGTCACAGACTGGAGGGGAAGTGAATTTAAATTAGTTTTTTGATCCTTATGTTTCATATTGGTTTTATTTTTAAGAAACTAAATGTATCTCAATTCTCAAATGATCCTACTTACGTTATGTTTTACTTAAGTAGGGTGCTTTGTTATCCCAAACCTCCAAATTGAGCATTGAAATGAATACCTGTTAGAATGATTGTGGGAGTATTGTTCTTGTACAGAGTAAAAAGGAGATTTAGTCAAGCTCATTGCTAGTTACAGCCCTGATATTTCTGAAATTACACATGATAAAAGTGTGATGTGATCATGGGAATGTTTTCTAATAAAATGTCTAGATTGGATGTGTAAACACTATTCCTTCTGATTCTTTTGTGGATTCCGATAAGAAGTAGCTTGTTTAAACTTGAGAGTGCTGGAAGGACAATATAGAAGTGAAAATACCTGAAGATTGAACCATGAAATGCAACTTTTAAATTAAAGAATCAATTCTAGATAAATTAAATTATTGCAAGTTTGTTTCAAAGTTTGAAGACCAATTTGTTGAGCTGCCTTCTGCTTATTTTCGTTTTGATTCCGTTAAATGTTGTGCTGGTATCTAGATTTCAAGGATTCTCAGATTTGAAATACTGTTCTCTTGCTTGATAAGACCATAGATCATAGAGAGATGGTTGCTATGGATGAGTGTAAAATTGTTATGGTTACATTTTGTTGTTATACTCTTTACTCTTTACTTTTATGGTATTATCATTCTTTCTCTCTTATCCATATATCATTTTATGTAGGCTGCAAAGATTCTTGCCAACTTAATTGTAATGGGCTCAGGTATATTGGCTCGGGCTGTTGTTCAGGCATACCGTCAAGCACTTGCAAGTTAGTTCATTCCCGCACTATTGTTATTTCATGTTTTTACTTTGCTTGAAATGTAGGAGCTTCCTTTTTATTGCTTGTGATGAAGATATTGTCTTAAAAACTATACAATTGTGCGCTATAATCATTGTAGCAGAATCCACTTATTGGAAAAAAGCTTTTGTTCTCGTTGCTTGCTTGCCTTTGTGTATTATAAACTGCACATTGACTTTCTTCATGCATAATGCATCTTCTATTTGAGGTTATGAAAGTTATGGTTCTTGCAATGATAGAGTTTCAAGATCCGGATAGTGAAAAGATACGGGGATCAACTAGTACCATGTGCAGAAAACGAGAGTAGAAAGATAAATCAGCCAATGCGGGGGGTCTATAAATGTTTATATTATAAACCTAAATATGTTCTGTGTTCATCTCTTTTTACTGACCAGAAGTTGGCTGTGAAAGATTTAAATCTCGAAGTTATAAAGGCTAAAAGCATTTCAGGGTTATTACAATTTGAAAATTACATGGATAAATGTTTTTGAGTTCTTCTAATCAATTTATTCTTTTGTTTAATTCTATGCTGAATTTATTGTAAAATTTTGGTTTTATGACTATGTTTATGCGGTCATGATAACAAAAGCTAATAATTAACTAAATCAGTACCATTTGTTTCCTACATTTCATAAGAATTTATATTGTTCACCAATTTTTGATGCCACTGTGTGCCAGTGTATGTATGAAATTCATGTTCTCTCCTTTCCTACATTTCATAAGAATTTATATTGTTCACCAATTTTTGATGCCACTGTGTGCCAGTGTATGTATGAAATTCATGTTCTCTCCTCTCTGACATATATACATCTTGTTTGCTAGTAAGCTAAATGTAGAGAATCAAAGTATTGTATTGAAAGACTTAAAAATAAAACTGTACGTAGGTATCTTATTTATATACAAAGGACTCTAACCAAATAGGAAAGTATATCACTCATAATCCTAGATATTATTCTAATTAATAGAATCTATAATTGAGTGATTCTCTAACCTTAATACCAGGTATACACATATTTACAGATTTCCTAAAATAACAAATTAATTAAAACAGTTGACTTTCAAATAGTGTTCTTGACACGCCCTCTCAAGCTGATGAATAGACATTGTCCATTCCCAGCTTGGTTACAATCTTGTGGAAGAGTGGATTGTTAAGTCCCTTGGTTAGGACATCTGCTAGCTTGTGATTCGCTTGGTACATAGAGTGGGAAACCGTGTTATTTTAGGAAAATAAATATTTTCTAGAATCAAGTGTATATATTTAGTTGTAATTATGTATTTATTGAGATTTCGTAAGTTTAGGGATTTCAATTAGTATTAGGAGTAGTTTCCTGATTTAGTGCTAGAGCCCTTGTGTATATAAACAAACATATTATTCAATAAACTACAATTCAAACCCTAAACATTGACATGGCATCAGAGTAGTAAGATTTTTCTAGGAAATTAGGTGTTGTTTGGCCTGTCATAGTTTTTCTTTTCTGTTTTGCTCTGTTTTTCTACTGCCAAAACAGAGCATTTACAGTGCTTTACCAGCCTTCATTGCTGGAAATTTTTTAGCAGCCTTTATTGCTGTTTTTTCCTTTCTTCTTCAAGTAATCTGTTAGTTTCTGCCCATTGGAGACCAAGGACGATGTCAGAGACCAAGGAGATTGGTACGGCTGCTGTAGTTCCATTGGATGAAGGAGGCAAAACTCAATCGCAGGGAGAATTGTAAGCCATTCAGGCTGCCTACAGATTGGATGGAAAGAATTACCTCAAGTGGTCCCAACTTGTTCGTACAATCTTGAAAGGCAAAGGGAAGATCGGCCATCTGTTAGGTACGGGACCGAAGCCAAGAGATTCAGGTTTTGGAGTATGGGATGAAGAGGATTCCATGATTAAGGCGTGGCTATGGAATTCTATGGTGCCCGAGCTACGGCCAAGGACATTTGGGATGTGATCTAACAAACCTACTCAAAGGTCAGAGATGCAGCTCAAGTGTACGAGGTGAAGGTCAAGACTATGGCTGCGAAGCAAGGAAGCAAGACTGTGACCGAATATGCCAACCAATTGAAATCTCTATGGCAAGAACTTGACCACTATAGGGTGATTCAAACTAAATGCCCGGGTGATGCAGCCATACTAAAGGATTTTATTGAACGAGATAGAGTTTTTGACTTTCTTGCTGGTTTAAACCCTGAGTTTGATCAAGTCAGGATCCAAATTCTCGAAAAGCAGGAAATTCCATGCTTCAATGAAGTGGTGGCTATTATTCGGAGTGAAGAAAGTAGAAGGAGCTTCATGCTTGATCCTCAAACTGTAGATGGTTCAGCCATGGTAGCTGAAAGTGTAAAAAATGGTTCGACAAGCATGGAAAGGAAGGCTGCCATTGAAGTAGGCAAGAGTGGTCAGCCCAAGGCTCAAGGCCGTGATGGATTATGGTGCACCTACTGCAAAAAAGGGCGCCACACTCTGTGAGAAATGCTGGAAACTGCATGGGAAACCTCCCAGCCGTGAGTGGGGTCAAAGAGATAATCTGTCGAGGGGTAATGGGCAAGCCCATGTTGCTACCAACGCACGACATGGAGAAGCCAAGCAGGAAACAGCAAGTCTTAACCAAGAGGAGGTGGAAAGGGTGAGATCATTCTTAAGTAACCTCGAGAAACCTACAGGTACTTGTACTTCGGCGTATTCAGGTAAGCGTCTTTTAAAAATTTTATATCCTCTTTCACACTACCTATCATTTAAAAATTTTTCACCGACCTACAAAGCCTTCTTTGTAAGCCTAAAGAACACCGCCATTGCTACTACCTTATCTGAGGCATTGTCTAATGAAAAATGGAAACAAGCCATGGATGTGGAGATGGGAGGCTCTAGACAAGAATAAAACTTGGGAGTTGGTGAAGTTACCAGCAGGAAAAAGGCCGGTGGGGTGCAAGTGGGTTTATACTGTGAAATACAGGGCAGATGGATCAATTGAGAGATACAAGGCGAGGTTGGTAGCTAAAGGGTATACACAAACTTATGGGATTGACTACCTAGAAACGTTTGCTCCAGTTGCTAAGATGAATACAGTCAGAGTATTATCTCTAGCTGCCAATTTTGGTTGGGAACTACAGCAATTTGATGTGAAAAATGCCTTCTTACATGGGGAGCTTAAGGAGGAGATTTATATGGAGATTCCACCAGGTTATGGAAGGAATGTGATTGCCAATACTGTATGTAAGTTGAACAAAGCTTTGTATGGCCTGAAGCAATCTCCTTGAGCGTGGTTTGGAAGATTTGCTAAAGTCATGTTGGCCATGGGATACAAACAAAGTCAAAAGGATCACACATTGTTTATCAAACATTATGCTTTAAGGGGAGTAACAGCACTGTTAGTATATGTGGATGACATTATATTAACTGGAGATGACAAAAGGGAGCAGCAAATATTGAGTCAATGCTTGGCTAAGGAGTTTGAAATTAAGACTTTGGGAAGATTGAAATATTTTCTGGGAATTGAAGTTGTGCACTCCAGAAAAGGAATTTTTATATCCCAACAGAAGTATGTTACGGATTTGCTCAAGGAAACGGGCAAAACTGCATGCAAACCCGCAACTACTCCTATGGACCCAAACATTAAGCTAGGAAAAGCAAATGAAGCTGCCACAGTGGACAAGGAAATGTATCAACGTCTCGTGGGAAGACTGATTTACTTATCTCATACCAGACAGGATATAGCTTATGCGGTGAGCTTAATCAGTCAGTTTATGCATAGTCCAAGAGAGGTTCATTTGCAGGCTACCCACCGAATTTTGCAGTATCTTAAGGGAACACCAGGAAGACAAATTCTGTTCAAGAGGAATGGGAGTACGACACTTGAAGCCTATACCGATGCTGACTATGCAGGATTGATCATCGATAGGAGATCAACCTCCGGGTTTTGTACCTTTCTTGGAGGGAATCTTGTGACATGGAGAAGCAAGAAACAGAGTGTCGTAGCACGTTCTAGTGCTGAGGCAGAATTTCGTGCAATGGCACAAGGCGTGTGAGCTACTTTGGCTGAAAACCATCCTAGAAGACTTAAAGAATAAATGGGAAGGACCCATGAGGCTCTACTGTGGCAATAAATTAGCAATCAGCATAGCTCATAAATTAGTATAGCATGATCGAACGAAGCATATCGAGGTGGATAGACATTTCATCAAGGAGAAGTTAGACAGTGGCTTGATATGTACTCCATATGTGTCAACACATGGGCAACTTGCTGATATCCTCACCAAAGGGTTGAGTAGCATGGCATTTGAGAGAATTGTATCCAAGCTGGGAATGGAAAATTCCTATTCAACAGCTTGAGGGGGAGTGTGAGAAACCGTGTTATTTTAGGAAAATAAATATTTCCTAGAATCAAGTGTATATATTTAGTTATAATTATGTATTTATTGAGATCTCGTAAGTTTAGGGATTTCAATTAGTATCAAGAGTAGTTTCTTGATTTAGTGCTAGAGCCCTTGTGTATATAAACAAACATATTATTCAATAAACTACAATTCAAACCCTAAACATTGACACATAGGGTGTGCAATTGAGACCATTGTCAAGCTTCTCCATAATGAAGTGTCTGTCAACTTCAATATGTTTTGTTTGGTCATGCTACACAAGATTGTGTGCGATGCTAATTGCTGATTTGTTGTAACAGTAGAGCTTCATAGGGCCATCCCACTTGAGTCTTAGATCTTCCAAAATGATCTTCAACCACAGTAGCTCACTTACAGCTTATGCTGTTGCCCGAAATTCTAACTCTGCACTTGATCTTGCCACAACATTTTGCTTTTTGATCTTCCAAGTAACTAAGTTTCGTCCCAAAAAGGTGCAGTAACCCATGGTGGATCTTCTATCAATCACTGAGCTTGTGTAGTCAGCGTCGGTGTAGGCCTCCAAAGTGAGCTTATAACCTTTTCTGAATTAAATCCCCTTTCCTTGAGTTCCCTTGAGATAGTGCAATATTCTGTGAACTGCATGCAAATGGAGTACCTTAGGGTTGTACATAAATTGGCTCACTACACTAACTTCATAGGCAATATTAAGCGGTGTGTGGGATAGGTACATTAGTCTACCAACTTGTCTCTGATATGATTCTTTGTCTGTAGCATTGTCTCCTTCTGCTTCTCCAAGTTTATGATTAGGATCAATTGGTGTGCTAGATGGTTTGCACGCCAATTTTCCCATGTCTGTCAAGAGATCGAGGACATACTTCTGTTGGGACATAAAGATCCCTTGTTTTGACCGTGCCACTTCAATGCCCAAGAAATATTTCACGTTTTCTAGTTCCTTAATCTCGAACTCTTTTGCCAAACATCTTCCCAAGTTCTGCCTTTCCTTTTCATTATTTCTCTTCATCACTATGATATCGTCAACATAGACAATGAGAGCAGTAACTCCTTCTGAACCTGAGTGTTATATGAATAGGGTGTGATCCCCTTGGCTCTGCTTGTACCTAATGGAATGCATTATCTTGGCAAGTATCCCAAACTAGGCTCTTGGTGACTGTTTTAGACCATATAGTGCCTTCTTGAGCTCGCAAACCTTATTTGTAGCCATGTTTCTATCAAATCCATGGGGTATTTCCATATAGATTTCCTCCTCAAGATCTTTGTGCAAGAATACATTTTTTACATCAAATTGTTGTAACGGCGAGTCAAAGTTAACTGCTAGAGATAGAAGAATTCTCACCATGTTCATCTTGGCAACCAAAGCAAAGGTTTCTTGGTAATCTATTTCATATGTTTGTGTGTATCCTTTAGCCATCAGCCTAGCTTTGTACCTCTCAAGCGTTCCATCTCCTCTATACTCAACTGTAAAGATCCACTTACATCCCACGGGTTTCTTTCCTCTTGGTAGCTCCATAATCTCCCAAGTACTGTTCTTCTCCAGGGCCTGCATTTCAACATTCATAGCATTCTTCCAATTTCACAATTTAAAGCCTTTGATAATGTTTTGGGAATGGATACTGTGTTTATGTTTGTAAGGAAACTTCTATGAGATGGAAAGCATTTTTCAAAGGACACAAAGCGAGATATTGGGTATAATGGATGTTTTGTGCGCTCTCTAGTTCCTTTCCTAAGGGCTATGGGCAAATCAATGTCAAATAAGGAATCACTTTGAGGAGTAAAGCTAGAAGATATTACCTTATTTCCAGGATTTAAGTCTGATGATTGGTCTGACCTTGGTTCAGAAGCTAGATTTTTCTTTCTTGAGTAAACCTATGAGAACCGATTGTCAATAGTGGTCTTTCCCTCATCTGGGTTATAAAGAGGGCTCGTTTGTGAAGGAGGAGGCTCAAGTTGCTCAATTGTAACCTTAGGGGAGGTCTTAGTCTTGGGTTAGAATTTAGAAGAAGATGATGATGGCAAGTCAAAGAAAAAGAAGTCTCAATCCTTATCTTCCACAAATGTTGTCTCCTTTGAAGATAAGGTTGAGTGAAATATGATTCTGTTTCAACGAAGGTAACATCTGCGAAGATTAGGAGTTTTTTGGTAGGTGGGTGATAGCACTTATACCCTTTCTGTGTTGAAGAGTATCCCACAAAGACACACTTGGTAGCTCTAAGGTCTAACTTTCCTCTATTTTGGCTGTGGACATGAACAAATGAGACACCCAAATGCTGTGGGAACAAGATGGTTTGTTGTACTGAGACCTGGATAAAAGTGAGACAATACCTCCATGGGACTCTTGAAGTTTAACACTTGGGATGGTAACCTGTTATGACATGTGTGGCTGTAAAAACTGCTTCTCTGCAAAAGTATTTTGGCACATTTTTCTGAAATAATAATGCTCGAGTAGTGTTTAGGAGATGGCCATTTTTCCTGTCTACAACTCCATTTTGTTGTGGAGTAGAAACATAGGATGACTCATGAATAATACCTTGTTGTTGAAAATATGGGGAAAGTGTTTGGTTGAAATAATCTTTTGCATTATCTAACTTAAACCTTTTGATTTGGCCCCCATATATCACTATGAATCAACTCAGAAGGAAAATGACTTCTTTTATTATTGGTGGGAAAGGTAGCACGTCTGTGCTTTCCAAGTAAACATACATCACAATGAAATTTCTTATTGACCAGTCCTTTGAACAAAGAAGGGAACATAATTTCAAGGGTTGAAAAAGAAGGATGTCCGAGCCTAAAATGGTGAAGCCAAATTGTGTCTTTATTGGTGAGGTATTGTCCAAAAAGGTAGGTTAGAGGCTGGTTCCACTTACCAAACTTTGAATTCTCAAATTCCTCAAGATAGTATAATCCATCCTTCTCCTTAGCACGTCCAATCATCATTCCCGAGCTCTGGTCTGAAATAGACAATAAGATGGAAAAAAAGTTACTTTGCAATTCACGTTATGAGAAAGCTTGGATATTGATAAAAGATTGGTGGAAAATTTGGGAACATGTAAGACATTTTTCAAAGTAAATTGGGACTTATTTTTATTTCTCCTACCCCAACTACCATGGCCGGAGCCATCGATAGTGGCAATTTTCCTACTGCTAGAACAAGGTGAATATGAACTGAAGTTCTCAGAGGAATGAGTCATTTGATCCATGGTTCTTGAATCAATAATCCACGAATGTTTAAAGGTTCCATTTGAGGTATTTAAAGTGTGAGAGATTGGAAGTTTACCTGAATGTATCAATGAACAGGTACCTGAAGGTTTTTCAAGGGTACTTAGGAGATTTCTTAGCTTTTCAATCTCTTCTTTGTTGAACTCCTATGATTCTTTAGTTTTCTCCTCTCCTTGGGGTACTTCAAATTTGGCTTGCCCTTGGCCTTTTTGCTATATCCGCTTTTGTTTCCCCATCCTTGCTTGGTGGTTTTCCCTTCAACCTCCAACACATCTCCGAGTATGTCTCTGTTTCTTGCAGTAAGTGCACCACATATTAACACAACTATCACCAGCGGTAGGTTTGGAGACTGTTTTACCATTATCTCCGACTGATTGCTCTGTTTTTGATCCATTGCCTCCTCCATTAGCCAACATTGCTGAAGCTTCAATCAATTTGGGCTCAAGCATCACGCCCCGCCTACTCTCTTCAGCTAATATAATTGAAACAATCTCATTAAGCAGTGGTAAACCATCTTTGCCTAAGATTTGGGCTCTCACCTGATCATACTCCACATTGAGACTTACTAGGAAGTCATAGGCCCAATCTTTCTCTATGAAAACCTTCAACGTGGCTGCATCATCACTATTTTTCATCTCTATAACCCAGTAATGATCCATCTCCTGCCATAATCCTTTCAGAAGATTGATGTACTTCGTTAATGTCTTATTCACTTGTTTGGTCGAAGTCATTTTGATCTTCAACTTGTATATTTGAGCCGCATCTTTAACTTTCGAGTAGGTTTGGCGAATAGACTCCCAAACATCTTTTGCCGTCGGTAAGAACGTACAAGTATCGCCGATTTTGGGTGCCATAGAGTTCCAAAGCCACGCCATTATCATGGAATCTTGCTCGTCCCATGTTATATAGTTCGGGTCCCCCTCCTTTGGTTTGGTCCCCAAGATGTGGCTAATCTGTCCTTTCCCTTTTAGTGTAGTCCTCACCAATTGAGACCATTTAAGATAATTTTTTCCATTCAATCGGTAGGCAGCATTGATTTGTTGTAGCTTTCCCAGTGGCAAAACCCCTTGAACAGCCAGCGTTTACTCCGTGCTATGGGAATTGACTTTGGTTGTGGCAGTAGACATATTAGGTGATAGACAAAAAATAGATAATAGAGAATAGCTATGAGGCTGCTAATGGGTTCAATTGGCAATAAAGGCCTTGGTTGAGAAATTCAGCATTGAAGGCTGACAGAAAAAAAAATTCCTAGGTTTCTAACCTAAAGCTCTTGATACCATGAGAAAATCAAAGTATTGTATTTAAAGACTTAAAAATAAAGCAACACATAGGTATTCCTATTTAGGTTCAAAGGACTTTAACCAAATAGGAAAGTATATCACTCATAATCCTGGATATTATTCTAATTAATAAAATCTATAATTAAGTGATTCTTGAACCTTAATGCTAGAAATACACATATTTATAGATTTCCTAGAATAACAAATTTATTAAAACAGTTGACTTTCAAACAGTATTCTTCACACTAAATATCCTAGATTTTGATATATTCTTGGTGAAATCTTTAGTGAAAGAAGTCCCAAGGAGAAAATTGGTTAATTCCAGAATAAGCATTCTCTTGTTAATTGTAACAAATAACAGCAGTGGTGTGCCTATACTTAAGTGATTAGTAGTCTGCAATTTTATCAATTGGTATCTGCTACTGCAGAGAATTTTCTTTTTCTATTGCTAACCGTGACAAGCATGTTAGTGAGAAACAACAGCAGCAAAACTGGTTATATTTTTCTAGTGGTAGGTCTTGTGTTTTGATTGCAGATGCTGCCAAATCTGGTGTTGCCCAGGAGACACTACAAAATGTGGCCCGTAGAGCTGGCAAAGTCATGACTGAGCAAGAGGCCAGGCAGATTCTTGGTGTAAGTGAGGAGACTGCTTGGGAGGAGATAATAAAGGCGAGTACTTTTGAGTATCTCTTTTTTGACCTTTTCCGTTACATAAATCTTGAGCAAATTTTAAAACTTCTTCCATTACTTTGTTGCAGAAGTATGATGTTTTATTCGAGAACAATGCCAAGAATGGGAGCTTCTACCTTCAATCAAAGGTTCATAGGGCTAAGGAGTGCTTAGAGGCCGTCTATCAGGGCAAAGGGGAGGGCACTCCGCCTACTTGAGAATTCATCATGGTTTGTTCGTTGCACATAGAGATGCCTGTCTGTATAGTAATTCGAGTCTGATGAATAGTCTCAAAGATATAAATAGTATGCATCTGCTCTTCTGCTTGACCCCATTCTGGGGTTCAAACACTTACCGAAATTTTGTGTCCTCAATGTTAAATTAGTTGAGTGGTTGCAGATAGTAACTTTTAAGGATTCTTAAACTATCGATTCCAACGTCGTGTCATTATCTAACTGTTTTTGGTTGTTTAGCTGTTTGTTAGTTTAATACACTGTAGATTAGTTGAAACTTGAAGAATATGTGAAACTACATGTAAAGCATATCAATAGCTTTGAGTTAATTTTGTTTAGTTTGATGTAAATATTGAGGTGCTCAACTTTCTCTTCCATGATTTCTGTTGATAAAGAAACCATCCTGATGAGCTTACAGGCACTTATCTTATTGCATAAAACTCTCCAAGTAATTGAACATTCCTACCCTAACAGTTCAATTTGACAGGGCCAAATGGAAAATAAATTAAAATAGATATCTGAAAATAATTAAAAATTCTACAATATTTATGGTAGGAAGGAAAAAGATGAAGAAAGAAAAAGAAAGAGAAGGAAACTTATATTTTTTCTTTATTTGTGGCAAAAAAAAAGTGTGATAAATGCAATTATTTTTTTAGATAAATGAATGTGTTTATATAAGAGTAAATTTTGGTGTAATAGTAAATGTTACTCTTTTGTAATCTGGAAGTCACGGATTCAAGTTTTGGAAACAGTTTTTACGTAGAAGAAATGTTGCGTACATATAACTTAATTTTCTTTAGATCCCAAACCTTATGCAAAATGAATGTGATCATATTTATCCAAAAAGCCAGAGTCTGTTAAAAAGATTTATAGAACAAACCTTATGCAAAATGAATGTGATATATTTATCCAAAAAGCCAGAGTCTGTTAAAAAGATTTATAGAACCAATATCTTAAAAAAGAAGGAAGATGAAATGAATCAATTAAACATGAGTCATCAAGATTTCAGGCAATACAGAGAAATCAATTGAACATAATTATTAACTAGGTGTTGAAATATGTGAAGCCTATAGCAAACAACATTCTTGATTAGTATGGTTGCATTATTACAGGTTTACTTTTCAGAACTCTTAAAAAATGTGAAGATAAAAAGAAAGTGCTTTTTTCTTTTCCTTTCTTTTTTTCATTTCTTCTTACTAAATAAGTGTTAATCTGTTTTATTAATATTTGATAGTGGTTAATTGATTCACCCTAGATATAGAAAGTGCTTCTTTCTTTTTTGAAATTAAGAAAAGCTTTCCTTTTGGGAAAAAAGAAAAGCTTTCCTTTTGGGAAAAAAAAGGGACATTATGCAGCAGCAGCTTGGCCTTCTCATCATTATGGAACTCCTTTGTAGCCTTTTCATCATTTATGAGACAATTAAATACAAAAAAGGTGCTTAATTACTTTCACCTTTGCCCTCTTTTCTATTTTTTTTTTAATGAAAAAAGGTCGAAATCTTAGAATAGTAAGAAAATGTTAGATATGTTAGAATTTAAACTTTACATTTACTCAATGTTATTTTTTAAAAATAGTTGCATGACTCATTTAATCTAAGCCTCCCCATTTCATTCTATAGTTCAATCTCTATTTAAATATTTCTCCTATTTTCTACTGGATAGATTTTCAAAAGAAGAGAAAACAGTGAAGATTATGGCCACCACTGAGAAGTAGAGTAAGGAGGGCTTTTAATTTTTAATTTTTAATTTTAATTTCCCATTTGCGTGTTTTCTCAAAAGAGAAATGTTAAAGCTTCGGATGACTCACCTCTATGCTATTTGTGAGCAATCGAACTGTTTAACTTTGAATAAAATGAAATAAAATATTAAATCAGTTAATAAGGAAGATGATTTTTTTTATCAATCAAAATTCAATTTTTGTCCGAATATTTTGAAAATAAAGTTTTGAATGAACCAATTAATTGAATTAATGTAAACTAATACTTTTTTAAAATCAATCAAGAAGGAATTAGGATGAGATGGGAGATGATCATCGTTTTGTTGACAATGATTTTACATTTTTACTCACTTTCTCTTCATTTTTAAATAATCGAACTGTACTTGTGTCCAACAAAATAATTACTATCTTTTCAAATGTTTGAGAACAGTTGTTAGAGTTTAACTATAATTATATGGTTAGGTATGTCAATTTATTTGTTCAATTTCTTTTGATCTACACAGATCATATAGTGCTTCATGTTCGAAAACGTAAACACATAATTAAACCTAAATTTAATATCAATAGATATAAAATATATTAAACGTATTATAAACACACGAAAATAAATATAAAAATAATGTCAATAGATATAAATACATTATAACGTTGCTACAAAATGTGCGTTTATGTCTATTCTTGTGTGTTTGCGATATTTTTAACATACGTTACCCTTAATCATATGTGTTTACTGTAATATTTTCCCTTCTACATAGCGTTAGCATTTACTGTCACAATCGATGATTCAGCAAACGAAGGGACCAAAACTATACACATTCTGGTAATGAAAGATCAAAATATAAATTTTAAAAATTAGAGACCAAAAAAGAATTTACCCCAAAACCAAGAGCTCAAGGGTGCTATAAACTCAAATAGTAAATCAATAAATAATTCATTTTTTATGCACTCATAATTAAACCTTTTTAATTTTGTATACAAAATTAAAAAATTATTACAATTTATTTTTTATTATTTTTTAAAATATCCTAAAAGTTATACATTATCTTCCTAGCAAAACTTAGGAAATCTTAAAGATTTCACAGATGGAGAGAATTTCTGGCCGGCATATGTCCTAAATGAAAAGATTGAGATATAATAAGGAGTTTTATTGACTTGTAATTTGTATTTATGTTTTTTTCTTTTTCCCCAACTACAATTGAAAACGAAAGGACCAAAATAGACTACTCTGCCAACCTTCTACCTTCTTATTTCTTCTGTCAATTCCTTCAATTCTTTAATTCCATTGAGCTTTCCTACAAAAATTCTACATTGCAAATCACAATTAGTCAAATACTAAAACTGGTTAAAATTAGAATCTCTTCATTCCAAAATAAATGAATAAATAAAAGTAAAATAAAATTTAAATTAAAAAATGTGTTTTGTTCTTGTATTTGAAACCACAATTCCTAATTTTGTTGAACCTTATTTATTTTTGTACACTATTTGGATTCTATCTTTTTGTTAATTCTTTAGGTTTGAAATTAGAGGAGAAATCAATACTTAAAATTATCCTAAAGTACAAAATAAAAAATTTGAAGGGTGAAAATTTATCCAATTCAGTTTTATTTTATATTGATTCATTATTTTTAATGTTAGCTTTTACATTTACAAATGGGTGAACAATATTATTATAACTTTTAAACAAGTTTAAATTTTTTATTTTAATTGTGAGAGAAACAAAACCTATTTATTTAAGATTTGAATCTAAATATCACATTTGAAAATACCATTGGGCTATTGTCGACATAGTAATTGTCAACTTAGGCATTTTAAAACAAAATTTATATTTGATGTATTAAGTGTATAAATCTCATATATAGTTAGCGAATCATAATATGCCATCTCATTAATTAATAAGTTTTAAAATGAAAAAAAAATAAAAATAATTAATAAGATGTGATGATATGATTCAATAACAGTGTATGAGATTTACACACTAACAATGCATCAAATATATTTAAACTTACTCGACTCTTTTTAAGTACGATACTTAATATCGAACTAAACAAAAACGATCAAATATCCTATCGCATCTCAATTAGCTAGTAATGAGATGGTAGAGTAGAGACTAGACAAGTGGAAGTCCAAATTAATGCTCTAATGGTACTAAATTTTCTTTTGTACCTAAGAATGAGGCATTATTTAAAGATAGTCGGCAAAGGCATTAAAAAGGAAATAAGTAAGGTGGAATTAGATTGGTACAGGCTTCACTTTTTTTTTTTTTTTTACAAGAGAAGGATTACTTCAAGTGATCTATGCCTTTTTCTCTATAATAATAGAAAGGCATCCTAAGAACTTCTAGAGAAGAATAGGGAAGCTTAATTATGTAGTTGTCATTATTAAATATTACTGCCTTCCTTTGGTACATTTATATTCACCCTTTTAATTTTATTAGTATATATTTTTGCTATTTGTTAATTTAATTTTTTTATTAAGACAATATGATAAAAGGAGAAATTTTCTCATACATATGAAATTTTAGATTTCATCGTCGAATTTAATAAAGTGATACATATTCTTGATATATAATAAAAATTAATTAAAAAATAAATTATGATAATTTTTTAATATCATTTGTAAAATTAAAAGAAAGTTCATTGTTTCCGCATCAAAAAACAAACTTTTTTGTGATAAAATGAATTAAAAATCATTATTATTAAAAAAAAAAACCTCCTCAACTTTTGAAGAATCTTTAGGGATTTGGAACTAATAGTTCCAAGAATTGGATGACATGTATGTATAATTAAAATAAAAGAGACCTAAATATTAAATGTCACATAAAATAGTAGTAATTCGTAGATTAATGCCATACTCATGGTCAGGGGAATTTCTGCGCCGATAAATTCGAAGATTAATGCCAACCATATAATATGTTTTAGATGTTCATTTGTAACAAAAAAAAATGCCAACCATATAAATATTATAGTAGTAATTCAGAGATTAATGCCAAACATATAAATATTTTTCTTTCTCATAATTAAAGTGTATGAATTTACTTTTATTTGGTGGATATAAATAAGTTTAAACGGAAGAGCAAATTCGGATATTGAATTTTATCTATTTTAAAGACGAAAAATAGTGGTTGAATCAAGTTTGAGGTAACATTAACCACTATTTTTCGATGTTAACACATAAAAAAAATTCATATAATATATATAAAAGATTATTTAATATAATATGAATATATTAAGATATATTTAAAAAATTGACGAAATTAATATAATAAATAAAAGGATTTATGATATTATTTTAATATTTTTTTGGAGTTTAAAAGTTGTAATTACGATATTTCAAATAATAATCATACACATGCACAGGCATGTTAAATCTTCTTGTATTGACGAGAATGATCATTTTTATTTACCTTGTTTCTAAATTATCATTTTAAATAATTTTTGTTGATTACAATATAAGAATTTTAATTTTATTGAATTACTTTCATTAATGTCATTATATTTGTTAATTGTAATATATTAGATATTATTATTTACATATAATATTTACAAATAAATAAAAATACAAATTCTTACACAATTAAAAATAAAGCCTAATTTTTTTTATCCTTGAATTATACTAAAAAAAGGCCATTTTGGCCATCATCTTTTTATTTAAGCTATTTTGACCCTTTATTTTTTATTTTTATCAATTTAACCACATTCTAATTATAAAAGATGGAACCGTCAAATAAAGTTAACATGTTAAATTACCCTTATCCCGCCATGTCATTATTTTTTTTGGTGTAGACACAGGTATTTTATCCGTTTTAACGATCTGAGATTAATTCTGTTCAGAGTTTAGTCACAGTTAAGGCTCTTCATCCCTCCCCAAAGATGTGTTTAGTGGGAGTCGAACTCGAGAGCTCTTCTCACAAACTTAGTCTGCGTTACCAACTGAGCCACAATCCTTGAATGTATCCCGCCATGTCATTGCCATGTAGATTTTTTATGTATTGATAGATAACACGTGGCAATCTAATGTGACTAAATTGATGTAAAAAAAAAAATCCTGAATCAAATAAAATATATTCGGAAAATGATTTTTTTTATATAGTTGAAGGCAAAATGAATCATTACTATTAAAAATACTAATTTATTTTAAAAGATGAAATATTATTATTAATAATTTTCATTTAAGAATATCAATTAGGTGGATTAATGATGATGATTGATTAAAAAAAAGATTAAAGTGATAAAAGCAGCAGGTAGGGGAGCAAAGACATATTCCTCTAAACTCGAAAGCAACTGCCTACTATTATTACAACTCAAGCCCCAGTGGCAGGGGGTAAAAGCTTTGCATTATGAGATGGGAAATTACAAAATAGAGTGATCTGTTAAGAATATTTAGTAGTTGATGTTATGATAAAAATAATTATAAAAACATACGTAAAATTAGTAAAAATTGAAAATTATTATTTTATATTCTGGAATACATTAAATATGTAAATATTTACAAATGTACATATATTTCTTTTATTAATTGTATATATATTTTATTAAATGTGTGCATATATATATTATATTTATTATGTACATTCTACAATTATATTTAATTATGATTTCTTTATTAAATTATTGAGGTCATGAAATAATTATAGACTTGTTCATAGACAGAGTTGAAGCCAAATTTTTTTTTTGGTGGAGCTTAGTTTAAATATATTAAATTATAAAAAATAACAAAAAAGTAATAATAGTAAAATAAAAAAAATAAACTTCAATATCCAATCATAAGTTACAAATTTTACCATTATCTTTGGCACGGTCTCATATTAATTTTTTTAAAACTTTGCACAATATTTTTGTTATTAATACTTTTGAATACATACTTATCATTCAACTATGGATTTGTCATTAGATTATGCAAAGAGTTTTCAATATGTTCATTATTGAAAATATTCTTTCTACTATAAGTGTAACATTGGCAATCGGGAGAATCATGTTAATAACAAAGAAATTAATAAATATACTTTATCAATTTTTTAGTTTCAATCATTATTATTACATTTGCGAAATTACTAAATCTTGAAAACTCAATATTAGAACTCATAATTATCATATAATTTTGAACCTAAACTTCAACCATAAAATTTCATTTGAAAAAAAAATATTTCTAATAAAATTTAATAAGATGCAAAATTTTTTATTTATCTAAAATATAATTTTAAAATTTATTTGCTTATCAAGCTAGCCGAGACTTGAGCCCTTACTGGCCCTCATGGGCTCCTCCCTTGTCCATAGGTCAGGCAATTCATTCAAACTTGTAGTCTTTTTTTTATTCTTGAATAGGTTTAGATAAAAATATAAAGTTATTATATGGGTTTAAAATAACAAATGAGATCCGAAAAAAATTGGACCGAGCCTTGAGCTTATTATGTCAACTTGATAGAGTTCGACAATTATAATTTTTTATAAACTACTTAATTTGATATTCTATTTAAATATGATTATTTATTTTGTAGGTTTAAAAAGCATTTTTGAAGATATATTAAATAATGAAGTTATCAAAAAATACATTAATTTATTTTTAATTATTTTATATTTCTTTTATGTAATGTAATTTGAGTTTACATCGTGTTTAAAACTTTGATTTAGATTTTCATGCTTTAGTTTTTTTTATAAAAAAATTATTTAAATTTATTGTATTATACTTATTAATTATTATATTTTTATATTTTATTTTACTTTTATTTAAAATTAATAATATTTAAATGGCATTGGACGAGTTTGAAATTTTATATTTTGTGAAAAAGAGTTTAAACAAAAAACAAAAGCTCAGATTGTGGTCTCTTATTACTTTACTTTAGTCCTAAGTCCTAACCGATCTCGGTCTGACTTGGTCCATGGATATCATTGTGTAATTATAAATTTTAATAATCAGTATTTCTTTATTTCTAATTATTTCTGATCATTATATAATTAATAAAATTTTTTGTTAGACAATCATATTTTATAATTCTCCTTCTAAAGAAAAAAATTTAATAAAGTAAAATAATATGGTAATTAAAAAATTAAAAAATAACCTTCATATTCTGCGTGTAAGTTGCGCTGTCTTTTTTATTCTATTCTTCCTTCTCTCTAAACCCCGAAAATAAAGAGAGAAAAAAAATTAAGGAAAAAAAACCAAACCTGCCGAAACGAAGGTACATTTCTTTCTCTTTCTCCTTTGTTAGCGTAATTTTTCTTCAAGCACCAAATTTTGCATCAATTTTCTGGGAGAGAGAACTCTTCGCGCTTTTCATTTTCATATTCAGTTTTTCTCTTTAACAATGACTTTCGATTTAATTAAATAAAAATAAGGAAAAATTATTTGTCTTTGCCGTCAGATCTGTGGTTTCAATTTCGATTCAATCAGGTTAAGGTTTTTTTTATTGTTGTTTGTTTTTGTTTCCTTTTTCTCTCTTATTCAGATCTGATTCGTTTTTTTTAGTTTGGATGGATTTCTCATGTTATAGATCTAATTTTTATTTCTCGAATTTAGCTCAAGTTCAACTTATTTTGATTGATTTTTCATTTTTTTTGAATTAATAATTGTTCTAAAATGTTAATTTTCTTTTATTGAATGATTAGAGCTTTGTTTCTTATCGTTGTAAATTACATTTATATTTATTTATCAACTGTTTTTTTTTTCGCAAAGATTCTTAATTGTACGATTTGAAGATCTAGGGATCTGTCAAAAATGTTTCTCAAAATTATTGAATTTTGATTCCAATTAGCTTCTTTTATTAATAAATTAACACCTCTTCAATTTATGCAAATTTAATTTCATTATCTTGATTTTTTTTTTCTTTTGAATTCTTTGACTTTTCATCGGAATGTTAAGGATTAATATGTTCAGATGTATTTAAGTTTAATAATCCCTTGTGGTGCGTGAAAATGGTTCAAGATCTAATCTTTCCTTTTTTTTTTTTTTACTTCTAATGTGACAGGGCTGCTTCTTTTTGATCGCAGGCAACGATGAAGAAGGCCTTCGATCAAACTGTTAGAGACCTGTAAGTGTATTACTAGGCACTAATTTCCTTATAATGATAACATCATTTAATTTGTTTCAAATATTTAGTAGTTTAAAGCTATTTTTGGCAGCAAAATTATCTATAAAAGACAATGATTTGGAGTTTGATTGCTTGCCAATCAATTTGCTATATTCCTGCATTTGGGTATTTGATACAACCGGTGGCTAAATGATATTTTGTTCTTTGTTCTTGCAGCAAGAGAGAGGTTAATAAGAAAGTTCTTAAAGTTCCTGGAATAGAGCAGAAGGTAAGATTATTTTTTTAGAAAGTTCACTGTCCATTTGAGTATGTAAGAATCGATTGTTGCATAATTGTAAGTATATGGTCAGTAGTTTATAGTAGAGTCATGTTTTGCCTTTGTAACGGGATTTAATAAACTGTCTAGATATTGTTTTAGTTGATATTGATATCCGAGATATTAAACTATGAATGTGATTCTGACTTTGGTTCACATTATAGTTGCAAAAAGGTGAGGCCTTTTAATATTATTTATTAAAGTGCTATTTGTGATTCTAAAATGTTGCATATTATAGTAATGCAATATAAAGAGAGGTGAACAGAGGAAGAACAAACAATACTTAGGGAGTTTGAGTTTTTTAGAAGTTGAAGAAATGGGTTGATAAAGGGAATCTGTCCTGTGCACATTTGTGAAGGGAGTCATTTTGGTAAGTTGGAAGGGTTAATGCTCTTGTCTGCATTATGGAGAGGTGGCAATGAGGGTAGAAAAATGCTCAGTGTTTTGGAAAAAGAAACCGGAGAGAAAAGTGTGAGAACTAAATTATAGTTAATGAAGTCTTTGGATTAGTGGCTTGATGGATATTTATGTTAAATGAGGGGTGGTTTCCTCCAGTCAGAGTTCTACATATGACACTTCTTAACTGAGCACAATAAGAAATGGAGTTGGGCTAATAAAATTCTGACAAGTGGCTAATTTGGTTGGGAAGAGCTTACTAATCTCAGCTGTTGAGCATCCTATAGCTGCCTGTTTTAGCCTTTGAGTGAATGCTTGGGAGCTCTTAATGGAAGGTTGCTAAAGGGACTGATTCTTACATTCGCTGAATGATCCCTATTTTGCCATGTAAATGTCTTCTAAAGTGTGATTAAGTACCTCTGATGTTGGTTGATCTGAATCTTGATTGAATCTAGTGGTTCCAAACTCTTTTTTTTTTTGCCAGGGGAGGGGATTGTTTCTAAAAGTATTTAATAAAAACAGTATTCTTGAACAATAACAGTCTCTATACAACAAAGTAACAATATTAATACTATTAAAATTTTGTTTATCTGCTTGTAATATTTTTTTTTCATTTTTTCTTTTAGGTTCTTGATGCCACTAGCAATGAGCCCTGGGGTCCTCATGGATCACTTCTTGCAGATATTGCAATCGCTACAAGAAACTAGTAAGCTTGAGAGAAATTACGTGTGATTTTCATTGCTTTTTGTTACAGGGACATTATTTTTTTTTTTAAATATCCATGCAGTCATGAATACCAGATGATCATGGCAGTAATCTGGAAACGTATAAATGACACTGGAAAGAATTGGCGTCATGTCTACAAGGTCAGCAAGGATTAGTTGCATTCACTATAAATTTGTTTTCTCTGCGTTGGGCTCTATGTATTAGCGAGTGAAAATCGAATCTAATATTGAGCCGCATGTATCTAGTACATATTTAATTAAAAGATTGAAATAGTTGGTTGAAAGGCCCAACCATAAGTCTGGTCTAGAGGAGTAAAAAGTGGTCGTTAAAAAATCTCATGTAGCTGTTAAAATTTATCCTTTCATTAAATCTACATTTTCAATTATGCAATGGTCATTGTTTTCTGGCATAGTACATATTTTCTGTACCATATTTTGCTTTGCATTTTGTATGTATTTTACTTTTCCTCAATTCCCCCCTACATTAAAAAATTCCAATGTACTAAGGTATTTGCTTTATTGAGCTTCAGGCTCTGACTGTTTTGGACTACCTTGTTGCCCATGGATCAGAGCGTGTCATAGATGACATAAGAGAACATGCGTATCAAATATCGGTAATTTCTGATTCTTGATTCTACATTAGAACTTTGCATGCAGTGTTGATGATACAGTCTGCAACTCACTGTTTTTAAATGTTTTAATCTAATAAAATATTTCTTCTTATGTTACAGACTTTGTCCGATTTTCGGTATATTGATTCCAGTGGAAGGGACCAAGGTAGCAATGTCCGAAAAAAATCTCAGAGCCTTGTGGCCCTAGTAAATGATAAAGAAAGAATAATTGAAGTAAGACAAAAGGCTGCAGCTAACAGGGACAAGTGAGTAAGCAAAATTGCCTTTATATTTAAATCTCCTATCTGTGTTCAGCCACCCTCCCCAATAAGTGTTTCAATCATCAGCATTGACAAAATTGATGCTTATTTGATTCTATGCAGTTTTCAACATCACATGTACGTACTTTCAACATGACAAGTACATGTGTGCGTGAGCATGCACATATACACATGCACTCTCTTTCGCACTTGGACATCTGATCACATTTTTTGTGTTATCGAATGGGATAACTTTTTCCATTGCTAAGGAAAGTTCATGTTGTTAGGTGGTATATATTATTCACGTAGCAATTCAGAGACATCCATGTTTTGTGCAATTGAGTTTCAGTTGGATGGTATCTATAATGTCAAGGTCCATGGAAACCTGACTTGAGATTGATTAATATAGTTTTTGTCTCCAAAGGTGCTGGTGTTTTTTTCACTATTTACCCATTAATATGGATCTTGTGGGATTTTTATTGTTCATCCTTTCACCAGTGGATTTCAAATTTTTTCTATTTCATGCCCAAATCTGTTGTCTTATGGAAGGTTTATGTCTATTTGGTATCTTTATGAGATGTAGCATGGTCCTATCTCTGTTTTCCGCTTATAATTTTGCATCTATTTTCTGCAGTTGTGGGCCTATATCTCTATTGTAATAGATAATTTGCTGAAATATGGTATTAAACTTATATGGATGATATTGTGCCTTTTCTATTTGAGTTCCATTTCTGTAGGTTCTGATGACATTTGTCGCTTATGATAATTGGAATATGTATGATTTAATTTTGTTGTCCCATAGGCAATGTGTTGTAAATTTTCCCTCGGGAATTTGCTTTAGATACGAGAATATAAGTGAATGGAAATGTAGAATTCTCCCATAACGTATGACCTATTGTTCTACAGGTTCCGAAGCACTACAACAGGTGGAATGTATAGGCCAGGTTCAGGCGGATATGGCGATAGATATGATTATGATCGTTATGGGGGCAGGGATGATGATCAGAATGGTAATGGAAGAGACCGGGAATATGGCTATAGAGATGATGAGCGGTATGGCAGATATGGGGATTCAAACAGTCGCGATGGAGATCGTTATGGCAGAGATTATGAAGACCGCTACAGCAGAGATGGTTACAGGGATGATGACTACAGAGGTAGAAGTAGAAGCATTGATGATTATCAATATGGCACAAGGAGTAGGAGCTTCGATAGAGACCGTGCTTTTGATGAGGACGGTGCTTCATCTCGGTATGCATTGAGACCTTTAAATGCCATGTTCTTTTCAAGAAACATATTAATATTGTTGATTCAATTATTTTAACCTTTCTTTTTCGTTTTTGGTATTATGAAAGACGTTACAAAATGGTAAGTGAATATTAATTTCTTTTGTGCTAGATCAGGATCCTTAAATGGTGCATTTACCCAGTTCTCATGGAAATTTATCACCATGAGCATTTGGGTGTCATTTCACTTAGTGACATCCCCAGATTTAGTAGTTTTTATGACCCGCCTCTTTGAATTTTAAGTATGGTTTTCATACATTCATGGGAAGTGGAGAATGTAATTAGCATGACCATCTTCTCTGCAGGGGCAATGGTGCTAGAGCTGATGATAACTCCCAGAATGGAAGGTAACCATGAGTAGATCATTCTCAACTTATCTTAGTTGATCATTTTTTTTATTAGACAGCAATTATTGCTTTCTTGTTTCTAAAATTTTCTGAAAATCATTTTGTGCAGGCCGCTCGAGCGGAAGTTTTCTGAACAAAATATTGGTGCTCCTCCTGCTTATGAAGAAGCAGTAAGTGAAACTCGGAGTCCTGTTCATAGTGAAAGGTATTGCTTTGTACCTTAAATTTTCGAACGCTTGTTGCTTGCAATTGTATTCTTCTAGTTGTTGCATACTGAAAAGATCTTTGATGATAGGAATGGAGAAACTTCAGTAGCAGCTGCTCCCAGGGCTGCTTCTCCTCCTGCTAGCGATAATCCTAATGGATTAATGGCTGGTTTTGGTGATTCAGCATCTCCTCCAAATCAAAAAGTGGAGGCTTTTGATGAATTTGATCCACGTGGTTCAGTTTCAGGTATGAAATTCCTATATGAATTCCATGGCTTGTATGTGCCAATTGATTAACTAGATCATTGTTTGTAGTTGTCTTTCATGAGCAATATGGTGCCATTATTGCTAATCTGATATGAAAATTAGTTGATGTGGTGGTCTTTCGACTTGACAATCACCTACAAAATGTAAATTTCTGAGTCATCCAAGTATCTAAGTTTGATACACTCTGTTGCTTAACATTTCATTTCATTATTTTGATTTCACATGGTAGGTTTTAATGTATTTTTTTTTTCTGTAAAATGTATATTTCTTGCCAAATGGATTTAATCATTTATATATTGATAGTAATTTTTCTGGGAGCTAAACTTTTGCAGTTGGTTTTATTCTTGTAACAATGTTAAATAAAGAGTTTGTATATGATGCACTGACAGTGTATAGTTTCTATACACTGTCAATGCATCAGAAGTTGACACTTCATCAATAGGCCCTTATGGGCAAATTAAAAAAATTTATTTATATTTGCATATAAGGGCCTATTGATGAGGTGTCAACTTCTGGTACATTGACAGTGTATAGAAACTATACACTGTCAGTGCATCATATATAAATAAATGTGCATGACAATTTTAAATTAAAACATAAACGACTGTTTCAGTGAATTCATGTTTTCAACTGTGACTTCTATTTACTCAATTCATATGAAATTACTGATTGGAGTTTCATGTGATTGTGAAGGATAAAGCTCCTAGTTTTGAGGAACTTAGATTGGATTCTCATTGATGCTATTGCATTTATCCCTTTTATAATAACCTTTTCTTTTCTTTTTTTTTCATCTTTTGCTCATCTATTACAGCTGCCCCAACTACTGCTTCTGCTGCTACAGCTGTCCCTGCTACTGCTGTTCCCACTGCTTCCTCCAGTGCTGAAATGGACTTACTTGGTGCTCTGTCAGATTCATTGGCCATTGTGCCAACTACACCGAAATCCCTGCTGCTGAGGCTGATGCCTTTGCGAACTCTGGTGCTATACCCACCTTTGCTGCTAATCAATCGGCATCAAACTTTGGAAACCAGGTACACATGATTTGTTTAATTGAGGGACTCCTTAAAGGTCATTTTCCTTAGTTCATATACAATGATTTCATTACATCTGTCTAGAACATACCTATTGTTGGTATTATGAATGTGGATATGCTGTTCTATTGTTGTCTTATGTGTTTTCATTTGTTATAATTATGTTTATTTGAGCCAGCATGTAAAACAAACGGTATGGACAGTTAAAATGAATCAATTTTGGAGAATCATTGAGATCATCTGCATATTACTATAAAAAGGACAACATAGAAGGTTTTAGGGTGAAATTCAAGTGTAGAGGTGATTTTGTTTAGAATTATATTACTAACTGATTATGAGTAGATACATATGCTATATTTTGCTCTATTTCCTTCCTCTTTCCTATCTCTCCCCCTTATTTACCCCTCTGAACTTTGTCTTCATTTGACTCCATTGGACTTCAATTTTTTTTTTTAATTTGTTGCCATAATTCTGTTGTTATGGGATAAGTTAGTTTTGTTTTTGATGCAGGGCTTTGATGATCCATTTGGTGATGGTCCTTTTAAAGCTTTCCCTTCACCTTATGCTGCGCCTGGCCAGCAACAAATTTCAACTTCCATGCCTACTTCCCAGACTACAATGAATCAAAATGCAGTCCCTCAGCCACCTTCTGCAAAATCCGAGACTGTCACAGACTTCAGCTTTGGGGACTCATTCTCTGCCAATTCTTACTCTGTGCCCACTGTCTCCAGTGTTCAACATCCATCAACAAACTCACAGTTTTTGCCTCAAGAACTGTCAACTCCAACTCAGGAAAGTGATATATTGGCAGATATCCTTCCAACTTCTGGACCTGCTGATGATGTAGCTTCACATGCAGCTGCCTTTTCAGCAGCAACCAGCCAATCTGCACCACCAGTAGCTACTTTTGGCCAATCGGCACAGCAAGGTATCTATGGTCAGCAGATGCAGTCAGGTGCTAATATGTACAGCCAACCCGCACAACCAAGTGCTAATCCATATGGCCAACCTGCACAGCCAAGTGTTAATCCTTATGGCCAACCAGCACAGCCAAGTGCTAATCCATATGGCCAACCAGCACAGCCAAATGCTAATCAATACGGCCATCCCACACAGCCAAATCCTAATCTATACGGGCAACCTCTACAGCCAAATGCTAATCCATATGCCCAACCCACACAACCAAGTTTGAATAATACATATGGTAATTTTAACTCACAGACCATGTCTATGGCCCCTCAAATTCCAGGATCTGCTGCACAGAGCAGCAATGGGAGCTTCACCTCTCAGATAAGTGCTAACAGTCCTGTCAGTACACACATGGCTGCTCAACCTCAAAGTCCTGCTGGACCCCCTGTCCAGTTAGACGCCGGAAACTACATTTCACAGCAGCGTTCTGTTGTGCCAGTTGCTTCACAGAGTGCTCATCAAACCACAAATGCACCAGGTCATCAAAATAACAATGATGTCCTGGGTGGCTCGTTTTCACAGCCAGGATCAAACACTCCAATGGTACCGCAAATGGCTCCTCCCTCGTCAACAGGAGCACTTGCTATAGTTCCACAACCATCAAAAGATAAATTTGAGCCCAAGTCAGCAGTTTGGGCTGATACATTGAGCAGGGGATTGGTCAATCTGAATATATCTGGATGTAAGTGCTCACTTTTTCCTCAGTAAAATATGTCCTGAATTATGTCTATGATACAAGAATTAACTTTATTTATTTTCTGTAGCCAAAATAAACCCATTGGCTGATATTGGAATCGACTTTGATGCTATTAATCGGAAGGAAAAGAGGTTGGAAAAGCCTTCCCCAACTGCAGTAACATCTACTGTCACCATGGGTAAAGCTATGGGATCTGGGTCTGGGATTGGTCGTGCTGGTGCTAGTGTTCTCCGACCTCTAGCAAATCCTATGGTGGGTTCTGGCATGGGCTGGGCATGGGCATGGGCATGGGCATGGGTGGTGCTCCTGTTGTTGGAATGGGCATGGGAGGTTACGGTGGTATGAATCAACAGCCTATGGGCATGGGAATGGGGATGAACAACATGGCCATGAATCCAGGCATGGGGATGAATATGGGAATGGGTCAAGGAGCCCGCATGCAACCACAAACCGGAATGCCTGGTAGTTATAACCCTATGATGGGTTCTGGTGGTTATTCTCAACAGCCATATGGTTATCGATGAGCGGGTTGCCGTCCGAAACAAGTAAGTTACATATTTGTGATACAATATAAAAGAGATTGAAATAGCAAACCCAGGTGTCGTCGATGAATCACTGAGTGGAAAGCTGTAATTTTGTAGTCACATTCTCTTGGCGGTGGCCTGACATGATCCATGTTTATTCAATTCTATTGATTCTTATCCTTGCTTAAGCTAGTGCACTGTTTGGGCCCCAAGAGTCGTTTGGTTCATTGCTGGCTTGAGTCTGTTGTGAAATTGTGTAGTAGCGAGGACAATCTTTCTTAGGTTGCCCTTCTGTCTTTTTCTCGTTCTTCCGTACGATATACATATTTTTTCTCCTGTTGAGTATTTGTAGTATGTTTGGCTACACTACGGAACAATAAATCTTATCATTCATTTTTTTTCCGTCATTTATTTACCATCTGCAATAATAGTGATTTTAGTTTATGTATTTAATAATTCGATATCCCGATCCAATTAAAAAGAAATTATAACATTAAATTAATAATTTTCATATTAAATAAATATTTAATAAATACTTTAAAAATATGCATTGGTTTAATGCTTTGATTTTTAGCATTTAATTAAGAGATCAAAGACTAAAGGCCTATTAAACAAAAAGCCCAATAAGAAAGGCCCAAAACTCAAACACGGCCCAAGGCAAGGAATTCATCTCAGAACCAAACACCAGTTCATGGCATACGATTTAGCAAGGGTTTACTCAATCCAATTCCAAAGCCACTCGGCTGACAGGAAACCACAGAGAAACCAGAGAATGAGCCCAAACCCCACGGCGAATCTCCATCTTTTTCTACCCCCCTCTCATACCCGTTGCGCCGATAACTATATATTTTTCCTGCATCATCTCCTAACCCTGTCTCATACCCATCAACTGCCGATTGGGGCGGCAAATCTGAAGTAGGAAAAGCATCCGGGTCAAGATTCATTTGGGTTTTTAAATCTGGGGTGGGATATGAATCAGACCGAGTTAAAGTAGGCGATTGGATCGAGTTGTGGTCTAAAGGTTCTTCTTCAACAGCTTCTTCAGTGTCTCTGCCCTTTTCGACACTGAAGAAACTTGCAAGCATAGGATGCACTCTCATTTTCATCATTTACCAGAGCAGTACAGAAGTGTTTGTTCTTTTTGATTGTATCTGTCTGCTTTCATATGGAAACACCCCCATTTTTTGGGGAAACGTTATCTTGCTTGCAGGTAGGTGATAGTTATTTATTTACAAGCCCAGGAATGATATGAATTACTAGCTTAGTTTCATTATCCCCAAATGCATCGAGGAACCTCCGTTTTTTCCCATCGAATTCTCAGATATCCCCGTATTATCTCCATCAAAAGCACCCCTTTTCACTCCCAATTTAATCCCTTTACCCGTAGAGGAAATGGGTTTGCTTTGTTTCGCTTGTTTTCATTTACTCCGGTGCACCGGCGCGTACCGGATCCCGATGACCCTGCAAACCTAATGAAAGAAGATGGTGTATCAGTTTGTTCGCAAATGTGGATTGACAACTTTAGAGAACCTGATAGGATAGTTACCAATTTGACCTCGTATCTTCGTAGGTTCGAGTTATGGGTATTGGCTTATCAGAAAGTTTGTGCTGATGAAACAGGATCGTATATGCCCCGTAGTTCGATCACTAGGTCTGCGTTGGAAGATTTGTTAGCCTTAAGAAATGCTGTTCTTGATAATAGGTTTAAGTGGGGCGCCAGGTTAGAATTCTTTATAAAATCACCAAAAGACAAGACAGATTACGAATCTTTGTCGAAGAGGAAGATTAAGGCGATTTTAACTACTACTCAGCCTGCCCCATTTCAAGATAAGTTGTTGCAAGAGGTTTTGCTTATGATTTTGGAGCCAATATATGAGGCTCGGTTCTCACAGAAGTCGTTTGCTTTTAGGCCAGGGAGGAATGCGCATACAGTGTTGAGGGTGATTAGGAGAAGTTTTGCAGGTTATTTATGGTATATAAAGGGCGATTTAAGTACAATTTTGGATGGATTGAAGGTGGGGTTGGTGATGAGTGCTTTGTTGAGGGATGTGAGGGATAAGAAGGTTATTGATTTAATCAAGTTGGCATTAGTTACGCCTGTGATAACTAGTCCGGTTGATGGAGGGGAAAAGAAGAAAAAGAAGAAGAGGAAGTATCAAAAGAAGAAGGTTTTGGCTGAGGATGAGCCAAAGCCTGATCCTTATTGGTTGGAGACGTTTTTCGGTTTTGCTCCTGAGGAGGCAGAGAAACTTCCTTCATGGGGGCATTGTGGAATTCTTAGTCCCCTTTTAGCTAATATATGTCTTGATGAATTGGACCGGTGGATGGAAGGTAAGATTAAGGAGTTCTATTGCCCATCAAAGAGCGATGTCATATGGAATAGTCCTGAAGGGGAAGCAGAACAGGGGAACACATCTTGGCCAGAATTTGTGCCAACAAGTGGGCCAGATAAGACCCGGAAGATGGACTATATACGCTATGGAGGTCACATTTTGATTGGTATCCGTGGACCAAGGGCAGATGCAGCAACACTGAGAAAGCAGTTAATTGAGTTTTGTGATCAGAAATATATGATCAAGCTTGATAATGAGAGCCTCCCAATTGAACACATAACCAAAGGTATAATGTTTCTTGACCATGTACTGTGTCGGAGAGTGGTGTATCCAACTCTTCGGTACACAGCAACTGGTGGTAAGATTATTAGTGAGAAAGGTGTTGGTACCCTTTTGTCAGTCACGGCAAGCTTGAAACAATGCATCAAGCAGTTTAGGAAGTTAAAGTTTCTTAAGGGTGATAGGGAACCAGACCCACAACCATGTTTTAGAATGTTTCATGCTACTCAAGCTCACACCAATGCCCAGATGAACAAATTCTTGTCAACGATGGTTGAGTGGTATAGATATGCAGACAATCGGAAGAAAGTTGTTAATTTTTGTTCTTATATCATTAGGGGTTCACTGGCAAAGCTCTATGCTGCAAAGTACAAACTTCGTTCACGAGCAAAGGTTTACAAAATTGGTGCTCGAAATCTGAGCCGTCCTCTGAAGGAGAGGAAAGGACAGTCACCTGAGTACCAGAATCTGCTAAGAATGGGTCTTGCTGAGTCAATCGATGGCCTTCAGTATACAAGGATGTCTCTCATACCCGAGACTGATTATACACCCTTCCCTAGCAATTGGAGGCCTGATCATGAGAAGGTATTCGTTGAATATTTAAGGCTTGATAATCCAAAGACTCTGGAAGAGCAAAGAAGTTGCATTGGAGAGCAGGGTCTTGTTTCACCACAAGACTATATATCGATGCTAGCGTGGAACTACAAAAGAAATGCAATTGTGATGGATCAGCTTTCCCTGGTAAAAAGTGCTGGTAGTGATACAGCAGGAGATCATCAGTTATTATTGAGCTCAAATCATGGGAATTACGATCCCAATAGCGAGGAAGAGGCTGAAGAAGGGCTTCATGTTTCACATATTTAAGTTTTTGTAACCAGTTCTTAAAAAATTTGAGTTTCTGTGGTAGAGGAAGCAGGTAAAAATGAATGTGCTGCTTCAATAAAGATTTCAAAGCATTCCATTTACCTTGTATAATATTAAATATTTATTTATTAAATTTCAGAAGAATTCTTAATTCAAAGGCTTCAAATGCCAGGATTTTATACAAGTTTATTTCCTTCTCTGCATTGTATTTTCCAGTTTCATTGATTTTTTATTTGAATCTTTTACAAGCGGTTTGGTTCGGCTGATTTTGCTTTCAATTCCAGCATTATTCGCGAACCCCACCTATTCTGTTGATTTGGAATTCCTCCAGAATTCTCCTTCCTCATGCTCACTAATTCCCATTCTGTGTTGTGAGGTCGGAATGCAAATCTATTCAGCAAATTACAATACCAAAACTGATGAAGATTAGAAGAAATCCCTCCTCTTGGCTGATTTAATTCAAATTTACAACCCAATTTGTTTTTGTGGTCATATCTGAATTAATTTTCTTTTTCTTTATGTATATATTTTCAATTTAATGTTATGTTTTTTTTTTGTTTAACTATAGCAGTTTCTTTTGGCGTATATACATTAATTTTGATATATTTAGTTCTTTTGATACATTAATTTTGACAAAACTTGTACATACACAGATACGACGAGACAAGAAAATTTATAAAAATAAAAAAAGGTGAAAATTTTGACAAAAACTGAAATTTATTTCATGTTCAATGCCTTCGTACGAATTGTAATATGATAATTTTTATATTTTAAATATATACAATACAGATACAAGAATTTTCAATCCTTTGCGTATCAGACATTCTCAACGGTTCTATAAGAAAGCCCCATAGATAACTGAAGCTCATCCTTTCGCAATCAGCTCACACGTTTTTCAAGAATGGAGGCCAGCTTTGCCAGCATTGCCGGGAGAGGAAATTCAGGCAAGGAAGTTTCAAGAAAAGAAATTTTATGCAATATGGTTATGAAAGGCATAACCTAACAAAAAATGGATTTTTTTTGTAAGAATTAATTTGCGTCTAATTGGACATGCTACAGTTGCAAAATATTCAAATTTAACACCACAATTTTCACTTGATAAAGCCTGCTATGATAGTATCAGGCAGAACAAGAGATGCTTAAAATTTGTAAAACTAGAATGCAATGTTTTCTAAAAGAAACCGGATCGAACTTGGGGACTCTAAGGAAGTCTTAGCCTGGGCTAGTGTTCACAATACAAATCCATTAGATCTCAATTGCAACCTTGGTCATGAAATCTTCAATTATCTGATATAACCAAAACTACCTGTAAAAGAAGAAGCTTAAGACACAAATCCAGTTTGATCTTATGTCTTGTTTTTCCTTTTATATTTGCATTCAACCAAAGAATGAAGAAAGCATCATTGAATTTAAAGTTCTTTTATAGACAAAAATAAAAGATACCTTCAGCTTTAGATTCTTGAAAGCTCAATTACAATGGGATCATTCAAGAAAAACCTGAATCCTGTCACCCATTGTATCATTAAAATCCAACAACTGCTTCCCCCCGGCTTCCTCAGCAGCGTCTTCCAACAACGCCTTGATGTTTACACCCCCCAAAGCTGTGGAGAAAAGAGATCAAACTCTTTATGGTAATATTTTCAAGAACTTGTCCGTAAAAATGGTCATTGTGAATAAGCTTGTAAAACAAAAATATACCCGGAACAATATTTGTAATTCCTTCCAGGAACCCAGCCTGTTGAACAGGAGAAAAGGTCAAAAAGAAAGAAAGAAGACACTGGCATACTTTAATTAGACACAAAATAGAACACCGAAAAAGACTTGGAAGTCATTTGGAAAAATATGTGGGCACTAGAGTCGGAAGAACATAGTACCTTGAATAGGAATGAGTGAAGGAGAAGAATTAATGTTAACAACTTAAAGTGAGTTCATATATTTTTATATAACCTACCTAAACTTATTGAGATAAAGGCTTCGATGATAATGACAGAATAAAACACGAATATGAAATGTTCTAAAACTGATCATAGAAAAGGTCTACTGCTAAATGTAAATATCAAATACCAAAAGCACTGCCACAAAAAGAAAGGAGTATAGACTATGGTATAATACTATTTGCATGGAATTCAGATTCACCAGTATGCAGATAAATTGGTGCTCGAACAATATGTCTTTTCTAACAATCAGAAAATATTGGAAATATATTCTGAAGATCCTTGCAACTGATAGAACTGATGGTGATTATAATTATATAGACCCAGGCATACAGGGCAACAAAAGAAGAGAACTAAAGAAAAGCATATTGCAATTTCATCAATCAGTATTGACAGCAGCTTTAATTGATAAATCAGAACTTTTTAGCATATTCATACAAATCATTACATTATCTGAGGCTATAAATGTGTGTTAAATCAGTAGATTGAACAATGTTTCCTTCACATTCTTCAGTAAAAGATCCAACCAAAACATTTCCATCCATTAAATATGGTGCATTTCAGGATTCTTTCAATAATCAAATTATTTACAGGGTAGAGGAATAACTTCATAATGGATTACGATTCATTAAGAGTTCAAGCCAGCTGGACCAGACTATCTAGTCCTTACTGCATATTAAACACCCCAAGTGAATTTTGGCATATAAAAGCACCACTTATCATCAGAAAGATAAGCTACCTAATTAACATGGTGTCGTTGCTCAAAGCAGAAGAGACTTACAGGAATTCTAACATCAAGTTTTTCAAATCCATCTCTTCCAGTAATCTTGATTCTCAACGTCCGAGACCATATTCCAGAAAAAGAACCCCTTGAACCATCTGCACTATAGTTATTGTACACTTCAGGAGTTATCACCTCGACAACTGGATCTTGAGGACTTTGACCTCTTTGTTCCGATTCATCTTGAACCCTTTGTGTACTGTACGCATTACTGCTCACTGACACAAACCATATTTATAGGATTAGGGGACAAGGCACAATATTACATCATTCTCAAAAGCAACTATGGGAAGGTAGAACAAGAGCAAATGTCTACAGTCCCTTCTTTTTTAAATATAATTTCTGAATGGAGGGTTTCAGGCTATAGAACCCATTGAGGTCATTGAAATTGAGCCCAAGTATGTTCAAAATACCTACAAACTTCACATGAAAGTCGAAATAGATTGAAGCATGCAAACATTTTGTTCAAGAGAAGTTTTTACTTCAGTTTAGACCTTAGAGTACTAAATCTCACCCACCTTTATCTGAATACAGCTGATAGGTGCTAGTAGCGTATTTCTTTTCTTCCTCATAGTAATTACTGAAACCTAAGATTTCCTTCATTTCTTCAAAAGATGGCATGCTTCCAGGAGGCGGAATACGACCTCCTTTGAGGGCAGTCAGTGAATCCTGCAAATTTGTAGGGTTTGACTTTGAGAAGCAACATTGTATTAACAATTGAATTGTGAAAGAGTGAAGTGTCAGTAATATCCCATATCGTGGGCATTGCAAAATTAGACCTTAAAACTTTCCAGGATTATACTAGAGGTTATCCTCAGACTAATATTCAAAATCATTTCCTTAAGCAGTATGTAACAGCCAAGAATAGTCATATCTTTCTCATAAGAAAATGTAAAAGCATCATATTCACAGCCATCAAGATAAGACTAAAAAGACACAGATTTAAGTTTCATGGGTATTGTCTCACCTAAGACTTGAGAACTTAAATCAACTTTAGCATGTAGTATTAGATTGTGAAGATTCATCAAACCCCTTGAAAACACCATGCAATTGGGTTTTAAAGTCAAATAGTCATTTTTCTCCTTTTTTTAGTCTCAGACCGTTAAAACGAATGAGAATACTTGTGGTTTACACCAAAAAATTAATTATCTCCCGCAGGTCTATCGCAGGTCCTCCATTTATCTGAAAAAGGCTTCTCTTAATGTAAACATTTTTGGCATTCAGCCCTTTGCTTTACTTTTGTCACCAAAATTTCTTTGGACATCTATGAATGAAGATTTAGCATCCTTAGAAATAAATCATGTTGCAGCTGGAAAGATGTTGATGCTAACTAAAACTAACATATGTCAGTTCAATCATCCCAAGTTGTCAGGCTTACCCAGCAAAATAGCTACAGATATAAACTAGTAATTACAGAACTCAAGGTAAGAATTATCAAAATGCCACATTAGTATGTCACCAAGAATGTCATTGATACACATACTTGGTTAAACTGAGGAACAAATACATTAAAATTAATATCAGAAGACAGAAAGCTTAGCTTCTGTATCATCAAAGTTACCCCAAGACTGATAGAGTCATAAAATAGAATACAAGTTGTATCATCTTATAAAACTGCATTCCTTCATAATCTGTGCGATGGCAATAATCAAAACATAGCATTTTGTTTCTTTTGGTACTTAAACAGAATGCACCATGTCAGACCAGTGTCAAAGGTAGAAAAAAGAACCATGGACTTAAGACTTAAGACTACATATATTGCACAAGGTTAAGAGAGCATTCATATTTATCATGCACAGAAAGTGAAGATATGTCACCTGCATTGCTCGGATGGATACCCCAATCAAGGAAAGTGGATATGCCACAAGTTTATACCCAATTTCTTCAAGTTCAAGCGGATTAAGTATTGGTGTTTTTCCCCCACCTTCAAGCATATTAGCCTACACAGGAATGTGTAAGCTACATCAGTCATAGATGATGACTGAAATTATCACAGCAAATTGGTAAAATAGAATAAAGATGAATGAAATCCCAAATAGGAAGCCCCATGCTGGTGACAAATTCTCATCTAGATGTTTAAAATTTCAAAGAACGAAGAGAAGAGAGGGCTACTGGTTTACTTCTGAATACACATTATATTTCTTCAGCATTCTATTTATCACGAAATAAACCATGTGTGCGTCATTTTGGAGGGGTGAGAATTGCTTATTACTTGGTACTATATTAAAAAATTAACATACCATACCATTTTTGGAACAAGTGGGGAAACTTCACAGAAGGCTTTCATCTCTTCTTTAGAAGCTAGTGCATCAATGAAAAGGACATCTGCTCCAGCATCAGCAAAAGCCCTTGATCGCCAGAGTGACTCCTCAAAAGACAATGCTTGACAAGAATCTGTTCGCGCCACAATAACAATGTCAGAACCACTCTCTTTGCGAGCATCAACAGCTGCTTTAATTCTCATCACAGCTTCCTCTCTGGACACCACCTTCCTGCCTTGTGTATGACCACAAGCTTTTGGAGACACCTAGAGGTGAAGTTTTACAGAAATGAGAGCCTCAAAATAGGAAAAAAAAAAAAAAAGCAAGTCAAAGATTATTAACCTAAGCTGGAAGGGTAGACTATAAAAGAAACTGCATAGAGTAACACAGACATTGTTTACAGCACTGCAGTGCTAGTGTTATGCCAATACAGTAACTTCTCATTGAAGTGACTAGTTTCTCATTCCTAACAGTTTCAACTTTGGTAAATCTTCTAATTGTGTGGTTCTGTTAATCTATTCTCAAAGTCTAGATTCATTCTGAGATTTATGTTACAGGAAATTTTTAAGTTTTCTACCGACTTCTACTTACAAATTCAAATTTATCTATTGCTGACCAATAAGGAAAACAACTCATTTCTTCAAATCCTACTCTCTACATATTGATACAAAAGGCCAAGTCAAAACTAGCCTCACCAGCAGAAAATAACAAATATTTCAAATGCTCAAGGGGGAGTTCTCAATTGCAATTCCGAGAATCCACCACCACTTAACCAGTTCACAAGCATTGACCATAAACATATAAAACACCAAAAGGTCCTTAAAACGAAGCTAATATGTTCCTCTACAAGCTAAGAACCGATCTATCTAAGATTTAGAAATTATTAGCATGAATCCAGACTGAATTAATCTAAAAACAGGAGCAATAAAGTTGGTGAAAAACCTGAAAAATAACCAGAGAGAAAGATGAGAGGAGTGAAGACAAGGAAAAAAACGAAAACTGATTTATTAGGTTTACCAGCAACAAAAATATTTGAAAAGTCAAAATTTTCTACAGAACATGAACCTGATCTTCAAGAATGATCCCTGCAAAGCCTGCTCTTATATATCCTTTAACAGTTCTCTTGACATTCATTGCATTTCCATATCCATTATCACCATCCCCAATGACAGGAATTGACACAGCCTGCGTGATTTGTTGCCCCTGATCCACCATTTCACCATAGGAAATAAACCCTGTGTCTGGTAATCCGAGGCGAGCAGCAGAAATGGAAAATCCTAATGATAGCAGCAAACAGTGTTAATGCACATATCATCTTGAAACAGTTAAGTGACTAGTACGAGAAAATCTTTTAAACAAATAAATTTGTGTAATAATAAACGTTCAGATTTTGATACTGGAAATGTATCAGACAAAAGAAAAAGATGATTTAAAGAAACAAAATAATAGTTTTGTACAAATGAAAGCCACATGCGGGAAGAAAAAAGCACCAAAACTGCAGTAATTACAGATGAATGATAGGAATCCTACGAATTTATAATAAAGACACATATGTTCCTCAAAATAAATACAATGGAACTAATATCTGGCTTCTGAAATAAAATAAAACAAAAAATAATTAAACCAAAATGCCTTGGATAAAGAAACAATCAGCATCAATAAAATGATCAGTTAGCACTAAAAATTTGCAAATGCACAGAGTTTTCATCTACTTGAATTAAAAAAAATGTAATTTATAAAGTTATAATGAAACTGGAAGCACAAATTACTCAAATTTGAAAGAACCAGCTTAACCATCGAAAGTCTAAGTAGTTATCAATCATACAAACAAAGAACCAAGTCTTGGGATTATCAAATCAATGCAAAAACTGTATAAACCACCAAAATGGAAGAAACCCAAAATCACAAACTCCAGCGGTTTAATGATAGATAGACAGAAAAGATTGGACAATTTAAATCCAGCCTCTCCAACTCAACAAAACCCAAATCTTTGAATTCTTATATCAATGAAAAGAAAGGAAGAAACAAAGAAATAAAACAGAATACCACTGGTGAAACAATACTGAAAGCCAGATCTTTCGACAAGCTTAGCACTGAGACCATCAAAACAAGCAGGGCCTTGGTGAACCCCCGGCAATTCCAGAATCTGTCTAAGCGCCTTTGCAGGTGAATTCCTCTCTCCCAAACAAGCTGTGATAGCTTGGAACCGCTTAGAAGCAGTGAGAAAAGTGTTGGGCTTTGGTTTTCTTGTTTGGGTATTGATGGCAGCTACAAAGGAGTCATTTTTGAAATTTGCAAATGGAAAAGAGTGAGCTTGTGAGAAAGGATTGTTGAAAACAGAGAAAGCTTGGTCTCTGGTAGCCACTACTGCTGATGATGGGTTCATGCTTGAAGGTTGAAGCTCAGTTTCCCTCTCTCTTTGGTTCGTTTGCTGACCCTACTTTGAAGTTTGATGATGAAAATGAAGTTTATTGTCAGGAAATTTTCTTTAGCAAAATTTGAACAAAGAAAGGGAAATTGTAAAATAAATAAATTTCAAAAACGAAAAAGAACAAAGTTTTAATTTTTACGTATCTCTTCATTATTAATTTATTATTATTTATTAGATGTGTAAAAAGATAGAAATAATATTGGGTGCCCATAATTTAGTAAAAAAACATTAGTTTTTTTTCAATGGAAGTCTTTGATTTAATTTGGATAATAAAAAATGCAAATATTAAAACTCAATTTTATACTTACTGAATTTTTACATTTTAACGATCAAAATTTGATCGAACAATTATTATCTTTCTTTAAGAATGATTAAATAATTCAAAATTTTCTTTCCTTCCCTAAACAACATGGATCGGCTCTGAACTATATCTAATAACATATGATCCCACAAATAAGCATTCTAAATTCTACATCATCAATTTTTTAATTTTGAAATTGTTAGAAAATGCCGCATTAACATGATCATTGTCATGTCATCAAAGCCAAAGTCTATACTAGCACATAGTAGCAACTTAACAGAAAATTTTAATTTCCTTACTGATAGAACTAAAATTAACCATTCATAAAATTAATAAAACTTGATTTATACAAATTAATGCATAGGGTTAAGGGTTTCTTCTGAAGGAATTCAAGAAAGGCAATTAATTGAGTCATCAGAATCATATTCAGAAAATAAATCATTATCTGAATCTACTTCAGAAACAAAACCATTTCCACCAGCTTCATGCCAATGAACAATCTTTGATGAGCCTTCAACATCTCCATTGACAGTTTTCTTGTATAAGCCTCTGCTTCTATCCAGAAATCCCTTCTTCATCAGGCTTGCAAATCTTTCCCTAATATCAACAAGGGGGTGTCTCTGAATAAGCTGTTGACAATCACAGGCTTCCCTAAGGACAACAGTTTGAGTACCAGACATCCTGGAAATATAAAAGATGCCAGGATGGCGCTCGAACACCTTAGTAAACTTCTGCGGTAGTGACAATGGTTTGCGTAGATTACTCACATTCTGACGTTCAGTTTTCTTCTGTATGGTAAGGTGAAGAAGCTCATGAAACACACCAACAATTCTCTTCTCCGACACATCGGTACGAGGGTCCAAGTGAGAGGCATCAGCATAAGGAGAAGTGTAGGGTAGTTTCTGCCATTCTTTTAACCATTCCATGCACTTTCTCTTCAATCCAAAACCCCTTGTGAATCCTATTGGAAAAGCTAAACAGTTATTCTTCAAATCTTCCTTGGATTGCAGGGTAGAATTCTTCTGTAATTGGGAGACAGCAAGTGAATCATCCCATGATAAAAGTTTCAAACCAATTCGATCATCAGGAAGACGAACCAAAGAAAATAAATCAGCATAATGTGGAATCAAGTTATTGCTATAATCATAAGGCAACCCCAAATCCCATTTCAGCTGGTCAATGGTCTGTAAAGGAAGGGTCTTATCCTTGGTAAGCATCAGCAATTTGCGGAGTCTGTCAACCAAATCCATTAATGTCTCCTGGATAACACCAAGTTGTTTATGGTAAATATTCACGGCTTCAGGCGTCAACTCAAAGCAAGGAACACGAGTGCCACCACTGTCAAACACATAAGACTCGTGAAAAATGGTCGGGAATCTCCTGATAAAAGTGGCTAGCTTAAGATCATGGGGCAAACCAAGCTGACCGCGATGCCTGGAAAGACGGTAAATGGGGAGACAGCAATTTGGAGCAACGGAAAGGATGGAAACAAGATTGCAAGCTGCTCTTAAATCTCTTTCGCCAGCAATAACAGCATCCAAGGCTTTATCTTTAACCCATTTCAACTTAACATTAACTAAACTGAAACTCTGCTGGTAATTAAATCCCCTCTTCAACCCACATGAAAAACTAAAGACTTTAGCTTTTCCACACAAAAACCAATAACCCATGCTCCCAAAATCAACCAATTAAAACAGCCTTAGCAACATCTATAGAGACAAAGAGAAATACCCATACTAAGATTTTAGCCAATTCTGCAGAAACTGCTCTGTCAAGTAAATAAACAAGAGAGAAAAAAACAGAAAGCTAATTCCGGTGAGACAATTTATCGAACATGTAACGTGCAAGAATTCCGCAATACGAAGGATGCTAATGCCGCGATAAGAAAGATGCTATATCCATTTTTGGCCAAAAAAAGAACATGCTTACCTTAATGAGGCCGAGATGAAACAACTTATTATTATTTTCCATTTCATTCACCACGGTGAATCAACTCCTTAAAAACTTTCCCAAAACTTCAGTACTCAAAAAGACAAAACAGTCCCATCTAGTCTTTAGATGGTTAAAAGAGGGATTTGATTTTTGAAAAAAAAATAGTTATTGTTTTTTTAGATTATCCTTCTCTTTAAAAAAAAAAAAAAACCATCAAATATTATCCTTGAACTAACATGCCGTATCCCAGTCCAAAAGGTGAAAATGTCAGTTATGTCCATTACACAATCATCTACTTTACTATGCATACTAACAGACACGTGTTAAACTTCTGTCTTGTTTGATTTATTGTTGGTTTGGATGATTTTTAACGATTTTCTCTCAGTCTAACCTCTGAACGGAGTTTCTGACAATAGATTTCGATGGACCAATCATATTCTCATTTCCTTCTCTGAAGCCTTCCTGATCACGCTCTCTCTGATTCCATGGCGATCGCTGCTGCTTCTTCCTTCTCCGTCGGTAATGACAGTGAACACTATCTCTTTACTGTAATCCTTTTTGGATGCTTATGGATTGATTGGTTACAAACAAATGAAGATTAGAGGTTTTTGTCTGTAAATTTTTTAAGTACCCATTTCGATTCTCATGTTTTAAAGCAAACCCTTTTTGGTTATATGTAATTTTCAGTGACTAATTTGCTATAGAAAGCCTAAATGAGACGATATTATTAGCTTAAATAGGTGTGCCCGCTTGCATGTAAGTGTTTTTCTTAGTCAAGTTGATTTACTTGATGTGATGAAAAGAATGAGCAGAAGAGTGTAAATGTACGAATTATACGAGTAAAAATTGTTTTTATCATTTTTTCCTCATTGTCTTTTCTTAGTTCATGCTCAAAATTTGGATGATAAGATAGCAACAAAGACTTGAAATTGGGCAATCTCGAAATTTCAATTGATAGGTGTGTTTGTGAGGGAACATAGGTTTTTTTTTTTTTTAATTTGGCTTTTAAATGAATAATGGTAACTTTAAGAGCACTCACTTGGAACAGTTTGTTAGATTCATATAGCCTTTTGATGGCTATGATCAGAATACCCACATGCAAATGGGCAAACTTCTTGTTCTGGGACTTGGTTGATTTTCTGCTTTTCACTTATTTGGTTGCCAGGAAATTTTCCTTTTTTATATCAGCAGAGCAATCTGCTTTGTGAAATAGTTAACCAATTTTAATTTTCATTTCGCCAAGAAGTGAACCTCTCGCAAGGTAATTGGTATCTGGCTTTGGGTTATATAGTTGATTCCTCTGTCAGGTAGGGTTCTTAAAAAGTGGACCATATGGTTTTGGCATCTAATACCAGTTATATACTTGTATTTTTCCTTTATACCTGTATAAAATTCTAAGGAATGCACATTTCAAGAACATTTTTTCCTTCATTTCTCTTAATATATAGTGTGGCTAAGTTTGATATCTGCATTTGCATTTTCATAATATCTGTTGGTAACCCTTTCTTATTGGGCAATGCTATCAGGTCCTTCCCACTGTCATTTATGTCAAGTAGAAGGGGTTTATTACTCACCATTAGTTGGGGTCAACAGCAGTTGTGTCAAACCTACATTTGATGGCTGCAAAGCTACTGACTTGTCTGGCATAAGGTGCACAATTCTTATAAATTCTTATATCTAAGCTTGTATGGGACAGAGAAAACCATTTCTGGATTGTGTAAAATTGATCTGGTTTTTCTTTATTGATTTGTTTATGATTTTGATAGCAGTATCTTTCTATTTCTTTGGCAAGCCATATATATAGTTGTGAAAACTTAGATTTTATTGAACATGCGTTTGATTGTTTATTTACAAGCTCAATTTAAATAATGATTGATATTTGGCTCACTGCATTTGGTATGTTCTGGCTTCTCCAGAGAGTTTTATGAATTGTTGTAATGTTGTCTGGTGAGAAGGCCAAGTCTGTGTATTAGAGTTTTCGCTTATTGTACAATGTGTGACCAACAGCTATTTTTTGCACCTAAGTAGGAAAGCAATGATACTGTCAAAATGTATCTTATGGATTCTTCCATTTGTTAGACTGGTATTAGCTTGGACAATGCAGTGATAATGTTGCAAGTAACACCATAACACTTCCATTGTTGCTGGAAGTTCTTGTTGGTTTGTGGTCAATAAGAGGAAAAAAAAAAGCTAGTTTGGTTAAATTGCCTCTACTTCAATGTTGTTTAGCTTCAAGGCAATTCTAAACCAAAAATATGTTAATGCAGAATTCATGTCTGGTTTTATAATATTATAAATATGGGAGGGCATTTATATGGAATGAATGTAGTGTGGATTGTTTGGGAGATGGCCATGCCCCTGGGTCCCAAAAAAAGGAGGTAACGTGTGAAGCATGGTCTTTTCTAGTATCTATCAACTGTGACTCTACTGCTTTCTCAGCCCCATTTAAAACAAATTTGCAAATGAGTTAAACATCTGTAAATACTAATATAGAGTACATTTTTTATTATCCGGTTTTCTCAGCTGTTAGTTAATTTTAACTTTTGCATATGAAATTTAGTTTGTCATCCTTTGATTAAGATGCAGTTTTCCATTTCAGTTTCAGATGCAGGAATCCTTTTTTCGGATCGACACAATTTCATCGGTTGTCTGTGGGACATGACCTTTGCCTTTCAAAAGTGTCAGTTGCTGCTGATTATTCAGATTCTGTTCCTGATTCATCTAGTTATGCGAGTAACCAAGGTTATCACCCTCTTGAAGAACTGAAAGTTTGCAAAAGGATCCGGGAAACTAAACTATCAGCAGCTGAAATAGCAAGGACAACCCTTGAGGTGCATCTTTTAAAATGTTTGTATTACGGAAATGGAAAAAGAATTTAGGTTTACATCTTTTGAAATGAGTTAAATATGTTGACAGCACCAGTGTGTTTGTTACACCCTTGTCATCCCATGACATAAACATAACTGGTTTTCCTCTTAACAAGAATTCATGGTTATACTTTTCCACTTTTGCTTGTCTTAGGTTAACAGCACTGCATTACTAGTCTTTCCTGGGATGGTACATTCTGAACCTCACGAACAGAATTCGTGGGCTGAATTTCAATTTGTTGTTGATGATTATGGGGGTAAGTTGATGGAGGACCACTTTTGTGCATTGTTTTGTCATTAGTGTTTTTTTTAATTAAACCAACTTTTATTTATAAATTATAGTTTTTTTTTTTTTCGGAATTTCCTAGTTCCACTACAGCTTTATGGTTTGTCTCTATATACTATGTACATTCTGGTCTGCATAATTTATTCATCTTTTAGAATATTGAATATTCAAATTAGGTTTCTCTCCATCCTTTTCATTCCCTCTACTTTTTTCTTCCCCCCTTCACTGGGTTTCTCTCTTTTATCTCTCTACCTACTCTTCTTTCCTACATATATTTCTCCATCTTAAATCATCAGTTCTTCTCTTCAATAATTTGGGGTGGAGTGTGTTATGTATTATCTTAACTTAATTTCTGTTTTTTATTTTAAATTCAGATATCTTTTTTGAAATTTTTGATGATGAGAACATCTTACAAGATCACGGAGCAAGTAACCTTGTGGTGAGGATATGATTGCTTCTCAAATGTTGTTTCTAACTTTACTTGTTGTAGCTTAAATTAAATACCTTTATATATTTTGTTGAAAGTTGGGTGTCATTGATTTAATAACCTAACAGTTGCTGTATATTTTGAAAACTAAAATAGTTGAATATGGGGGGACAAGTTTAAGAAAACTCAAAGACTATACTTATAATGACCATTATTTTTCATATTTTAGCTAATGAGTCTGTCTTAAATTGATCAATATGTTGCTTATTATCTACTGAATTTCTTTTCTTTAAGCTGCAAAAAACATTATGCACACATTTCATTCTAATTTTTATGCGGTTAGTACTTTACTAATCAATAGGCGGCTGAAGAATATGGTCAAGAATGATGGATGGCTTTCAGATTTTGATATCAAAGGTTCCAAAGCTTCTTTGGGGTTTTGATAAGCTTTTCATCAATCTGTAACCTAAGAATAAATGGCTTCAGAAATTTCAAAAATCTAGTAATAAATTCCAAATTTTATATAAGGCTTTGTAAATGTTAAAAAATGTACACCCATTGTTCTGTGCTTGTTGGTGGTATGTTTCATTGTCTTCTGAATATAGCGAGGAAATTAAGAAACTTTACTAGTCATTAAGATATCTATATTGCATGAGAGATCAACCAAATGGCGATTAATTATGCTTTTTGAGATATTACCACAGCAAATGGATAACAAGCAGAAGGTTGGACTTGTGTTTTCCAAGCAGTTCTATATTCTCACCTGACTTTAATTAGTAGGTATTGCATGTCACAAAGAGGTGTATTATTCCCCTTTCTATTCAATGATCTTCGAAGTATAAATTTTCTTATGATTTCATTTCTTTCAGAATGCTCTGATTGGGATGAACAGCCCCATGCATGAGAATAATAGGGTAGTTGGTGGATATAATAGTTCAGATGTTGGGAATGATGACGAAATTCCTTTTGATGATGATTATTTTGAGGTTAGAAACCACTGATTGTTGATTTCCAAAGTGAATTTGTGATCTTCTTTTTCATTACTTATGACTACTCAAGCCACATCCACATCAAACAGGTAATGGATTCTGAAGTATCTGAGGCTCCAGTTGACTGGGGGATGCCAGATACTCCTACTGCCGGCTGGGTTCATCCTATTTATTTTACCAAGTGCTTGACGAAGGTGATGACAGCTTTGTTTCCTATAATTACAGGTTGTACGTTATTGAAGTTGCCCATAGTGGCTTCTTATTGAAACTTGGATTAACATCATATGCACTGTTGATTCCTGAATGATTACTATTAACAACTGGCCTATTTATATTTTAAGATTTAACTGTATTCAATTATATTACGAGTTTTGTTCCTTATAACTCATCCAAAAGGCCTCTGAAAAAACAGTTGTTCAATGAATTGGTTCGTGAGTTTGATAAGTCAATTTCTTCATTGCATAGAAGAGCATTCATGATTGATGAGTGGATGTACCCTGCCCTTTTTATTTTTATGGGCTACTCTGTTACACTTAGTTTCTGCATTCTTGCAGGCTGTTCATATGGAACATGACAGAAAAATGGACCATCCATCAAATGGTGTTTCAATTGTGGGTTGCCTCAGACCAGCCTTTGCTGATGAAGAATCGTATCTAAGAAGGCTATTTCATTTTGAAGATAATGATGGATACATCTTAGACTGGAAAGGTTACTTATCTTGAAACCCTAATTCCACAGTCAGCAGCCTTTTGTCTCTGAGTCAAATTACTGGGAATGATTGGGACTATTAAACTAGATGGACAGTGCTAGAAAATATGTCTGTTGTAGGCGTTACAAGACACGCATACGCACATATTTTATCCAACCCAGTATTAAATTTACACAGCTAATCTCGGAATGAGTATCCTAAGGTTTAATCTCTTAATAGCAGACTTCTATAACTTTTATACAAACCAAGAATGAAATTGCTTCTATTCAGAATTTCCCCAAGTTGTTTTCAAACCTCCCTAGCTATCTTCTTGTAGTGATCAGTTTGTGGAAGATTGTAATCACTATCATTTGGTGTTTCTTTTGGTGCTTTCAGAAGGGGATTTTCTTTAGACTTTTTTTGACATTCTTCGTTACTTGCCTTTAAAAGCTTATTTGGTTATGCAAATTACATATTGGTTTAATTTGAATTTGGCTCTAATCTTGTAAGTGTTGCCCTTGTTTAGATGGCGAACCTTCCAAATCTAGCTCCAAATATGGTGGCTGTAAAAGTGGCTCCACACTTTATCGATTGGAGATAATGAGAATGGAATTATTCTCTATATATGGTGTCCAGGCATGTTATTTACTCTTTCCAGGATCATATTTGTAAGCTTTTGACTCACTATGGTTGTGAACCAGACCCAGATAGCTCAGATGAAGAGAAGCATGGAAGAAAGATTATCTTCTTCTTTTCTTTATAAAAAGATTGCCTAAAAAATACTGCGATTCTGAAGTAGATTGTGACTCAGAACATAACCGAATTTTCTTCTCATTTCTAGGGTGATTTCTTTCTACAAGGTGCTATAACGTAAATTGTAATTCTGCTTCTCTTTTATATTTGCAGTCTTTAATTAGCTTGCAAGATTTTCAAGATGCGGAGCCTGATGTCCTTGCACACTCTACTTCAGCAATTTTGGAGCGTTTTACTGAAAAAGGAATCAGATGCAATGTTGCTCTAAAAGCCCTATGCAAGAAGAAGGGTCTCCACATAGAGGTAATAAATGGTATCTTATATGTTTTTGACATTTTTAAGCTTTTTTTCTTTTGTAATCTTAAACTTGGCTTGTATTTTTTGGACCTCTTTTATCTGTAACTAGCGGTTTATTGTTATTGTTACTTTATTCTGGCCTTCACATATATTCGCCAATTGAGTTGGTGTGATTTGACTCATGACACCAAACAAAGTCAAGCACATTATATATAAGTATGATTGCTAAGCACTTATCTTTTTCTGTAACTAGCATGTGTTTGACCTGGTATCTGAATTTAGTATTCTGTCTAGAAATGTCCAAAACAACGAGTGGTGTTTAGTAATTTCTAAAAGTAAGTTGTAATAAACTTGATACTTCCTCTGTAATCTGTGTATAAGGTGACTAGCGAGTCAAATTATTCAATGTGGTTAATACATTTGTACTTCTTGACTGTCCACCATCAAAATTTGAAGCCCTTGCTGTTTCTGTGCATCAACAAGATACTTGTGCCATGGCAAAGAGGTATGGGTATTAAGGTCTGATTGGTAACATTTTCCCTGTCATAATACTTTTCCGGTTATAGGATGATGAGTTGACATGCAATATTTCTTTTTTGATGATACTTATAATTCTGCATTCCCTTCTCACCAAAATGTTCCAAAAATGCGAGGATCTTGTTTCTAACTTATTTTCCATTTCCATCATATGCAAATGGAAAGTTATCCATGAGTTTCAAGGAACTCGTAAGTTATCCATGAGTTCCACATAGTGTTATTATATTTAGAAGTGTGATACAGGTTCATGTGCATGATTCTCAAGACTTGAGATTTCTTGTTTGCTACATTGATATTCATAATCTACATGAGCAGCGATCTAATCTATGTGAACGGCAATCTAAGGCACTGATCTTTACTGTGCTATAGGCAGCTAATTTGATCGGAGTTGATAGTCTCGGCATTGATGTAAGAATTTTCTCTGGAGTGGAAGTACGGACTCATCGTTTTCCATTCAAAGCTCGGGTACGTAATAGTTGGTTAATTTTCTGATATGGATTTTGCCAACAAGTGCCCTAAGGGCACTCTTTAAGGTTACTATAAAAAAGTAATATTTTCATCCAATGCATTGAGAATCATGAATAAAAGTCAACTATTGAATTTAATACGAATTTGTTACTATAATATTTTAACTAGAAGAGTGCCTTTGGGACACCATTAGCTAAACCCTTCTGATATTATATGATATGATAGTACTGTCTAAACTACTAGTTGGTAAGCATTAAGAAAAGAGATGTTGAGTGGCTTGAGATAAAAGCTTGTGCATCATAGCTTGCTATCATATTTATGCTCTAATGGCTAGTAACCCAAGTCCAATAGACTAATGCCTGCACCTTTTCCGGTTGCAATCTTTTACCCTAAAGAGCATTTAACTGCACAGTTACTCGTCTTCTCTCTGCATTCAAGTTTTTCTACATCGGCAGGTTTAGTTTTCATTCTTTGTCTTTAGTGAGGCATATGCCATTCAGAGTAAACGTTCCATGCATTAAATTGACAGTTCGAGCTGAACTGCTGCAGGCTATGTCTGAAACTGCAGCTGAAAAGCAGATCCAACAGCTTCTGTTTCCCAGGTCTCGCCGGAAGAAATTCAGGACTCACGGAGACGGACTTGGGGACCCAGGCTCCTTTTAGTTTTCCCTTTGTAATCAATCCAGTAACTCCGGTCAAGGATTGTCAAGACTTGAAGGTTCTTTAACCACCATTTTTGCAACTTTGGTTCCAAAAAAAAACCAAGCTTAAATTTTCCAAATCCCTCCACCTAGTCATTGGGAGCTGAGTCCAATGCAGCTATGAGCAAGCATGGGAGAACTTGGTCCTCAGAATTCTAGTGCTATCTGGGGCAGATTGACCAGGATCCTACAATAATGGCTGAGCAGTGGCACTGTATGAAGCAGAAGGAAACTGTCTGTGGATGTTGGCGGGCTGTCAAACAGAAAACATAGCTTTTGATGATTTCTCATCTGAACTTATGGATTGCTAGTATGAGTGTTAGTTTGATGTAGTAATAAATGGGTGGCTAAATGTGGCGTCTTGTACATGTTTCCGCTTGATGCCTACCCCAAAGCCTTTACTTTTAGTGGCCATTCAAGATGAGACGAATAAAAGGCAGAAGACATGGTACCTAGCTTTGCAACTCAAATGCTTATGGAGTAGGAATGGCAACCAGTAGAGTGTTCGAGAATTTTGAGGTATTCATATCCGTATTCGATTAATTATCGGAATATTTTAATTTTTGGTATTCGAAATTTATTCATATAATGTAAGAAATATCCATTAATTATCTGAATTTACTAAATAATCGTTTATTAAGTTAATGTTTGACTTTTAAATTTAAATTTAAAATCGATTTTAATATGTATTATTAAGAAAAATTAAATATAAATTTAAATTCTTATAAAAATAAATTTTAAAAAACATAATTAAAATATTTAATAAATTAATTTAATTAAGTATTATATTAATAATAAATAATTTATAAATAAAAAACATATATAATATTTAAAAATCATTATTTATAATCAAATTTGAATAATGAATATCTTAATATCACTATTAGAATTATAATCGAATATGTGATAAGTCGTAATTTTACCCACTAAATCCATTTATAAGATTCTTTAATTCTACTTAATCAAAATCCAATTATAAGATTCTTTAATTCTACTTACTCAAGTAAGACAAGGTAAGATATTGCAATTACAAAGTACTCATTACCATCTCTCGTCTAAAGTGATTGGAGTATTTTATCAAAACTCGATTTTCAAAAACTAAGCTCAAATCGAGTTTAAAGCTTTAAATTTTTGAATTAAACAAATTCAAACTTAATACTAAATCGTCTTGAATTGATTATACCCAAATCTAAATAATAATTGCCTTTGCCTCAAAATCATGAGGCTGGCTAACGCCTTTCAATAGTTTTTCCAAACATACAACATTTGGAATAGTAGCCATTGCACTAAATCTTGTGCTCCAAGTGAAAGAGTAATGAAAGGGCGAAGCCCCAAAATGAAAATGAAAACAGCAACTAATCATTTACAATTCCCTTCAAGGCCCCAAACTATCCATTATTCAGTTATTTTTTAATAACAGAATCAACCCAAAATTGATGTCCTATAGAAGATAGTCTCCCTATTCCAAAAGGAGTAATACATCATGATGTCTTCCCTTGCAAATCCTTTCCAATGTTCTTGTTCTCAACAATTTCCCTTCCTCCGGTGCTAGTGGTACAATCATGCTTGCTAGTATCCCCGGTTTTCGAGCTTCCGGCCATAGTTCCCCGGTTGAGGTTGTCATAACCGGCTTCCTCGTCAAAATGCTTGCTTCTTTCAGCATCCTCATCGGCAACACCAGCTCGGCGTTCATCCTCTTCCTTGTCACCCCTATAATAAGAGGAATTGGAAACATACAAGACAATATACATAAACTTTCTCATGGTTCACAGCTGAATTGCAGAACAGCTTTTCGACAATTACGAAGAAACAGACAGCAAATCATACTAGACATAGCCATGGAGAGATTGGTAATTTAGAAACATGTAAAAGCAAAAAATACAACCAAATTCCCCTCGGCGAGCTTTAGGGTGCTAGCTCATTGCGAGCGTGCTAAATTGAAGAGCAAGTTAGTAGCAAAGCCACAACTATTCTCTTTTAGTCTGCTAGAAAGTTGGAAAATAAAGAGTTTGAATTGCAAAATTACTTACCCGGAATAAATAATAAGTCCAATGGCTACTGCAACAAAGGCTAAAAAGTACATCCAATCAACCTGAAGGGGATAACTTTTATCAGAAAACTGATCCTCGATCTATCGTATTTGAACTTGATATCAATCTCTCTTTTTAAAATAGAAAATAGAGTTCAGATTGCTGACCTTCTCATGGTAAGCAAAAATGCGGATTACGACAGCCCACATGTCTGAGGTCAGCAAAGAGAGATTGAGCATCGTGGAACCACTCATCTGCAAGGAAGAAAACCAATATTCACAAGATTGTCAGAGAAATATTAGATGTTCATAAGAACAGTGCTGGAAAGCTTATCCCATTAATCTAAAGTTCGATGAAAACATGCATCCCTGTATCTCCTGGAAAAGTTGGATAGAAAGCATAATAAAAGATTCATAAAATAGAAAATAACAGTATCCTCATTCCAGTTTCTGGCTCTTCGCCCCATTACTTGAGCATATTTATGGTGATTTATGCTTTGCTTGGTAGGAAGGATAAAAAGAAGCAAGGATAAAAAGGTTGTTTTGAAATGAAATAAGCTACAAAGTTAAAAAAGTGGTTATAAAACCTAACCATTAGACTAACAAATTTTCTCTTTTTCCTCCTTTCTATCCTCTCTACCAAACAAAGTCTTAGCATGAAAAGATATATATTATATGAAATCTTAAATTGCAGTTTTCATACCTTAAGTAACACTGGGACAAATGAGTAAAACAGAAACATAGCCAATGAAAATCCAAAAAATGGTAATGCCTGAAAAAACAAAAAGAATAATTAAAGTACATTAAGAAAACAAAAAATCGATCTTACACGCACAACAAAACTGAAAGGACAACCACCAGTTTATTGATATTTATTAAGAAATCAGCTGCAGAGACTATGTGTGTGTGTGCACGCACTATATATCAATTTCAAATCCCATGCCAAAAAGGTAAGAAAAGGCAGATTTCACTATCAGAAAAATACACAATGCCACAAATTGACCAACTGAAACATCTAGTGTTATCTAGTTTTTACAACACATTATTTGATCCTGTATTCCTGCCTAATCATCTTCATATCTTCTAAACAGAAAGATGCTAGGAAATAATGATACCAGATTTTGATTCGCTCAAATGAAAACGCATATGTTGCTTTTCATGATCTTCTTAGGAATTAGTTTGTGGTTCTGCTTCATACATCAAGGCTCCAAAGTACCTTAACTATTTCCGCCAAGCTCCCTAACCATTTCTTTCGAGTAGGATGAAAGGATTGCTAAAAATAATGCTCCCCTGAGTAATCCAATTGCAATAAAAAATACTGTTCCATTTGCTAGTGCAAAAAGAACACGATAGATGAAAAAATCAGACTTCTTACTACTTTAGACCTCGTCAAGACAACAACTTGTAGTCAAATTAACTTGTTTTAGCTATTGTGGCTAGCAATTCTAGCGTGCAAATTAGACACCAGTATCAGGGAATTCAAAATGCAAATGAGAATTTCTAAACCGAAGTTGTTGAAACACATTATGGTTGCACACACAGAGAAAGAGGTGGGGAGATTGGAGATTTTAAAGAAACTTACAGCACCAGCAGTCCAGTGAATAGATTTGAGTTCACTGCGTTCAACTATGCTTCTATAGACATCATTAAGGGTAGCATCTTGACAATAAAATTGCAACAAAGAAATATGTAACCAGCTATCTCCAGGATTGTACATATTTTATATCTTTAACAAAATCTTGATGGCATTTACATCAGCGGAATTATAACTTGTCTAACATTGTGCACCAGGGCATGCATATTAATGAGAAAATATGGCCAGTAAAATTCATAAAAGGAAATATAAACCAATAATTGTCAGGAGTCAGTGAATTAAAAGCAATCAAATTTGGAAACCAAGGATACATTTGGATTGCACTAATAATGGCACCAAAGAGGCCCAGAAATGACATAAGTTCAACTCTATCAGCATTCTTCACAAGAAACTCCTGCAAAAAACAGACAAACAAGGATGCAGGGAATGATAGATAACCAACTGCTATACACACAAACGCTGGGAGAGTAACACAAAATGATGCAGTACTTTGAGCCTGGTACAAGCTACAGCCAGTAGACTAACAATGATTGTTAAGGCAACTTTATTTACAAATAAAGGTCATTATTCAAACCATTAAACAAATTATTTCATATTTGAAAATCCATCTTTAAACGTGATAGCTAAAACAAAATGTGAGGCACCTATTAGCAGAGAGAGAGAAAGAGAGATCAAAGCCCTCAAAAGGCTACATACAGTTAAGTAAGAACGATTGACAATACAACTTCAATGTACAAAATAGTAGTCATTTGTCAGGCCATAAATCAAAACAATTTCACATTTGAAAATCCATCTTTCAAAGAACCTGATTACCAAAGTATATTAGTGATAGACAAAGTTCTGAAGAGAAGCAGCTGAAAAGCAACACGAACCAAAAGTTTCAACAGATCTTGATTTTCTCTCAGTAGAGAGGACATCAAATGGGTGAAAAACCGCTGAGGACAAAAGAAATATCAAATCGGGGGCTTCTAAGATCGAAGCCAAGGAGGGATGTATCTAGGGAGAAAAAGAACAGCTGAAAAAATGGGCTTGATGGAGAACAAGAAAAGAAAGAAAATGCGCAACGGAAAAGACAGAGGGGAAATGGAGGGAGAGACGAAGGAAAAACTTTGGATGCCTGAAAATCATACCAAGATCATTAGATGATGCAAGTGACAGGGTCCAATGATTTCAGGTGTTGCATTTACAATAACAATCATGCAAAGCAATATCTTTTTACTATGTTCTGTGATTGTCAATATAGAAATGTGCTATATTGATAAGAGGGTGAAAACTATTTGAGATTTCCTGTGAACATCAACATATATGTATTTTACCTCGCTGACATTACTAACGGCATAGAGTGTTGCCCCAGCAATAACGAGTAAATCTCCTTTGCGAGGGTTGCTGCCTCCTACAACCCAGAATAATAGTTCTCAGATCATAATATGCCCCATATTAACCCATCTTAATGCCTTAAAATAAACTAAAATAGATAGTGGCAATATGAGGTTTATAGTGAAAAAAAAAATCCATGAAAATAAAGGAAAGGTTGGCCACATGCCAGTGCGTTAGTATTGTACAAAATTCATAATTATGACAATCAGCCAAAAGGTTAATAGAATGGGAGGGCCAGTTTTATAATTACAATCCCAATATGCAGATTAAAAGTAACGTATGAAAAATGCAGCAAATGCCAAAACTTTACCTGATCGATCACCTGAATGAACATCTGAAAAAACAACCATAACAAGACCAGCAACACATATAATCACACCAGCTATCTTTCTAAATCTGTACTTTGTTTTCAGGAAAATAAAGGTGAGAAGCATGACAGATGGGATAGACCAACAATCCAGCAGCATGACACTTGTTATAGATGTGTACTGGTAGGCCTTCACCACTGCACGTGAAGTGACAATTAATTAACAAGAGTAAAGATTAATTGATCTTCACATACAACTACTTTCTGACATGTATACAAAAAAACTCATAAATGGAAATTTTTCCTTGTAAAAAAGGCAACACAAAGCGCTACAAATACACAACTGTTTAAACAAGTTACGCACCATAAGCTTCTCTACTGATTTCGGTAAATTACATTTGAGTTTAATGTGTTGTACATAAACAAAAACTATTCTAAATATAAACTGAACTCCAGATTAACAGCAGCGATGCAAGCATTATATTTATGGTTCAATGTTAACTCATAATATCACGTGGCTAGCTACTTATTCTTTCAAATGTTCATAGCAAAAATATACTGAAACAAACAAATACCATGTAGACAGTTAAGTCTAGGGCAGTAAACGAACCGAATACGAACGAACGAACTGATATCTCTGTTCGTTCATTTGTTTTTTAGTGCCGTTCGTGTTCGTTCGTTTGTTTGGTAGAGATTGTTCGTTAATATTCATGAACAGTTCGCGAACACATGTTCATGAACAAATATTCATGAGAACAAATTAGATATTAAATATTAAAAATCCTTCATATAGATTAAATTTCACATGCAAATTGAAATCATCTAACACAAAACCTTAAATACAACACAAGTCAACAATGTTTTATTAAAATTGATAATTACTATTTTAAATACAATTTGTATTATACACATATACATATATTGGTATACATATATTAAAGTATCATATATATATGTGTGTGTATACACATATGTATAACATATATATATATGTGTAAATGGCCAATAGATAAGATCATAGGAATGAGATCTTAATTTATTATGAGACTTTTATTAATTTTATTTCTATACATTATGTTTAAAATTTTTAAAAAAAAATTATTTTAAGTATAATTAACTAATTTAATTTTATAATTATTTTATTGTTATATTTTATTAATTTTTTAAGCCAACAAAGTTATATTGTATAAATATATTTAAAAATTAGGTACTAATTTTTTAGGTTAATGTCTTAAAAATAGGGTATATATTATATAACTTATATAATATAAGTAATTTTAGTATTTTAATAAATAACAAACAAATAATAAATGAACAACAAACGAACAACAAATAACACTTTAAATGAACGAGTTATAAACGAACATAAACGAACGAACAATAAATAAACAACAAATGACACTTTAAACAAACGAACAATAAATGAACATAAACGAATGAACAACAAATGACACTTTAAACAAACGAACAATAAATGAACATAAACAAATGAACAACAAATGACACTTTAAACGAACGAATAATAAACGAACATAAATGAGCCTATTCGCGAACAAAAACGAACGAACCATACCTCTGTTCATGTTCAGTTCGTTTAACAAACAAACACCAAAATGTTGTTCGTGTTCGTTCGTTAAGCTTAATAAACGAACATAAAACGAACAAAAAACGAACGAGTTCACAAACAGGTCGTCAAACATTCTGTTCGTTTAAGCCCCTAGTTAAGTCTTTCTTAATCAAATACCCCATGGTCACAATGATGCTACTGAATTAACATTAATTCCCAGCTTAATTCTTATTCATCACCTTACATATAGTTTCTCTTCAGTTTCTACTTATTTATCAAGGTGAATTAATAAAGTGCCTATCAAATTGCAAGAATATTCTTTCAGCGAATGGGATATTACAAGAGGCATAGAACTGGATAAAAATAGTTATTGCAAATGGGAAAAGAAACTGCGACTAAACTTGGTTGAATTATAAGAGTATCTATCATGATTAACTGTAGAGGGTTTTACAAAGCAAAATCAACTAGGGAGATAAGCAAGAAAGTTTCCGCTAAGACTTCTGTATCAATTAATTAATCTCAAAGTCTGCAATTTCTTAGAAGCTCAAAGGCTTCGTTGAATTATAGGAGTATCTATCATGATAACCATAGAAGGTTTTACAAAGCAAAATCATCTAGGGCAAGAGGCAAGGAGGTTTCTGCTAAAGACTTCCGTATCAATCAATTAAGCTCAAAGTCCGTAATTTCTCAGAAGTGTCCCGCTCCTGCATATCTTTTGGTTTTTTAGTCAGAATATAAGTTTAGTCTAAAATAAAAAAAATTAAAAAATGAAAAATATGTGCAGCAAGATAAATCAAATCAGCGAAGTTTCATGGGAAGAACATGATACGCTTACCAAGATAATTGGCCTCCACATCTACCAAACCAAGAACAACATAATAATACCATTTTGCCTGCACAAATTCCAAATAAAGCAGCCAAACTTAGAAATCCTTGACGGAAAGCGTTAATAAAAACAAAACCTACCTCTGAAAAGGGCACCAAACACATGAACTTTTAATCCTATAATGGGTGTATGCATCTATCAAGGAAATAGTAACCAAAGCCAGATTATTCATCTAGAGGCCACTGAGACACATAGCTTGGCCCATTAGATATCTCAAGAACCATTAACTGCTACCTTGTTAGTTGCATTCTTTGCAATCATGACTAGTATTTTGTTTACATATAAAACCAATTTACAGAAGTTTCTCTTTACATGCTATTTACGGCTACAAGCATTGCTTGGATGCATACCTGCCGAGGACATACCATCACAAATCATAATCCTGGGTAATAAAATATTTAACCCAAAAGGTAGGCATGCAATCAAATTCTAAACATATTCCGAATCCACTCAGAGTTGAGAAGAAGATATATCAAAGCAAAGAAATACCTTAAGCGCTTGCCTTCTGTAAAGCATGACACTTCCATAGACAATGGTCAACAGTACATAATTTAGAAACGACTGAGATGTTGGAGCATTGATTCCTATTAGTCACAATAAATAAGAGAAATAAATTACCAATGGGATGAGATCACTAAGCACATGGAAAATTATCTTTAAAGAATAATCAAATGATGCACATAATTCGAAAACCATGTGAATGCACTATTCTTTCTTTTTCTAACTTTGCGTTTGAGCTTTGACAATCTAATAGAACATAGGACAAGCCGTGGCAAGTGGCAACAGACAACAGACCTCACATTCCATAGGAAGAAAAGAACCAGTTGTCAAAACACAGAATATCAAATTTAATGCACAATGAGTAAGAACAAGAAGAACAGTCAGAAGAAAATACTGAAATTAAAACAAGAAATACAGCTGATCAAACTAAAAATTCAGCCTTTTTTAATCTACTATTTTGAACAGGCAGTAGCAAAAATTTTCAAAAATCTACAAGACTTCTATGAGAGAAAAAAGCTCCATTCTTTGCAATCAATTAGCACAAGAAACACAACTACATGTTTAAAACTCCACAATCAATTAAATTAGTAAAGAGTTAAAGCTATAAAGCAAATGAAACTAATTGATTTATATTTCTTTGCCAATCCTACACCGATTTTTCATTAAAGGGTACATTTCCATGTGCTCAATATTGACAAAACCAAAAGAAAAATACCAAAAGTATTAGAGATGAAGCATAAGCAAACAGAAACCTTTTTTAGCGAGCTCAGAGGAAGAGAAGCCAGTAGAAGTGATCAGAAGAGACAGAAACTGCCCCAATCCAAGTCCAACCAACGTCTTCTTCGTCCAAAACTGGTTAAAATTAATCATTGTCTCTCTCACACAACTCTCAATACCAAAAAGTAACCACCAAGATGTTTGAAAGAAAAAAGGACTCTTGCTAAAAACCCGGGTCAGAAAAACCAAATGACTCAAAAACCAATTAGCCTAAACTCCTTTAAAAGCTTCCAAAAGCACCAGACTTGTCCAAATACAAGATACCCCACCAATGGCTTTTGTCTCTGTAGGTAGTGAAAAGACTCGGTGACGGCTTGACAGTGAAAAGGCAAAGCTTTTCAATTTTAATGTGAAAACTAGCACTGAACCAATGGCTCTGTTGAGTTCCCAAATTCTTCAACCGGACTCTCTCCGGCCATTGAATATTGTTTCCATAAAAAGAATAAAAAATTAAAAATTATTTCTCTCTCCTTTCGAAGGAAAAATGGTTGTGATACCACCGTTGAATTCGGCCATCTTATTTTGTTCATTGAACGATGGAAACCAATGCGATTACGACAGAGAATTTCTATACATATTCATTTTTTTCTTGCACTTTATTTTATTTAATATATTACTGTTCATTCAAAGTAAAAATGGATGTGAATTCGAAGTAAAAATGGATGTGAAGACTGAAGAGAAAAGATTAGGTGTATTTAAAATTATTCTTACAATAATACCAACAATAATTGTGGAGCTTTGATTATGAAAACATAAATAAATTTGCTAATGAGGTCAAGCATGTCGGTCCAAAATATAATTTTCAGGCGTATCTTTCAATCATGAATTAGAAACTGAATATTGCAATTTGTGCGAATAATTCATTGCTTGAATGATTAAAAAATTCCGAAATACGCCGATAAGATTTGAGTTGAATTTTAATTAAAGACATTAATTTTTTTCTTTTAATTTAAGATATTAAGATTTGTTTTTTTAAATTCATATAAATAAAAATAAATAAAGATTCTAATACTTTTATTATTTTTTTAAATTTTTTATATAATTTAATTTGAATTTGTATTGTTTTTAATTTTTTATTTAAATTTTTATATTGTTGTATTTTATTAAAATGAATTTCTGTATTATAATTATTATAATATATTGATAGTGAAGTAGTGTTAATAGATGATATGTATCTTTTAAAAATATATAAAAAATTAAATAAACAAAAAATGAGACATGTGATAGCTTTTTAATTTTACTGTGAAATTTAAAAATTTTACTGTCAATGTTTAAAAATCCTATATAAATTTTTTGAAAAAAAATATAATAGGAGGTTGGACCAAAAAAATATTATATATGAGTTTAGATAGAATTAAATTTCATAAAAATGAATTTGAATAAGAATAATCTCTTATCTCAATCTAACTCGGCTTGATTTATAAATAAATTTGTTCTCAAACTTAAAAGTATTCATGGATCAGACTGAGCCGAGTTTAGATTGAATTTATGCAAAATATTAACAGATTAAAAGTGAGTCCATACTCGATTCAGATTTTTAAACTCTAATTCGTTTAATAATTTTAAATTTTTATCTAAATCAACTTAAAATTAGAACCAACTTTCGAATTTGAATAAATAACTCAGTTTTTGAATAAATATACCCTAATTCACCATAATTGTCGACCAAACCAGGATTTGCCATAGCGTCATAAGCTTCATCCATTATTATTATTATTATTATCTTGGTCATACACTTTTTGACGATGGATTCGCCTGACTGTTCTTTGCTTTAAGTGGGCATGTAGAATTGCCAAAAGCACAAAAGTAGACTTCATTTAAAATTCCACAAAGGATGGGACAGAATTCCTCTTTTTCCTGCTGAGTTGGTTGTTGAGCTTGACATTCAATTTCTTTTCTATTTTGTAAAGAAAAAGTAGCATTCCATTTCCAATTTTTCATAAATTATGAAAGTAGAAGTAGCAAAACAAGAATGTCAAATTTTTTTAGTTGGAATAGTTATATCTCATGTAAATGAACAAAAAAATACAAAAAAAAAATAAAAAAGTTGGTTTAGTGGTGTAAGATTCACTTAGTTTCTAAGTAATAACGATCCATAACGAGCAATTCCATATTTGAATTCTCACAATGTTAAATTTTTTTGGACTAGCGCCTGCCACAATTATATATTAATCATTGTGGTTTACACAAAAACAAAATGAAAAAGCATAGTACTATTTTCAGAGAAATTTTATCTTGCAAGGTTTAAATTTCATTGAAAGATAACAAAATGATACATCTTTTTAAAATATATTTAAAAAATAAATAAAAAAAAAAAGATAAATGGGCATGTGATAGAATTTTCCTTTTACAGTATGAAAACGAACTTTTATATTTTGTGCAAATGAGATTGGAAAGAAGATAGGAGAAAAAGGTTATATATTAAGATTTAAATTCCTAATCTATGAATTTAGGCTTAACTCAAACTAGATTTAAACTCATGCGATGCACAGTAAAGATTTCATTTTATAATAAATTTTTAAAAAATAGAATAAAATTATATAAAATTCTTTTACATATTAAAAACACTTGATGGATATACAAAACAAAGAAATTAAAAAAAATTTGAAATCAAATCTAATTAGAAATTGTTTAAATTAAATATATTAAATATTAAATAAATTAATTAAATAGCTACAGTATTAATTAAAACAATTCTTACTACGTTAATTGTTAATAAATTTTTGGTTAATGTTTCATATTTGAAAATGATTTATTATTAACATTAGAAAAAAAAATTTAAAATTAAATATAATAAATATTAAATAAATTAATTAAATAGCTACAATATTAATTAAAACAATTCTTACTATGTTAATCGTTAATAAATTATTGGTTAATGTTTCATATTTGAAATGATTTATTATTAACATTTGAATTTAGATGATTATAAATTAATCTTATTTTAATTAATTAGAGTTGAAAACTCTATTTTTTAGGATCTTGAAAAAAAAACTTTATTTATAATAGTTCCAAATACAAAAAGTAAGTAAATAAAAAATAATATACTATTTGAGTTTTCTTTTTAAATTCTAATCAATTCAAAATAATTAAATACAACATTTAAGATAGTATATATTTTAAAAGAATAAATAATATACATGGATATTTTCTTTTTTTTCCAAAAAAATGATTAAACAAACAAATAAACAAAATGATTGGACAAATAAATCTAAAAAAGAAATGAAAAAAATTGAAAAAATTAAGAAATGAAATTTAATTCAACGCTAATACACACACACACATATAGATATATATATATATATATATATTTAAATACCCATTTTTAATTTTTTCGATAAAAGATTTAAAACTTTAGGATAATTCCTGTTAAAATATACGGATATTTTTTAATTTAAAAATAACAAAATAAGTGATAAAAGAAAAATCAAATCCTTAGATAAATTTCTTTTAATACAATCCTTACATAAATTTTATTTGATTTAAATGTAGTTAAAACTGTTGAAATTTATTTTTTTAAAATTTTAAATATTTTAAAATTAGATGACTAATTTAATAGGATTACTTTATAGAAAATTAAAATTAATTCATTACTTTAAGTATAAAAAATTAAGCTAGCAAAGTAAACTTTTATATATTTATATAATATATAAAATTATTATACAAAACTGAATTTTAATGAAATTAAAAGTTTAACATTTGATCAATGATCAAATAACTTTGGGTGAGCATTTCATACTTTAATGATGACAAAAAAAAATTCATCTTGCCCTGCATGCCCACTACTTAGTGTTTATATGAAATACATATATTTTTTCTTTAAAAAAGAGCATCTAAATAAAAAAATTATATCAAAATTAATTATTTTTATAAATATGTTTTATATACTGATAAAAGATGTGTAAAAAAAATTGATAAATAATATGTGATTTTTTCTTTAATTTTAATATATATATATAAAGAGAGAGAGAGAGAGAGATGTTTGTCTTGGAGAAATTGAAATATGCACTTGATTTAAAGAAGTAATTTATTTGTTTTATGTTTTTAACGTATATAGATTTTTATCTTTTAAAAAATTGAAAAAAATATTATTTTTATTTTAAAATATTGCATGTGTCAAAATTTTGGGTTATCCACATAAGATGTCTTACTTTGAATCAACTACTTTGGTTTATATATATACATATATAAGATGATTCATGCAATCACTCTAAAAAACTAACATCTATTAATTCTCAAATTCAAATCTTAATACCTATAATTTCTTCTCTTATTTTCAAACTTTGGCTTTTGACCCTCTTTGTACAAAAAAGAAATCTCTAATATACTAAGGATAATTATCTTATACACCGTCCGTGGAATTTTTTTACTCTACAAACAGATTAAGATGGTGACACATGCCTTATTTTATTTATTTTTTATTTTTAATATTTTTAAATTACATATGTTATCATCCTAATCCTGCTTGATAGTATATAGAAGATTAATCCATATACTAAAACCACTTCTTAAATGATTGCTAAAACAAATTGGTTGGACCTTAAGTTTGATTATTTCTATCCTTTTATACATCCTAGTACCAACCATTTAAAACAAGATTTGCCATTGCAATTGATTCCAAAGGCCATTTCAAAATGGCCAGACAGGTTTTTGGTTCATGAAATCTTAAAGTATTTATGGTGGAATAGGTTTCTGATAAATTAAGGATTCAATTAAATATTTTATTCTTCTACTTCTTTTTTATTTTTTTTTCAAATCATTATAATTGATTGAAACTTTTCTGAAAATAAAAGCAAAATGCTTATCACGAGACTATATTCCCGCCATCATATTTGTTAAGATTATTCGATTTAGGTTGGTGGACATGCACTAAATAGGCACATGAACGTGTAAAGCTTGCATAAAAACTAAAAAGTATACTTTATATAATCCTATATATATAATATAATGTTCTTATGGTTATTACCTTATATATATTAATTAAATTTGTAATTTAGAAAGTATCAAATTCAAAAATTGAAATAGAAAAAATGAATTTAATATCATTTAAAATGCAATAAATAATGCTAAAATCACATTAGACATATATGGAGTCCTTTCAATGCGATAAAAATCTTATTTTTAAATGACATTGGACGTCACTCAAACAGATTCATCAACATTCTGACAATCCAAACGATAAAAATCTCTCTTCATCATGCTTCAAAAATGAGATATTATAAATGAGAAAAAAGACAAATCCTATTAAGTAGAGGAAATCATATAAATCAAGAAAAAAATGTGAGGTGTTGACTGTTGTTTTGGACCAAAATCTATGACAAATTTCCACCTAAAAAAATCTATGATAAATTTGCACAAAAAATTCTACCATAAAATATGTTGAGTTGATAATAAAAAATAAAAAAAATAAAAGGACTTTAGCTCCTTCAAATGGTAAGGCTCATGCTGGCCGTAGAATGTAGGTTCCATTTCCTTTTCACTTTTAGACGAATATAATGTTGATTGCTCAGTTCAATCTTAATTGATTAATGTTTTGATAGATTACAAATTTGCAATGCGGACTTTGACTCTTCGGAAAAGCAAAAGATCATGAAATAAATGATATGACTTAACTTGCTAGTGGAATTTTTCATTTTCAGCTTTCACTGAATTGCCTTTCAATTCTCCACTAGTAATTTCCACACTATCTTTGGTCAGGAGAAAAGGAAAATGAAAGGGGAAAGTTAGAAGGAAAAAGCAAAGGCAGAGAACGAAAGGAACCTGTCTTCTTTTCTAACTTGTGTTGGTATCAAAAACATGAAAATAGAATAAAAATTTAATGCTAATTTTTTTTTTGGAAAAAAATGTAACTATAAATTAAAATTAATAATTTTATTTGATCAAACGATTCTCAATTATCCGTGAAAATTATAAATTTTGGAACGTGACATTGAAAGCTACAAACAAATAAATTTGAACATGCATGTTCGAGTTTGGATAATATGAATTTTTTGTTTTTTTTAGTTTAGTTTGCTTTGAATTCGGACTAATTCAAATTATTCTTAGATTTTATATAAGATATAACTATATCTTAGTTTTAGTTATTTTAAATTCATGTTTCAGTAGAGAGAAAAATATTACAGTCTATGGATTTTAATAAAGAGGTGATGACAGCTCATTATCTATAAATTGTAGAAAATATAAAGTAAAAAGAAATATTAAATAGTTTAAACTCAAATATCTCCAAACTTGAAAATCGATTATTTCTTCAATGAAATGATATCAGGATAAGCTTGCCCTAGTTGTCAACTAATACTATCTCTTCGGCATGGAAAAGACCATTCTGATCACTATGCAACGAAGAGGATGTCAATAAAATCATACTTGCGTTGAGGCATGATAAATTTTGTTGAAGTGAGGTAATTTCATACTATTTGTCAAATAAGAAGATTTTTGTTATTTTATCCATTTAAAGTTGAATTTTTTTTTCATTTATTGTCAATTAATTTTAGTTTAGATGTTTAAAAAGATATTAAAGTCTAAGTCTTATTCTATGATTTATGCATATTACTCATTTTGAGTTTCTCACATAGTAGCTTTTTTTTTCTTTTAATTTCTGTTACACTTTATGAGAGTCTGTAGTTTTATATTAAAATTAGACTTTTTCATCTATTGTCAATTTATCAATTTATTTTGGAGTGGATGCATAACAATTTCAAGTTAGAAAAAAAAATGATATATTTTGTTTACCTCTCTAAGACTTTGTTTAGTAGAGTGGAAAGAAAAATGGAAAGAAAGAAAATTGAAAGGAGGGAAAATTGAAAAGATGGAAAACTTTAATTTTTTCCCTTAGATGTGCTTGGTATAAAAGATGAAAAAATGGATGGAAAGTATATTTCTTTCCTCCTATTGCTAGGTAGAGTGAAAAAATGAGAGGAAAGAAAATTAAAAATAAAATGATTTTACCATCTTACCTTTATACAAATATTTATTAACTATAATTGTTTTTGGATAATTTTTTTTGGCATTTATTGAATTTTCATTTTTAATGAGATTTTAAAAAAAATATCTTGTCAAAATAATTCATTAAGAATTAATTATTATAATTAATTAATTATTTATATAATTAATTAATTAATTTATTAATTATTGATTAATTATGTAATGACTAATAATTGTTAAATACTTAACTCAACCATGAATAATGTCAAAAAAATTGTCTAATACTAATAGAATTATTTTTATACAAAAAACTTGATATGCCATATATCAACCACCAAGAAAATAAAAAAAAACATAGATGTTGATATATATTAATGCATCAAGTACTATAAACAAGTCCATATTCAAAGTATTTCCATCCAAGAGTATTTTCTATTTTTTTCATTAGTAAGGAAAATCAACCTATGTTCCGAGCAATAAAAGTACTATAAACTTGCTTCAATGCAGAATTCTTTCAAATAACTCTGAATTGCCATATTTATCAGAGAAAAGTCCAGTCAATGGCAATGCATGCTCAACTTGCTTCAATGCAGAGTTCTTTCGGACCTTGACACAGTATCGCAAGTTAACACCAAGTTTGGAGGTCCAATCTTCTCCAATTTCATCATGTTCATCATCAATTGCAAAATTGATCAAGTTTAGATCCTCCTGGGATGCAGCAACCAATGGAACCTCAGTATAATAGAAAGGGATACCAATATCCTCCGCAACAGGTATTGCATATGCCTTTATTTTCTGATAGTCTACAGAGATCAGATAAAAGAAGAGTAAATTACCAATTCATAACAACAACGATGCAAATATATGAAATGCACTCATTCTAAACAGAATGATGCATGCCAACACAGATTGAATGGTTGAACAGATAGCAGCAAGTATTACATATGAAAGAAAGTGCAAATTAATTAATGGTGACAAAACACTCGATAACTTTTATCAATATTTAAAATCATTCAACAAATCTTTAATTTTTCTTGTTTTTGAAGGGTGGTTTTTAAGAAATGGAATGTGACCAAAATATACTTGCTGGTTTACTGATTTGATATATAGAATAACGGTGCAGACAGATCTAAAGCCAATCCCACCTGAATGGCAAATTACCAGCATATTTGCTCCACCTTTGGACTGCAAAAGCTCCTCAACTTGAATAGCATGCTCCAGGCAGAAAATCCGAGGCCTCATATATTAATTAGAAGTGTCCCATCCTTCAGGAAACTTAGTTATTGAAGGTGATGGGGCATCCTTGGAGGGTAGAGATAGATCAGCAACATGATTGACATTGTCTGCAGAACAAAGCACTAGTTTTACTTTACTCATGACTTGACAAGCCCAAAAAGGTGGTGAAGCAAATTGATCCTGTTCAATAAATGCTTTCATTTCCTTCCAGGAAACCAACTATAGTCTATAGCATCAATAGCAAATAACCCTGTGTATCATACGCAGAAAATGACATATCTAAAATAAGTGAGAAAAAACACAATTTCAGCATACGCTTCTTATAAAAACCATGTGATAAATCAGAACACGACAACCAAACTATACATAATATCAAAGGATCAGCATAATTGTTTTGTAATAATTACAGTAGAGGTTTTGCATATTTAAGCGATAATGTAGGAAAAGAGCTACTTTCGAGGAGTTTTGAGACAGCCACAACAACTTCTTTAAGACCTGGTGGCAGATCCATTTCCATGCCAAGTATTACTTACAAGTATTACTTAATTATCATGTTGTTTTGTTCATTAAACAGAGCTTGAGAAAAAGACGGCTATCCTAAAGAGATTTTGGTTCTGTTTGAAAAATGGTTTAAGGCAGTCAAATGTCATGCTTTGGCATCAAAATGTCCTTTTTGAAGCTTCAAAATATAGAATCGTTAGACATGTTTTTTCATTCTACAATGATGATTTGTTTCCAAAGACATGCTTAATCATAATAGTGTATCTAGCACCAACTAGGTCTATAAATATTTTCATAAATATTCATTTTCACTTAATTTTTAATACAAATCTTATTGAACACTGAAAATTTTCATACCTCTTTCTTTCACTTTCTTTTTCTGGTTTATTGATTATAAAGAGTTCAAAAAAGGAATTTAAAGTGTAATGAATTCTTCTTAGTAATATTTATTGATATTGAGAATAAAGTTTTCAAAACCATTTACTTAAATATAAAGAAATATTGTTTTCAAGATAATTTTTTATAAGTACCTTGTTTACAAATATTTCTATTTTTTAAAACAAATTCTTCAAATTAATTACACTAATCTACGACCACATACGACAAAGAATTGTTCTTGGGTGATTATCAACTGCAGATTTTTGTCTTCTCAAGCTGATCTGTTATAAAGAGTAAAAATTTTGAGCAAGAGAAATAGATGCTGTCATAACGTTTCCTAGACCTAGGACGCTAGACATTAAACAAATGGAGTCGCCACCAATCTTTTTTTTTAACCTAGGTGTGATTGGCCACCTAATGACTCTAGGACTGGTCTACATTTTAAGTTTTGGGTTCGGGAGTTCATTTACGTGTAGGGAAGGTTATAGCACCCCTACAACGCCCAAAGTTGGTACCATTTTAATCTTGTATTATTTTAACTTAGTCTTAGTTACATGGCCTTTATATTTTATTGTTTAAATATTGAAAATTCTTTTAAGAATCCTCCATCATTCTGAATGAATTCTTAAAAAATCTTCTCACCTCAAGAGTATTCAAGGGGTACCATTCGACTCCCATGAAGAGGCTCCATCGTCGGAAGTATTTTAGAATTTTATTATTCCTTAATTTATTTTTTATTTAATTATTTTTATTATTTTTATTTATTTATTTTAAATATTTTTATATATCATCTATTAATATTTTTAGGATTATTGGTATTTAATATTGAAAATATCTCCTAAATTTTCCATCATTCTGGATAAACTTAGGAGAACCCTCTCACCTAGGAATTCCTCAAGTGTTACTCATTCGCAATCGCCTTGAAGATTCCATCATCGGAATTATTATTTAATAATTTATTAACTTTATTAATTATTTATTTTTATCTTTATATAAATTTTATTATTATTATGTTTTTATCTTTATTTAATATTTGTTTATCTTGAAAATGCCTTCTAAATCTTTCATCGTTCTGAATAAATTTAGAAGGATCTTTTCACTTAAGAATTCTTCGAGTGTTACTCATTCGTAATCACCTCAAAGATTCCATCATCGGATTTAATTGTATAATTAACGTTTTTTTTATTTATTATTATCTTAAAATTTTCACTATTATATTTATTTTATATATATATATATTACAATTATGATTTTTTTCGTGTTATTCTTTTTTTTAATTATTTGGAGAATACAATTTAACCTTCATTTTTTTTTGAAAATGCCTTTTAAATCTTCCATCATTCTGGATAGACTTAAAAGAATTCTCTTACCTAGGAATTCCTCGAGTGTTACTCATTCGTAATCGCCTCGAAGATTCCATCATCGGAATGATTTTAATTTTATTAAATAATTTTCATTGTTCATTGGAAGATTTATTCTAATTTTTTATTTATTTATTTTTATCCTTTATTTTAATTCTTATTTTAAACCTTATTTATCATTATTCTTATATTTATACCCATTTATGACTACTCTTATTAAACACTTTTTACTTTCTTAACAAAACATCAAAAACGTGTACTAGCTAACAAAAAAAAACTGCATTCATAAAATATAAACAATTCTAAAGCATAAAGACATACCTATGCTGTCAGTAGAATGATGGCCAAATATATTTGCTTTTAACTTTGACTTCACGTGGGCTTCAAATACAACCGGATACACACTTTCAAGCAAACTTCGTGGGGATCAAAGCCGAACGTTTGAAGCTGCTGAGCAATTTGATATTTCCTCAACGACCACCCATCATTGCCTGGATCGTGAGAAAATTTTGAAGTCGTCGCTGCTTGAGCTCCCTTTCTTCTTTGCTTGCTGTGTGATTTTTTATGCTGGCTGCCTTCTTTATGAATTTTTCTCTCCGAATTCTTCCTCCCCTAAGTTATGGGTTTAACCCCTTTTTATAGTCATAAACTTGTTAGAGTCCTAATACAACTAAACATATTCTATTAATTATCTTTTATTTTTAATATTTTATCTATTTAATTTTTATGTTAATCCTAATCTAATTTTATCAATTTTAATGTTAATTATCCTAAAAAATCTAATTATCTTATCCTAAAAATATTTTAATTTATAATTATCTAATAAATCCTAACCTATATTACTATTTATCTCATATTAATAAAATTATCCTAATCTATTAAATATTTCTAATTTAAATAATCCTAATAATGTTAATCCTAATTTTTCTAGATGTTAATTCAAAATGTCAATTCAAAATTTACAAATTATTAGTTTTTTTACAACCCGGACAAAATGAGGTGTCTACAGCTGCCCCTCTTTGCACATTTTCTGAAAATCAGGAATTGTGCAAAGACAATTAGACAACTATTTTGTTCAGATTTACCTTTTTTATTTTTTTATATTTTTTTATTTTTTGCGAAGTATTTACAATTTTAAGAAACATTTAGTTCCTCTCACCAAAGGCTGTAAGACTTTGAAAAATAACCTTTTGCTCCTCTCACCAGAGGCATTGGAACTTCGAAACATAACCTTGTGCTCCTCTCACTAGAGGCAATGAAACTTGGAAACATAACCTTGTGCTCCTCTCACCAGAGGCATTGGAACTTCGAAACATAACCTTGTGCTCCTCTCACCAGAGGCAATGAAACTTGGAAACATAACCTTGTGCTCCTCTCACCAGAGGCAATGAAACTTGGAAACATAACCTTGTGCTCCTCTCACCAGAGGCATTGAAACTTTGGAAACATAACCTTGTGCTCCTCTCACCAGAGGCAATGAAACTTGGAAACATAACCTTGTGCTCCTCTCACCAGAGGCATTGAAACTTTGAAAAATAACCTTGTGCTCCTCTCACCAGAGGCATTGAAACTTTGGAAACATAACCTTGTGCTCCTCTCACCAGAGGCATTGAAACTTGGAAACATAACCTTGTGCTCCTCTCACCAGAGGCATTGAAACTTTGGAAAAATAACCTTGTGCTCCTCTCACCAGAGGCATTGAAACTTTGGAAACATAACCTTGTGCTCCTCTCACCAGAGGCATTGAAACTTGGAAACATAACCTTGTGCTCCTCTCACCAGAGGCATTGAAACTTGGAAACATAACCTTGTGCTCCTCTCACCAGAGGCATTGAAACTTTGGAAAAATAACCTTGTGCTCCTCTCACCAGAGGCATTGAAACTTTGAAAAATAACCTTGATAGTGGTCCTCTCACCAGAGGTTATACCACTATGAAAAACTTCCAAATCTCTTCCTTCTGGAGACTATTACCTTCTGTGAAAATTCATAATATCTTCCTTCTGGAGACTATGAAAACCTTTACCTTCTGTGAAATTTCCTAATCTCTTCCCTCTGAAGATTAGGAAAGATTTTACCTTCTATGAAATTTCATAATCTCTTCCTTCTGAAGATTATGAAAGACTTTACCTTCTATGAAATTTCCTAATCTCTTCCCTCAAAAGATTAGGAAAGATTTTACCTTTTGTAAATCATGAAGTTGGATGAAACCAAATGTTGGAATAATGTGACCTAGGCGAAACCAAAGGTCAAAATCAAAACAATCTGGATGAAACCAAAGATCAAAAATGGGATGACTTGGACAAAACCAAAGGTCAGAAACAAAGTGATCTGGACAAAACCAAAGGTTGAGAATGATATGACCTGGATGAAAACAAAATCAAAAATGGGATAACCTGGACAAAACCAAATGTCGTAAACAAAGTGATCCAGATGAAACCAAAGATTGTGCCAATCTAAGGAAAACCCTCACATAATTATTTGCCAATTTAACTGATCTTAATACCACAGAATGGTGCCAATTATTTTAGATTAAAAATCTCTTTTAATTTCACTCGGCTTAAAACCACACATCTATGCCAACAAAATTATTTTTTGCAACTCTCAAATTTAATCTCACGTGAGTCACTTTTAAAGATCCTATCATTATCTTTAATTTCAAGAAAATCTCATCATTTAAATCTCATTTTGAAATAATTCAAAATCTAATCTCATATCTCTTCAAAATCTCATCCTTTCCCTAAAATTTTTCATCTAGGTACCTTATCATTTTTTCAAAATTTACTCAACAAATGATTTCCCTCAAAATTTGAATTTCTTTCTTACTTGGACATATGCAATGAATACCATGTATGCCATGCATGTAATGCATATGTTTAGATTTCACCTCTCATTTCCAAATACATGCAATGAAATGTCATAATTGTCATGCATGAATGCAAATATTACACAATGTCCAATCAGATCATATTTTCTATCAAATTCATTTTTTCTAATTATAAAACCATTCATTCAATCTTTTCTTTGCCCCATCAAGATTACTATCTTCAAATTTATTAGAAAATCATTCAATTCATCATTTTAAAAAAAAACTCAATTTCTCATGAATACAAAAAATTTGCCCCTCAAGTACTTCCCAAAAAATTCATAACTACAAAGGCTTTCCTTAAGAACTTTTCATCATTTTAAATTTTACAAAGACTCATATCTTCAAGAACTACAAAAACTTGCCCCAACAATTTTTCATCACATTAATTCTCGAAAGGTCTCACAAGAACATAAACTTACCCCAAAGTCATTTCATTGCTTTCAATTTTCAAAAAGTTTCATGACAACAGAAGGTTGCCCCACACCATTTTCTTTCATGTTTAGAATAAAACATTTGATTACATCTCTTAAAAATTGGTAATTGCTATCTTGAATGAACAAGTGAATCACAGTTGGTTTCTTTTTCAAGATGATTTGGCATACCAAAGAAAGCTTGGTTATCAAAACAAATTTGGTAGGAAAATCAACGTTGCTTCATCTAGGCTCACAAATGAAAGGAATTTTCTTGAAAATTGTCTTTTTGAAATGATTTCTTTTTAGAACACAACTCATTTAAGCACTCTCTCAATTTTCTTGATATATGGCAATTAACAAATATCAAACTAGCCGTAATGGGCTCAAAATTTGGGTAAGGAAGGAAAAGGTTCAAACTTTGGAATAAATCTTCAAGGTGATGAATTTTTTTTGGGTTTCTCAAAAGGTTTTATTTGAAATTATCATTCCATTGGTCGCCTTGGTCAATCATATGTATAAATGTCTTGAGTTGCTTTGAAAAAGATCCCATTATTGCTCTAAACTGCCCTTTTTGGGGTTTTCACCTTAGAGCTTAATTCTTCTTCTTCTTCTTTTTTTCTTTTTTTTATTGATCATTCTACCATGCATTTGAGAATCCAAATTTCATTCAAAACCAAAATGATTAATGTTTTCCAGAGAAAAGATTTTCCAATACAAGCATCTATAATTTGATCAAAATGGGCTTTTAAAGCACGTAATGTAGGCCAGGGTTTAGGGTTAAGAAAGAACGGATAACCAGGCCCAAAATAAGTATTTCAGGGTTCATCAGACCAAGGATCATTTTTCATTATGCGAAGCATTTAAGAATCTTGCCCCATTCTTCATCAATCTTTTTTTTTCATTTCTTTCTTTCTCTTTTTTTTTTCTTTTTTCTTCTTCATCTTCTTTTTCATTTCCTTTTCTCCATTTTTTCAACAAGAATTCTAACTCAAAAGGGTTTCTTTCTTCTTTATTTTGCCCCTGAGATTTTTATGACCGAGCTTTCCTTCCTTAACAAATGGGTCTTCTTTGAACTTTGCCCTCCAGTGTGGAGGGTGATCCTTAGTTAGGGTTGATTTAGAAAGAAATTTATAGGCTCAAATGGGGTAGCAAATGGAATTTTTCTTTTCTTTTTTTTTTTTTGAGAAAGGTAGATGAAAAATGGCCATTCATCATATCAAACGAGACACTTGCATCAAAAAACAATTCTCAGGATGAAAATTTTCTTTTAGCATTCAAAATCATTTGAATTTCTCACATGCATGATATCACAATCATTTTTTCAATTTTCTTTTCTTTCTTTCTTTTTTCTTTTTTCTTTTATTTTTTCTTTTTTCCTTTTTTTTTTTACAACTCAAGCTCAAGATGCATAGGCCCAATATGTAGGAATCTTCATTTTAAGTTTCAGCCAAAGAAAGGTGGACAGGATATGAATCAAATGAAGACTAGTTTACGAACGAATGTTTGAATTATTATAACTCGGCTCTTTCAATCATTTTGCCCCAAGATGTGGGCAAATGATGGCTTTAGAAGAAATGGCTTGAAGGATTTAAGTTCTTTGAAAAATTCAACTGGTAGTGTGTTTGGTCTTTAGCATAGCCTTGATATATATTAAATTACCAAAATCAAGATCTTTAAAAGAGTACTTTATGAATTGATTTCATAAAACTTTTAGAAAATCATTTCATTGATCGAAGCCCAAATAAAAATGACTTTTAAATCCCAACCTGGTGAAAGAAAAATTAGGTTTAAGAAGTCCACACTTATTTTTCTTCGAAGTTCCAGTTTTTTGAGTGGTCTTAACAAAAATGGGTAATGGAATAATTAGTGAAAAGGCTCGAGATTTGTATTCTTGACAGCAATCACCATTTCTATTGAGATTGTTAATACAAAAGTTATTTTTAATCACAAAAAGATATTATGTAGGACTTTTGTTGTCAATCAATCTTTAACTCAAAATATGGAAAGAATTCTCAAATTAAATCAACCTTGAACAACATAGCATACAATTTCTCAAAAATCAATTATTCTCAACCAATAATTTATCTTCAAGAGTGTTTTCAAAATTACGCACAAAATTGAAGGTCGAAAACTGCCCCTCATTCAAATTTTTCTTGTAAACCCTTACTACTTAACCTTTTCCTAAACTTTGAAAACAACTGGGACTCTATCAATTCTTTTTGATTTCTTGAAATGATTTTCTTTACTTTTCAAGAGTAGCAATCTTGACTCCTTGATCTTTGGCATTGAAAAAGCTTATTATGCATGGAAAGATGAGATGGAAAAAGTTGGCATGAAATTAGTTAAAAATGTATATATAGATGCATGAATGCAATGCACAAGGTTAAAATGCATGTCATATAAATTAATGAATGGATTAGCATGAAATGCAAAGATGCTGACAAATTCCTTCATGTGTCCATATTTTCAGGTTTTCTACAACATAGGTTAGACATGGCTCTACCCTAGAGGCTGGTTTCCTAAGTTCCTTTATATGCTGGGTTAAGATATGATAGAAGCTAAAGGTTCCCAAATTGTTCCTTACTATCATCCACTCTGGACTAGTAAGGCACCCTAATCCTCACCCATGACAGGCTACAAATGGAAAAGGTTTTAACTTGAGTGAGAGTATTTTGCTAGCCCATGCGGAGGTTATCACCTCACGAGAGCGGTAGGTACTCTACTCCCTCCTAGAAAGGACTGAGCTCGGGTCGAGAGCTTTATGCATGCAAATGCAAAGTGTGGTGTGTGAGAAAGAACTTCATCTTATTAATGTCCTCATAACAGTAAAGAAATCAACAAAAGAGCATCAAACAACATTAGAACTTAACAAATTTAGACCGTCAAACTCAGACTTAGTATAACACAAGATTAAATTATGGCTCGACTCTCTTAATTGTCCCCAGTGGAGTCGCCAAGCTGTCATAACGTTTCCTAGACCTAGGACGCTAGACATTAAACAAATGGAGTCGCCACCAATCTTTTTTTTTAACCTAGGTGTGATTGGCCACCTAATGACTCTAGGACTGGTCTACATTTTAAGTTTTGGGTTCGGGAGTTCATTTACGTGTAGGGAAGGTTATAGCACCCCTACAACGCCCAAAGTTGGTACCATTTTAATCTTGTATTATTTTAACTTAGTCTTAGTTACATGGCCTTTATATTTTATTGTTTAAATATTGAAAATTCTTTTAAGAATCCTCCATCATTCTGAATGAATTCTTAAAAAATCTTCTCACCTCAAGAGTATTCAAGGGGTACCATTCGACTCCCATGAAGAGGCTCCATCGTCGGAAGTATTTTAGAATTTTATTATTCCTTAATTTATTTTTTATTTAATTATTTTTATTATTTTTATTTATTTATTTTAAATATTTTTATATATCATCTATTAATATTTTTAGGATTATTGGTATTTAATATTGAAAATATCTCCTAAATTTTCCATCATTCTGGATAAACTTAGGAAAACCCTCTCACCTAGGAATTCCTCAAGTGTTACTCATTCGCAATCGCCTTGAAGATTCCATCATCGGAATTATTATTTAATAATTTATTAACTTTATTAATTATTTATTTTTATCTTTATATAAATTTTATTATTATTATGTTTTTATCTTTATTTAATATTTGTTTATCTTGAAAATGCCTTCTAAATCTTTCATCGTTCTGAATAAATTTAGAAGGATCTTTTCACTTAAGAATTCTTCGAGTGTTACTCATTCGTAATCACCTCAAAGATTCCATCATCGGATTTAATTGTATAATTAACGTTTTTTTTATTTATTATTATCTTAAAATTTTCACTATTATATTTATTTTATATATATATATATTACAATTATGATTTTTTTCGTGTTATTCTTTTTTTTAATTATTTGGAGAATACAATTTAACCTTCATTTTTTTTGAAAATGCCTTTTAAATCTTCCATCATTCTGGATAGACTTAAAAGAATTCTCTTACCTAGGAATTCCTCGAGTGTTACTCATTCGTAATCGCCTCGAAGATTCCATCATCGGAATGATTTTAATTTTATTAAATAATTTTCATTGTTCATTGGAAGATTTATTCTAATTTTTTATTTATTTATTTTTATCCTTTATTTTAATTCTTATTTTAAACCTTATTTATCATTATTCTTTTATTTATACCCATTTATGACTACTCTTATTAAACACTTTTTACTTTCTTAACAAAACATCAAAAACGTGTACTAGCTAACAAAAAAAACTGCATTCATAAAATATAAACAATTCTAAAGCATAAAGACATACCTATGCTGTCAGTAGAATGATGGCCAAATATATTTGCTTTTAACTTTGACTTCACGTGGGCTTCAAATACAACCGGATACACACTTTCAGCAAACTTCGTGGGGATCAAAGCCGAACGTTTGAAGCTGCTGAGCAATTTGATATTTCCTCAACGACCACCCATCATTGCCTGGATCGTGAGAAAATTTTGAAGTCGTCGCTGCTTGAGCTCCCTTTCTTCTTTGCTTGCTGTGTGATTTTTTATGCTGGCTGCCTTCTTTATGAATTTTTCTCTCCGAATTCTTCCTCCCCTAAGTTATGGGTTTAACCCCTTTTTATAGTCATAAACTTGTTAGAGTCCTAATACAACTAAACATATTCTATTAATTATCTTTTATTTTTAATATTTTATCTATTTAATTTTTATGTTAATCCTAATCTAATTTTATCAATTTTAATGTTAATTATCCTAAAAAATCTAATTATCTTATCCTAAAAATATTTTAATTTATAATTATCTAATAAATCCTAACCTATATTACTATTTATCTCATATTAATAAAATTATCCTAATCTATTAAATATTTCTAATTTAAATAATCCTAATAATGTTAATCCTAATTTTTCTAGATGTTAATTCAAAATGTCAATTCAAAATTTACAAATTATTAGTTTTTTTACAACCCGGACAAAATGAGGTGTCTACAGATGCCTTCCCATTGCTTTTTGGTATGATGATTTATTGAACTTGGATTTTGTGCTTGAGCCGTCTTTTTCTCAAGCTCTGTTTAATCAGTAAAATATAAAAAAAATGACACGTAAAATTCATGCCTAGTATATTCAGTAAATAACTCTATTGAAAAAAAGGGCATTTTATATTTAATATGAGTAAGATAGGTAAAATAAATATAGAAATTTACACTAGACCATGACAAAGCCACCTACCTAATTAGGTAAATACAAAACACCTAATTCATTGCGATTGCTTTCACCAGTCAATCAATATTTTTTTGTCATTTTTATTGATTAAGAATATGTGCAATAGAAAGTTTATATATCTTGTTAAAGAGCCCAAAAAATCATTACACAGGCAATGACCTCTATTCCTCCAACTAGCTATATGCTTTTGAATAAAGCATACCCATGTAGAAATATCAAGAAAAAGACACCCACCATCAAATATGAACAAGGGAACCAACAATAAAAACAAATGAAATGAGCATAGACAAGCCAAGCATTAATTAACCAAGGAGCTAGTCCACTCTACATGCATTTGTAAAATTTGGAGTTTTTAAGAAGATCTTGACACAAGTAAAGTCCAACAACTCTGTATTACTTGAAACACACTGGATTTTTTGAATTACTAGTAAATTAACTCTTTATTTTCCCTCGCATTTACAAAGGAACAAAGGAAATTGAAAAGAGCTGAATAGTTTATGGACGAATAATTAATCAAGAATTATAGGGTTAAGCCCAGGTTTTCTCAGAAAATCATATAGCAAACAATTAATAAATGAGATTCCATATTCATGGTTAACCATAATCACATAGCAATCAACCAACAAGAGATATTCAAGTAGCATTTATCAATAAGGTTTTGCTATAATTTGCTAAGTTACAAGGGCTCTATAAGTAAACAAGTGCCATTTTTATTTTCCCCACATTACATCTAGCATAACAAAGAACACAGTCATTATATAGACCTGCTTCATCTTGCAATTCACAACTCTAACCTCAAATATATACTCATCTTATTGACAATTGTTTGCCAAATTGTTTGAACCGATTAATTATACTAGTATACATGCTGTCAAACTAGAGAAATTAATCAACCGTAAGCACCAGATTAGAAGCCCAAATCAAATAAAAAGTCAGACCAACCAATATCATTAGCCACTATCATTGATTTTCAGGGAAAATAGCACAAAGGAAAGATCCATTTTCCTTTCCATTTTATCATGAACCAAACAGAAATTGAGGTAAAATAAGGATGGGTTTAAAACATACCTTGTACAATTAGCATGAAATGAAAGGAAATGAAAAAAAATGAAGGAGCTTCACAATCTGTCACTCATCCCAGCCCTCACGGGCAACCTCCACTTAGCCATCACCAACGCCGTTAGACCTAGGCCTCCTTCCTCACATGCGCCTCAACCGCGCCCTAGTTCCCCTTTCCTCGTGGCCACACCCACGCCTAGTAAGAATTTTCTGCCTGCTTTCAACAACCAAAGACAACACTCTTTAATTTGGTCTTTTACTTTACAGAGTTGTCATGGACAATCGGCGGCAGATCGGGAGAGATGGTGTGGTGAGAGTTTTGGAAGAAAAAGAATACTGGGAGAGACGGTGTAGTGAGTTATGAAAGAAAGATAAAAGAAGTTTCAAATGATAATTTTGAATTTTATCAAGGGTAATTTTGTATTTTCAGTTAATATATTCACATGCCAACATTTTCTTTCCTTTTTTCTGCCCAATTTGGACGGATTTTATTCCTTTGTAAGAAGAGAAAATGTTTTTCCCTCACGTTTTCTTTCCTCCTTATTTTCTGTTCTACCAAGCAACCTTAAAATTTATTTTCTTTCCACTTTTCTCTCTCTTCCTTTCTTTCCTTCCAGTTTTCAGCTGTACCAAGCACAGCCTAAATATTGAAAGAAATAGATTAAAGAAAAAAAGGAATCAGGACATAACTGAGCTAGAAAATGTAGCAAAGTGATATTGCTAGGAAATCTACAAATAAAGAGATTGCAATTTTGTAAACGAGATTTAGTCAACAATCAAAATTTAACCCATCGATTGTTATTACCTATAAGAAGAGACTAAATTCAAAGTTTGATTCTTCTTTTGTATTGTCATTGCCATTTTGATTAGCTTTGGTAGAGACAGCAAAAAGATTTTGTCGATAAACAAGATTTGACCAGCAGCTGTTATTTTTTAGGAAGAATTATGTCTAAAATTTGATTCTTCCTACCGCTAATACCTCTTTAGGAAAAAAATTAGTCTATTTATGTGACAGAAAAGAATTAGTTAATAGGAGGGTGAATCCATAAATGGTAATTGCAGGTAATTAGTAAGATTAATATGTTTAATTAAGAAAATAATTCAAAAATTAAATCTTGAGTGCATGTATTCTATAAAGAAAAGTAGTTAGAATTAAGATTTTAATTTTAACAAATTTAACAAACGATGAAAGTTGCATAGGTTGTAACATTTGTCTCATTTGAACAAACCTGATATTATTCCAATTATTAAGGACATAAAAGATACTTTTTTTTTTGTTACAAGAGGAATATTAAATAACTGGGGATGGAGGGTGCTTGGATTCGAACCCAAGACTTACAATATGCCACAACTCATCTTTAACCACTAGGCAACAAAATATGGGAAAAAAATATTTTGAACTTTTTGACAATAAAAACTAAAGAGGTTGTTTGGTATCATTGTGTGTTGTGTATTTTATGTTTTATGTTTTTGAAAATTTTGTTTTGTTTTATTTCATTTTATTAAATTTGGAAACATGTTTGGATGGTTGTTTTTGTTGTAAAACTTTATCAATTGAAGCTTGCTGAAGAGAGTAGATAAAATTTTTAAATTGTAAGAGGTGAACGATTCGAATCAGATAAAAAGCAAATTTTTATCAATTTTAGATTTAAAATAGCACTAGAGCCGCAACGGGTGAATAGTACATGTGTGGTAATAATGCCCAAAATGCTTTCATATTTTTGAAAACAGTAAAACACCATTTTGGTGTTTTCATCAAATTTCAAAACATTTCATTTTATTTTCCATTTTTAAAAACAAAAGCATACTTAACAAACATGTTTTTTATTTTATTTTCAAAAAAATTAAAAACAAAAATATAAAACAAAAACAATAACAAACAACCCCTAAATTGTTAGATCGAAATATTTTGGATATTTTTGTTGGCATAAAATGTCACAACCCGAAGACCGCGACTTTCACCTGATTCTTATACTTTTCTTAGTCTACAAATTTATGGACTAAATTTTTCATTTTCATTTTAAGGTTTGTATTTGGTGTCAGTGTAGTTACTACTTTAATTTCATTGATCCTTTATACAATACTTTATCACACTTCTAAGTTACATCCCGACTCGTTGAATAAAATACGTATTGTGTATTAATTAAAGTCTGTACATGTAAACAAGAGATTTACAAAGAACATATACCTCAAGGCAATGAAGCAGATTCGAAGAATGGTGGCTAGTACCAAGCTTAGATACCATCTCCGATGCCCACTTAGCAGCTCGCATGACAGATGTTAACTTCAATAGTCTGAAAGATATGAAATTTAGTGGGGTGAGCAAAACCACGGCTCAGTAAGATACTAATATAAATGCAAGAGTAGGATTATACTGTCTTAACCGTAATGCTTAAAACTTGCAAGATGCAATTATAGTTAATCCTTTCTATTGGCTCTTATAGGCAATACCGAGAGGGGGAGTGAATCAGTTCTTCGCTAGCCTTAAGCCCGTTTTTCGATTCTTCTAAATTCTCTAGCCTATTTGAATATTTTCTAAGTTCTCTAAGCTAGGCAAGCATGCAATTCAAATTCAATACAATAAGCACAAATATAATTGCAAGTAATTAAAGAGAGTAGGGAAAAAGAAATGTACGCAAGTGATTTATAGAGGTTCGGCAACCTTGCCTACGTCCTCTACCTTGAGACGCTCCCAAGGATTTTCCTCAAATTCACTAACTTGAATTTGTGTTACACTCCCTCTTTTCAAGATTTAAGAGAAACCTCTCTCTTTTTCTAGGCTCAAGAGAAACCTCTTCTCCCTCTTTTTCTAGGCTAAAGAGAAACCTCCCTCTTTTTCTTAGGCTAAAGAGAAACCTCCCCTTTTACAAGGAATGTTTGTGTTTACACGAGATGTAATCAAAGAAAGGCCTCTAGGTAGGCAAGTGATTACAGAAATTAGGCACAAAGAAAAGCCTATACAATATTTGTGCTAAACAATACAAGAGATAAGTGAATGATGGAAGATAAAGACTTTGTAGCTTTTGATTTGTTGTTGAGGCTTGAGGAAGATGAATAAGATGATGAAAGATGTTGCTTGGTTGTTCCTCCTCCTTCCTTTAGCTTCTAAGCCTCTATTTATAGTCCTTTGGATGGTTTGTGGACGTTGGTTGGAGCCAAAACAGAAACTAGCCGTTGTATCTCACAGAAACTAGCCATTGGGGACTTTCTGACTTAAAGGGATCGATCCTTTTACCAAAGGGATCGATCCTTTTCTTCATTTTAAGCTTTCAGGGCATTCTGCCAAAAAGGGATCGATCCCTTTCCCAAAGGGATCGATCCCTTTCCCAATGGGATCGATCCTTTTCTTCCAGAGGGCATTTTTCCTGCACTTTTGGGTTAGAAATGATATGGCTTTTGATTTTAATTCAACCCAAAACATTTATAAGCTTTAAAGGAGTTTTTCTTGACTTTCTCAAATGAAAATATTGTCCAAAAACTTATAAGTAATTTTTTAAACTTATGTTCAATAATTCTTGAGAAAATTACTTAATATTGAAAACCATTTTATAAAGTATTAAGACCCATATGAATATATCATTAAATCATGGTCTTAAAGTTTGATATGAACACTTAAAAATGGATTGAGAAAATCATGTGTGATAAGGCAAATTTACAATATGAATTAAAACATTCAAGCTTATTTAAGTTTTTGTCATTTCAAAATATATATGGCAATTTAAAGCTAACAATCTCCCCTTTTTTGATATGACAAAACTTAATGTAAATTTGCTTTGAAAATTCTTTGATAAAATACTCCCCTCAAATAAAGCAGGATTTTATAAAGCTCCCCCTTAATATAAGCATGGGTTTTGAAAATAAATTTTCAAACTATTTCTCCCCCATTATCTCTCCCTTTTAATATCTATCTCTCCCCCTTTTTGTCATAGCAAAAAGAAGGAAAAATAAAAAAATATGCTTCCCTTAAAATCATGGCTATGTGAGAAGAGATAAAAGAATATGCTCCATCCAACAAGAAACATGTTAGTACATGGGACTCATAGCACAAATAAATAAGTCAATTGTTCATAAAGAGTATGAAATATTCATGCAAAGAACATGACTTATGATCCTATACCAATTGTTTATAAATAATTTTGCAAGAAGTTCACAATTGGTAATTAATGAAGCAAGTTGTGTATAAATATCTACTAAGGACTATGACTTGCTCATTTCAATTCTATCAAGCACCTAAGTATATCAATTATTCTTTTAAGTCCAACTAAGGTGCATGGCAATACATCATGATTATGAGCTGAAATTATATAACATATCATATGCATGTGCTCATAAATCATTCTCAAGAAATATTGTGTCTAGAATTAAATCATACATCAATTAATCACAAATTCTAGCACAAAAGTGTTTTATGCAAAAGTGTCTTATATGAATTCTTCTCTATTTGTCATTTCAATCTAAGGAGCATGAGAAGAATTGTCAATTTAAAGCTCATACCAATTGGCAATTTAGTTTCGGCTTACCAATAATTGAAAATATGGTTACCAATGATACTAATTGTTATTTCAATCTTAATACCAATTGTTATTAATGGTTGACTTTGATATTTTGCATGAATCCAATATCTATGTGTAGTGTGTTCAAGTCAAGAAAATAATCATTCTAGATATGCAAGAACACAATCACATATCATCAAATATGCATATGGATTAATTAAACATTAGCACACTATCATAAAGTATTAATCTATATTCATATTCACAAATTTATACCATATGGAAGATTCAAAAATCAAGATATTCAAGCAAACACAATTTCTTCCAAGGTATCAAGCATAATAATCCTATGCTCATTTTCAATTCAAGTCCTTAACCAATTATGAGCAAGGAAAGATTCAAATAACAAATTATAGACCAATGAAAATTATGACCTTATACCAATTGTTGAATTTATATTTGAAATCATTCCTTAAGGTCAAGTTTTAATTATTCTTCCACTAGATGTATAATTATCATGAAACCTAGTGTGGAGTAGTTGAGTCAAGCTAATAAACATAATCCTATAAGCATGCTTGACTAAGATGAACAAAAAGAATGATTATTAGTCATTATGCACAAGTTCATCAAATTCTTAAATTACACACAAATCAATGAAATAATTCTCAAAATTATGTTTAAGTATTCATTGAAAGTATGTTTCAAGATTATTTCAAGAGTTATGCAAGTTTTCAACAAGAAAAATGATTTTGCACTTGTGAGTTGATTGTTGGAAGTGATACCATTTGTTGGAAATAACACAAGTTGATGGAGTTGAGGCATGATATCAATGAAAAATGATTTTTCATATTCTAAATATCATCAAAAGGAAGTTAAAATGTTGAATTTTAAGTTGAATAGAAAGAAGATATCAAGAGAATTAAGAAAACTTCTCAACTAAGGCTTAAAAATGCAGAAAAAGGCATAAATTGCCTAGAGGGATCGATCCCATGAGCAAGGGGATCGATCCTTAAACTCCAGAATCTAATTTTCTGCATGTTTTTCCAAAGGGATCGATCCTGTATGTAGAGGGATCGATCCCTCATCCTGGTTCTGTAGATTTTTGACAGAAAATCCAACTTGTGAGGTGCCAAAACTTTGTTTTTGAGTATTTTAAGTCCAAGTAAAGGTTTAAACACTTGTAAAACATAATTTTGGACTTGTATGAATGAAAAACAAGAATGAAAAACCATTTTACAAAAGATTTTGCAATTTTGGAAGAATTTACACAATAACATGCTTTTTTGGCCTCACAGGAGGTCATTTTGAGAGTTAAGCATATTTTGACAAAACCAAAGCATTAGAAACCACAAATATGCCAAAACAAACTTGTTCACATAGATTTTAAGCACAAATATCATCAAATCATACATCTTGTGAACAACATGCCATGATGTCCAACATACAATTTCTTCATTATTGCTCATGACATGGCATTTTGCATATATGACATATTTGACAGCTTTTGAACAACTAACTATATTATCTAAACATATCAAACTTGCTCAAACTACAAAATTTCAATAATCTTTTCAAAATCATCAAACATGCTTTTCATTCAATGTATCAAGAATTATCCATCAAGCACTCAAAAATCATTTATCATGCTTTTTGTTCAATCATTCAACTTACAAAGATTATCAACCACATTTCTCATCAAAGCAAAACTAATCAAATAAAAAGTTTAAGGAGCAAGGAATTAAGCTTACAAAACTCCTTTGCTTAAGAGTGCTTTGCCTTGATGTGTTGGATCCACCATTAGCCATTCTTTGAGAAATTGTTATCACCTTGCTAAGGATGGATTTCCAAGCTCTTCCTTTTTCTCATTAGCACAAGCAAACTCCATGAGGATGTGTTGAGCATTTAGACTCCATTGTTCCATTTTATTCTCATGCTCTAACACTCCTACAATAAACAAATTCAAACATGTTTTGGTACCCAAATTTTCTTGGGTCCATGAGAGTGAGTGCTAACAATTTTTGATCCTTTAGGGATCCATTTCAAGCACAATTTAACATTATTTACAGCATGCTTTGGCACCCATATTTTCCTAACTACTCTTCCTCTAAATGTGGTTTTCCTATATGTGCATGCTTGTGAAGAGTATCCTATTCTATTGCATAGTGAGCATGTAAGAGATAAATCATGCATGGTATTTTTGCTCACTAGGAAATTCTTAAGATGAGTTTCTTTTTGTTTAGCATTATAGCCTAACCCATCTTTGTCAATGAAAGCTCTTTGGGTCTCTAACATATGATCTAGCTTTTGTTGACCCATATAAAACCTAGTAAATGAGTTATGCAAATTTGTATTCTTTTCATTCAACTCATTTTTCTCTAAGTTTGCCTCTTCTAATTTCTTTTCAAATTCTAGCTTAGTATTAGTCAATGCTTCATTTTCTATTTTTAATTTAGCAATGATTTTCTTATATTTGGAGTTCATGCATTGAATTCATTTGCTAACTCATTAAAGGCATTTTGTAGTTCACTAAAGGTATAATCATTATCTTCACTAGAACTACTACTAGTCTCATCATCACTAATAGCCATAAAGCATGAGTAGGCTACCTCTTTATCTACATTTTCCTCATCGGAGCTATCACTATCGCTCCATGCAGCCACAAATGCTTTCTTCCTAGGCTTCCTATCCTTTTCCTTCCTAAGTAAGGGGCAATCTAATTTAGTATGACCCGGTTCATTGCACTCATAACATACTAAAGGGTCCTTTTCTCTTCTACTTGACTCTCCCCTTTGATGTCTCCTATTACTCTCTCTCTCTTTCATTCTCATAAATCTATTGAATCTTTTGGCAAACATTGCCATTTCCTTTTCTTCCTCATTTCCACTCTCATCACTATCATCCTCATGAGTGGAAGACTTAAGTGCTACCCCTACTTTCTTTGAAGGCTCTTCATTTCTTTTTAATTTCATTTCATGAGTAAGTAGAGAGCCCATAAGTTCATCTAGAGACAAGGTATTTGGATCCTTAGATTCTTCTATTACGGTTACCTTTGCCTCCCATGACTTAGGCAAGCTATTCAAAATTTTCTTTACCATTTCAACATTAGAATAAGCCTTGCCTAGAGCCTTAAGTCCATTAATTATATCATTAAACCTAGTGAACATTTCGCTAATGGACTCATTTTCTTTCATCCTAAATAGCTCATAATCATGTGTGAGCATTCCTACTTTGGTCTCTTTCACTTGATTGGTCCCTTCATGTGTGATGGCTAATTTGTCCCATATTTGCTTGGCATTCTCACATAATGATACTCTATTATACTAATTGGGACCTAAAGCACAAAATAGGGTGTGCATAGCCTTAGCATTCATTTGTGCCAATCTCATGTCATTTGTGTCCCACTCATCCTCACTCTTAGGGATATCTTTTCCATCTACTTTCTTCATGGGAATTCTAGGACCATTCACTATAATTCTCCACACTTCATAATCATTTGATTGTACAAATAACATCATTCTAGTTTTCCAATATGAATAATTTTCACCATTGAAGAGTGGAGGTCTAACTAATGATTATCCCTCTTCTCCTAGGGGTGTGCCTACATTCAAGTGAGCCATTTATGATCGTTTTGCTCGATAGAGGTTAGTCTAAATCAATCTCGAGCCCAAGCTCTGATACCAATTGTTGGCTCTTATAGGCAATACCGAGAGGGGGTGAATCGGTTCTTCGCTAACCTTAATCCCGTTTTTCGATTCTTCTAAATTCTCTAGCCTATTTGAATATTTTCTAAGTTCTCTAAGCTAGGCAAGCATGCAATTCAAATTCAATACAATAAGCACAAATATAATTGAAAATAATTAAAGAGAGTAGGGAAAGAGAAATGTACGCAAGTGATTTATAGAGGTTCGGCAACCTTGCCTACGTCCTCTACCTTGAGACGCTCCCAAGGATTTTCCCCAAATTCACTAACTTGAATTTGTGTTACACTCCCTCTTTTCAAGGCTCAAGAGAAACCTCTCTGTTTTTCTAGGCTCAAGAGAAACCTCTTCTCCCTCTTTTTCTAAGCTAAAGAGAAACCTCTCTCTTTTTCTTAGGCTAAAGAGAAACCTCCCCTTTTACAAGGAATGTTTGGGTTTACACAAGATGTAATCAAAGAAAGGTCACTAGGTAGGCAAGTGATTACATAAATTAGGCACAAAGAAAAGCCTATACAATATTTGTGCTAAACAATACAAGAGATAAGTGAATGATGGAAGATAAAGACTTTGTAGCTCTTGATTTGTTGTTGAGGCTTGAGGAAGATGAATAAGATGATGAAAGATGTTGCTTGGTTGTTCCTCCTCCTTCCTTAGCTTTTAAGCCTCTATTTATAGTCCCTTGGATGGTTTGTGGACGTTGGTTGGAGCCAAAACAGAAAATAGCCGTTGTATCTCACAGAAACTAGCCGTTGTATCTCACAGAAACTAGCCGTTGGGGACTTTCTGACTTAAAGGGATCGATCCTTTTACCAAAGGGATCGATCCTTTTACCAAAGGGATCGATCCTTTTCTTCATTTTAAGCTTTCAGGGCATTCTGCCAAAAAAGGATCGATCCCTTTCCCTATGGAATCTATCCTTTTCTTCCAGAGGGTATTTTTCCTGCACTTTTGGGTTAGAAATGATATAGCTTTTGATTTTAATTCAACCCAAAACATTTATAAGCTTTAAAGGAGTTTTTCTTGACTTTCTCAAACGAAAATATTGTCCAAAAACTTATAAGTAATTTTCTAAACTTATGTTCAATAATTATTGAGAAAATTACTTAATATTGAAAACCATTTTATAAAGTATTAAGACCCATATGAATATATCATTAAATCATGGTCTTAAAGTTTGATATGAACACTTAAAAATGGATTGAGAAAATCATGTGTGAGAAGGCAAATTTACAATATGAATTAAAACATTCAAGCTTATTTAAGTTTTTGTCATTTCAAAATATATCATGCTATAAGTCTCATAGGGAATAATAGGGTACACGTGAGATCCCTGTAAGGACAATATAATAAACACATAAGATCTATGACCATAGTCTATAAGTATCCTCGGTCGTACACTGAGCGAGTGACGCCATGACCGCTGAAGATGGCTCTATCTCACAGAAACTAGCCATTGTATCTCACAGAAACTAGCCGTTGAGGACTTTCTTACTTAAAGGGATCGATCCTTTTACCAAAGGGATCGATCCTTTTCTTCATTTTAAGCTTTCAGGGCATTCTGCCAAAAAAGGATCGATCCCTTTCCCTATGGAATCTATCCTTTTCTTCCAGAGGGCATTTTTCCTGCACTTTTGGGTTAGAAATGATATAGCTTTTGATTTTAATTCAACCCAAAACATTTATAAGCTTTAAATGAGTTTTTCTTGACTTTCTCAAATGAAAATATTGTCCAAAAACTTATAAGTAATTTTCTAAACTTATGTTCAATAATTCTTGAGAAAATTACTTAATATTGAAAACCATTTTATAAAGTATTAAGACCCATATGAATATATCATTAAATCATGGTCTTAAAGTTTGATATGAACACTTAAAAATGGATTGAGAAAATCATGTGTGATAAGACAAATTTACAATATGAATTAAAACATTCAAGCTTATTTAAGTTTTTGTCATTTCAAAATATATCATGCTATAAGTCTCATAGGGAATAATAGGGTACACGTGAGATCCCTGTAAGGACAATATAATAAACACATGAGATCTATGACTATAGTCTATAAGTATCCTCGGTCGTACACTGAGCGAGTGACGCCATGATCGCTGAAGATGGCTCAATGTCAATAGCACAACACATGAGAAGGTACACATGAACACGTGAGCATGATATGGGGCCTAATAGTCTCAAAACAGTATATGTGAAATCTTGTTACCTTTATGGAATTAAGTAAAATCAATAATATCTTTCAGAAAATCCATACACAGTATCGTACGGTGAAAACAGTTTATAAAATAATTTCACTGTGAAATAAAATTCTCATAACTGTACCTTTTCACCGTAGTACACATATACACATGTTTCCACACTTTCCTTTTTAACATTTGAAATTCAAAATTATTGGAAATCAATTTCCAATATTTTCATAATTTATGAAAAAATAAAAATATTTATTTTTCAAATTTAATAATAATTTTATCAACACATTTCACGCTACAAAACATGCGCAGAGACATTTTAGTCTCAAAACAATAATTTCACAGTGATGAAGCCTTTATGGAAATCATTACACGTGATGGAATTTATTTTATCCATAAAGGAAAACCATAAATAGAATAGTGAATATCATACTGAAAATAATTATAAAATATTCACTATTCACCATTTCACTTCACTAATCACACCTTTCACTATAAAACACATGGGATGAATTTTCAGTAGTGAAATCTTTACCGAAATCGGTATCATGAATATTTAATCACTACTTTTCGGTAATTCCTCCATTTATGAAAAATAATTAATTTATCACTTTTGAGGCTAGGATAAATACCAATGATGTACTAAAATATTTAATAATATTTTTGGAAATATCTTTAATAAATTTCGGCAGCATAACGGCTACCAGATTCCTAGCCTCCCCGCACTTTCAAACACAGTCTTAACAGCCAGAAACTACAATTTCGTAGCATTTCAAGGCAATTCAATATCCGATAAATCTTATAAAATTCATAGCATGAAAACCATGCATTCGGATATCCCTACAAATTCACACACGCATCCCTTACCGATTTATCGAGATCGCGCTATCTTGTGCACCACACGAACGTCGAACTTCCGACTGCAATATAATTCACCAAATTCATTAGCTTAATTATCCTTTACTTTGAAGCTATGATTTACATCAACATGTAGATGTAAGTATGTTCTTATAGCTAAAATGACTATTTTTCATACCATTATTTCTTCCTTTTTCTCACTATGGCCGAATGGCCTTTAGATGATTAAAATTTATTGATTCAATTCTTAGTCAATGTATTAAATATATGAGCTGCCATCTTTCTTGTATTTTTCTCACCATTTAAGAATTAAATACAATATTTCCTTCCTCTATCTCCTCCACAATCGACAGATTATACTTATTTTTCAACTATGTCTATTAGTAGTATTTTCTTCATTTTCAGCCTTTATTTTCTGACTTTCTTTACTTGGCTATTTATTACAAATCAGTCCATGTTCTTTTATCCCATTCACGACAGCACATGTTCATTTCTTTCTTATTTCCTCAACATTTCAGCCCCTTATATTGACTTTTACTATTGACTATTTAGCACAAATTTCAGCTCTCATTCTTCCCTCTTTTCACGTCACAACCAGCATTTTCTTTCTTCTCATTTCACGTCACCCTGTCCATTATTGTTAACCATTTGCTTCCTAATTATTTTCTCATGAATTTAGTCTTTCTTCCCATGCCAAAGTCAGCCCCTCTTATTGACTTTCATGTTATCTTTATTAAATTAATCAATAATAATTTATCAGCCTACACTTTCCATTCGGTTTCCAACTTGTATTTCCTATTCTGTTCAGTCCCTTTTTGTTCTGTTTTCACCCTATTACAACCCTACGTTGAAGCTTCCTTGAACCCTCATGGCTGACCATTCATTAAATTCATTTCACACTAGTTTAATTTCTATTTTTGTTTCGGTTGAGCCAGTCCTTTATGTTGGGTTTCAGCATCTATTTTCTGCTGCCACATCCTCTAAACACTAACTTTATTCTTAAGTTTGCAACACCAGCTAACAGTAGGGTCCCCTGTTATTGTATATGAATTTTTCTATTTCATTTTTGTTCTTAGTTTTACGGTTCAGCCACACCACATAACCATTTACACAGCAGAAATTCTGCTTCATTCATTTACACCATACATGCAGCCAATGTTTCAGCTTTGTTTCCTCAAGATTCTATAGCCTAAACAACTATCCAAATTACACTCCAACCAATTTCCTTCAAAACAACAACCATCCATATTTTTAACCCATTCAATTTAACCATATACAAGCTACAAAGACAGAAAACTAAAGCTGATCATTACCTTTGCAGATAGCGTTACTGACTGGAACAGAACAGGTTTGTTTGCTTGCTTCATGCACGTTCAGACTGAGTTTTTGGAAAGGTTTAGAAAGCATTTTAAGTTGGGACTTGGATTTGCTTTTATCAAAAGGGCCTACTGATTACATGAAGAAAAGAAGAGATCTAGCATAGAATTAACGAGAGAGCACTTGGAGTGGAGAACTAGCAAAATGGGGAAGAAATCTGAAACAAAATGCAATTCTCGTGAGGCGGTGTAAATCTCAGCTGGAAAATAAATGAAGCCAGCGTTGTTGGCTTATTTTGATTGACCATAATTTCTTTTTAATTTATAAAATTCTGACATGATTTATTTAAGATCTAAAAAGTCCTCTAATTTCACCTTAATTACTCATCTTACCATTGCACAATAATTTTTCTGGTTCAGCCCATTTTTATTTAAAATTTCATTTATTTTATTTATTTCTTAAGCCAAATTATGGCTTATTTGGTCCACTTTGACCATCTCATGAGAGAACTGATTTTGCCATCGTACAACTTCAAAATTTTTGATTCTATCATACCTTTCTTTCAATATTTATAAAATATCAAAATTTATTTATTTAAAATTTATTATTCCGTACATGTACAGTATAAATTAACAAGTTCTCACAATAAGTTATATTTAAATTATATATATCTCAAGTGTGAATCTTTAAACTCATTTTATAATAGGAATTTATATTTGATTTATTGTTAGTATATAGAGATTATATACCAACACTTAACCACAAGATGCTATCTCATTAATGAGTAAAATTAAAAATTATGCAACCCTTAAAAATAAATATCAATAGTTTTTTAATTTATTTTAAAGAATTTGTATATTTTTAAATTTTGCTCATTAATAAAGTGATACTTTATAATTGACTGTTAATATATGAATATTATACAATGTTAGTGCATCAAATATAAACTCTTAAAATAAATGTGATTATTTGAACTTAAATTTGGATTTTGCTTAATGATATATGTTAATACAATATACTACTAGTATTATTTATGATATTTTTCATATTAATACATGACACAATACTAATTTTGCATCATTAAATGCATATGTGCTTTGGTTATGTTCATAAATAAGAAAACATGTATTTTTATTTGGCGATCGGGGAGTTTTTGAACCAGTTTATGTATACTTTGAGGTTAATATCTTTTCGAATAATCTTAAGGGTTTACTCCCTCATTAACTTGGTGCATTTAAAGAAATAAATTTTCTTAGGCACTGACTTCAAAATTTGAATCTTAGACCTAACTTACAAAATGAAAAATTATCACATGACAAGAAGAAACATGTTTTAGTTAAAGAAAAACAATTAGAAAAAGTGTGAAACATTAAAGGAATAAGTTATTTTGAATTCACATCTTTTTTGAATTTAATTGCGAAAAATTATCTCATTTATTGTAAATTTTTAAAATTTACTTTATGGGGTTTGTAGGGTGAATATATCATTTAAAATATATTTAAAATAAAAATAAATAAATAAGTGAAACATGTGAAACTTAATAATTTTAGATATGCTACGGATATGATAACCAATCAAAAACTAACACAAAAATATATTAAAATGACACGAATTAGTTTTTGATAAAAGTTGTATATTAATATTAGAAAATAAAAAAATATGTTGTATATTTAACGTATTAATAAGAAATATGACATAATAATTTTCGTGTTTTAAACGTATTTGACATGAAACAAATATGCCACAAGATATAAATATACAAATTATCAAATCTACATTAGACAATCTCTTAAATAACTCGATCATGAAATTAAAAAATTATTATAAAAACAAAGTCTTAAATTATTTTTAATTTCAAACTATATCTTGTATGATTACTTTGAGTTTTAAAATATACAGTGGATTTTTAAAATTAATTCATGTAAAGTCAGATTATGTTTTTTACAAACAAAGAAAAAAAAAAAAAATGAACACAGCAAAAGGACTTCTGCTAAAGTTTTCCTAAACCCCATTTCCATCTTAAACCCTACTCCAGAAGTCTTGTTTTCATGTTTCAGGCAGAACAAGAAACAAGCCAATGAGAAAAGGATTGCTCAACTCTCTTCTCTCTTACTCAAAATCACTCTTTTGTTCCCCTCAAAGCCCCCGACTCACTCGCCGAATTTTCTTCCCACTCACCCGACTCATTTCCTCCTCTGCTCCTCCTGACAATCTTAATGGCCTAATCGATCCAGATGACCCACTTCCAATGCAGAACAACCCGCGGGTCGAGCCCGTTTCAGCCCAAGACTTTGCCTTCTTAGGTGCTGATTCGGAGCCTTCTTCACAACTAAAACTTGATGTTGGTAAGGCCTCAGACGATGCTGTTTTGATTGCAAATGCTATTTTGAGTGAAAATGGAGAGTTTGGGGACAAAACCCTGAATTTTCTTAGGCAATTTAGGGGAAAATTGAATGAAAAGTTAGTTGTTGAGGTTTTGAACTTGGTAAAATTGAAACCTGACTTGGGTGTTAAGTTTTTTATTTGGGCAGGGAGGCAAATTGGGTATAGTCATACTGTCCCTGTGTTTAATTCATTGCTTGATTTATTAAAACTCGGTAACAATGATCGTATTCCAGAAAAGTTTTTGCTGGAAATTAGGAATGATGATAAGGAAGTGCTAAAAAAGTTGCTTAATTTATTGATTGGAAAACATTGCAAAAATGGGTTGTGGAATGTGGCCTTAGAGGAATTAGGTAGGCTTAAGGATTTCGGCTACAAGCCATATAGAGCAACGTACTGTGCATTGCTTCAAGTGTTTTTGCAAGCTGATAGATTAGACACTGCTCATTTGGTTCATAGAGAGATGTCCGATGCTGGGTTCCGCATGGACAGTGATACACTAATATGTTATGCTTATTCCCTTTGTAGAGCAGGGCAATGGAGGGAGGCCCTTTCATTGATTGACAAGGAAGAATTCAAGCCTGATACTGTTGTTTATACGAAAATGATATCTGGGTTGTGTGAAGCTTCGCTTTTTGAAGAAGCTATGGACTTTTTGAATAGAATGCGAGCTAATTCTTGCATTCCTAATGTTGTCACATACAGGGTTTTGCTTTGCGGCTGTTTGAAAAAGAGACAGCTTGGTAGGTGTAAGAGAGTTCTTAACATGATGATTACAGAAGGTTGTTATCCAAGTCCTAGCATATTTAATTCTCTTGTTCATTCTTATTGCAAATCAGGAGATTATTCTTATGCCTTTAAGTTGCTAAAGAAAATGATCAAATGTGGGTGCCAACCGGGCTATGTGGTTTATAACATATTGATTGGTGGCATTTGCGGCAATGAGGAGTTCCCCAGTTCAGATGTGCTAGAATTAGCTGAGAATGCTTATAGCGAAATGCTTGCTGCTGGGGTTGTTCTAAATAAGATCAATGTCAGCAATTTTGCCAGGTGTCTATGTGGCGTTGGGAAATTTGAGAAAGCATGTAACATTATCCATGAAATGATGAGCAAAGGTTTTATGCCTGATACTAGTACGTATTCTAAAGTTATTGCTCATCTGTGTAATGCCTCTAAAGTGGAAAATGCTTTTCTTTTGTTTGGAGAAATGAAAAGGAATGGCGTTGTTCCTGATGTCTATACATACACAATTTTAATTGATAGTTTTTGTAAGGCTGGTCTTATAGAACAGGCTCATAATTGGTTTGACGAGATGGTAAAAAATGGTTGTGCCCCTAATGTGGTGACTTTCACTGCTCTAATACATGCTTACCTTAAAGCAAGGAAGGTGTCCAAGGCAGATGAACTCTTTGAGGTGATGTTGTCTCAAAATTGCATTCCGAATGTTGTTACATATACAGCTCTGATAGATGGTCATTGTAAAGCTGGACAGATTGAAAAAGCTTGTCAGATTTATGCTAGAATGTGTACTAACGTGGGAATCCCAGATGTAGATTATTATTTTAGAGTGGTTGACAGTGATGCCAAAACACCAAATGTTTTTACGTATGGAGCTTTAGTGGATGGTTTATGCAAGGCTCACAAGGTCAAAGAGGCCCGTGACTTATTGGAAGCCATGTCAATAGCTGGTTGTAAGCCAAACCACATTGTGTATGATGCTCTTATAGATGGATTTTGCAAGTCTGGGAAGCTAGACGAAGCACAAGGGTGTTCTCCAAGATGTCTGAGCATGGCTATAGTCCCAATATTTATACATACAGTTCATTAATTGACAGGTTGTTTAAAGATAAACGACTGGATCTAGCATTAAAGGTCTTGTCCAGAATGGTTGAAAATTCTTTTGCTCCTAATGTTGTTATTTACACAGAAATGATTGATGGCCTATGTAAGGCTGGTAAAACAGATGAGGCCTATAAGCTTATGTTGATGATGGAAGAAAAGGGGTGCTGTCCGAATGTGGTGACTTACACTGCAATGATAGATGGCTTTGGCAAAGCAGGTAAAATTGACAAAAGCCTTGAGCTTTTCGAACAAATGGGTTCCAAAAGTTGTGCTCCAAATTTCATCACATATAGTGTTTTGATAAACCATTGTTGTATTGCTGGCCTATTGGATAAGGCTTATGAACTTTTGAAAGAGATGAATCAGACGTACTGGCCTAGACATATGGCAAGCTACCGTAAGGTCATTGAAGGTTTCAACAGAGAGTTCATAATGTCTCTTGGGCTCTTAGATGAGATTGGTAAAAGTGAATCTCTGCCAGTTATTCCTGTATATAGATTGCTTATTGATAATTTTATGAAGGCTGGGAGACTAGAGGTGGCTTTACAGCTTCATCATGAAATAGCATCGGTTTCACAAATATCTGCAGCATACAATAGTACATGTAATGCCCTGATTCAGAGCCTTGCCCTTGCTCGTATGGTTAACGAGGCTTTTGAATTATATGCTGACATGATAAGGATGGGTGGAGTTCCAGAGCTAAGCACATTTATTCAACTTATTAAGGGGCTCATCACAGTCAACAAGTGGGAAGAGGCACTTCAGCTTTCAGATAGTTTCTGTCAGATGGTTTGTTTCTATAACTCCTCTTTCTTTTACTTTAAAAATGTCAAAGTGGTGAGTACAACTTGTCAGCGACTGAAGTCCTAATTTCTCATCTTTGTGAGATAATCCTAGACATAGCTACAGAAATGTTTTAAGCTGAAATTGCTCTAGTTTCCAGCTTGTTTGTGCAAGAGCACTTCTTATACTGGAAAACCCATCATGATGCCTGTGTCTTTGGAACTTTTCCATGAAGTTGCTCAAAGGCCCTACTCAAGAACTTAGACATGTACATTTATTGTCTGTAATCTGACATTTTTTCTTTGTTATGCAGTTGGTTTTTTTTTTTTTTTACTTGGATCTTTATGGTTTCAAATTCTTCACTGGGGCAGGATATTCAATGGCTTCAAGAAAAAGAGACACCTGATGCTGCTTAGGCTTTTTTGAACATTCGGTTTTCCAGTTTGCTTGATCTGATTACGGAATGGTGGTGGTGAAGTTATGCTCGGAGGTTAACTTTACTGGTTGAGGATTTTTTTTCCATGCATATGGAAGCAATAGACAAAGCCAACAATGGAATGCTTAACAAACCAAGTTAATAGTCTCACACTGACCTCAATCCATTGTTTGAAGTCGTTTTGAATTGGAAGCAAGCCATGCCAGCTTTATTAGAATATCATTATTTGACTATTCATTCTAAATCTGATAAAGCTGGTATGGTGTAACCATGTAATTATTTGAATCACATGGACTATATGCTCTTCATGTTGCTTCCCGAATGTGATTCAGGCCAGGGCAGTGCCTCCAAAGCTTAGGTGCACTTCATCAATCATTAGTCGTGTATTTTGCTGGTTATATATGCAACTTTTAGATTTGTTCATATCCTTCTGATGATCTATGCTAATGTGATAAAATTTTGCAGCTTTGTTGAAATTGATTCTTGTTGGCAGAAAAGAACTGATTCTGGCAGCAACACTCTTTGTTGAGCACTTCATCACAACAAGGTCACTACTTGGTATCGTTTCAGTTCTTATTCTTCATCTTCTCCAGAAGTGAATCTTAATGGAGAGATGCCATCATGCAGTGTGCACTACCCTGATTTCCATACTTGAAGACATTGTTTACCACATTGAGGATCAGGTTCGGTTTTAACATTTCACACTCCTGCAGATTCAAATAGGTTATCATTTTTAGAAATTTGAAACAGTTTCATGGAATGATCAATAAAATTTGTTCTGCATATCAACTGCATTTCAACAGGACTTTTCTAGTCTTTCTGATCATTTTGTCTCATGCATTTCTTATAATCTTTCCCTTCAAGGTCTTCTTTTATGCTACTGTTCTTTATAGTTTCTTCGTCCATGTTGGCTTTATTCTATTCTTTCCCAAAAATTTGTGCCATTGCTATACTGATGGTAGTTCTATGTATTTTCTTTCATTAGATTATCATATTTGGATGTGTTGAATGACATTTTAAATGTTTGCTTTCTTTCTAGTCCGGGATCTGCTCCTTCGACATGCACATGAATAATTTCTCTTCCTGCATTATCTCAGAAAAAGCAACTCAATTCACCGAGGAAGCATAGCTTTTGTCCTCTTAATTGCTGTGAATGAATGCCATTTGATCATAAATTCAAAGGTTTTCCCGCTGTGTTTTTCATCAGGAGAGCATTGCTTTAAGAGTGAAACAACTTATGCCGGCAACATCACCACAATCATAGCAGACTCCTGTGAGCTTCTCATTTTCAGTAACCTTCAGCAATAGGTCAAATGGCATATATTCACTTTTAAGTTACAGAAGTTTTGCAAGTCTGAAGTTCAAATCACAATATTTATATTTTTTCTCTCCTAGCTAGAGGTCTCTATTTTAAATTATATATATTGTATTGTTGCAAAAATATATATATATATATACAATGATATGAACCATCTATTTGTTAATTATAAATGTTAAATTAATGTGCTTGTTATAAGTGTTTGTAGTGTTATTTTTTGTGCATATGTATGAAAAAATTGTACAGATGAATTGAAAAATTTTCTTTGTATGGATTTCTTCGTATTAATTTTTTTTATTTTTTTTTTTGGTATAAGCACAGGTATCCTCATTCATTTTACGATCTGAGATTAATTCTGTTGACCGAGAGTGATAAACGGTAAAGCCCTCCTAATAGTAGAGACTCTAAGACTTGTAACATACTATAGAATGAAATGGGGTAATTTATAGTTTTGTCGGTGAAATTAAAAATTTTAACCATGTTATATGTGATATTTTTTGATAAAAAGGGTTTTTTTTTGTTCATTGTTCATGGAGTTCTTAAGAAAATAAAAAATAAATAAACTGTCAACTATTAACATACACAAATTTTTTATGCTCTTGCTATTTGAAAGTTGAAAAAATTATGTATTTGATAAATTATTAACAAATTTAAATTAAAAAATAAAAATTTTCAAATTATTAAATAAGTTTTATTTCTTCAATCATGTTATACACTATGGTGTAACTAAGATGAGTTGGAATGATAATGAGATCGACTCGATCTGGAATTCGATTCAAATTTGATTTAAGTTTATTTTTTTAGTTAGAATTTAATTTAAGATAAAAATCAAGTCATTCGAGTTCGTTCGATTAGATTTGTTTATTGGATGAAACTCGAGTTTAATTTTTATACACAACTTGAAATTCGATTATAACAAAACTCAAGTTTGATCATATTACAAGTAAAATTATAAATTGATAATAAAACAATAAAAATATATATTAAAATAAAAAATTCGATTAACTTTTACACAATAATTAGGTCAAACTTTTTATATTAAAGAATCTAAATAATTTTGCTATTAGGAGTGCAATCCAATTAAATCGAGTCAATTTAATACTAAACTCGAATTCGATTCGACTTAATAAATTCAAATTTGATTCAATAAATTTGATTTATCAATTTTTAATTATATATTAATTATTATAAAAAGGTTAAAATGTAAATTAATAATGAAATGTTAAAAAATATATCAAAGAAGCTAGACTAGGTACTTTAGCTGTTCGAGTTTAATATTAAAATACTAGAATTTGGGTCAATTCGTTAATTGGATAAGTCAAGTTTGAATTCGACCTAATAATAAATGAGTTAAATTCGAATAATCATTGAATTGAATTCAAGCAACTCACTAATAACTTGACTTGTTTATACTCCTACCGACAAATACAAGTATTTCTTATTATTGTTATTATTATTAAACAGAATACAAGTATTTCATTTATACTACTGCATAAAAAAAAAATGAGTTTACAATGCTTTCAGGTAGCACGTGGCAAGTTAAGATGGATGACGTGTTCATCTTTCATAGATTTAGTCACTTTGTTGGACTCCACAATTACTAACGGACGGACAGTCTTCCATTTCACATTTCTTCATTTTTTTATTCTGTTCTTAAGATTTCCTCGAAAAATTCGATTTCTTCTTTCAAGGGTACGGCCTATTTATTTTCCTTTTTAATTTAATTTTAATTAATTCTTGCCTCTGATTCGATCCCCAAATAACTGCAGTTAGCTGTAAATATATTTCGTTTTCTAATTTCTTCCCATATTTTTTTTAATTAATTTAGGGTTTTTTACAGTCGGATGCTTTTTTCGTTAGGGTTTTTAAAATTATGGACGGCTAAATTTATTTCTGGAGTGATATTTATTTACAAGTGCATATAAAAATGTATAATTGAAGATATGTGACATTCCAATTGAAAAAACAAAGCATGAGTAAGATGAAATTAAAAGACATTTAAAAATAAATTTTAATTTTTTTGAAATTTGATTGTGTAAAACAGATGGAAAGTTCTGAATCTCTGTCATCTCTTACATACAAAGGCTCAATTCCTGAAGCAATTCTTGAAGCTAAAAACCAGAAGAAACTCTTCGTAGTCTACATTTCAGGTAATTTTTCTTCTTTATTTGATCCCTTTTTGCTTATATGTGTGTCTGTGTCTTTTACGTATTAGTAAGTGTAGATTTAGGTGCTGTGATGGATTAATACAAATTTTGCCGTTTAATTGTTTTATAATTATGATTAATAATTTTGATGCTTGTTGAAATTATAGGTGAAGATGATGAATCGAGAAACCTGGAGGATTCAACGTGGACTGACCTAAAAGTATTTTTTTTTAATCGCTTTTAAGGTTTTTTTTGCCGCAAATTAATTTGTTTCTTCTTATATTTGGGCTGATATGTTAACCTGATTGATTCAGTTGAAAGAGTCATTGTCAAAGTATTGCATTCTATTGCATATCCGAGGAGGAAGTACTGATGCTGCAAATTTTTCTGCCATATGTATCCTTTATATGATTCTCTTATAGTCACGCTAAAAGTTACATTTTAGGAGTTTTTGCCTCTTCCTATTGATGCTAAAGGGATTTCTATGATAATTTTGTGTCAAGCTATGAAGTTTTTGGTGTTGACTGGTCTTATTACCCTTCCTTATATGCATTTATAATACTATCAGCCTCGAATCTTCTATTAATTGCTGAATTAGCTAATTTTCCTTGTGGTGAACTGTTTGTGTTAGAGGTGGACTTAACAAAGGCTTGTTGCTGAATTTACTGTTGGATCCTTACAAAGAATTAACATATGTGTGCTTTTGGATCTTTTGGCACCAATATATAAGAAGAATTTATTTGCTCTGCTCAACCTTTATATTGTATTGTTTGAAAGCATACTGTATTGTGGGTACTCTGCGACTACCAATTTTTTTTTTCTGTTGTATGTCCTAGATGTCTTAATTATCCTTCTTCGCATGATAAGTCATGAGTCCATTGAAGATAATGACCTACTTATTCAAATTGTCGACTAATGGCAATGAGGAATAATACCAATGGTTGTTGTATTGACTCTCTTATGCTATCTTTGGTAGGAAAGAACAGTTTTTTTACTTTGATTTCTCCACCTTTCCAAAGTTTATATCGCTGCACTTTTCCGTAGCGTTTCTTACTAGGGGAATGCTAGCGGCAGTCACTTTTACAGTCGCATTTCAACACTTTTCATTTTATTGGGCCACGTTACTTCCTAGTTTTACGTGAAGATGAGTTACTTTTGTGAGAAGTAAAAAACTAAAGCATGTGGATGCTAAAAAAAATACTTTTCAAGTAATCTGTAATTGTAGGTAATAGGTCTTCACGTAAACTAAAATGTGACGTGGCTTGATAAAAATGAGAGTGTTAAAAGTGACGATCCTTAGCATTTCTCTTTCCTACTAATACAGCACACACCTCCCCACCAAAAATATGGGCACCGTAATGCTTCTTTCCCTTGTATATAGCCTGTAGCTGTTATTTCATATGAGACCAAGTTCCCATATCTACCATTTCAGTAGCCACTTATAATATGCATGCTACATGTCACTTGTTTGAGTTGATATTTCTTGGTTGCTATTGTAAGCATCTGTTACCACGTATTATGGGAGAACAAATCCTTGCATCAACATGATCCAGACCCACAGAAATCTGTCCCATGCATAACAGCAATTGGATATAATGGCGTACAAGTTTGGCAAAGTGGTATTAGAATTTTTCTTTCTTACGTAAAACCTTTTTCTTTCTCTCTTTTATTTTTTGGATCAAGCATGTAACATGTAGGTAATGTTTTCTTTTGGTGAAACCCTTCCAGAGGGGTTTGTCAGTCCTGAAGATGTGGCATCCAGTTTAGAGAAGGCATGGTTGAGTCTTCATATCCAGGTATGCCAGCAATGGAAGAATTTTGGACCATTTTCCTGTTAGTGAAGAAATGCGCAATGCTTGTTTACCACATTCAGTTTATAATTTTCTTAAAATTCTTAGTTTTCTGGTCAAAACTGCAGGAAACAACGGCAACAGTCCTTAGCGCTGCACTTGCTTCAAAGAAATATGAATCGTCTAGTTCTGGGTCTTCTAATGTTAGCCACTCTGAGCAAGGAAGTTCTTCAAGAACTTCTGATCCATCAACCACAATGCATGAGGTTGCCCGGTCCTTGGAGTCTAAACCAGCAGTTACTTCTGGAGTGATATCGAACAACAGTGATAGTGAAAACACAGTTAAGGTGATTTTAAATGTGGCTATCTTGATAAATGTTTTATAATTTTTCTATGGGAGTTTTGAGGAAGGAGGGCACTTGGACTTGAATCCGGGCTGTGGTGTCAAATTGAGCGGCCTGTTACCACCAGTTCAAAAGGGAAGTACGTTGGAAGTTTAAAACTTTTATTGATATAGGATTTTTTTCTCAACGTTGCAGGATAAAAATCCTGAATTGGTTGACAAGGTTAGTTCAGAATCATCTAGTGCTGACAACTTAGCCAACGTTGTGGATCAACAATGTGATGTTTCCAATGAAGCAACCAAGAGAGTAGTTGGTTCTGTTACTTTAACTCCAGCGGTTCCTGTGTCCGAGAATACATCCTCTCGTTCTGAAGATGATTGTCTCATCCCAGTAAAGGACATCGATCATCAGTCAAGTTTTCCCAGTGGAAGTACATCAGTGAGTGCCACAGAAGAAGAGAAAGCCATGCAACAAGAAAAGGACAAGGACAGAGTTGACAGACAAGATGATGCATCAGCAAATACTGCAACTGCAAATGTACCAACTGATGTTTATTTAAATATCCGATTACCTGACGGTAGTAGCCTACAAGAGAAGTTTCCTGTGGCATACACTTTGAGAATGATTAAAGACTATGTCGATAGAAACCAATCAAGTGGCATAGGCTCTTATGATCTTGCCATTCCTTATCCCCGCAAGGTATTTGGTGATCAAGGTATGACTATGTACTTGCATCATATATGTTTAAAATGAACGTGGCTTGTTTAGTTTTGTATCAGTTTATGATATTGCATTTTTTTAATCCGCAGTGCATGTATGTTCCATGTCTATTGACTATATTTGTTGATGTTTAACAGTATGTTGCTTTTAAAAGAGGTTAGACACTGGACATGGCTACTTCTCTCTCTCTATATGTGTGTGTGTGTGTCTAGCAACAATTTCTGGCTACTATCTTCTTTTCATACAAAAGATTGTTTTTTGAATTTGTCGGTCATTGAATATCTGGTCAGATTATTGGATCTTGGATACTACTGAGGTGCTTTATTACAGAATTTTTTGGCTTTATTATAGATTGAATGTCACTTTTTTGGTACTTGAAGGTCATTCTTTTAGTACTATGATGGGTGATACCTTTTTTTTTTTTCTAAATGTGGCATTTACTCAGATGATAAGCTTTTGTTAATCTCGTAGCATTGGAGATGTTTTAGACTTAGCTGAAGTTTTCTTATAGTTTTAACATTGTATTGCCTTCATATGAGGAGTGTTCCTTGTCTTTATAATATGCTTATAAAAGTGCTCTAGGTTGATAAAGGATCTCTACTTTTGAAATGTCTGCCATTCACCACTATTGCTTTCCTCTTGCCTGCAGATTTGAGTAAATCTTTATTGGACTTGGGTCTGCTTAACAGACAAGCATTGATAGTGGTTCCACATCAGAGATCCACTGGTTTCCAAGGGCAAAGATCATCTGCTGACCAAAGAAATTCTGCACCTACTGAAGCTTCTGCAGGAAGTAATGGGGGATATTTTGCATACATCAAAAGCTTTTTATCTTACGTAAATCCTTTTTCTTACCTCGGTGGTGGTACCAGCTCATCAACTACTGGGCAGGAATCTCGAAGTGGCATCTGGGAATACGGTGAGTTTCCGTGCTATCGATGTCAATTTCTTTTTTCTGGTGGGCTTAAGACCTTGAGCTAAAATGTTTATTCTTTGACCCTGCAATATCTTAGAAACTTATATAACCAAATTATTCACATGTGTGCATTATACAGTCTCGTACATATACCTATGTGTTGTGTGTGTGTGTAGAGAGAGAGAGAGAGAGAGAGAGAGAACAAGTATACACTGATATTAGAATAAGCAATTTGCCTAGAAGATAGATCTTTTTGGTTCATTGAATACAGATTAGAACATAGAATGCCACCTATAATTGAAGGTGTCATTGTGGGGTACTTCTCTTTTTCCTTATTTTAAGTAGATTCATTTATAATTTTGTACTAATTAGGATTTTGAGTGTATTGATTGTAGTCTTAATAAAGTAGTTGGCTAACTTACCATATGAGAGTTCCATTGTTAGGCAAAATTCTTACTTTTTGCGTCTTGAGGATTAATTAAATATCTGTAAAATCATGCATATCCATTTTGTTTCCTTATTTGCAAGAAAACTGTTGTTGAAATCTGTAAAATCAAGTAGTCGCCTACTGGAAAATTGCCTTGGCAAAGTGTTTCTCATACATTCTGGCTTGGTTGAAATTATAGGTCCAAACCCTGCGCTGCAAAATAACTTGGCTGGAACAAATAGGACGAATTCATCCAACTTGCCGAGCACCGGCATTTCAACTGGCAGGGGTGACAGCGGGAATAGTCGACGACCCACGACCTCCCGATATGGTAGCAATATTCACACGCTAAAACGCGACGAAGATGATGACCGTTTCACTGGTAGAAATTCCTTCTGGAATGGAAACTCTACACAGTATGGTGGTAATGGCGATAGCAAATAATCAGGGTTTCAGCTAGGATTTGCTATCAAGGTTTTGCACCTTCATATTTAAGTCAAAAGCATCACTACTGCTCATATCACATGTTACGTCTGATGTCCTAGTATAACCTCTGAATAGAATGGACCGTATGCGAATAACTTAAAATTCGTGATTTGTGCATAGCTTTTTTGTCTGCTATCTAGTTATTCTACTGCAAAGGGAATATGGAACGATAAAACCAAGCTTGACGCTCTTTACATATGCATACGCGTGTGTATCAATAGATGTAAGCGTTGGACGATTTGTTTCAAGCAAATTAGTTGATAAAATTTTTATTTTATTGTAAATAAGTTTCAAACTTTCTAAAATTATGCAATTTTTTTTATCAATTTAAAATCATGCAATTTAACTTAAATATATGGATTTATATATGATGTACTGATAGTGTATAATTTTTATATATTGTCAATGCATCAAAAATTGACACGTAATTAATAGGCCTTATGAGTAAATTAAAAAAATTAATTTATATTTACTTTTAAGGGTTTGATATATTCTTTAATTTACAAATTGATGAGGTGTCAATTTTTGATGTATTGATAGTGTATAGAAATTATACACTGTCAGTGTATCATATACAAATCTTAAATATATTCACCAATTTTTCTTTGGTATTATAGCTTGTGGCAACCCACAAAAATACCTATGTTAGCTATTACATAGGACGAACAAATGATACTGTCATTTAAAAAATTTAAATTTAATTACATAACTTTGAAAAATTGAAAGCATAATAAAATAAAAATTTAGATTTATATATGATGCATTGACAGTGGTCAATGTATAATCATACAAATAAAATTTTTTCAATTTGCTCGTAAAGACTTATTGATAAAGTGTTAATTTTTTATGCATTGACAGTATATGAAATTATACATTATCAGTGCATATAAAAATTTATAAATTAATTTGTATATGATAAAACATGAACAAAAAATTAAATGTATATTTAGCTATTAAGTTTATCGTTCATTAAAATTTTATACCCTTTTCAAAAAAAGTATGGATTTATATATGATGCACTGACTCATAAGGGTTTATTGATGAGGTGTCAATCTCTGATGCATTGACAATGTATAGAAACTATATACTGTTAGTGCGCCATATACAAACCCTTAGACTTTACTTAGTAGGAGGGATGGAAAGAAGTGAGGATGAAAAATTTGTTAATCTAATGGTTAAGCTACAAAATAAGAAAGTGGTTATGAATCTTAACCATTAGATTAGTAAATTTTTCATCCTCACATTTTCCTTCCTTCTTACCAAGCAAAGCCTAAAAGTATTTATTATAAGGGTTTGTATATGATGCACTGACAGTATATAGTTTTTATACACTGTCAATGCAACAGAGGTTGACACATCATCAATTTACAAATTAAAAAATACGTCAAACTCTTAAAAGCAAATATAAATTAATTTTTTTAATTTACTCATAAGGACCTATTGATGATGTGTCAACCTCTGATACATTAATAACATATTAAAAATTATATACTGTCATTGCATAATTTTGATCAGCTGGATCTCATCATGACACGGAGGCAACTATGCTGACTGCGCCTCCACTCTTTTTTCCCCTCCAACCTAACAGAAAAAACCAAACCAAGCGTACTAAACCCAGAGTCTTCGGCAAGAGAATTTCTATTCCTACCCCACGTTTTACTATTCCTACCCCAATCCATTTTTTCAACAGTAAAAAAAACGGATAAATGACCAAATTCGCCCCATCAAATAATCTGGCACGATGCGCAAGTTTTACTTGCGCGACAATGTCGCGCAAGTTTCACTTGCGCGAAAGTCGCAAATTCGCGCAAGTTAAACTTGCGCGACAATGTAGCGCAAGTTAAACTTGCGCGACAATGTAGCGCAAGTTTAACTTGCGCGACAATGGTCGCGCAAGTTTAACTTGCGCACAAATGTCGCGCAAGTGAAATTTGCGCGACATTGTAGCGCAAGTTTCACCTGCGCGACATTGAGATGTGGAAAAATTCTGTGGTAAAAAAAATTAGGCGTTTGTAGTTAAAAGTATAACTGTTGTAAAATTGCTCTTCTGCGTCTTTTTCTTCTCGTTTTACTTCTTCTCCCTTTTTGTTCTGTTCATGCGTTTTCCTTCAACCATTTTTTTCTTTCTCACGAGCACACCCTTCCCAGTTTACATTTCATTTTCTTAAAAAAAATGGAAAATCTTCCTGATGATAGCTATTATGATAGTTACGAAGAGTACGAAAGTTTTGTTGAAAGTGTAGAAGCCGACGAAGAAGGAGAAGAGGTAAAAATCTGTCTTCTGAAAATTGAAATTCGGAGGAATTGCGCCATATTTCAGCGCAAGTTACGCTTGCGCGGGATTTCAGCGCAAGTTTCTCTTGCGCGGGATTTCCGCGCAATAGGAGATTGCGCGGTATTTCTGCGCAAATGTAGCTTGCGCGGAACTTCATGTTTCGCGCAAGTGTTAGCTTGCGCGGAACATGCCTGGCTTGCACAGATCTGTCTTTTTATGCGCTCTTGTACTAAAACTCAATCTGAATTTTTTAATATATTATTTATTATAATAATTATAATTAATAAATTTGTTTAATATTTGCAGAATGATAAAAGGATAGTGTACAGCGGAGAATCGAAAAGTGTCCATGAAGAAATATTTGACTGTACCGATGCATTTACTACTAACCAAGTAAGTAGTTTTAAAATTAATATAATGTTTTAATACAAATCTAGTAGAAAAAACTAATTATTAAATTTATTTTGTTTCAGGTTTTCAGTTGTCGAAATACCTTGATCGCATGGGCTAGAGAGCTTGGAAAAGAGCTAGGTTTTGTTGTTGTGATAAGATCATCAGAAGTTGATGTTCCTCGAAGAAGACCTAGAGTTCGACTTGTATGTGAAAGGTATGGAACATATAGGTCAAGTACAAATGAATTGCATCGCTTGGGAACGGGAACAAAGAAGTGTAATTGTCCATTCGAGTTACTAGGGGTGAAATTGGACGAGATCGATAGTTGGGCAGTGAAAGTAGTATATGGGATGCATAATCATTTGGCTGCACAACAGCTAGAAGGACATTCCTTTGCTGGTCGATTAACAGTGCAAGAGCAAAGTATGGTGGGTGATATGATAAATGCTATGGTAAAACCAAGAAAAATTTTAATGATGTTGAAACAACATGATAAGAAGAATGTAAGTACCATAAAGACCATCTACAATGCACGACAAAAATATTACTTGGATGACAAAGCTGGTAGATCACAGATGCAACAACTCATGAAATGCTTGAATGATTGTAAATATGTTGAGTGGCATCGGAGTGATGAGTCAAGTGATTGTGTTAGAGACTTATTTTGGGCACATCCAACAGCTATAGATTTGTTGAATGCTTTTTCCAATGTATTAGTTATGGATTGTACATATAAAACTAATAGATATCGACTCCCACTCCTTGAGATTGTTGGTGTAACATGTACAAATCTAACTTTTTCAGTTGCATTTGTTTACATGGAGGCTGAGCGCACTGACAACTACACTTGGGCATTAGAGAAGCTGAAAAGTTTGATGTCTTCTGATTCAACACCTTCTGTCATTGTTACTGATAGGGATTTAGCATTGATGAAAGCAATACAGACAGTGTTCCCTAGCGCAATTAATCTCTTATGTAGATGGCATATATCAAAGAATGTACTTACTCATTGTAAAAAGTTTTTTGAGAGCATGGAGAAGTGGGAGGCATTCATGTCATCTTGGGGCGTTCTTGTATCCTCTTCAAATGAGTATGAGTATGAAGCAAATTTAAGTTCAATGGTCTCTCATTACCGTTCTTATCCTAGAGCGCTCGAGTACTTAAGAGATACTTGGCTAACGACACATAAAGAGAGATTTATTGCTGCTTGGACAAATAAAGTAAAGCACTTTGGAAATGTTACAACAAATAGGTATGCATGTTTACAAAGTTTAAAAGTTCTTATTTTCACAACTTATACAATTTATTCATTATAATCAACATTGTTCGAATGACATGTAGGGCTGAGAGTGCACATGCGAAGTTAAAGAGGCACCTTGGATCGTCCCAAGGAGATTTTGATTCATCTTGGAAAGTTATCAACTCTCTGATTGAGCTACAACATACGGAGATAAAGGCTTCGTTCGAGAGAAGTGTTATTGTTGTTGAACATAATTTTCGACCAGCTTTGTTTAGGGAGTTACAAGGATTGGTGTCTAGGACAGCGTTGAATATACTTTTGAAGGAGGCGCATCGAGCAAATGATACCGGCATTGACCATCTTATTTGTGGTTGCATCATTAGAAGCACACATGGGTTGCCTTGTGCTCATGAGATTGCTGAATTCATGAGGGATGAGAAACCTATTCCCTTATCTGTTTTGGATCCTCATTGGTCGAAGTTGGACTTGAAGAAGAAAACTGTTGATTATTTGGCTGAGCTGAATCTTGATGCCGAGTGGGAGCTAATAGTGAAACGCTTCAATGCGTGTGATCTCTCAGGAAGATTAGCCTTGAAGAAAAAATTAAGAGAAATAGGTGATCCAGCAACTACATTCCTTATTCCTCCACTCGAGAAGGCTAAGAGCAAAGGTCGTTCAGACAAATCAACTCGACGTGCCCCTTCATACTTTGAGATTGTTGAATCTCAACATGATAGCACATCAACACCCGCAAATTTAAATTCAGCGACTAAAAGGATGAAGCTACCAGTTAATCGAAAAAAGAAAGTGAAATTTATTGATTCTTTCCCTTTAGAGATACGCCCCTTCATACGCTCTACTGTGGATGTTGAGTCAGATGGACATTGTGGCTTTCGGGCTATAGCTGGGTTGCTAGGCATGGGTGTTGATGCATGGGCGAAGGTGCGACAAGATTTGATTGACGAGATATGTGATTTTCGAGCTTACTATGTTAGTCTCTATGGATCCATGGAGCGTGTTGATGAATTGTTAGAGACATTATCATATTTCAACATACCGGCTCCTTATGATAAATGGATGACTTTACCCGATATGGGTCACTTAATAGCAACAAAGTATAATGTTGTGCTCGTCCATTTATCTTCGAGACAATGTTTGACATATCTCCCGCTTAGAATTGCACCACCTCCACCGCTACAGCATGGATTCATAACAATTGGATTTGTTAACGATTCTCATTTTGTTGAGGTATTGATAATGATATATATGTTACACTTTAGATATTGTGTATTTCATTTATTATGCGTTTAACAATGCTATTTTTCAGGTATTTATGGACCCGTTTGCGCCAATACCTCCGATTGCATGCAATTGGTATCGGTATCGATGTGACTTTGCTTGTGAGTGGGAGCTTCCATATGTATCTCGCATCGAAGAATTTCAAAATTTGTTTTCGAGATCAAATGTTGTCATTAGAGAAACCATTGACTTAGATGACATATGATATTTTATTAAATATTACTGTATTTGATATGTATGCCTTGTTAAGATTGTATTATTGATTTATACATTATATGTTTTAATAACATTATCCAAATATCATAAAGATAATCTGTATGTTTAAGAAACAAAAAATCACTAAATATCATTACTAAATTATAAACAAAAATCACAACATATTTTAATAACATAATCTAATATCATAAACATAAACTGTATCTTTACAAAACAAAAGTCATTAAGTACAAATACATTAATCCTCCGACGCATCCGATATAATTGCCTTGCCTCTCCTCCTCCCGATCCTAGTATAAAAACGTGTAGGCGGAGGAGCTATGTCTGATGTAACTGGTGGAGCTGTCTCCGAGGAAATAGGAGCTCGTGGAGGAGCTGGAGGAGGTGCATGTGATGGAGCTGGATGAGGAGCTGAAGATGAAGCAGCATCTGACGACCCAGTTAATATGTCATGCAGGTCGTGAAGTCCCTTTGCCAATGTCTCCACATCTTGGTTGCCGCACATGAGTAATTCAATGTAAGAAATTGCCATCGAATTGCGCTGCAAAACAATACATGAAAGAAATTTTATCAAATTAAATAGTATGAAAAAATTTTATTCACTTGAGATTTAGTGTTAATAACTTACGCTAGAATAATCAGACTCGACAAGGGGAGCTTGAAACCTCGATCTGCGTGCTGGGTTTTGTACGAATCGATGAGAAATGGCTTCATACCAAGCCATATAATCTGGATCTGTCTCTCTTGGGATCACACATCTTCGTCCTCTATTCTCTTCTGTGAGGACATACATAGGCCATCTCTCCCATATATTATTCATAAACTGATAAATGACATCGTAAGTGGTGCTCGTACTACCTCTCCGTGCTCTAAATGGCGCCAAAGGTCTCGGAGGTACGGTCTGTACATAGCCCCACTGCCGTAACACTCTCTCTGGATGATACGGCTCCACAACATCCCCAGCTTTCAAGCAGACGGTGAAAAATGTGATCGGAGACAACGGATGATGTCTCCGACTATCTGCATAGGGATCCCAGCACACCTGGTTACACTGAAGGTCATCTAGCTGCTCTCGCAAGACCTTCACATCCTGGCCATAAGTACGTGGCTTCCATCGTCGAGCTCGAGGCATACTCTCCTCGTAGTTAACGTTCACCTCCGAACTTAACGACGAAAAGTGCTCATAAATCCAAGCCTATATCAAATAAAACATTAATCATTAATAAATTATAAACAATTAATTTATAATTAACAAGTTAGATAAAGTAAATTATAATACCTGTAAAAGGGTCATATAGCCGCCAATCGATGTGACTTTTGACCTGCTCGCAAGACCCAGCTGTCTATACATATGAGCAAGAGCACCTGCACCCCACGCGTATTCACTGATAGCCGCTAGCTCCTCTAAACAGTGCAATAATGACACGGCAACATGTGACCCACTCTTATCTACAAAAAGAGTGCATCCAAGCAAGTGAAGCAAGTATGCACGAGTAGCATATACTATCTCCTCATCACTGGAGCTGTCGGTGACATGGCTAAAATTTGTTCTCAACCACTGCAATGTCACACTGGACCCACGACCGGTGCTCGTCGCCGCTTGAGCCTCGGAAATAGAGACTCCTAACAACTCTACTAATACTCTAACAGCTTCCTTCACAGAGATGTGCCGGCAAAATACGATCGCCCCGGTCACTGGTATGCCTAGCAGGGTAGCTACATCATCAAGAGTAATCGTCATCTCTCCAAATGGCATATGAAATGTATTCGTCTCTGGCTGCCACCTCTCACAAAAAGCAGAGATGATGGTGTTGTTGCATGTGCGGTAACTACAGTCAACTAAACTCGCTAAGCCGGACTGCATAACCGAGGAGAGAATACGAGATCTATCATCATCTAAGATCCACTGAGAGATTTTGTTGCTATGATTCAGGACCTTCAAATTGTCTCGCTCCTATATCGAAAACAACAAACAATAAGTTATTTCAAAAGCGTCATGTTATCACTTCTTGCAAAAACATATTACCAAATTTTTGAAAGGAGAATTACCTGCCCATCCCATATTGCAAAAGCAACATGTGATCTAAAACTTCGAAGAACTGATGTATCGGTCGGACCTCCAGGACAAGGCTCGACTTCCTCCTCTACATAATCCGCATCTAGCTGCTCAGCCTGCTCGACCTGCTCAGCCTGCTCGTCCTGCTCGACCTGCTCGACAGGTTCGACTTGTTCAGCTTGCTCGGCTTGATATCTCCTAACTCGTCGTCTCCTCTCAGAGCCGGTAGGTCGCTGTCGTCTTCCTTGAGATGAATCTCCACCTCGTGTATTAGCCATGTCTGAAAAAAAATATTTAAAAAATTATCAAACATATTAAAAGCCAAGACACTAAGTGCAATAGTTGAGTGCAAGTGTGTGAGGAAGTAAAAAGTGTACAAGTGAGTGGAAGTGTGAGTGAGTGACGTGAGGTGTGTGTCGTGCAAAGTGAAAGTGAGAAATAATAGTGTCAAGTGTGTCTACATTGTCAGCAAGTATAAATAAGCAGATCATGACAAGTGAGCCTATAGTGCTTAAATAGAACATAGCATAAAATATATCTGACAATGCTTAAATTGAACATAGCATGAATAATATATCACATTATTTATTTGATAATATATCACACCTCTTTGATAATATATCACATTATTTATTTTTCTGACAATGCTTAAATAGAACATAGCATGAAAAAATTAACATATATCAAGCACATACCTGATGGTAGTAGTCCTACAGTGCAATAGCTTGTACAGATTGATGGCAGCAATCGAAGGGTGATGGTGGCAATAGTCTGTATAATTATAAACTTTAGTCAGCTGATTAAATCAAAAATCATAAAAACCAAACTTGTAGAATGTAATCAAAACCAGAAATAATTGCAAACAGAATGCAAAACAGGATGTAGAACGCCCGCGCAAGTGGGCCTTGCGCGGGATCCCCGCGCAAGTGGGCCTTGCGCGGGATCCTCGCGCAAGTGAGACTTGCGCGGGGTTCTCGCGCATGGTGTGCAAGCCGCTCGACCTGCCCGGCCTCTCAGGCATGCCACCTGCGCGGGGCTGGCCTCGCGCAGGTGGCGGGGCTGGCCTAGCGGCACACCTGCGAGCGGCGCGAGCGGGACACCATGCGCAGGAGCTTCGAACTGCAAATACTATTTTTACCTTAACAGTAGGAGATTCGTACCAGGAAGGAGGAAGAAGGAAGGAGGAGAAGGAGAAGGAGAAGGAGAAGGAGAAGGAGAACGAGACGGAGACGGAGACGGAGAAGGAAGGAGAAGGAGGAGGAGTAGCCGGTGTGTGGTATGGATAAAATTGTATTTTACTTTAGAAGGTATATTAGATCGGCGAGGAAGACTTAGTAGATTATAAAGACTTTTTTCATTGGCCTACTTGATGGATGGATTGCCCCTTTCTTCTTTCCACTTTCTTTCCCTTTTCTTTTCCCTTCTCTTCTTCCATGGCTTCTTCCATCTTAACTTCCTCCAAAGTTTCTCCTTTCCCTTCTCACTCCCTCAAATCCTCCCTTTTCGTTCCCTCCACTTCCCTTCGCTTCCCTTCTTCCAAATCGCCCATCACTTTCCCTTCATTTCCTTCTAAATCAGTCGCCAAATCCCTCCCCATTTCCTCTTCTTTAAACCCCAATCCCCCCTCTCCCGCGCGCCGCCCCCCTTATGTTCCCAACCATATTCCCGACCCCAACTACGTCCGCATCTTCGACACCACCCTCCGCGACGGCGAACAATCCCCGGGCGCCACCCTGACTTCCAAGGAAAAACTTGACATTGCTCGCCAACTAGCAAAGCTCGGCGTAGATATAATAGAAGCTGGGTTTCCGGCCGCGTCGAAAGACGATTTTGAAGCTGTTAAAACCATTGCTAAAGAGGTTGGAAATGCGGTGGATGAGAATGGATATGTGCCTGTTATTTGTGGACTTTCTAGGTGTAATGAGAAGGATATTAAGACCGCTTGGGAGGCGGTTAAGTATGCTAAAAGACCTAGGATTCATACGTTTATCGCGACCAGTGGGATTCATTTGGAGTATAAGTTAAGGAAGACAAAAGCGGAGGTTTTGGATATTGCTAGGAGTATGGTTCGCTATGCTAGGAGTTTGGGTTGTAATGATGTCGAGTTTAGCCCCGAAGATGCTGGCAGGTTCGATTCGAATTTTTATCTCTCTCTTTTTCTTTTTCATGTTATTCTCTTTAAAGGGACTGTTCAAGAATAAGATAATATTCAGTTGCCACTTGTATAGAAGAATATTATGATAGTTTTATTTGGTTTAGAATAGGGTGAGTAAGAAGATTAAATGTTAAAGTAAAAAAAAAATTGAATTTTAAATATGGATAAACTATGGTTTAAACTTTGTTTCTTGATTGCATTTAATTGAATGCAAACCATTTTGGTAAAAGATTTGTGCTTGATCTGATATTGCTGTGGGTGCGTGCTTGTTTTTGTATGGGGTGGACTGATTATTTCCGGGGCTTTAAATAAATGCTATTTTGCAGTAGCAGTAGTTTATGAATCTGCTGTTGTCCGCTTTTGAAATAAGATAAGTAAATGTAAAAGGGTATTTGTTAATATTCTTGTTTCTGTGGATCCTACCAGATCTGACAGAGAGTTTCTGTATGAGATTTTGGGTGAGGTGATCAAGGCTGGAGCGACAACTCTCAACATACCTGATACTGTTGGCATAACTATGCCTACCGAATTTGGGCAATTGATTGCTGATATAAAAGCCAATACCCCTGGGATTGAAAATGTTATTATTTCAACACACTGCCAAAATGATCTTGGGCTTTCTACTGCCAACACTATAGCGGTAGGCCACTGCTTTATTTTATTAATTGATCATAGTGAGATGTACATGGGTTGCATTTTCATCTTAGCTGTTATGAATTCAGGGAGCTTGTGCAGGTGCAAGGCAATTGGAAGTAACAATCAATGGTATTGGGGAAAGAGCTGGAAATGCTTCATTGGAGGAGGTGAGGTTTTGCTTTTTGCAATGTTGGAATGATTTTGTATTTAGAATTTATGTAGAATTAGATGGAAAAACATGGTTTTCTATAGCACCATCTTGTGTTCTTGGAAAATCCAATTCATGAGTTCATACTACCATAGACTTCTCTTCGTCAACCAAATCTGCTTTAGATGACACCATGTTACTCTGAAATTCAGTTAAGGAGGGCTTATGGAATTTTCATATGCTTCACTATATGAGATAGGTGCTGACTTTTGTGCCTCCAATCTATGTTTTCTGGTCTCCCTTTTAGGGCCTTCTATTTTTTTTATTGTTTTTTCAAAGATAAATGAGGGAGAAAGGGCATTTGAAGGCTCATACTATCAAGTAACTTATTACAGAAGTTGTACCCATTGTTAGATAAGTTGGTGAAGAACACAATCAGTCTCAGTGAAATTCTTAAGAGTTGCTATTGTGCTTGTTTCATCATAATCAAATGGGGCTCCTGACAAAGTGGGTGTTTATGCATCTATTTTATAAATTTTCTTGTTCTGTTGCTATCTGCCTCCCTTGAATTCTGTAAATGAAACACTCTTAGTTGTCAATTGCACTATTCTAGCAATGAGTTAATTGCACTATTCTAGCATCTGTCTCCATATTTTCATTGGAATGATTTTGTATTTAGAATTTATGTAGAATTAGATGGATAAAGAAAAACATGGTTTTCTATAGCACCATCTTGTGTTCTTGGAAAATCCAATTCATGAGTTCATACTACCATAGACTCCTCTTCGTCAACCAAATCTGCTTTAGATGACACCACGTTACCCTGAAATTCAGTTAAGGAGGGCTTATGGAATTTTCATGTGCTTCATCATATGAGATAGGTGCTGACTTTTGTGCCTCCAATCTATGTTTTCTGGTCTCCCTTTTAGGGCCTTTTATTTTTTTATTGTTTATGCCAAAGATAAATGAGGGAGAAAGGGCATTTGAAGGCTCATACTATCAAGTAACTTATTTCAGAAGTTGTATCCATTGTTAGATACGTTGGTGAAGAATACAATCAGTTTCAGTGAAATTCTTAAGAGTTGCTATTTTGCTTGTTTCATCGTAATCAAATGGGGCTCCTGACAATTGGGGTGTTTATGCATCTATTAGATAAATTTTCTTGTTCCATTGCTATCTGCCTCTCTTAAACATTTGAATTCTGTAAACGAAACCCTTTTAGTTGTCAATTGCACTATTCTAGGAATGAGTTAAGAACTATTACTTTGGTTGTAATGGTTGAACTCTTTCCCCTTGATGGATGGTTACCTATATCTTGTTTACTGTTTTGATTCCATTGAGCTTTTACATTTGTTTGTGCAGGTTGTGATGGCCTTAAAATGCCGTGGTGGGCATGTGTTAGGAGGTCTTTATACAGGAATCAATACCCGGCACATTGTGATGGCAAGCAAAATGGTATTCTTTTGTGAATCGGTTACAGTTCAATTGTTTCTCACTATTACTGAATATCTGGGAGTTATTATTGACTTAAAATGGTTGTTTAGGTAGAAGATTACACAGGTTTACATGTGCAGCCGCATAAGGCTATTGTCGGAGCCAATGCTTTTGCTCATGAAAGTGGTATTCACCAGGTTGGTTTTTCTAGTGTTTGATTGCATATATTTGTGAACCTCCAAACTATTTTCTGTTTAATTTTGAAGTTTTTTATGGCTGATCTCCTTGATTGATGGTGGAAGAGTATTTATTTGTATTTGAAAAATGATAGAATCCACTAAAGTCATGATTTTGTCCTTCTGTGATTACAATTTATTTTTGCTGCTGACAGTGCAGCTTTGTCAGTTTATCTTAAGAATTTCCTTCGGTACCTACTGTAAGCTAGTTAGGACAAATGCTGCTCTTTTGGTAGCACGTTCCACTTGTAGAGGGATTGAGTTTACTTATTGAAAACTAAAATTATCCTCTTTTGGTTTTAATTAATAGTTTGCTAGAAGTTTGGACGCATGGAGAAAATAAAAATGGAATTCATACTTATTTTTTGTTATTTAAAATGCTTGAGTGTTTAGCTAGTGCTCTCTTTGCTAAGAAATGATATCAGCTGAGGAGCATATTTGAGCTTTGAATTCTATCTACTGTTGGGTAGAATTTTAGAATTAAGTGGGACAAATTTTGGGGATTAAATTAGAGAGAACTCTACAAGAACCATGTGTACAAGCTTGGTGACCAATTATGTATATCAAAACCCTTGTTCAACCAAAGTGCTTACAGTTTAGTGGCTAATTATATGATAATATAAAGTCATGCATGTAGACAGCCAGGTTCTGTAGTCTATCCAATATTTGGCCCTTTTAGCAGCAATGTTTATTTGATCTGTCAATTTTCTTTCTTGTTTTACTTTTTCTCCAAATATGATTATATGGATGTGTATTTGCAAGTATAGGCTATGTTGACTTTACACCACTATTCGATCTCATGTTAATTAGGTGCGTGAAACAATGACGACAAAGAAAAACTATTGCATAGGTCTTTCTACCAGGTCAACTATAGGTCTAATAAATCAGGATGCAATATGTCTTTAAAAAAATGTGATTACAGGATAATGAGACCACAATTTTATCCTAGTCAAGGTTATCATTATTATGTTGTGGTACGGTTTACACTAACATGGAAATATCTAATGCTGGTCTCATCCTAATTTGTTAGACCTACAATTATGTGGTAGGAATTTAACAATTTCTCCTTCTAACTTTTTATTTTATAAGAAATACTACTTTCTTAAATGCTTTTGGAGTTTACTTGAGTGTGTAATCTAGTACCTGTGGTTTTCTTTCATTGATGTTCTGTTTTTCCTTTCTTTCTCGTCTTAAATGAATATCGATAATATTAATTAATAATAATAATTTTAAATGCGTTTAGTGATTTCTTTTATAAATTGGGCTTTGCTAAATTGTTGACAGTTATTGATGGTATAGTTAAGACCCAACTTTACCAAACCCTCCTGACCCTTAATCCCAAACTCGTTGTGCCTGGTTATAAGAATCTGTTTTTGTCATGCTGTTTGGTTAGGGATGCTATCCTCTGTAAGATCTAAAGAAGGCAACAAACTCAGTTTTTCTTTGTTTTGGTTAATATAGATACATATCTGTACTTACAAAGTTAATAAAAACAATAAGATATATATTCCAAAATGCTTTCTGTTCTGTAGGATGGAATGCTAAAGCACAAAGGTACATATGAAATTATATCTCCTGAAGATATCGGCCTTGAACGGTCCAATGAAGCTGGTATTGTCCTTGGAAAACTTAGGTAGGTATTTCATTTTTCAAAAATTTTTTCCTCCATATTTTGGTAAATCTTTCTTTTGTTATGTTTTGAATAGAGTTTAAAGGGATGTAGAAGATGGGGAAATATATTTAGTGTAACAAGAGCCATAAGTTTTTTTCCTGTTTGTTTTAGATGTTGGATGCAATGTCACAATGAATCTAACAGAAATAGTTGAAGATTTAACATAAGAAGCAACATATTGTCACCATTACAAAGAATATTGTATTTAGGTTTGTGAATACATCTTATCCAATCTTGATGAGTATTTTTTAACTTTTGCTTGTGAACTTTATTTAGTGATAGTGGAATTGGTACAATGGTGTGGGGCGATCTTTTTATAGGTTTTTCCTTGGCCTTGTCTTTCCTATGAGAGGAAGTGTTTGTCTGCTGATATCAAGGTAGTCAAAGAGAAAAAAAAAATGTTAATATCACTTGAGTTGCCTAGTTACCAAAAAATTTCTTGGTGAAGTGAAAACTAGGTACATATTATTAATCATCATGATCATCAGAGCCTTTATCCCAATAAATTGGGGTAGGCTACAAGAATCAATATTTGAAATCACATTAAATCCTTTATTTGAATTCTCTTCTTCCACACATTTCTATCCAAGGTGATACTTTCATTCAACTATAATACCTCCATATCTTTCTGAATTACTTCCTTTCAAGTTTTTTTTCTTTTTTTTCAGTTTTCATCTAGTCCTGACCCTTCTTTCCTCGTTCATAGCCTCCACTCTCCTGCGTTGTACGTGTCCAAACCAACATAAACAACTTTCACACATCTTTTCTTCGATAGGTACTACTCCAACCATCTTGCGGATGTCTTCATTTCTCATTTTATCCTTTCCTGTATATCCACACATTTATCGCAACATTTGCATTTCTGCTACACTCATCTTTTGTGTATGCAGTCTCTTAGTCGCCCAACGTTCACTACCATATAGCAATATTGGTCTAACAACTGTTTTGTAAAACTTGCCTTTCAATCATATAGGAATTCCTTTATTGCACAGCGCACCTGTGGCACTTTTCCACTTACTCCATCTAGCTTGGATCCTATGGGTCATATCACCATCAATATGTCCATCCATCTGTACTATCGACCCAAGATATCGAAAATGCTCTCGCTTAGGTATTGCTACCTAATCTAACATCATTACATTTTGCTCCTCTTTGTTTGAACTAAATTTACATTTCATGTATTCAGTCTTCATTCTGCTTTGTTTGAACCCTCTTAATTCTAGCATCTGTCTCCATACTTCCAACTTTGCGTTAATCTCTGTTCTAGTCTCAGCATAGAGGACAATATCATCTGTGAATATCATACACCAAGGCACCTTATCTTGGATGGATTTGGTCAGTTTGTCTATTACTACCGCAAACAAGAATGGACTTGGTGCTAACTCTTGATGTAATCCCACTGTGATAGGAAACTCACTTGTTTGTCTCCCATATGTCCTCACATGTATTAATATTTTTGATAAATATATTGAACTTTACCTAGTATTCTAGAATAGCTTGGCAAGTTATCAGAATTATTTGTGAAGCATAAATGTTCACTCCATGTATTAGATGTTTTAGCAAGTTTCTTTATGTGTTAATGTAGATTTTTAACTTTCTCCAATTTCATAAATCAACTTCCTTGGTGCTATGTTGTTTGTTGTTGGATATGAATGTTGGACTTGGTTACATGTTGAGTATTGCTCAGTTATTCCTAAGTTCTTCCTTAGATTGGAAGGGTCATGTGTCTGTCCATTTTGAGATGTTCAACATGGTAGACAGATAAAGAGTCAGCAAGATTTCTAACATGTATGCTCACATGTTTTATATTAACAGAAAGAGTCTTGCATTCTAGCCTGTGGGGGTTAGGCGGAGGCTAATTGAAAGAGGAAGCTGAGATGTCTCAATCAAGGGATTCCCTTCTCCTCCTCCCCCCCTCCAAAAAATTCTTTAAATCTATGCAGTTCTATTATGATACTTATTACATTCATGTTGTTGGTATCTTCATATTCATTTTTTATTTCGACAAATCCAACTGTCATAAAACTTATTACTTCTGTTATTCTTTTTCTTTTCCAATTCTCTGGTGAAGTGGACGCCATGCTTTGAAAGACCGATTGAAAGAGGTATGCTGCTATTAGGCATGTGCAAAATTGATGAAATTACCTTTCTTTTCTTTATCTAAACATCTAGTTCTTTTTGTTTTCCTCAGCTTGGTTATGAGCTTGATGATGAACAACTTGGGAACATATTCTGGCGCTTTAAAGAGATAGCTGAACAAAAGAAGGTGAACAAGATACTTTACTGATTTGCTGGATTTCTTTCCCCTCAGTTCATCATAAAATACACTATTTATAATATTTCCAACTGAATGAGTTGCATTTGGAAATTAAGCTGTCTTCAACTGTGGAAACTTCTTGTTGTCCAGTGCTGTTTTTTCAGAAAATGAAAATGAAAGTAAGGAGAGATAGTTCCTAGAGTACAAGTTTCATATTTTTCCCTTGGAAAACCAACATTATTACCATGGATAACATTTTTCAAAAGTTTTTTGAGTTCCCTATCTTTGTTTTCTCTGTTATTTTAGAAAACCTGGTTTTTTACTGTCAGCAACTACATAAGTTTTCTTTTATCTGTATGGAAAATAAAAACAGAAGAGAGTTGATATACAATACAGAGACAGGGAATAGATAATGTTTTTATTGATAAAGGTAGTTTTCTCTTTTTACTGTTTATCATACCAGTGGAGTCTTAGCGCCAGTGAATGTATTTTTAACACAAAAAACACCTATCTTTTTAAATCCACTATGGAGTTATGACATGGTTAACCTTGTAATTTAAGGCTTCAAGTGATGATGATGGTCTGAGAAATTCTTTGTGCTAAGAAAATAAAGAAATAGGCCTAAAAAGTGGATGGCTGCTGGCAGTTGATACGTTGCAAGATTTTCTGTGTAGGCCAGTATAAGGGTTCTAGTTATCAATGATGGCTTAGCAAATGGTTAATGAGGAATTTTAGTGGGTTTGTTGTATTCCTAGTAATTGAAAGTATATTTTCAAGATTTTATAGTGGTTATGACATGGCAATATAAAGTAATAATTTTTGTCAGTTAAGAATGCTTGTATCAATTAGCTTCTCTAGTTGCCTGGCTTCAATGGCGTTTTAAGTTCTTGGATGTGGAAATTCAGTTTATTTTGGTTGAGTAGTTGTTTTGTACTATATCTTGATTCATAAAAGTGAAAAGTGACTGTTGTTCTAAAGCTCAGGTATAAATGTATGATTTCCTGTTGTCTCTTAATGAAGATGACGTGGTCTATGCTTATTTTATTTACAGAGAGTCACTGATGCTGATCTAGTAGCATTGGTTTCAGATGAAGTTTTTCAACCGGAGTTTGTTTGGAAGCTTCTTGATCTGCAGGTAACTAGACATTTTTTTTAACCATATTTACAGGAATTTGGTATGGGGTGTGCAAACTAAATATTTTATGCTATGGTGGTGGTAGGCTTCATTGGTTTGTTATTTTGGGTTGCATTACTGTATAAAGCATTATTGGGGTTGTATTGCCTTAATATATATATATATATATATATATGTATGTATGTATATATATATATGTTCTTTATTTTGTTAGACGCTGTGTTTTAGTAAGAACCTACAAGTTTATAGATATTTTATAATCAATAATATACACAATTATAAGAAAATACATTAGTTTTAGGGTGGTTTCTTTTGTGTATTTAATTTTCTTCTTTTAAAGAGATAAAATAGTAATGTATATTTTATAGTAATTTGTTTCCTCATTATTCTCTAAATGATGTTCCAGCCAATTTATTTAATTACCAATGAAATATTAGGGGAATCTGCATTTAAGTGAACCAAAGAAAAATTAATGAGTCTGGTTAAATCCCAATTACAAATTAATGGCCTTGATGAAACCCTCAAGAATGCATTAGCCAAAATCCAAAACCATGCTTATTCTTAATTTCAAAGTTAACTCATGCCCTCCCCTTAAACCCCGAGTTTTTGCTTCACCGTCTACTCCCCAGCTTTGAAGTTTGCAATTTTTCTTTCTTTTTTCTATTTATTCATTTTTGACTGGTCATCTCCTTTACCCTATCAGATCCTCTCCTTTGCTTTTTATCCTGTTTCTTCTTTGTGCCTCTTTCTATTTTACCCATCAATTTGGATCCATGGTTTTTGCAATCTAGGTTGCTAAACTAAGTGATCCAGGATGCAAAAGAACCATGACCTGGGACCTATTAAGTGGATCGCAGTTCTAGGGGTAACAGCGATCCTCATAACTGTGTTTTTAACTATATTGTTCATCATCTGATTTGCATTAAATTTTAATTTGTAAGTTATACTCAAATGGAAAACATACATGTAGGTTACTTGTGGAACTCTTGGTCTTTCTACTGCAACAGTTAAACTCATTGATGCCGATGGGAGGGAGCATGTTGCTTGCTCAGTTGGAACTGGACCAGTAGATTCAGCTTATAAAGCTATTGACCTCATTGTAAAGGTTTGATACGATAAATTAATAGTTTTCTTTGTTTGCTACAATTTTCTGTTGGGTGTTGATGAGATATGATGCAAGATGTACTCTTAGGGTATTAAGAATTTGTCTATGAAGTCTGAATTTTATTGTGATTAAGGTTATTTTTGGAATTTACTTGTTCTTTATGGGGTCTCATTGGTTGTAACTATGGAGTCTTTAGTTCGTAATTTTCAGTTAGAATACTGAACTTCAGTTGGGTCTATTCACCATTTTGTTGAACTCTCTCTTCTCTTCTTTCCTTTTCTCCCTCAGTTTTTCTGTTTTTCGCTTATTTGCCTCAGATTTCTCTCTGTCTCCTGCTTGTAAACTCCCTACTTCTCTTCCTGTGCTACCCAAATTTAGTAGCAGAGCACATGGCTAGCATTTATTTGGTTAGTTGGTCAATAGATATTTTTTGTTTAAGTTTAATTTGTCATTTGTTGCGCCATAAAAATGAAGTCTTGTTGCCTGCTTTTAGAACCTTGTTTTTCTCATTTGAATTGTGGTTCATCACTAGGGCTTATAAGTTGTAACCCTAAATTCTAGTTATTAAAATTTTCAGATAGCTTTTTGAGCAGTAGAGTTAGAATTTAGTCTTTCTCTAAATGAATATTTTTCATTCTTCGCATTCTACCCTGTTTCTCTTCCTGCCTTGTGATAAAATACCATACACGTTCTTTGGTCAATAGTTTCCTATGGTTTTCTTTTTTGTAGATAATGGGGTAGTGAGTGTATCTGCTATAGGGACGGATGGTATTGATGACAGTAGTTAATAATTTGGTATTGATGACAGTAGTTTATAATTTTGCCCTTCATTTTTTTTTTCTGGTTTTCCCACATGCGCTCTATCTTCCCCAACCCTTCTCAAGTAAGAATGCTTTTCTGAACATCTGTTTACTGAGATTGTGGAGCAACACTTTTAACTTTTTTCCATCAATTGCAGGAACCAGTTTCACTTCTTGAGTACTCCATGAATGCTGTTACAGAAGGCATTGATGCTATAGCCACCACCCGTGTTCTAATTGGTGCAGAGAAAAGTCACGTATCTACTCATGCTTTGACTGGTGAACTCGTTCATCGAACATTTAGGTATGGAATCTTCTTGTTCTTGGTTCCCTTGACATTTTAATACTTCCACCTCCAGGATTCAGTGATAATTTTCTCTCCTTTGTTACCAGTGGAACTGGGGCAGGTATGGATATTGTTGTTTCCAGCGTCAAGGCTTATATCAGTGCGATAAATAAGATGTTGGGTTTCAAGGATCAATATCCAGCAAATGCTTCTGTAGAAAAAACTTCAGTTTCTGCTTAAGGAGCAACATAAACACATGGTTCACCATCGCATAAGTACATCCTTAGGTGAGTTTCGTGACTACATGTGCTGTATTCATAGGGGCAATGCTTTGAAAGGTTTTTTTTTTTTTTTTCGGTACAATGCTTTGAAAGGTTTTTGTATGCTAGTTTCAGAGACTGAATTGTTCATAAGTTTAAGAAACCACATTGTTGGTTTGTGTTCTTTCTCGTGGACTTAAAGTATGTTTAAGAATCTGTCGAAATCGAGTTAAGTATCAGTTGTTATGTTAAAGGTGATCAAGTTTCTTCGAACTAAGGTGTCCAGATGTCCCCAGCTTTTACGTTTACTATGTGATATCCTTTTTTCTATTTTCGTTTAAAAAAAAAACCATGATGGTAGAGGAAAGCTTTGACTATGAACGAGTTCTCAAATCCTGTGATTTAGGGGATTCAGAATTTTGCGATTGTTGTGTGATGACAAGTTTTCCACTAGCTCGGCAGCTCTAAATTGAACCTCGTTTTTTGTTCATTGGTCTTTATTTTTGTACGTAAAGAATTTGAGCTACATAATGTGAGGCAATCTTTTTCAGTTGCATAAATCTCATCCTACTTGTGTCAATGTTTGACTACAAATTTGTTTGAGTTTGATTTAGTTTTTAAAACTTGAGTTTGACTTGATAAAAATTATGAGTCACTAGAACATGATTAAATAAATTTGATTTGTTTTTTTTCAATCATAATTATAAAAGTAAAATAATAAATTAATAATTTGTTATCAAAAAAATAATAGACAAATATTAAAAATATATCTTAATAAATCTCGATTAAACTTGCCAGTCACTATGAGTTTGATATTAGTATATTAAATTCGGTTCATTGTTACTTTAAGTAGTTTCAGATCGAGTTCAATTTAAATATAAGAGAGTTAAATTTGAATAATTATCAAATTGAGTTTAATAGCTCATGACTAATTTGATTTTATTAAATCTCTACTTCCCAATGATTATTTTTAAGGTCAAAGTAGGCACAACATCTTAGCAGCAATCGCCCAAGGGAGGGATTGCGTGGGGAGGAAGAAGGAATGTCTGCTGGGTTTCTAAAATAGTTGGACACCCATCTCAATCGGCCAGTCAGCCATTGTTGTACTACTCATTTGAAAACAACCTTTTTGACTTTGAGACTTGTTAAGAAAGCAAAACCCACTTTGATTTGCTGCCAAGGCTGGGGAATTCTCATTCTCAAAAAAAGGTGGGTAGCCTGCGCGGCGGAGCAAGAAAGGCCAAATCTCGTTTGAGGCACAAAATTATAAGCTTTCTTTTCTTGGTCGGTGGAAGTTGGAACTATCTTTTCCATGTTGTTGCTGCCATCATTCCAAAACCTCCAGAGTAGGTCAATTCCCATGGCCCATGCCCTTCAAGGAAGAAAGCAGACAAACTTTTGCTAATCTAAGATGATTAAGCATCCAGTCATCAGCACTGCCCACACTGTTTTATTCTTCATTTTGACCTTTATCTTTACAATTTCTTAGTCACAAAACCATCTTTATACTACATACAAGTAGACCTGTTAGTTTATGTATATAATTCACGTTTATGTGATATAAAATTATATTTGTGTCGAATAAACTACTAAAATTTTGTGTTTAAATTTATCGACATGTCAAATACAATTTTTTTTAATTTTTACTATACACATATAAAAGTTTTTTCAAATTTTAGCTCGTGTCACTTTCACATTTTTTTATTCATATTATGTCATTATATCGTAGCTAAAATTGTTAAGTCATGTTGCGGTACAAAAATTTTACAGATTTAAATTTCGAAACTTAACACTTGTATTCTTTCAACTTCGAATTTGTTCTAAGCTCAACAATTACATTCCCTATTTCTTTGTACTAGAAGTCTTCATTGTATAAATAAAATAAAATGTTTTATATTTCATATGTAATCCAAAATCAAATAAACAAAAAAGAAAAAATACTAATATTTTTTCTATTTGTAAAGAAAATTACTATTAATTGAGAGAGGAACTCGAGTTAGGAAAATATTAATTCTCAAATAATTTTTATAATTACCAAATGACTTTATAAGTTAAGCTACAAGATTATAAAAGTATAGTCGGATAACTCTGCAGTCAATTAATTGAAAATCAAAACCTCTTGGAGGAAAAATTTTCTATTTAGAAAATCAATTATGGTTTAAAGAATTAAAAATCATCCTTACTCCAACCACGAAATGTGAGCGAATATTAATCTCACACCCAATATAATAAAAGGATATCTCGTGCTTAAAAAATAAAAAGGACACATTTTAACTTTTAAACTTTTCTAATTTAAAGATTTGTATGAAAGTTCTTTTTTTTTTTGGTTAAAGGGTATTTCTATTTTGATCTTTAGTGAAAGAAACATCAATATTAAAAAATTTAAAAAAAAAAATTGGCTGTTTGTGCTCTTTCCTTTTAAAAATTAAAATAAAAAATAAATTTTTGTAAGCTATAGTTTAAGTTCAAAAACTTTATAATTAAATTCCTAAATATGAAGACAATAATACAACAGTCAGGAATGTGACGTACGATTGATGTGTGGGAAGTCAAATCGATAAAATTTTAACTAAAAAATTGATTGATTGTTGCCTTCATTTGGTCATTGGTCACTAATTTTTTTATTTTATTTTGAGATGAACTAATTCTATTTATTTACCTGTATTATTATATATGATATATTTTACACTCCGAAGTTATAAAATTGTTCTTTTAGCTCCAATCTTGTACTTTCAGCTAGATAGGTGTATGAATTAATATTGAGAACATCAAAGAGGAAAGAAAAGAGAAAATTAGAAAATAGTTTTTTGCATGTTATTTGAAATGAGAGAAAACATAAGAAAATAGGACTTAGTCTTAAAGTAAAGTTATACCCACAAAAAATAAGTCCAACTGACAAGAAGAGTAACTTTATTTTTGTCAAGAGTATTTTGAGATTAAAATTTTGAATATACCAAACTCATAATCAAGAACGTTCTCTTAATGTTTTTTTAATTAGGTTTAACTAAAGCTTGAATATACTTTTACTTACAACAACAACAATAATAGTAAAATAATTCTCTAATACATCATCAGTAGAGCATTTTGATTTCATAAGCGGGGTTAGAACGATGACATATGTCTTATTTTATTTATTTTTTATTTTTTTAAACATTTTTAAAGGATGTGTGTAATTATCATAATCTCACTTGTGGGTGTTTTTAATATTAATGATAATAGGATAATTATCTTTTTTTTTTGTTACAAGGAAATATTAAATAACTGAAAATGGTGGTGCTTAGATTCGAATCCAAGACTTACAGTATGTCACAACTCATCCTTAACTATTAGGTCAAAAAGTTGTTGGCAATAGGATAATTATCTAATATACTATCAATATAGTTTTTTTATTTTACAAACGAAATTAAGACGATAACACATGTCTTCTTTTATTTATTTTTTATTTTTTAAAATATTTTTAAAGGACGTGTATAATTATTTTAATTTTGTTTGTGGAGTTAATAAATTTCACGGGTAATATATTGAATATTAATCCATAATAATAAGCAAAACCTAAGGATACGTTTACCCACGTTATCAAAGAGATAATAATACAAACAAATTTTACGTACAAATTTAAATATATTATATATAAATCATAATCTAAAATGGTTTAATATTGTTTTTGTTTTTGCAAATCTATAATTATGTTAACTTGAAAGAAATTTCTTCGTAGTATGCATGTAATTTACTCAACCTATCATACAAGATGTGAAATTTTCTTATAACTTCTTATTATTTTTTTTCATACGTCAAAACTTTTATGCCACCTTAGAAAAGTTATAAAAAAATGTATGCAATTAAAATTAAGCTCAATACTAATTTTTTTAATTCAAAATTAAATCACATGTCATTAAAAAAGTGAGAATCAAAGAGCAGGAAAGATGCTATATTCTTTTGCAGTTTCCTTTTTTACTTCGATGTTAAGAAAGCTGAAAGCCCAGAATGAGTGATTTACTAGTTAAGATATTGTCAAAAAAGACCAACATTGGTTGGCGTGAAAGGTAACGGTTTTCGTCCCTTAATCAAGTGTCCAGGATTTGATTCCTGACATTAGGTATGGAGCAAATTATGTTGGGAAGGGGACTACTCACTTTGTGTGCGCTCAGGATTCTCGACTGAGATTAATCACTATTACCGACGGTGGATACTTCATACTAATATCATGATTAACCAAAAAAAATTGTCAAAAAAGGAAAAATATAAAAAAAAAATTATAACGAAAAAATGTTCAAATATCCATTTTTTTTAACAGACATAGTAATTACATACCAGTGATGAAAAAGGCATAGGCATTCAACAGTCTCTTGCAAGTCATGTCTTAATCAGGCTATATACAATTTTTTTAAATTTTTTTTATAATCCAAAACTGATATAACCACCCATTTATTGGATAAAAAATTTCTCATTTTTTACCGTCCCACATCGTTTGCTTTGTGGTGTGTAAGTGTGTTTATAAGAAATTTCATGTTAACCTAAACCAATGCGTTTTTGTGTTAGTGATGTGTTCCTTTTCTGAAAAAAAAAATCTCATTTTGTTTAAATTTTTATAATGTATCTTATTTTTTGAGGTGTGTGTGTCTATATATATATATATATATATATATATATATATTCCTTTACTTTAAATGACTTGTTAAGTTATATAAATACGAAAAATAATATAAAAATTGATATATTGTATTAAACAAACAAAGAAAGAACAAAAACGTGAGTTTGTTTGATTTTTTGAAAAAAATATATTAACTATCTTTTAAACTTTATCTAGTTATTTTGTAAGAACTGAGAATTATAATAAAAATTTGAAGATCTACTAAATTTTAATTAAATAATTTATGTATAATTATTTATTCAAATATTTAATTTAATGATTTATACATGATTTATTTTTAAAAATAAATTTTAAAATTTTTTCTCAAAATCTAAAAAACAAAAAAAAATTTATCACGTTTTTTTTAGGGAACAATCCTTTTAAAACCTACAAATAACAAATTCTAGATTCCTAAGTGTAGAATCTATTAGATATGGAGATGGGAACAAAAATAAATATATACAAAAAAATTAAAAATTAAAAAAAAGATTGGCTTTTTGGTTTTGGCCAAAGTTCTCCTCCGTCCTCCACCGCCCATGTATTTCTATGTTTTCCTCCAAAGCTAAGAATTTATCATCTTTCAACAAAGAGAAAGAATCATAACAAAGAAAACCCATATTCTTTTCTATGGTTCACATTAACCTAACAAATGTTCTTATGTGAATAATAATAAAGAAAGATTATATATTTGATGTACGTATAAATTTTATGATATTATATATAATGTATTAATAGTGTATAAAGATTATATATTGTCAGTCAACCATATAATCCACATCATTAATGAACGAAACTTAAAAATGTAAAAGCCCTTAAAAATAAATTTAAAAATTTCATTAATATTTACCGTCAAGGGCTTATACAATTTTAAATTTTGCTCATTAATAAGGTGACATTAGATCGTTGGCTGACAGTATATAACTTTTATATACTATCAGTGTGTTATATATAAACTCAATTTTATATACTATCAATTAATTATATTATGCTATTTTCATTCATTTATAAATTTTAAAATTTTTTAAAATAAATATTATTAAACTTACTGTTTAATAAAATGATATGATATAATTTGATGGTGATGTATAAAATTAATATATTATAGTACATTAAATATAAACTCAAAAGAAAGTCGATATTCATTTTTAAATAAAAAACCAAAAAGCAAACCTTTGTTTCGAAAAAAAAAAAACAATATATTTTCATCATTATCAGAGTTTTTATCTCAATATTGAACTAGTATATGACATTACCCTGAGTCGTCAATATAAATTCTCTTTCTCCACTCATTTCTATTTAAAGTAATTTGTTATATTACTATTTATAAATTTAACTATAAATGAAAATATGAAATTTATTGAGTGTATATTTTTTATTTAATAGAAAATTTTGATGAATGAAATATAAATCTAAACAAATTTCTTTCAAAGTGGCAAATAAAAATTAAATTCGTTTAGAGAGAAAAAATAAAGAAAACAAACAAAAAAAGAAAATACTATATTTAAAAGAGAAAATATTCCATACGTGTTCCCCCGCGGTGCTTGCCTCTCTGTCAATTCGCCTTTTCTCAGCTACGAAAACTGCCTTCAAAAATCAATTTCTTCAACCATCTCTCGGTCTCTGTCTGGTCTTCTCTCTCTCTTTCTCTCCAACGCACACCCAATCCCTTCTCCCGAAACAAGGAAAAAAAAAGAAACTGGCCAACAAACCCTAGAAAGAGAAAGAGAGAAGATTCTTTAACAATCACAAGAGAGAGAAAAGCCAGGTACTATAATTCTTTAATTTTGGTTTCGATCTTAACGTTGTTTTTCCCTGTGCCTATCTGTCTCTTTTCTTTCTTGCAACGGTTATTTTTACCTTTTTTAACTCTCTTTTTTCTCATTTTGTAAAGAAATTTGAGGGTTTCATTTATCTTTTGATTCTCTGATTCCTTTCGTGAAGTTTCATCGACCCATTTTAGAATTGAGGCTTAGTTGTTCTGGGTTTTTGTTTAATTTTTTATTTGTTTGCATTTTTGTCTTTAAAATGGAAAGCGAATTTCATCGGCGAGGTTTGGTGGTAAGGCTTAATAGGCCTCTTTTCTCCATTTATTTTATATTAATTTGAATGTTAAAGATGTGATTTATATTGCAAATTCATCTCATGACGTTTCATTAATTAATAATAATTAATTCAGTTGTAACTTTTAGCCCTTTTTATTCGGTTTTGGAATTGTATGACATTGCCTTTTGATCAGACATTGCTGCGGTTTCTTTGGATATGTGAAATTGTTGGTTTTCTTTTTGATACGTATATCGAGGTTTTATTTTATCTATATTAAAGTTAATGAAGTGCAATTCTAATTCTTTGTTGCCTAATTTTTAAATAATTTATTATTTTTGCGTAAATTTCTAGAATTCTTATTTCCTAATTTTACGTTTTATTTTTAGATATGTTGTTTACAAATATTGGAAATTTTGACCTTTTGTGATGTAGGATGAATGTTGAATCTCTCTTAGATTGTCATATCCTTTTTCAGCTTGTTTCCAGTTCTGGCATTAGGCAAATTTGGTTGCAACCCTTTTCTGCATAGAGATTTCTTTTACAATGTGTTCATTGGATTATGAATGAATGTCTTCTGGAATTATGCAGGCACGTGCACCCTCTCCTGGCTACTTTGTTCGACTAGAAAATTCTGACGATTTGTATTTGAATAAAAGAACAAGGATGCGTAGGTGGTTTTGCTGTTCATGTCAGGTAGAGGAGGATTACCAATCACATGAAAATGAACACTTGAAGAGCCCTAAGGATCAAACAGATGGTATGAACTTTGATGCTAACTTGATTTGGTAATTCTGTCTTACTGTTAGGAATCTTTTGGGCGGTATGACTTCTGTAGTTATTTTCTTGCAAATATAGATGTTACTAAACTAAATTTTGCGGAACACTTTATTGGTATTTAGTTTATTCTGGTGAATAAAAGTGCGACTGGGGCATATTTTTGCAGCTGTTAGTCTTGTTAATCACGTATTTTCTTACGTTGTGTAGAGAGTCTTAAGTGATATACGTGTTTCATGATGGCTGTCGTTGACTCTGTCTCTATATCTCTGTTTCTTTCCCTTCATTTCTATGTATGTGACCAAGCCATATATATGTCTTTGTCATTTTGACTTTTGAAATATTATTATTGAAATATTCTTTATTTATGCAAAGAAATGACTAATGAGGAAGTTCATTATTTTCTCATAATTTGCCCCCTTTTTTTGGTTTCATAACATGTCATGTTTTTGTTTAAATCTGCCTTGACTCTGATCATTGAATTTCTGTGTGTGAAACCTACTACATTTCTATAACCTTCTTTCTGGGTGATTCAAGCTTGTTACAAGTTGTGCAAGAATTAGGGATTAAATTAGATTGCCTTAATTGCTTTATATTTGGCTTATACTTGCTAGGATATGAAGATTATTTTAAGCTGTCTTTTTTATTTTAATGTTTAGTGTTTCCCTAAAAGAAAAATATTTGCTTAAAATTTAAGATGATTGGTATATGTTTTCCAATGTTCTAATTTGGTTTTTGAAATACAAAAGTCTCTGTCAAAGGTTCTTGACCAAAAAAAAAATTCTTATTACTATTTAATTGTTCAATTTCTATATATATATATATATATATATATATATATATATATATATAATATATATATATATATATATATTATGCTTGTATACATAGAATAATTTCTCATTCCTCATGCTATGTGCTTTCAGGGAATCAAAGAAGCTCAAAGGTGGCAGCTCCTGTCAAACCTGAAGTGCAAAAATCACCACCGCCTATTGAAGTGCCTGCATTATCACTGGATGAATTGAAAGAAAAGACTGACAATTTTGGATCAAAGGCTTTGATTGGTGAGGGTTCCTATGGAAGAGTTTATTATGCAAATTTGAACAGTGGAAAAGCTGTGGCTGTGAAAAAGCTTGACATTTCCTCTGAGCCTGAGTCAAATGTGGAGTTTTTGACCCAGGTGTGTAAGCAATTAGAAGGGCATTTTCTTATTAAATTTTCTAATTGATAATGCTCATTCAAGGTGTTGTTATTCATATTGATAAGCAATTTGACCGGAGGGCTTCTTTTTAACACTTTCACTGTTTAAATTTTCTTTCTTTAGGTTTCCATGGTTTCAAGATTGAAACATGAAAATCTTGTTGAATTGCAAGGCTACTGTGTTGAAGGAAATATCCGTGTGCTTGCATACGACTTTGCAACAATGGGGTCACTACATGACATATTGCATGGTTTGTGAGGGCATCATATTATATATTAGTTCCCAATTTAGATTTATCTGACAAAACTTTTCTCGTACAAAAACAAAATAGTCTATTAGTTTGACTTCTTTTTTTTTTCTTTCTGGCAATTATAGGAAGGAAAGGAGTTCAAGGCGCACAACCAGGTCCAGTGCTTGACTGGATGCAGCGGGTAAGAATTGCAGTTGATGCAGCAAGGGGCTTGGAATACTTGCATGAGAAGGTTCAACCCTCTATTATACACAGAGATATCAGATCTAGCAATGTCCTCCTCTTTGAAGATTTTAAAGCGAAGATTGCAGATTTTAACCTGTCAAACCAGTCTCCTGACATGGCGGCTCGTCTTCATTCTACTCGAGTTTTGGGGACCTTTGGCTATCATGCTCCAGAGTATGCTTTCTAAGCTCCTTTGTATTATGTGTTTATTTTTTTTTTCAACCAACCAGTTATTGGCTGTCACTGCATGTTTAGCTACTTGTTTTATAGGTTGGTTATGTTTAATTCCATTCTCTGATAATGGCTAGGAAATTATGCACATGTTTGTAGCTGGTCTGAAATCTGACATCTAGATTTATTTCTTTACATAATTCCTTATTGATGTCACTTTTTTCCCCAAATGATGCTGCTATTTGGACTCCATACCTTCTTTCCCATTTCTTCATGATAGATTATGGAGTCCACTGTTGGCTTTGCTAGAACTAAGGGCATGAATTTGGGGGAGTTCCAGTACTTTTTTTCTGAATGCATTACTATCTCAGAGGAGCTGCACGGGTACTGTATGATTTTAATTTATTTATGGCTCTAATGTTTTCCAGGTATGCAATGACTGGACAGTTGACGCAGAAAAGTGATGTGTACAGTTTCGGGGTTGTCCTTCTAGAGCTTCTGACCGGGAGGAAACCTGTTGACCACACAATGCCTCGTGGACAGCAGAGTCTTGTTACCTGGGTTAGTTTATTATTTCTCTTCTTTCCATCAATATTTTCTCTTTCCTTTATCTAGTGCAATGGTGCATTTAGGTTTCTTTTATATAGTGCTTGATCTTTTCAGTTCACTTGAAATTTGATAAACTCTTCGGCATTTCTTCTTCTCCATGTAGGCCACTCCAAGACTGAGTGAAGACAAAGTTAAACAATGTGTAGATCCAAAATTGAAGGGAGAGTATCCTCCTAAAGGAGTTGCTAAGGTACTTTTATCTGTGTCTGCGTAACTTGCACAAGTTTAATTCTGTAACTTATGGACCAGGGTGGGTTTCCGGTGTTTGAACTCTGGAAGACATGTCCAGGCACAACTAAACTAGCACTTAATGGTTTTTGTCATATTTTTGTCGATGCAGCTGGCAGCCGTGGCAGCATTGTGTGTGCAGTATGAAGCCGAGTTCCGACCAAACATGAGCATCGTCGTTAAGGCTCTGCAACCACTGTTGAAGACTCCAGCTACGGCACCAGCAGCAGCATCACAGACATAAAAGCAGATGAATCCAGTCTCTTCACCTTCCATTGAAATTTCTGCAGCCTTTGCACAGTTTGGTTTCCTTCCACCGCAGATACCATCAGATCACTAAATATTTATATATTTTTTTCCAAGTTTTCATATATAACATCGATGTGTAGAACTGCGTTGAACCAGTTAATGTCACTGATAATATCTGCTTGTTGCTGGTTTTTCGGACCGGGGTGCTGGTGTCTATTTGAGTTGTTGTAGCCATGACCAAGGGATTGGGTCGTGTGGTGGATATAAATGTTACTGATGAGTATTCCGAATTGTTGTTTGCTTCGTAATTTTATGTTCTTTTTGTGCTGCATAAATGAGTTTATTTGTATGAATATTTTGTCCCAGCACCATTGAATTACTTCAAGTGTACTCTGTGATCTAATGATGGTTAAGATTTGCTGCATAAAGTTTAATTTCCGAGTTGTCATTGAGCAATGATGTGACTTAGTTCTTATTTTGATATTGAAGTATAGCTGCATTTAATTTTATATTGAATAAAAAAAATATTGGACATATAAATGTAAATATTACATAATATGAATTGAATATTTTAACAAATTGGTTTTACTAAGTTGCTTTTATGATAAATTGCATGAGTCTGTTTTAAATCAGATCGTAATTTTTAGTAAGTCCTTAAAAGAAATCATTAAAAAATTTCGTAAGTTTTAAAATTAGTGAGACTGTGAGAATAGTATAAAAGAAATGTAAATTAATAAATAGAATATTTTTTTGATTATTTATTAATCACATTAAATAGATGAAATCGCTTAATAGAATTAAATTCGAAATACAATCTATTTCATATGTATCCAGGCCCATTCCTTAAACACCGGGCCTCACTCTTTCCGAACCAACAGTTTTTCTGTTCTCTCTGAGTTATGGCTGATGATCCAATGCTTTATGATGCATACGTTGGTTCCAAGCGAAGAACCGCTACTGACACTGAACAAGAAGTTTTCCTTCAACTTCGGCTTTTCTCTTCTCTCCCTGCACTCACTACCCATCAACAGGATTCAACCCCTCAAGATCACCAAGAAGAAACAACCATGGATGATAGCAGTCCCAAGAAGAAAGCCAACTGTTTTTCTCTTCTATCTGAGGGAAACCAAGAACTGGGTCTGCGTTCTTTCACTGAGAATGCCTCCCTTTCTGGGTCTTTTGAGAAAGAAAAGATAGATAACGTGGAAAACGAAGAGGATTCCTTCGGAGTTCAAGAAGTTGATAGCCAAGTCAATGCCATTGAAGTTGACGTGGGTTTTGTCCTTGAAGCTGGTAAGAAGGAACATCAGGGGACTTGTTTGGATTTCCAGGAGAAAAGGGTTATCAAAGGTGAAGGTTTGGATTCTCAAAATGTACTGGAAACTGAAAAGAAAAGACTTTTGGGTGCCAAAACCAGTACCGGAAACATCTCTGGTTTTGCAGCAACCTTGTCCAACATTGATGATCACAACAACATTGTTGGGATCAAAGGACTTGGTTTGCCTGTTAGAGGGTCTTTAAAGATTGAAGTCATCGATGGTACGGCGTTGATTGGGCCATTTCCAATCTCCAAAACTGGAAATGGCAGTGTAAAAGATGAGAAGAAGAAGGGTAAACAGGAAATTGGTGGTAAGAAAGCTAAAAATTCACGAAGAAAGGGAAAGAATACAAAAAAGGTTTTAGGGGAAGCTGTGAGACATAAGGAGTCAACAAAATTTGTTGAAGTTGAAAATTGTAGAAGAGATAGCAAAAATCAGAGTAAGATAATGTACTCAAGAAAAGAGCTAGAGGCTTTGAGGTTTGCTAAGGTTGTGGAACAGCAGAATTTCTGGAGGGATGTGTATAATGGTCTTGCTACTGATGTGATCAGAGAGTTTGACAACTTGGGAGGCTGGAAGCATCAGAAGAACATTAGTTTGAGCTCTGATGCTCGTCACTTCCTTGTGAGGAAGGCAGAGTCTCCTGCAGTTATGAGTATGTTTATATCTCTTCATTTTGACGTGTGTTTTCATCATTTAAGTATGCCTTTGGTTTTAGTTATCACTGTTTATTATCTTTGGCAGTTTCTCTTCTTTTTACATAGCTAGAGTCCAAAGTATTAGGCTTTAACTCCCGAGCAATGAATGATTGAGATTTTGATATGTACTCTGATAGCCTGGCATAGAACATGACATACAGTGAGTCTGATTCCATAGGTTTTCCTAGGTATAGCTCAGTTGGTCCTGAAAGCAAATTGCCAGTGTTTCGTTATAGAAAGGATTAAGCTTTAACGAATATCTTCTTATATGGAGAATATGCAATTACTTCATTTCATACTTTGCCATCTCTTACTTTTTATTTTATGTTTAGGCATTATACTTGTGATATCTGGAAACTGGAGATTCTATGTTTCCATGCTTGTCCGCCTGAAGAATATGCACTGATTCCTTTCCATACTTATTGCCTGTTGATTTTTAGTTTATGTTTTGGCACTATACCTGCGACACCTAAAAATTGTTGATTCTTTGTTTTTCTGGTGTCGTAGATTATTCTTCCCTGCTGTTTTTAAAATTCATTTAGCTTCTCTTTTTCATGGGCCTTTTATTTTATCCTATTAGTTTTGCATTTGGTCATTCACGTAAGGCAGAGATTTCATATCTATTATGAATCTAGACTAATTTTTTCATGTTCAAGCTATACTTTGTTAGTATTAGGCAGACAAAGATTTCAACTATGCTTTGCTTTCAGTCCCAATGCATTCCAAAGTATTTTGTGCAGCTTTCTGTTTCTCTTGATTACAGCAAGTAGATTCTTTTTTCATTGAACAGAAATTTGGCTAGTTTAATGGTGAAAATGTCAGCTTCGGGTCTTCCAAGTTTTCTAATTTCCTCTTTGTTTCTTTTTTATTCCTTCTTGGAAACCACTCCTATAAAAAGCTATTTTTATGCTTTTCCTCCTTGAGGTTTTTATTCAGTTCTTATCCATATACATAACTGGTCTTTTATGATTAATGTAGAAGCTACGGACATTCTGAGCAGTTTATTCTTCCATCTTCCAGCTCATATAGTGTCAACTTGATGGGTTCATTTTCTGTTTTCACAGGTCTGGTTGCTGGAAATGGCACAAGGAATGGTCTAAATATCTTTGTACATTGAAGGATGGCCTCAAGTGATCTGTAAAGGACCTTATGTGCAACAATTCGACTCGAAATTTTCTTGTGTATGCTTAGGCACATTATATCTGTGTTTAGTTCCTCTATAGGCTTACTTGTACATTGGAGTCTTGCTGTAGGGTATTTTAGATTCTAATTCTAGGAGAATGCATGTTAGCGATGCAGATGATATGTTACATTCTTTCTAAATAGAAACTAATAAAATTGATGACATTCTTTAATGAAATTCAACTTTTGAATGAGAAAAACTTCTATTAGCCGCTTTCTGTTACTTGCATGCTTGCTAGTGAATGAGAAAAACTTCTATTGCTGCTTGACTTAAGAGCTGTCTTGAGAGCTAGGAAGTCTGAGGTTGATGATGAAGTTGTTATGCTAAACAGTTTGGCCACAATTTCAGGAAGATTCCCCCATCTGTGTCTGTATTCCTGCAGGTTGCTTAAACTTATGAAGTTGTTGATAAGTAATCGAGTCGTAGCAAACACGCAAGATACATGTGTTCTATTAATTCGGAGATTTTTAAACTTCATAGGTTGACACAACACGATAGATATACGTGTGCCGTGTAAAATCAAGATTTTTAGAGTTTGTAAGATGGCACAACATGACATGTCTTGTGAAAAAATAAAAAAAATTTATTCTAGACTCTGTATTTTTTCAATTCTCCATGCCTAAATAGTATGTAAATATATTTACCAGTTATATTATTACAAATGAATAGTACAAATTACAAAGGTGTGGAATTATGGAGTACAAAAAAAAGTTGTACTTTTAGTACTGACAATGATTGAATTGTTGGGAAAGAAAGAAAGAATTGTACTGGTTGAAGGTTGAAGCTTTTGTGTTGTACATTGAATTTGCGTATATGTACATTGCATGGGGAAGATTCTGAATCCGCCATTGTTGAAAATCTGCATCTTAGTTGTCATCCCAGTTGCTGTAATGGATGGTGGAGGAGCCCAACAGGAGCGACATGAGATCACATGCGGTCGGTCCTAGGTTTAAAACTTGAAACCTTATCCACTGTCCCTGATGTGTTCTCAGGTCGCCCCTGCAGGGCTTCCCTTCATCGACTGATTCTTTTTCCGATTTCTTGAGAAACCTTTGATCGCCGTGTTGGTGAGTTGACTCTCCTTTTCATTTATTTTATTTATAAAATACAGTTTTGCTTTTCTAATTTATTTTCTAAAACATGCCATCAACCTAAAATAAATTTGTTCAATTAACTTTATTATAAAGTAGATCTATTCTAAAAGTCGAATTATCCGTTCAAATTTAAAAGTCATTTCAAATTTTTAAATGATAATACGTTCATTAAACGGGTTTGAACTTGAATATTGAAGTTTGATGAAAAATCAAATTGGATTTAAATTCATCATTTCAAATCTAAATTTAGTCTTGTCCGATCTAATAATTTTTATTTTTTATATTAATGAATTTTTAATTATTTTTATTTTTTGTGCAATTTAATTTGAGTTTATGGTAAAGTCATTGATATCATCTACCTTTTTCAGCTGTTATTAGTGGGTATTTGATGCAACAGCTTATGATAGAGCTTTTCTGCTTCGAAATCGAATGCCTAATATTTGGTTCTCAAATTTTAAAATTTTTTAATTTTTTATATTTAAACTTTTAAACAAAATTATAAATTGAAGCTTTTCTAAAAATTGCTAATGTTTACTAACAAATATTTAATTAAATTTTTTTAGCATTATCATCTCATTTCTCAATAATTCATAAATTATAAGAATATCATATAACTTGAAATTCATTTTTTTTAATTTTTTATTTGATCTAAATTTTCTATTTATATTAATTTTGTATTTCTTATTATTAATTAACAACAATGTCTTTATTTTATTCATTTCTTTTTTATTGTTTGCCACGTAAGCAAACAATGTCATGTCAACAAAAGTTAACACCATGTCAGTATTTTTTAATGGAGATCTTTTAACAAAGTTATTGATTGAACTCAGATTTACGAATCAAAATAATAAAGAGATTTGATTTTTATGAATTATAATAGAGATTAAATTTCAAATTTCGTTCAAAGTATAAAGATCAATTATATGGACAAAAAGTACTACATTAGCAAAGTTAATGCTACGCTAGCAAAAATAAAAAAAATCAATGCCACATCAACAAGTCAACGTCACATCAGTAAATATCGACCACTATGTCAGCATTTTTAACGAAGAATGTAACTACCGTTATCGATTGAACTAGAATTTTCAAATCATAATATTACATGGATTTAATTTTTATGAACTATAATGAATGGATTAAATTTTAAATTCCATACTAGTACAGAGATCAGTTGCATAATTTGACCGGATATATATAAATATAAATATCTAAATTAGCTCAAGAAGTTTTTTATCAAAATGAAATAAAATATTAAAATAGTTCTAAAACTTAATTGTATTTTAAATTCAAACCCAAGACTTAGTAAGGTAAACAAAATTGAGTAGACATTAATTTATACTCAATGTTAGACCGAGATATTAAGAGATAAAAGGATGTTAATTATTAAAAAATAAAACTTCAATAAGTTTGTCAAACCACATTAACTTTCTTAACAGTTGAGGGCCATAACTCATTACTAAATGACAATCATAATACATAAATATAAGATAAATTAATTAAAGAAATAAATATTGAATTCAAAGGGTTTGATTCATGTAGTTCAAATTAATTAAATATTATAATATTTATATTTTTTTTGTGCAATCCACAAGTATTCTCATCCGTTTTAACGGTTTGAAATTAATCTTATTCGGGGTTTAGTCACAGTTAAGGCTTTTCACCCCTCCCCAAAGATGTGTTTAATGAGAGTCATGTCAAAAAAACTAACAGATCATGCATAATAAAAAATGACTTGTGAAAAATTAGATAAGGTTAAAGTTAAGTTGGATTTAATTAAAATAAATAAAAGTCTTTAGGGTTGCCATCTATATCTAATCTATTTGAAATAGGTAAAAGACCACCCATATTTTCATTTAAAAAGGTTTACACACGAGCAATCTCTTGACCAAGTGATTAAAGAAAAGTTATGACATATTCTAAGGTTTGAGTACGGATCCAAACAATCTCACTCTCAAGTTTACATTACCTCTTCTCACGCACAACACAATAAATTTTAGGTATTTTTTATGTGTTGAGAACTCTTGAGAGAGAATTAAGAGAGCAATCTAAGATCCTACTAATATGGGATTTCATTGTTCTTTTATCCTTATTCATGTGGATCAACGTTAGAAGTTGTATTCTTAAACAGCTATTAATATTAGTTTGCTACAACTAAACTTGAAGTTCTTAGAGAATTAATCTTGATTCCATCACCAAAAGAAAGAAAAAAATTTCCCATAGCTGACAATAATGCTTCAAGGTAAGCTAGAGAGTGAAAAAGAGTAAAACAAGAAATGCATGGAAGTGAAAAATAGTTTTAAGGTAAAAAATTTAAAGCATTTTACAGTTTAGATCGCTGATATGACATAGTTGAGTTGGATCAATTTACAAATTGCTGCCAAAAGAAATTATAAGGTAGAAACATGTGACTTCATAAAGAATCCAGAGAAAATTTAATCTTCATTTCAGGCATTTGGCATTCCTTGTTTCAATCTTAACAACTAAAATATATCAAACCAGCTAAATCCATATTCATTGCAGTCTGCATCTTTCATGAGTCCATTGCTGATTTTGCTTCCAACATAGCTTGAAAAGAGAAGCAACTACAACATTATAAGATACAAGGAGCCTGTCTTGGGCTTGGGACTACATAAAAGATGTCCCTTTGACAATGATAATGTAGTTTACATACACAAAGACTGTCTATGACCATCCACAAGTTCTCAACTCTAAAACATGCAAGAGAAAAACCCTAAATAATCTAGATTTTTCATGACACAGATACAAATCATTCCACATGGATGTGACGGAACATGAGAACACACCTTCAAATGCCTCTAGGATAAGCTAACAACTAGAGAACAATGCGAGCCTGCTTGATTCTAATGATAACTAGGATTCGGATTCGATTCCATGTTCGAGAAGGCTCTCGATGTTATGACCTCTGCCCCAAGCCCTTTCCTTCCAAATTTGTTCCACTTCGACAAATGTCAGTCCCTTGGTCTCCGGCACGAACATAATCACAAAAACAACTGCAAGCACAGCTATGCCAGCAAGAATCAAGAAAGTAGTACCGGTTCCAACAGCTTCAGCAACTGTGAGAAAAGTCTGGGCGACAATCAAATTTGAAACCCAATTCACGGTAGCAGACATGCCCCCACATATCCCTCGGAATTGCTCAGGGTATATCTCTGAGTTCACAGTCCATGGAACAGGTCCCATTCCAGGTGAGAAGAATGCAATGTACAGGGCTAATCCAATGACCGCAAGCCATCCATAAATTCCATTTGAGGAACCAGATTTTTCAGCAAAGAAGGCCCCGGAAAGGATGAAAAGGGATGCAACGACACCTGATAAGCTCGAAATTGCTAGACTTTTCCTTCCAACATGATCAATAAGGTAAATGCCGACAACAGTTCCTACTGCATTCATCGCAGCAACAATGAGAGACAGGAGAAGTGCTAGCTGATTGGAGTTGAATCCAGCCATCTGGACGATTGTTGGGCTATAATACATAACTGTATTGATGCCAGTGAACTGCTGAAAAGCCTGTATAATCACAGTAATTATGTCATGAAACAATCCTCACACTTCCTACTAAACATAGTTAAAAGAGTTTACTAGTCACTGGTAATATTCTTATTTAACTCCAAGTACAACTTGCATCAAAAGAAAGCCACAAGTCACAACTTGAATTAAACAAAACAATGCAAAAAAGTCTGATTCATTTACCTGCTTATTTTTTAAAATTATAAGAAAATCACAATTTAGAACATGAGCATTTTACGAAGAAGGATGATTTTCGATCATGCTGAGAGACAACATATTCTATTAAATTGTTGAAGTTTTAGTTATTACCTGAAGTCCAGCCCCAGCAAGAAATGCAAGTCTGATTTCTTTTGTTTTAAAAACATCCAAATATCTGACGGTTCTCTTTTTTTGACGCTCTTCTTCTAGAGCAGCAGAAAGGTGATCCACTTCATCCTCTAATCGTGCAATGTCATAAATTTTAGAAAGCACAGCTATGGCTTTAGCTTTCTCGTTCTGAATAAATATAATGAGAATAGTTGGTTTATTAAAGGACTAAATGGAAAAGGAATTTACACAGAAATAATTAACATGTAATAAATCTACCTTCATGAATAGCCATCGGGGAGACTCAGGCAAACATAGCATAAAGAAGAACTGAATGACAGCTGGCACAGCTGAAACTCCAAGCATCCATCTCCAAGTTCCTCGAACCTGTTCAGGCAAGAATATTTTAGACAGATAGTAGAGGTACTTGACAACATTTTGATGCGCATGAGATCCTATGATGCTTATTTATTCTAAGTTAAGATACTTGTTCATTTTGTTTTATAAAACTGCAGGTCTTCAAAGGCAGGAAGTGCAACAAGCTTTGCCCCCACAATCTCAGTATTAAATCCATTTCTACAGATCAAATTATGAGTAGCTATGAGTGGACAAATAGGCTTAAAACTGAAAAACCTTTTAGAAGAAAGTTTAAAACTCTATTTATTAAGAAAAAAAGAGCCAGGAAATTATTGATAATGTTTCTGAAATAGGGGAAACAAAGCTTCTGAATATACTTCAAACTTCCTATTTCCATTTCATTAGAACACATTTCGTCGAAACATGAAACATATTTACAATACATTGCATCATAGTTCAGAATCGCATGCCGTGAAAAATTTAGTTTAGTACGTAATATTCTGCATGCCATAAACAACAGCTGTACATGCATAACAACGTAACTAGCATGAAAAACGAGGGAGATTCCATCAATGGTGTTTCCTTTCAAGAAATCAATAAAATGCAAAGCCCAAACTATATCTTGATACGGCATCTCCAAAACTGCAAAACTGAAAACCTTTCACTCAAGCATAATAATTAATGAGTACAAATAGAATAAGTTATCCGGCATTTACTTCTAAAAAATAAACAATAATCACCTTCAAAAACTGCTAATACTTGGAGTGCTATTTGAGGATTTCCTAAGGAAGCATCTATTCTATTCACTAACAACCTAAAGAAGAGAGACTAAAAGGATGAGTTCTCAAAGATAAATTAACCAACAATTTAACTCACAAATATTGACATTCTATCTTCCCGTTAAATAATAAGATGGTCCTGATTCCAACCTTGAATCCTATTGTAATCAAAAGCGAAGTTTTGTATTTTTACAAGTGATAACAAGACAAAAGAATATTCCTGTGTATACCATTTGAACGATCATATCTAGTTAACATCCAAAGATTTCCATGTAAAGATTGTTCTTCTATGGGCAGCGAATAAATGGTTTTATTAGAAAAGTTTAAACAGGGAGAAAATCATTTAGTTTTCTATATTAATGTTATGCCAGTTTAGCATCATTCACTACCAACCTTGTGAGTTTTGAAATTCTAAAGCAAACAAAAGTGTAAAACTGAATGCCTGTTTTAGTATTCTAGCAAGGTATTGAGGAGTATATTTTCAGTTGAAAACTGGTACAAAACCATTTTTCTCCTACATAAGATTACAAAATAAATAACAGAAAACAAGAGAAGGAAGAGAATGCAGTAAAAGGAAGACAGCTGACCTCCGTAAAAGCAAGATTTACAAGGTAAGATAGAAACTGTCCACCGGTTATCATAAGCACATTTGTACTCACTAGCCCACCCCTTACTTCTGAGGGTGATGCTTCAGCAATGTATACAGGAGCAGTAACAGATGCTATGCCAACACCCAGGCCAACTAAAAGTCGTCCCAATATCAGCACGTATGGATCAGGTGCTACAGCCATGACAATTGCTCCAGCAGCAAAGACAAAATCTGCAAGAAGAGTAGCCTTCTTACGGCCATAAGCATCATTAATCCAACCCCCAGATGCCGCTCCAACCATTGCACCAACCAATGCCATGCTGACAATTGTTTCCTGAAAGCTAAAAGAGTCAGGATGTTTCCAAACGCGGAAAGATTCACAAATTAGCAAAATGATTTGCATGTTAACTAATATTATGAGTTATACAAGATGACTATTTGAGGAGTCAACCGAACTCCAAAACCTCCAAACCACCCAAGTACTCCCATTCTGCACCTTTTGCAAACACAAGATTTGTGTGTGTTTAGCAGGCACCTCAATCCCCTATCCCAATCAATTAAAAGCATGCCCCTGCGCACACAAGATCTAAGGAGAAGTTGCCTTTCATGCTCTATTAGATCATAAACACAAAATTCCTACTTTAATTTAATGTTTACTTTTTAGTCCTCATCCTCTTCCACTCTATCAAGCACACTCAGAAAAAAAAATTTTCATCGATTCCATCTTTTCATGATCTTCTGTAAGCAAAAAGGTTTAACATTTCAGAACACCTTTAAAAGCCTGTACCTGAAGGAAACTACTCTGATCGACCACCTCAAATTCATCTTTTATGTAAAGAAGGGCCCCTGATATTACACCTACAGTTACGAATTCCAAATGAGAACATTTTTTGAGAAAAACAAACTGCAAAATAAAGGGGGTAAATACAAACAGAAGAAGAAATGAAGAAAAGCATGTCTTCCATTTCTATTCAGTTAAATTTCTGATACTGCTAAAAGATATCCTGGTAACGAAATGCAGAAGCATTAAGCATAATTAACAGTTTTCTTTTGCCAAATTGAAGGAAGATATCACACACACCCACAGACACCCAAGTGAGATTCTGGAGTCCATGGAAAGTCCCAATTGTTTTAAAGAAACAAAAAATACAGTAAGAGTTAAATTTGAACAGAAGAACTCAATGAAATTCTATCATGTAACCATGTTAAATTAATAGTATTTCTTTCTTTAAATTCCAAATTTGAGACCAAAGTTTTTTTATTCAAATTACTTGTTCACAGGATCCCCAATGCCTTAGATCAGTCCAATTCTGCTGCAACAATCCAGACATTCAATCAAAACTCAGTTTCATCTACTAATACATGAAATCTTTCCATCCAGATGAACCAAAGAAAGTTGTATGAGGAAAAAAAAACTAAAAAACAAGGGAAGAAAAGGATTGATACCTGTGTCATAGCCGAAGAGCAAGCCACCAATACCAGCAATGACAGTAAGTCCTAAAACATAAGGATTACCGAAATATGACATTCTTCTCTCTGGAAACAAATCCAGATACCTTGAACTCCCTGGCAACGACTCTAGCGTCATATCTCCTTTCTCTCTTTGCTCTTTAGTAACTAAAATCCAACCCCAAAGAAGAAAAAAACTCAAAACTCCCCAATTATAAACACTTCCTCAGTTTGGTTTTCAGCCAATTCCCAACAACTTTTTTCCTAATTTTCTTCTAACCCAACAATGAAGAAATCAAGATTATAAAGAAAAGTGAGTTGAGTTTCCAAGGATCCAGAATTTCCCTTATGCCCAGAAATAAAAACAAGTGCTTTCTTCTTGGGTTGTAGTCAAAACTCGAAAAATGATTAACCAATGAAACAGAATCGCATTTAAGCTTAAAGAAAGCTTAATTCTGGTCAGTGAAAATATGAATCCGATTCGATTTTCCCAGAGAAAACTTGGGATTTTGAAGAAATCTTTTCCTTTTTTGCCTGCAATTGAGAAAAAGAGACGGTGAGAAGGAAAAAGATAGAAAAGTTAAAATAAGGACGATCATGGTTGAGACAGTGAGAGACGACAATGGAAGGAAACGTTGTAAAGACAAATTTGAAACGTAATACTAAACGATGGCTGTGCTACTGTGCTTACCCACTGCGGTTAGTGACTTGTCTGAAAATTTACACGCTGTTACTTGTAATTACGAAGCATAATAGTTTCATAGCTAAATTTATCTTTTCCTTCCCAAATGGATATAAACTTTTATCTTTTATTGCATGTAAATTCAACCACAAAGTTTTATTTTATTATAAATTAAAAGATTATTATTTAATAAATTGTTTGTGAAGTATTTAAATATTATAAGTAAGATTAAGATAATGATATATATATCTCATTTTATTTTTTTAATATTTTATTAAAAATATGTGTCATCATCTTAAATTTATTTTTAGCATCTAAAAAATTCAAGTTGTGTATTAGATAATAATGCCAAATTAAATCACAAACTTGTCTTCAAATTCATTGAATGATAGTAACAAAGGTTTGTTTGAATGAATGATATATTGCATGGCACGGTGAGATGTAAAATTATATCTACATGGTTTGACATGTCATATTTTTAATCCTTTTGTTTTTTGAAAAAATAAAAAAATAAAACTACTTAAAATTTTTTTACAAAATAAATATAAACCATTAATTTTTCATTAAATAAGCTCTCAATTATTTTATTTTATTTTATTTTATTTTTTATCAAAAGAATACATCATCTATTCATGTGAACAATTTTTATTCATATCAGCATCAGCATGTCAAGTAAGATGTCACCTACGCAACACAACGTTGGTTAGTAATTAACAGAGTTAAGATTAATTAACAGAAAGTTTCTAAACAAATCAAAAATTACTTTTTTGTAGACATGATATTTCTTGTATTTATATTTGTTTCGTGTCAATTGTATAAAATATAAAAATAGTTATGTAATAATTTATATCAACACTTCAAATATGATAAAAATTTTCATTTTTTTAGATTTTTATATATAAATTTTATCAAAATTTTAATTTGTATTATATTTATATTTTGTCGTATTTTTATGCCATGTTTAAAACTGCAAGAATTTTTTTATGGATAAGAAAAATAGAATAGAAAATTTTAGGGATAGAGACAATTAGCGCTAATTAGATAAGAGATTATTAACGTAGAAAACGTGGAGTTAACTATTTAACGTTACGTTTTAGAATATAATAAGATTATTAACAACGGTTGGTAACTATGGACAAAAAAAAAACAACTCTTGGTAAGATGCGTAATCTGTCGAGTAGATGCAATCATTTTACTCGCTTCTTTCACTATTCGAGCTTCAATATCATCATAATTATTAACAACGGTGTGTGGCTTGGCGTTGTCGCAATTCAATCGTGTGAATCACGCGCAGTCTTTTCGAGTCACGTCGCTCTGTTAGAAGTGTGTGGTACTCTCTTCCGATAAAAGTATAAATCGAAAGACGCAACGAAACTTCGATGGCGCGTGCCAATTGAAAACCGTGAAAAACGGTGTATTCGTGCCTCCACGTGTTTGATTCCCTTGCAATTCTGTCTTTTCGAAGTTTTCTTTAAGGGAAATTCTATTTCATATCTAAAAAATTATTAGGCACATCCTATCTAAAAAAATTTGATTCCTTCTACTTTTATTATGGCATTTTTTATTTCCGGTGAGTCATAGCTCACCGGAGTTGCTGCCGCTGCTGCCTAGGCAGCAGTTGTATGCTGCCTGGGCAGCACATGAATTCTATCAGACATGCTGCCGCAGCAAGCTGCCGGGCAGCCAACAAAAATGAGAGAGAAAAAAAAAAGCTCCCGTAGTAAGCTCCCTGGGCAGCGAACAAAGAAAAAAAAAACCCCCGAAAGTGGATTTTCTGGAGCTTTATTATGCTCCCAAAAGCCCACTCCAGCAAGTTTTATGATGCTCCCGGAAGTGAACTTCCGCGAAACTTCTCATGCTCCTAAAAATCCACTTTCGGGAGACAAAAAATTTCAGAAGAAAAATTAAAAAAAATATTAAGAAGGTTATTTATGTAATTTTCTTAAAAAATAAAGTGTATCTAATAGTATATAAAATGTGTTTAGAATTACTCTTAATCTTTAATTGCACAGGAATTAAAGATTAAGACAATTCTTTAATTGTCTTAATCTTACTGTGAAGATCAGGTGGGGGAGCCCACACAGTAGTTCCGACGATGTTGACCGCTTGAGGAAGCGCTGATCGTGTGAGTAGATTTGCTCACGGATAAGTCTTGAACAAAAAATTTTTAATTCGAATTTCGTTTAATTTATTTTATTTATTTAATATTTTAATATTAAATTTAAATTGTACAAGCCTATTTTTTTTTATGAACAGAGAGTTAGATTTGGACAAAGTTTTTAATGTCAATCGGATCTGATCTGATCAATGAATGTCGCTACTTGAAAAAATAAAAAATTGAAATGTATAAAACAGCAAAATTTATTTCTTTTTATGCAATTCAAATCCAATAAATTTTAGTCTACAATAATTCAAGTTTTAAATTCGATTATAAAAAGGTTTTATAAGATGGAAAATTAGAATTGCAACAATTATTATTATTAAAAATTTATCTTAAAATCAATTGATAAGAAATAAAAATACTTAATTTGATTATAAGATTACATAAAATTTAATATTTAATAAAACGAAACAACATAAGTTTATAAGATTTTAATCACATGTAAGTGGAGACGAATAAATTCATTGTGTGACAAACTAAAAAAATAAAAAGAAGAGCGATACATTTATATTAATGTAAATAAATTATTTTATATATTTTTTTATAATTTCATGTAAGATTAATTTTTTTACAAACTAACTATCCTAATTGTATATATTATGCAAGTAAATTTTAAGTTAATCTGATATTTTATTATTTTAATTGAAAATAATTTTTTTAATATAGTAACGGTTAAAATATTATTATATAACAAATAGTTAAATATCTTCGATTAACTTGAAATTTTACATGCATTATGAAACTAAATGAATAAAATATAAAATACAACTGACGAATTAAACAAATATAAAAATGTGTAAAATTAAATTAATTTTACATTGTTGTAGGTGAATTTCATCTATATATATTATAAAACGAAAAAAAAATCACAAAAAGAAATTCGAATTTGAATATCATGTTAAACATTCTAGTAAAATTTTTTGATATCAAGTAAAGACAAATGCCATTATTTTTCTTTCAAAGAAAAATTATTACACAGGTTAATATATATTTAAATTTTAGACTTACTAAATAATATTTCTTAAAATTAATTACACCAATCATTTGAGTTAGGACTTAATCCAAAATAACAAGTTACTTGAACATCTATCACACTCTTAGCTAATCAGAATCATTAATTTCAGAACCTTTTTTCACATATATGTCAAGATTCATGGGAGCATGAGATTCCAGACGAAGTATTTGACAACAATTTTTTTGCTAACCATGCAAAATCCGACAGTTGGACGTCGAAATCACCAGCCATTTGCATGCTCCCTCTACCACTTGTTTTTTTCCTTTTTTTTTTAACATGTTTTTTGAGGAACATGTTTATCTTTAATGTATAATAATAATGGGGCGACGGACAAAAACCCAAAGACATACAATAATTTACTATATGCCAAGATTTTGATTACTTTGGCGATCAACGCCTTCATCATTGTTGCATGCATGTTTGGTGGGAATTCTCCATCTCATTTTTTCTCTTGCTATTTTATATTGAATATTTTTGGTTATAATTCACGACCAAGTTTGTTCGAATTTTTATTTAGATTTAATTTTAAAATATTAATTTAATACTTTTTATTTTAATTTAAACAAATTTAAATGATAAACAAATTAAATAAGATTTTGGACCAATTTTTTAAAGCACCAATAAATTTTTCAAATTTGTTGGATAAATCGATCTTTTCCTTTTCTTTTTCCTACTAAGAAGGTATCAGTTTTTCTTATTTCATATTAAATATCACATTGCATTGACATGTGGGCTTCTAAACTACATGATTAGCTATATGGAAAAAACGGGTGGTTTTTTTTTTATAACAACCGATATTCTTATTTATTTTACGGTCTGAGATTAATCTTGTACGGATCGAAAGTGATAAATGTAAAATCTTTTCAACAATAACGATTTTAGGATTAAAACCATATTTAAATATTTGAAAAAAAAATCTACTTTTATTTCTTCTAACAATTTATTAATAAGAACCGTTGATTTGTGATATCACATCATTATTCCCTTCACACCTAAGTGGTTGGGTGACCAAAAATATAAGCTTTGAACTCGTACCATTAACCAATTAATTTTAAAATTTTCAACATGTGTGTAAAATGTAAATATATAGATTAATAAGAATCAAAGTTCGATGTAATGTTTTTTATTTATTTTTAGAAGAGATTTTGTTAAAAGCTTGATTTTATAGTACTTTTCTATGAATTGACATGTATAAATGAAAATGATTTAATTTATGAATTTTATCCAATATATTATTAGTGGAGTTTTTAGATTTTACTAGTAAAATTAAAAAATGTGACACATAATCTTAATTTATTTTTTAAATATTTTTTAAAATATATATCACAATCTTAATCTCGTTTGTAAAATTTAAAAACTCTAACGACAATATATTAAATAATAATTTTTAATTTATATCCTAAGAAGTATTGTATTATAATAATCCGGCTTGGGTTTTGTGGCTGTCGAATTTTAGATTACAAAGACAAGAATAAAAAATTTTAAAAAGAAAAAAATGAAAATTTTAAATTTTTAGAATGGAACTAGAAGAAATATAAAAAATAAGAAAAAAAAAAGGAAAAGAGTATTTGATTTGTGATCAATATCATGGTGACAATTGATACGTGGATTTCTAAATTGACACCATTGGCCATGTGGAAGGGACAGGTGATTTGTGATGCCACATTTTATTCCTTTAAAAACTAAATAGTTGGATGACAAAAAAATGATTTTTTTTATTTTATAAATTGTTTTTTAATTTAAAATGAAATAAAGTGTTAATAGTTACATGTCCTTTTTTTCAACATTTTTTTTTATTTTTAAGGTCTTTGGATCTTCCCTATGATTTAATTATTTGGATAAACTATATGACTAATCACTTAATTATTTTGACCAAAAAAAAAGATAAAATAATTAAGTGACTAATCATATAATTTATATAAATAATTAAATCATAGGGAAGACTCAAAGATCTTAAAAATAAAAAATGTTAAAAGAAAAGGACATGTAACTGTTAGCACGTTATTTCATTTTAAATTAAAAAACAATTTATTAAATAAAAGTTTTTTAAATAATATTTTAACAAACATCCACTATTCATGACTCAATGACAAATAACACTCTTCTTCTCCAATTTTTTCCAATTTTATTTATTTATGATGAACATGTGATCTTGAAGTTGAAACTCTCAAGTAATGCCACCTGGACAAAGAACAATTATCCCATGAAATAATTATAGGAGGGTAGACAGCTGACAATATACCTGCCATCAGTGCCATGTCATCTTCCATTGTGTGGCTCTCAAGAGGTTGCAAATATGTCGGCCTCATTCATGCATGTAAAAGGAAGTACGTCCTTACGTAACATGACATGATTTATGCTCTCCTTCGTTCCTATGTAAATCTAAGGTGCTTTGCTATCAGATTTGATTATTGCATTATTATTCGTCTAATCTGGAAGTTTCATTCAAAATTTTTTTGATGATTTTAGATAAAAATATTAATTTTATTAAATAGAATTGAATTTGAAAATCAAAATACGATAAAAAATAAATCGGATTTGAATTCGTTATTTTGAGTCCAAGTTAACCTGATAATTATAAATTTTAATTATTTTTATATTAAATTAGTAATGTATTTTTTAATTACTTAAAGTTTTTATGCAATTTAATTTAAGTTTGTATTTTTTGGACTCATTTGAAATTTTATGTTCCTTGTAGCCTTTTTGTAAGATTTTATTGAAACTTATTTAGATATATTTATTAACTATTATGCATTTCAATATTTTAATATTTTATTATAACATTTTTAGAAAAATAATAGTAATTGGATGGGTTTGGACATATTTGGATTTATTCATTCTATGTAAAAATAGACTTGAACAATTAAATTAGGTCAAAAATCAATTTGAGCCGAGCTTGAACTTACTTTCTATTCTTTAGTATCTTATCTAAGTCAAGTAATGAAAATGTCTACTTGCTACACATGTTATATGGAAAATTATTGTTATTATTTTTAAATTTATCATGTTATGCCTATTTGAATAAGTTTAAGATGAGAAACTTGTTTTGACATGGTTTTTTGGAAGGATAATTATTATTCCATACATCATCGGTGAAGTTTTTTTACTCCACAAGCAGTGTTAAGATCATGACAGGTGTTTTATAAAATTATTAAAAAATAAATAAATAAAATCAAACATGTGTTATAATCTTAACCCTGTTTATAGAATAAAAAACTTCACTGACAATATTACAAATTCGCAAACTATGATCCAAATTTCCAAATTAAACACAATCCATTCCCATCCCATCTAAAGTAAAGCCTAAATCATTACCCTAAATCTTTATTCCCAATAAGGATTCTTTTAATCTTTTTTCCTTGAATGAGGTATTAAAAATCATGTAAAATCCACATCAACATTCACAGGGCCAATTGTTTACGTGGAAGTTTTTATTTCCTTTTTCATTCTCTTACTTTTCTTTTTCTGTGCTTTTTTTGACTGCTTCTATCTATTAACTGTTTTTTTTCTTTGATTTTTTGGACAATGCAAAATAATTAAAAATCCATTTTCTTATTTCCAGCAGAATTTTATCCACATCGAAGAGCTCCAAATTGTCATACAAAGTTCGTGCTTGAAACACTAGCTCAATAGACTTTAATTCTGCACAAGCTTATGTGGAAAACATCAATTTAGTAATTTGGAAGGAGAGAAAATTCAAGGAAGCAAGCAAACAATGCTCTTTGTAAGAATTAGAGTATAAGACAATAAATCATGGTTGTGGTTACCAAACAGATACCTACAGATTACATAAACTTTATCATTAATTCATGTTACAATGATATTTCATACCTTGATTGTAATTACTCCTTAAAGTAATGATGGCTTCGTTAGATATCAGAAATTAAAAGTATGCAAGAGTGAGGTCTGTATAAAAATTTGTATTTGTATGAAACTTGATTTTGCAAAATACTATCTTTTGAGTTTGGATGGATTTTGCGGAAAAATGGATATTGCATGCTTGATGTTTGATATAATCCCACAAAAAAAAAGTTACAGTTTAAAAACTATAAATATAATGATTGTCCAGTGGGGTGAAAAGAAGAGATTTTGAGGGAATATTATGTTCTTTCTTATTATTTTCTGAGGTATCATCTGCATCACTGATGGACAATTATGATTTCTTGTATTTTGGCATTGGAAACAGATAACCTGTTTATGGAAAAAAAAGAAAAACAAATGTGAGATCAAATGAAGCAACTTTGTCGCAATTTAGTTGGGTAAATTCCAGTGCCTTTCGTCTAGCATTATCAGTTTATCACACTAGATCAAACAATCCTCTCCACCATGAAAACAAGATCCAGCGATGTTTTCCATGCAAAACAAAAGACATAGAAAAATGATAAAAGTAAAATAATGCTCCGTTGGAATTTTTATCCCATAGATAATGACGTGGAGCTTAAATGACTTAAAATACCTCACTTATGGAATAAAGATTGAAAGTATCCCTCTTTGGGAATAAAGATTTTAGTGAACCTTTTTACGGGAAAAAACTCCCGTAACCAAGTCTCTAATAATCAAACCAAATTTGAGAAAGATAATTATTCCATACACTGTCAATGAAATACTTTTTTTACGAGCGATGTTAATATTGTAACATGTATTTTATAAAAATATTAAAAAGATAAAAAATAAATAAAATAAAACACATGTCATAATCTTAATATCGCTTGTAAAATAAAAATATTTTACTGATAATGTATAGAATAATTATCTATTTTTTTTTGGACAAAAGAATAATTATCTATTTAGGAATTAGTCCAAATTTTGATATATTTCTTTTTTTGAAAAAAAAAATGAAAAAGAAGAGAAAAAAGTGAACTGGTCCAAATCAAGACCAAACCAGAACTTGTTTTCCATGGTACTTTAAAAGCAGGCCCTGTTCGCACGAATTGAACGCAGTCCGATCTGTCCGTTCTACACTTTTTTTTTTGTGCAACTTAAATTCAGTTTGTGTGTGTGTGTGTGTTTTTTTTACATTAATTTAGATTTTTATGCTCCAATAATCTTTTTATAAAAATTTATTGGGTTACACTTATTAATTATTATGAGTTTTTTTATGTTTTAGATTTTATTTTAACTTTTTTAAACCTTGATAGTCATTTGATTTAATTTGGACGAGTTTAAACTTATTTGTTTTATGTAAAAATGAGTTTAAACAAAATATTAGACCCAAAAAATGAGGTTGAACATGACTCAAATCCGTCTATAATCCCTTAATACCCTATCTAAACTCAATTCAAATTGAACTTGATCAAACTCAATAACATTTATATTTAAAATTCAAATGCTTAATAATCAAATATATTCTCAAACTTTTGCATAAAATAGATTATAAGCCCTTAATAGGCAGACATGAGCGAACTTGAAATTTTTTGTTGTTTGTAAAATCGAGCCTAGACAATATATCAAGCTCGAAATTCGAGCCAAGCTAAGTCTGAACTCACATAAAGTCATGTAATATATTGCTTAGACTCAACCCGACTTATGAATAGGTATAATGTAAAGTACTCTCTTAGAATAGGTCTTAAATGGAAACAATAACTATAAGAGCAAAAAACAAAGGAAAAAGAAACAAGAATCTAAACATATGGCACCACTTACTTAAGCTTTATTTTAATGGTAAAGTTAACTTCACATGAATATATACTTACAATCTTTAAAAATAATTTTTTTTATAGATTTATATTTGGTGCATTGTCAATATATAAATTTTATATACCATCAGTAAATCATAACATGTCACTTTATTAATTCATAAATTTTAAAATAAAAAATTAAAAATAAATATTACTAAATCACTAATTAATGAGTTGTCAAGATATGATTCGTTGGTAACATAAATTTATACATTGTCAATTGATCAAATATAGTCTCATTTTTTATATGCCATTTAAATAAAAGTATGTTTCAAATTTTAGAGTGGTCCAAGTGTTTGAAATTCATCAACAAGAAATTTTCTCTTATTAGTCATAAAATACGCACACAAGGACAAAAAAAAAAGGTTAGGCCTTACGGGCATATGGCCTCTCCTTGAGAGTATGCATTACATTTTCGATTCTTGGTTTTTGTCGCCAATACTTGCCGAAACCTCTTTAATGGGCCAAAATTTGCCTAAATTATAACCCATTGACTTGATCCATAGGACAGGCCCTACAAAAAGTATTAAAATAACAATTTTCTTAAAGAGAATAAGGGGATTCGAACCAAGCAAGAAAAATGCATTTATCAAGTCAAATGTTCAAGAGCAAAGTAGCAGTAATGTGATGCACATAGCTTAGTCCTCAATTTGTTTTAATCTTTAAATGCTTGTTTGATTTGGTTTTAACAGTTTAAAATTAAAAAATTATTATGATTTCACTCAAACTTATCCCGTCCCATATTCATGCTATAATTTTTAATATTGATTTCGATTCGAAAAAGTATTAGTAACAAAAAAATTGGTTTTTAATGAGTAGAAGCGGGCCAAAATCAGTCAACTTCGGTGGTTTTGACCATCTTTAAGTGCTATCTAAAATGTAATACCTCTCATAAGATAGGAAATTTGCATATTTGAATTCTAATGAGAGTTGGAGTAATTATTGAACCTAACCCTTGTCAATTGTCATTTCTAATCTAAGCATTGACCTTGGTGTATGGTGACTTAGTGGAAGAAGTGTGTGATTTACTCCTTTCACTTTATGCCTTGGAGCCACCGGCCACTTTTGGTTCGCTATGTCACAATCATGGCTTGGCGTGGTACTACACCCTGTAATATTTGTGATTAAAATTTAAAACCATCTAATCACTTTGCTTAAAGACAATAGAAAAGTTATCCAATATCACTTAAAAACAAAAAGAAAAATTATCCATAATAGTAATAATCATAAATAGATAATTTATGTTTTCATACTCCATGCATCTCACTTCATGAAATCAAAAAGAATCTTTAAAGGGGTTCACACTTGTCCAAATATAACACCACATAGCAGTGATGTGGGACGGTGAAAACCTAAACTAATTCGTTTTGATGTTGTGGTGTGTTTCTTCTCTGAAAAAAAATATAAAAAAATAATTTCACTATAAATTTTTACTTTATCAATAATGGGAATAAATTAAAAATTCTAAAAAAAAAAACTCCAAATCCGCATTGGATATCACTGATCACCTCCCCTCCAAACCCACCTGTGAAAACCCTAACCTTTCAAAAACTTGAACCCTCATTCGTCCAATTCTCCATCGTGCAAAAAATCCAACATCACCCAAATTTAAAATAATAATAAAATATTAAAAATACCACCAAAGCTCACAAAGAAAATCTCCAAAAACTGTCTTGGATCCTATCAAATTAAATAAAATAAAATGAATAAATTGTTTGTCTGGTTATTGATTGTTGAGTCCTATATCCGTGTACGTGTGCGCGCGTGCGTGCATTAATTTGTGATATGATCGATTTTTTAAAATTAACTTACCTGACCAACAACTGGTTGGCGTGGGTGGCAAGCGGCCCTCGTCCCTTAAACAAAGCCAGGGTTCGAATCCTGACTTGTGTATGGAGTGCCAGTGTTGGGAGGGGGACAAGCCTAACCACGCTTTGTTTCTCCCGACTCCGGAATAGTCACCGAATATGGAAACGAGAGGGTTTCGACCAAAAAAAAATAACTTACCTGAACATATTAGGGCCTTTGTATGATATGATAAATTATTATTGTATATAAATATCATTTGCTCATAATGGAAGCTATTTGAATGCAAGAATTATATTTTTTAAAGAGAAATTATACTGCAAATAATTTTTATTTATATTATGAGTTAATGCCATATCATTGTATGATAATTATTAAATTGTTAATGATCTGTTCTTATACGATAATCATAAAAGTATAAATAAATTAATATAGTAATTTTGATATCATTCCCATAAATATATAAATTATATTTGTACTTTGAAATTTATGCAATTGTACTCGGTAGTCAACCTAGATGCAAATATAAATGCTGAGAAAAAAATGCAAATATAAATAAGGAAGAACTATCATTCCATTTACATGAGAATCTCACTCTTTCTCTCTATACTCCATGTACAACAATGAAATTAACAATATCATTTACGAAAATTATATATAATATATTGCAGGATTTAAACAACTCGATAAGGTATCACGTGTCATGCACGTATCCTATAATAACTAATTTAATATATAAAAATAAATATTTTAAATAAATTATTTTTATTTGTCAACTTTTTTTTCAGTTATGTTTTAATACAATGTACCTTTATTTTTTTTATAAAAAATAATCATTTACTAAAAATTTAAAATAATCACTTTGCTAGCTGTTTAAATAATAAACTTTTTCAGTATATTAAGCATTTTAAAAAGAATTTGTATATGATGCACTGACAGTGTATAGTTTTTATATACTGTCAATGTATTAGAGGTTGACACCTCATCAATAGGTCCTTATGGGCAAATTAAAAAATTTATTTATATTTGCATATAAAGACTTATTGATGAAGTGTCAGTCTCTGGTGCATTGACAGTGTATAGAAACTATACATTGTCAGTGCATCATATATAAATCCTTTTAAAAATAATCATTTATTATTAAAAAAATTTAAATATTGAATGATGATTTTTTAAAAACTATGAAATAAAAAATTTTAAACAATTGACTAAATAATATTAATAAAATTAATAATACATATGTCATAAATAACCAAAATTTGATTTAATAGATATTATTGTTCTTTAAGACTTGTAACTTCTATGAATAATAAAAGAGTTTGTATATGATACACTGACAGTGTATAGTTTTTATACACTGTCAATGCATCAGAAGTTGACACCTCATCAACAGGTCCTTATGGGCAAATTAAAAAAATTTATTTATATCTACATATAAGGATCTATTGATGAGATGTCAACCTCTAATGCATTGATAGTGTATAGAAATTATCCACTGTCAGTACATCATATATATAAATTCTTAATAAAAATAGGTAGGCCATACAAGTCTAAAAAAATTGACGTTGACTCGCATTAAAATTCAACCTTCGTAGAAACTATTCCTATTCCTATTCCTATTCCTATAAATTTATATTCAATTAAAACTGTCACCAAATTTTGCTTCTCAGTTCTCAACTAAGCTCTACTTTTTCCTCTCTCTCTCTCTCCGTCAAAACAAGACCTTGTCTGCTCAGGTTCTCGGGATGGAGTTGAAGGACGACTTGATTGACGACTCGCTCTCGACGGAAGACGACTTTCACGGCGGCAATTTTAGCGATTATTGCGACGATCCTAACGATAACGACAATGATTATTACTCTGACAATGACCACGATTACGGCTTACTCGAAGACAACAACGACGATCAACACGACGCAGCTTCTCGTCGCTCCCAGGTTACCTTTTTTTTTTTTCAATTCCATAAAGAAAAAAGAAAAAGAAAAGCTTTCTTTATAATAATTAGCACGGTCAGAACGAAAGAAAAAAGGAATCCTTTTTTAATTCGATTAATTTTAGACTGTATTATTGAATTTGATGCTTCTAAATGAATTTCATGGAGTTGAAGGGTAGTTGAGTTTTGAAGATAGAGACAATTTAGGTAAAACAGTAAAAGAAGGATAGATTTTTAGTGAAATTAGTTGGGAAAAGTAGAGGCAGTGATTGGCTTAAGGGGTTGACAATGCTGCTGTTTTTCTTGATTTTAATTTTGCCTTTGATTGATTTGACGTTTGTACCTGATTACATCTTGATTTTGATATAGTGATGAATTAGGTTCGAGGTTTAATTTTTGGGTTTGTGTTGTCATATGATGAATAGAACTGAAAGTCGGCACTTTGTTCTTGCTCTTTCTGTTCTCTCTTGTCAATGGTAGAACTGCCAGGCTTCAAATATTCAAAGTTTGGAAGATCAGACTCATTTCGCATTGAATTTAGTACAAGTATTTCCTGTTCTATTACCATTATTGACATGCTTTGGTTTTGTTTTTCAGTTAGGTTATACTGTTTTGACAGAAGCAGATATAAAACTACGACAAGAGGATGCCATTTCTAAAGTTTCTGCTGTTCTTTCAATTTCTAGAGTTGATGCAACTATTTTGCTCTGTCACTATAATTGGTAATATGTTTGTTGGCTGTATTTCTATCCTTTTGATGATATTGAGGTTACTATTACATTATTCACATTCATTTGCTGGTATAGTTCTCAAGTTTGTGTATGTCTTCTGCTTTAAGTATTAGTTTATGTGTGCCATTTTTTAGGCATCCTTTTCTGTATAGAACATAGCAAGTGAGCCGTTCTGCTTTGGTGGGAAGGTGGATGTGGCTGGTTTTGCAAGCTACAATTTTTATGTGTTCGACATTTTGTATTATTAGTTCTTGTAAAGTAGTTTTCCTTAACATTGTTGGTAATGCAGGAGTGTCAGCAAAGTGCATGATGAGTGGTTTGCTGATGAAGAAGGAGTACGACAATCTGTTGGATTGTTGGAGAGACCGGTTGTTCGAGCATCCAATGCAAGAGAAGTAAGTTCTATTGATTTATGGATTTGCTTATTCTTTTGGAAACTTGTTTTCGGATCATTTGTCTTTGTGAATTACCTATCTATGACACATCTTGTTGCTTCCCAACCAGCTTACTTGTGGGATTTGTTTTGAATCTCTTCCGCATGACAATATAGCTTCAGCTGCTTGTGGTCATCCTTTCTGCCGGGCTTGCTGGCGAGGTATCTCTCATATGTTCTGTTTAATAGGCAAATTTTCTATCTGATCTAAGTGATGGTTGTATGCAAATGCTCTCCATTTTTTTTAAAATTAAAGTTACTGATGAATATTGCCTTAATCATAGCACCGTTTGAATTTGGTTATCAAGGTTTTAATTTTCATATTTTAGGTAGCTAATATATACTAAATTCAGTCAGTGTACTTTGTTATTCTAAGTTCATTCTTGTCTTCCTTTTTTTTTTTTTAAATGCTGTTGACACACAACCTTTACTTATACTTTTTCTTGCTATATTTGGTTTAATATGGCAGGCTACATTTGCACAGCCATTAATGATGGTCCTGGATGTTTAGCGCTAAGATGTCCTGATCCATCTTGTAATGCTGCTCTTGGCCAAAATATGATTGATACATTGGCAACTTCTGAAGAAAAGGAAAAGTATTATCGTTATCTACTTAGGTCTTATATTGAAGACAACAGTAAGGTATGGTTTGTTTTGTATTAAAACCCTGAGATATACCAATATGAATATGATAAACTGAATGATCCTCTCCTCCCCACCCCCCCAAAGCCATCAATAATTTGAACTTGTGTGTTTGCTGACAATCCGGCCATGGAAAGTTGGCTAAACTCTTTGCAATGCATGTATACGTGCACATGTCCCTTTTTTATTCAGCTTTGGCATGCAATGCATAAATGAGCGTGGATTACTGGTTCTCATAGTGTTAATGGGGTATCTCATTTTGCTCAATCTTCTTACCTTTCTTGTCCTTGTTTCTTATATTCTTCTTTTTCACTGCTAGATCAAGTGGTGTCCCGCTCCTGGGTGTGAATATGCTGTTGATTTTGATGTTGGCAGTGGAAATTTTGATGTCTCCTGCTGCTGCTCTCATAGCTTTTGTTGGAATGTAAGTTTCTTCTGTTTTTTGTATTTTATTATATTAGATTACTTTCTTCCGGATGTCTAAGTTCTACCAAACCTTGGTCGCAGTGTACAGAAGAAGCTCATCGTCCTGTCGACTGTAATACTGTGGCAAAGTGGATTTTAAAGAATAGTGCAGAGTCAGAAAATATGAATTGGTAAAGATACGTTGTACATTTAGAAGAAGAATTCTGCTAGGGATAATGGTTACTGGATCTATATTACATAATCTGAATTTAGAATGAAGTGCTACAACTGTTTCTCTTTGGCATAACATATGCTATTTATATGGGTTTTTGAGAGAAATGAAAAAGGTTTATAATAAGCCTCTTTTCTGTTTTTGCACTTTGACTTTACACATGCCTGCATTGTTCTATGACCCCTCATTTTCTTAAGAAAAGGTGAAAGGTGAGATGGAGTTATTCGAACTAGGTTATGATGCATGAATGGTTTGGAATTGGTGAAACTAAGTTCATTTTTACTTTGCTGATAGCACATACTACTACTAGTGACACAGTATTAGCTTTTGTGTTACCGAGTGCTAACTGTTTTTAATTAATATTTTTTATTGCAAAGCCAGTGCTTTGTATTTTTATTCTACTCCACATATTAGCCCCTTCATTCATTTAAATGTTTTGTACTCTTGTAGCTTGGATAGATTATGGTGGAAAATCTTGCTATCTTGTTTACCAGTTTTGTTGTCTGCTATGTTCAGGATACTAGCTAATTCTAAGCCTTGTCCCAAATGCAAGCGGCCAATTGAAAAGAACCAAGGGTGTATGCACATGACATGCACGCCACCTTGTAAATTTGAATTTTGTTGGTAAGCTTCAAATCCTTTGATGGTCCAGGAAAAAGACACTGCTTGATATGATACATATTTGGGGTAGTCTGTCTACTTAGAGTTTATAGTGGGGTAGGGTTTGAGCTAGGGATTTCAAGGCTTATAGTTATAGTAGGAATAAGGGCTAGGATTCAGGAATCAATCAGGGTTTGGTTCAATTGTAAATCTCAAAAGAAGATTGAAATTGAGGGGAAAGATTGCTGGAAATCCTAGGTAGTGTTCTTTGAATGGTAAACCAAGAATAGTGTAACAGTAAAGATAAAGTAAGAAGAAGAAAGAGAGAAGAATAAAAAAAGTATTCTAGGTATCTATACCTTAATAATATCTATTATTGTAATTCATTGATTGAAATGATTACGTTAATTTGTATTCTTATAATTTAATTGATGAAGATCCTACGAAAATGTCAATCCAAGGCTAACGCTAGACTTAGTAGGATTAGGATTCATAGCAGGAAACTAACTAGTAAACAAACTAACGTCAAACTTGGACTTGGAGAAAAAAAGACTAAATTTCTGAAATAATTTGAAATTCTCCAAGTAACATAAGTAAATTATTTGATGAAATTATGATCCTGTCCCTGAAAAATAATCCACTCAAAATTCATGATAGATGATCCTAAATTCCTAACAGAAAATTGTAGAAAATTTGGGAATGAACTGAGGTCTTCAGCTGCTTATCTCACTTTATATAACATTTATAACCTTAAAATATATTTCAATTATATAAAACTGCAGGTTATGCCTTGGTTCGTGGGGAGAACATGGTGAGGTAACTGGCGGTTTCTATGCTTGTAATCATTATGAAGCAGCTAAGCAGGAGGGAGCGGTAAGGAGACTAATAATGTCTTTTGTGGTCTTTGTCTTGAGTAATCTTTGAGATTGTGACTCATGATTCATGGTATTGCTTGCAGTATGATGAGGCTGAAAGAAGGCGAGAAATGGCAAAGAACTCCTTGGAGAAATACACTCATTATTATGAACGCTGGGCAAGTAATCAATTGGTATGCAGTTGTGTCTTTGAAGTTATACCCTTTACTTTTGATTTGTCAATGCATAGGTCCTTGATAAATTTTCTTCTTCTTACTTTAATATTTTTCTTAACCAACAGCTCTATTTTGGACTTTATCTGCTTTGTGATTACTGCTACTGACCCAAAATTTAGATGTTTCCTGTCAAACATGAAACTTCCTGTGCCTGTGTATCAAACAATGGTGTTTAACATGTCAAATATCTCTAAAGTTACTTTTATATGATCTAACACCTATATTTATTATATGTAAAAAGAAAGAGCTGGCGATGAAAAGGGTAAGTAGTGAAAGAAAACAATTTGAATGGCCAAGCCCTTTTAGAGGAATGGCCTTTGCTATCCTAGATATAAAAGAAGTCATTATCTGGTTATTATTTTCACACCAAATGGTTTTGTGCTTGGAATAGCGGGTCCAGTCTTCTGCTTCAGGTTGTAGTAACTAGTAACCATGTTCTATGGGCAAGTATCTGTGGAGAAAGTTATAGCTTTAGTAGAAATGATGAATTGGCATTGTCATATTAAATGTTATTCTGGATGTTATATGCTTCCGTGATTGGTTCCGGATTAGCTTTGTCTTTTGTTTCCATTTCTTGATTATATTAGTGAAATTTTGAATTTTGCTGTTGATGATAAATTCACATAACCTGAAAGTTCCTATTTGCAGTCAAGACAAAAGGCCCATTCAGATTTAACTCAGATGCAAGATATGCATGTAAGTTCTTACCTCTCTTTTTAATTTCAAGACGTATTCCTTTTTAACTCAGAAGCTAAGACGAAGGTTGTGAAAGAGATTTACGACAAGTTGAATACAAAGGAGGGAGAGAAAAGGATATACAGATTGGTACGAGCAAGAGAAAGGAGGAGTCGCGACCTAGGAGTCGTGAAATGTATTAAGGATGAGCATCAAAGAACTCTCGTTAAAGATAATAACATTAAGGACAGGTGGCGAGATTATTTTAACAAATTATTTAATGACGGGCAAAATAAAGTTTTGGATAATATTTCGGTGCCTCTCAAGGATTTAAATCGGTGCTTTATGCGTAGAATCCAAGAGACAGATAAAAGAGGCACTAAAGATGATGAAGAATAGAAAAGCTGTTAGACCTGATGACATCCCAATTGAAGTTTGGAAATGCCTTGGAGATGTAGGAGTTAGGTGGTTGACAAATCTATTTAATAAGATTTGGCACACTAACAAAGTGCCAGAGGAATGGAGGAAGAGTGTCTTAGTGCCTTTATATAAGAACAAGGGAGATATTCAAAGTTGCGCCAACTATCGAGGCATAAAATTGATGAGTCACACGATGAAACTATGGGAGAAAGTGATAGAACAGAGATTAAGAAAGAATGTAGAGATATCAGAGAATCAATTTGGTTTTATGCCGGGTCGATCAACTATGGAGGCAATATATTTGCTTAGACAACTTATGGAGCGCTTTCGAGTAATGGGTAAAGATCTCCATATGGTCTTTATAGATTTGGAGAAAGCCTATGATAAAGTGCCTAAGGAGGTACTATGGTGGTCCTTAATGAAGAAAAGAGTTCTTTTGAAATATATTAAACTAATTAAGGACATGTATAGAGATGCAAAGACACATGTGAGGACAGGTGGGGGGGCAAACAAGTGAGTTTCCTATCACGGTGGGATTACACCAAGGGTCAGCGTTGAGTCCATTCTTGTTTGCGGTAGTTATAGATGAACTGACAAAATCCATTCAGGATAAGGTGCCTTGGTGTATGATGTTTGCAGATGATATTGTCCTATGTGCGAAAACTAGAGCGGAGATCAATACAAAGTTGGAATTATGGAGACAAACGTTGGAATCAAAAGGATTTAAACTAAGCAGAGTGAAGACTGAATACATGGAGTGTAAATTCAGTTCTAATCGACTGAAAGAACATGATGTAGTGAAGTTAGATGGGGTGGCGATACCTAAGCGGGATCATTTTCGATACTTGGGATCAATAGTATAGATGGATGGAGAGATTGATGGTGATGTGACCTATAGGATCCAAGCTGGATGGAGTAAGTGGAGAAGTGCTACAAGTGTGTTGTGCGATAAAGGAATTCCTACATGGTTGAAAGGCAAGTTTTATAGGACAGTTGTTAGACCAACATTGTTATATGGTAGTGAATGTTGGGCGACTAAGAGGCTACATACACAAAAGATGAGTGTAACAGAAATGAGAATGTTACGGTAGATATGTGGACATACAAGAAATGATAGAATGAGAAATGATGATATTCGTAAGATGATTGGAGTGGTACCTATCGAAGACAAAATGTGTGAAAATCGTTTACGTTGGTTTGGACATATAAGACGTAGACCTATAGATGCTCAAGTTAGGAGAATAGAGGCTATGGATGTTGAGAGAAGGGTTAAGACTAGAGGAAGACCGAAAAAGACTTGGAAGGAAGTAGTTTGGAAAGACATGGAGGTTTTAGAATTAGATGAGCAAATGGCCCTGAATAGGAATCTATGGAGGCAGAGAATACATATGGACGATCTAACGTGATTTTAGATATTGGTTCATATAGCCTACCCCAATCTATTGAGATAGAGGCTCTGATGATGATGATGATGATTCTTTTTTGTCCATTTGTTTGTAGTGTTCTTTTTGCTCAGTTCTGCATCTTCATCTTTTTGGCTCAAGTAGCTGGTTTGCTTGTCTTTTTATATTGGCTTTTGATTTTTTTTCATCGAGTGAAGTTTAAATACTTATTCTTAACAAAGTTCAAAATTTATATGACAACCTTATGTTTTTGAATTATCGTTTAGAACATTTTCTTGAAGGAATTATTTGTTATAATAAACTCTTATGCTATATTTGGTTGGGAGGATGGAAAGGGAGAATGGTGGAAAACTTTTTGATCTAATGATCGAGATTCAGCTACTATTTTGTTGTAGCTCAACCAGAAGATTAAAACTTTCTCTTTCTTTCCTACCAAACAGACTATTAGAGGCATCCAACAATGCTAATGCACCTGGGAATTATTTTTAGCAGCTTTCCAGCATGGTTGATTGTGCTTGGAAGTTCTGCAGTAGGTTCAATTTATATTAGAAAGCAGCTTTAAGATGGTTACATGGTGTCATTCAAATTGATGGTGACCTATTAGCTGCATTAGGACTATCTGACTACTTTCTTCTTCTTCTTCTTCTTATTTTTATTATTTTAATTTTTTAATTTTTTTTTTTATATCTGAACAAATTCTTACATTTTGCCAGCTTGAGAAGCTTAGTGACATGCAACGAACGCCTGTGTCTCAGCTTAAGTTTATAAAAGAGGCATGGCTTCAGGTAAATTATAGTCATATCAACACCATTTGGTTATCACTTTTTCAGAAAACAGTTAATTCAGTTTTTGCTGATACTTCAAATGTTGCAGATAGTTGAATGTAGACGAGTTCTCAAATGGACTTACGCGTATGGCTATTACCTTCCTGAGCATGACCATGCTAAGAGGCAGTTTTTTGAGTACTTGCAAGGTATATGCATATTTTGAAAAGAGGATTACAAATTTATATTTCTAAATGGACCATTAATAAAATGACCAACTTTGTATTTTGTTTAGGGGAGGCGGAATCTGGTTTGGAAAGGCTTCATCAGTGTGCTGAGAAGGAATTAAATAAATTTGTTACCGGTGATTGCCCATCAAACGAGTTTGATGACTTTCGTTCAAAGTTAGCTGGGCTAACTAGGTATATCTACTTTTGAATGAATGACTCGGTGTTTATATTAAATAAAAGCCTTGGGTAATCTGGCTTGCTCTTTTTCTCTCGTAACTATTTGGAGGGACTTCTGATGATTTTGCTCGTTATATATTTCTTCATCTCTCTTTCAAAATTTGGCTTGTTCATCTCTGTCTGTACATTTTCCACTTGTTCATCTCCTTTGTACCTTTCTCGACATGCACAAACTTCATTCTCATACTTCTTTAATCATATTTAGTCAACAATGTTGCACAAAAGGGGCAGGATCTGGATTAATTGGAGTGCATTTTCTGATTCATTTTTTGGTACATTTCTCTCTGTTACAGCGTGACAAAAAACTACTTTGAGAATTTGGTTAGAGAACTCGAGAATGGCCTAGCAGATGTGGACTCCCGGGCTGCTGCAGCTTGCAGTAAGACAACGAACTCAAAAAATATAGGAGGAACTAGTAAGGGGAGAAGGGGGACGCTGGTGGTTCCAGCAATAATATAGAAGATGCAAGTAATTATTCTTATAACTACAGCTCCCTCTAGTTTGCGGGTCCTTTATTTCTTCTGGGAGCCTAACTTATTTCGGGAATATGTCCTCTTGCTGTGTATATATATATATACACACATATACATATCACACAATATATTAACATATGTATAACCTGCCAACTTCCCTTTTGTTACTGATCATAGTATATTGTTACATGTTTATTGGCTTTGAATGCAAACATGTTCATTTAGGGCGAGTTAGGAGTAAAAGAAGTCGGTATAGCTTGAATCAGGAAATGATATATTGCCTTGTTTCTTGTTCTATCTTTCTACTGGGTTTGTGGATGGAACTATGGAGAATCTCCTACGAATTCAATTCTTTTAAGTCTGATGATCAATCATTTTAGATACCATAAGAAAAACGGCTTTCGAACAATTTACAGATGAACATATCAATGAGAAAGAAATTCAGTACATTAGCTTCCTTTGATCAAAACAAAACCTCCCTTCATTAACATCTGGAGCTCATAATCTTATCTTAGCGAAACAATTCTAGTAACTATGTGAAGCACTAAGACAACATAAGCCTTTCTATAAAACTCAGTTATATTGGAAACTTACCTTCTCTTTCAGTTTGTGGGACGATACTATCATTTTAGTTGGCCAGATTGTTTCATGATTTTGATGCTTACTGCATTTAGCAATGCTCTTGAATATTGGCGAGAAGCCATTTTCCAGTCCATGCCTGTTAGCATCATTGCCTTGAACTCTTGGTAACTGATTCGACCATCCTGCAGAAATCAATGAATGAGAACAGAATGGATGTTATAGAATTCGCAGACAATGTATCGGTGTTAAGCTGGATTAATCTTAGGCATTCATGGTTATCGTTGTTTTTAAGGATTACCTTGTCCTTGTCGACATCTTGCATGATGTCCTTGATCAGCTGCTCATTGTTGGGACCAAGGTCGTCTTGCAGTAAGGCTTCTTGCAATTCTTCGATTTCGATGTAACCACTTTGGTTCTTGTCGAAGTAATGGAAAGCTTGAGAGAGATGCTCGTCGTTGCCAATCCTTTTCAGGTGAACTGCCATTGTCACAAACTCCTCACAGCTAAGGGTTCCATTTCCATCAATGTCAGCCTTTCAGATAAGAAAGCAGAGGAAGAATTATTTTATTAGGAGTAATTTTGTCATAGAATAAAAAAAAAACGATTGTCAAGAGCAAAAGCTTGCTTGCGAATAAAAAATTCTCTTTGAAATGAACTGAACTTACCGCATCCAGTAACATTCGCACATCGGGATCAGCGACAGAATGTCCAATCTTCTGAAGGCCATCTCTCAGCTCCTCGAACGACAAGTCTCCATTTTCATCAGTGTCCATCATATGAAACATCTCTATTATTGCATCGATTTGTTCATTTGGCAAGTTGTCTGCCACCACCTGGAATGAAGACACATCAACATTTCTCAGGGCCTGAGTAAACCCACATTAAACAAAGGAAAGCATAGAGCATGGATTTCAAAGGCTTACCCTCAGGACTTTCTTCTTGAACTTACTCATCATGGAGAACTGCGTAATCCTTGTTCTCACGTTTTCCCCCAGATTAACATTGGGTGCATGTTCCAAGTTTTGCACCCAAGGATGATCTTCATACAGCACACAAGAAAAATATTAGTTTATGGATCTAATCGTTAAAATCAATAGTTTGCATATCTAACAAAGGGATTGGAATGTTCTTTATAGGGAATACTTCAAGCTAGCTGTGAATGCATTTAGGGTAAAGAAATGCAGTAGAGAAAAAAACTTATGCAAATGAATCTAGAAAAACATATCCATTTCAAATGCTGCAATGGGGTTGTTAGATCCAAATATATTGGGTCTAGAATACAGCAGACCAAGCTTTAAATCCACTAACAAGGACCCAAAGACACTTACAAAGCATGTACTCTCTCGTACTTTCAACCCTTGATTTTCTTTCCTAAAACCCTAAACTTTGTTTTTTCACTTTTTCTTATACACTGACTTGAGTGTTAGAACGTGCCTTAAAGTTGGGATTCTAGGACGCCTCATAACCATATTTTCTTTTCAGCAAATGAATTTGGAAAACATGTTCATTTCAAATGCTATAATTAGGGATGGCAATGGGTACCCTATAAACGGGTACCCGGTGCTACCCGACCCGTTTAAGTAGGATTAGGGTAATGTATAATCGGGTTCGGGTAGTGAAATTACTACCCGTCACGGGTTAGGGTAGGGTTCGGGTAGTTACCTTAGGGTACCCACTACCCGAACCCGATTATAAATAATAATTAATTAATACAATACTTATATTTTTTATATATCAATTATTTATTATTAATTTTTTATTTAATTAAATTAAATCATTATATATTATAATTATGATTTTTAACTTTAATTTATTTTTATGAGTTAAATTAAATTTATTAATATAATGTTTAATTAAGTTATTCTAAAATTAATTTTAATTTTAAATTTAAAAATCAAACTTTGACTTAATAAACGGGTAGTTAAACGGGTTCGGGTAGTTAAACGGGTATTTATATTTTATAGGGTTAGGGTTCGGGTAGCATAAATAAAAATAATCGGGTAGTTAATCGGGTTAGGGTATTATTAAAGTTAATCGGGTTCGGGTTCGGGTATCCCAAATCTAACGGGTACTCGACCCGTTTACATCCCTAGCTATAATTGGGTTCTTAGGCCCATAAATGTATTGAGCAAAGAATACAGCAGGTCAAGCTTCAAGTCCATGCTCAACAGGTATAAGACAAAGATCTAGAAACACTCATAAGTCATGTACTCTCTCGTACTCTCAATTCTTGACTCTCTCTCCTAAAACCGTAAACTCTCTTTTCATTTTTCTTCGAATATTGACTTGAACGCTAGAATACACCTTCAAGTTGGGACTTTAGGGTTCCTCGTAAGTTTTTTTTTCTTTTCCAGCAAATGAATCTAGAAACATGTCCATTTCAAGTTAGGCCCATAAATGTATTGAGCAAAGAATACAACAGGTCAAGCTTCAAATCCATGCTCAATAGGTATAAGATAAGGATTTAGAAACGCCCACAAAATATGCACTTTCTGTACTCTCAACTCTTAACTTTCTCTCCTAAACGCGTAAACTCTCTTCTTTTCTTTTTTTTTTTTCATTTTTCTTCGAACACTTATTTGAACGTCGGAATACGCCTTCAAGTTGGAACTTTAGGGTTCCTGGTAACTTTTTTTTCTTTCCAGCAAATGAATCTAGAAAATATGTCCATTTCAAATGCTATAATAGGGTTGTTAGGCCCATAAATGTATTGGGCCAAGAATAAAGTAGGTTAAGCTTCAAGTCTATGCTCAACAGGTATAAAATAAGGATTAGAGATACTCACAAGGCATGCACTCTGTCATACTTTCAATCCTTGACTCTTCTCTCTCTTAAAATCCTAAACTCTTTTATATTTTTCTCTTGATTCTTTTGGAGTGTGTCTCGCAATCTCAACTCCGACAATTCCCTTATTTTTTCTTGCAATGACCTGAATCTTTATGACTTGTTTACTCACCTTCAGATTTTGAATAACTATGTTGAGATAAAATTACCTTTACAAGGATCTTCAATTTACTTTCCAAGAGTTGCCATCTTTCATGTTAGTTAGATGAATTAGGAAAATTTTCTCTATGTTGAATGCCATCATCCTTTTCAACAGGTACTACATAGAAGTGATTTGTAACGAAATGTATCGTTAAGAAACTATACCAAGGACGTCTTGAACTGCCATACGACTGTATGGATTCGGGTCAAGCATGCTCTTCACAAGATCCTTTGCTTCATCAGAAACCTTAGGCCAAGGATCCCTTTCAAAGTCTATGTTACCTTTTACAATTGCATGTGCAATTCCTTCCTCGGTATCTGCAGTAGCCATAGCCAAGAGCCTTGTTAGAAGGCATCAAACACAATGCTTTTGCACAAACATCTTGCAAGCATTGGAAAAGGAATTAATCTACCTGCCCAAAAGGGAGGAACTCCACAAAGCAAGATATACAGGATAACACCTATACTCCACATATCAATTTCCTTGCCATAATTTCTTCTTAAAACCTCTGGAGCCATGTAATAAGGACTCCCAACAATGTCGCTGAAACGCTGACCTGCCATGAATGACAAAGTTCCAATGCTTAGACATGCCTACAGCAACACCAATCAAGCCCTTTCTCACCAGTTGAAGTCTGCTAAATGTATCATATTCTCTCATTGTTTTGTGTTTAAAACCATGTATATATGTTCAGTTAGCATGGTTACTAATAGGGTAGATACGATAATTTGTGTTTATGTAATGTAAAATATGAAAATTTCAAATCAATCTGTGACAACATGTCAAACACAATTTTTTTTTTAGTTTTTACCATATCTAATATCTAATCTAATATATCTAATATATATATTATATTACAAACTACATAGTAACTATGGTAAGATGCCTACATAGGCTCTTACATGGATAGCCTCTTTGAATGACATATAAGCATCATTAATTTTATATCCACCTAAGTCAAAAGGGTATTAACTTCTATACTTTTTCATTTTCCTAAAATTTCTCCAATCCCTAGAATTTCTCAATCTTTTTAAACAAATATCTTAAATTAATTTTAAATACTATCTAATCCAAAAATATTTTTTAAAAATATAAGTTTAATATTATCTATTTGGAAAACTAAATTAAATATTAATTAATATCTATTAATATTATAAAATAAATAATTTTAATTTATTTTAAAAACATTTTATTGTCTAAATTGAAAAGTATAAAAATAAGCTATAATATCATGTATACTATTTAAATATTTAAAATTATTATTTTTCTAAATAAATAAATCTAATCTAATCTAATATACATATTAAATTATAAGATACATAACAAATTGGGTAAGATACCTACACAGATGCTTATATGAATAGTCTATTTGAATAACATGTAAGTATAATTAATTTCGTGTCCAACTAAGTTAAAAGAAATAATAAGTATTAGTGTGCGTTTGGTTCATGAAAACAGAGCTATTTTCCATTTTCATTTTCATGGAAAATAGAAAATGTGAAGGAAAACATGTTTGGTTGAAGAAACAGAAAACATGTTTTTGGAAAATGAAAATGAAAATAGGCCAAATTTTGAAAACAAAAAAAACATGTTTTCATTGTTTTCGAAGGAAATAGTTTGAAAAAATGGAGAATTGGAAAACACGAGATTTATGAAATTTTTTTAATGTATATCAAAGATACAGGGTTCGAATCATTACCCAAGCAAAAAGTTTTTTTTATTATTTGTTTTAGTTTTAGATTTACATGCTAAATTTGCTTCAACGCTTATTGTAGTTTTGCTTTGGCTTTTTTTTTGCTCTCTCTCTTTGGCTCTTTCTTCTTCCAGCTAAAGCCCAAACTCTTTCTCAAAATTGTGTCAGTCACCATTGTAAATCAAATCAAGTTACTTTTTTTTTCTCATTCTCATTTTTTGGTTCTTATTATATGCTATAAAAAATTGAAGATTTTCTTTTTGTATGGTTGTTTTATTTTACCATTGTTGCTAGTGGATGTGTTTTATTGTGAATTTATCAGTTTGAGTGATAAATAAAACTGTAGTTGTGTCTTTGAATAATAAAAATAAGTTTAATTGTCTCTTTGAACAATACTGAATAAGTTTAATTGTCTATTTTAGTTATTGTTTTTCATATTTATTGGTTTGAAAATGTAGACACCAAACGTATTTTCATAATTTTCATTTTCCAAAACAAGGTTTCATTTTCGTGTACCAAACATATTTTCCAAAATTTAGAAAACAGAAAATGAAAACTTGTTTTCAGAAAATGAAAATAGAAAATATTTTCATAAACCAAACGGACCCTTAACTTCTCTACTTTTCCGTTTTCCTAAAATTTCTCTAAATTTTGAATCTTTTTTAAAAAGAATAAATTAAACTAATTTTAAATGCTATCTAATTCAAAGATATTTAAAAAGAAACATAATTTTAATATTATCTATTTGAAAATTTAAATAATATTAATTTATATCTATTTACATTATAAACTAAATAATTTTAAATTTAATTTATTTAAAAAATATTTTATTATCTAAATTGAAAAGTATAAAACTAAACCATCAATATCATGTTCATTATTTAAATATTTAAAATTATTATTTTTCAAAATAAATAAAATTTATGCATAAAACATATAAATTTGTAAATATATATGTTACATGCATATTTAAATAGATAAAACTAATTTATGCATTACACAAGTTACTATGCTCTCATATATAAATATAAATACTTTTATGTAATAATCATATATATATATATATATATATATATATATATAAAAGAATGCATATTTATAATAATGATTATTTAGGTCAATAATAAAAATATACCTCAAAATATTACTCTAACACTTGAAATTGTTAAAATATACATTTAATTTCTATTTTAACATTTTGTTGATGTACTCAATAATATCATATATGATATGTTTTTCTTTTTTATTCTTCTTAATAGTTGTTTATCTTATGTTTTGAATTTTATAATTTTTTGATTAACATTTAATTCTTTTATAATTAGATATCTTGATTATATTAATTAGATATATTTTATATATGCTTTAAACAAATAAATTAAATAACATTGTTTTATATATTTATAAATTTAAATAATTAAAAGTAATTCGTGCATCGCACGAGTAAAAACTAGTTTATATATAATTTATACTAAAATTTTGCCTGAATCTTTTATTTGTGTCGTTTTCACGTTGTGTAAAAGATTATCAAATCTAGTTGAAGATTTATATAAACTTACCAGGTTCGTAGAATATTGAGAGGCCAAAATCAATTGCTTTGATGGGGGCAGTTTCACTTCCATCTGCCAACAAGAAATTCTCAGGTTTTAAATCCCTATGTATCACTCCATGCTCATGGCACACCTGCAACAAATATTCCACAGATTATATATTAATCAATACACTGAAGAGTTAATAATCCTACAAATGAATAATGTTGGTATACATGATTTCTTATAAAATGAAATGTACTTTAGGTTCGAAGTATTAATTCGTTAGTAAATCTCAACAATATATAATGGAAAAAAGAAGGAATTAAAGAAGGAATGGATTGTTGATTACCTTGACAACCTCCAAAATGGTCTTGATAACGGTGGCAGCAGCTCGTTCCGTATAATGACCTTTGGCGACAATTCTATCAAAAAGTTCACCTCCATGGCAAAGCTCCATTACAAGATAAACAGCTTCTCTATCCTCAAACGCTTCTCTAAAGGTAACAATATTCGGATGCTTAGGCAAATGCCCCATTATCTCAACCTCCCTCCTCACATCTTCAACGTCGATCTCCGTCCTCAGCTTTGCCTTCGATATCTTCTTACATGCATAAGCTTCTCCGGTTTCCAACTCAAAACATTGGTACGTGATTCCAAACTCACCTCTGCCTAATTCTTTTCCCAATTCGTATCTCTCCAAAATATTATCTCCGGACGAATCTTTTAAAACCTTACCCCGATGTAGGCTTATCGATTTTCTTGCTCCATCCTGATCAAACCGTCCATGTTTGGATTTTGCTTTCGATGTATAATAATATTTCTTTGGTATTACACCAACTAATTTTGTTGGTATTGACATGCAACTTCCCATGGGATGGCAGCGATGACGATGACAACAAGGGTTGATTTAGTTTGACGTTTTAGATCATGAAACATCCCATGGGAAGACAGATTTTTTTTTTGTCTAGGGAAGAAAAATGTAAACCCTAGCAAAGGAAAGGGAGAGTAAATTTGGTTTATTAATGGAGTTGAAGGAATTTGAGAAGAAAGTTATTGGTCTTCGTTAGATTTGTCCCGCCATATTCTTAGGACGGTTTAAATACCGTTGTCTTGAACATTAATGCCGTTGATTATGATAATAAATATAGCCAGATTCTGAGATTTTAATGCTTTATTACAACAGCCACTCAAATCTAGGAATTCTTTTTTTTTATTCTTTAAATTCCCTTTTCTAGATTTATAATCTTTGCTGCTAAATTGATAATTTTTTTTATCAAACAAAAAAATAACTCTTAACTATAAATGAATAAATAAATTGAATTGTTAAAACGCTGGAAAATCAATAGGTGACAATTGGAGATTAGGAACCAATTTGAATTGAGTCATTTCCTATTCAAATGAAATTTGAATAACTTTTGCTTTTGGATCGTTTAGATTTTAATTATTTTAATTTGAGTCATTAAAGATCAATTCATATTAAGTTCGAGTTTGATACTTGAATTATTTGAGTTTGAAATTAAATGATCTAAACTCAATAAGTAGAGTGAGTATCACATTTAAATTAAAAATAACTCGAAGTAGCTTAATTTTTTAATTTGAAATGACCCGACCCTACTCAATCTCAGAATGTATAGAACCAATCAACCCAAATTGTCAAGTTTGTCAAAAAAAAAAAAAGAAGAACAATTATCAAACTGAACACTGATTAATATATATAATTTTTTATATCAACATTGATTAATAGTTAAAACTTATTTGTCCATAAAGAAATAGTTGAGATACCGATGGTGGGTCTAAAGGAAATCCAAGAAGAGCAGGGGCAGGAGGTCTCATTCGTTCTGACTCGGGAAAATGGTTGACGGGGTTCCAAGCTAACTTGGGTTACTGTTCTAATATTGCTGCGGAATTACAAGCTCTAAAATTGGGGCTGCTGCTTACTTGGAGTGAAGGCTATCGGTTTGTTTACTATGAATTAGATGCTAAAGTTGTATTGGAACTGATTTCATCTGCAAACACACATACTCATCCTCTCCTTTGCGTCATTGAGGATATTATAGTAATGCTTCAAGGGCCATGCTGCTTACTTAAGCCACGCACATTGGGAAAGTAATTTTTGTGCTGATCTGTTAGCTAAAGAGGCATGTGATTTTGATGCTGATTTTGTAAAGTTAGCTTTTCCTCCTTTTCTAAGTAGTTTGTTAGTTGCTGATGCTTGGAGAGTCTGTTTCCCAAGAAGTTTTCAAATGTAATGATTTAAATTTCCATTGCAAAAAAAAAACTATGTAACAAAATGCCTAAAATTAAAATATCTGCAATTAAATTTAATTATTTACCCATAATCAAGATTTAACATCAGAAAAATTAAATTAAATTTAGTAATAACCTCTAAAATGGTTAGAGTTATTACCAAAATTATAAACAAATTAAGGAAATCTCCAAACTAAAAAAAAAAATTGGAGTTGAAAATAAATCCCTCCATGAACAAAAACAAAATTCAAACTTTAATTATTAGTTAGAGTAAACATATTTACATCTTTAAAACGTGAAAATTCTACATATATATAATCCAAATCTCAAGATTTGTATTCTTTCTTCCTCATGTCAGAAATATCTACAGCATAAAAAAGAAAAATTCACTCAAATTATGTGAAAACTGGAACAATATATAATACATATGGCTTATAAGCAATGGTTAACTTGCATTTGAACCTAGTTCAAACTTTGGATAAACCTTACAAAGCATATCTTCAAAACTTCTTTTTTTCCCTTATAGCTCGGATCTGCAAGCAAATTGCTGAAGAAAGAAGCCTTCATTCTCCAGATTATGAGAATCACTTACTAAATCCATTTTCTTTGAAATCTGAGGCACTGGGAAGCAGCAGTCTTGAGGCAGCCATGAAACTCCTTTGTTGATCCATTGGGACTCCAACAAAACCAAGCAAAGATAGAAGAAAACAAGAAGTGAGATTGCAAGAGAGAGAAGCAACTCTTCTGTGAGAAACCAAGTTGAAACAATTGGTGAAGCACCCATGTTTTTCCCTTTCTGAGTTGATGAAAGATGAGAAGAGAAATGAGGGTTGGAAGATCTTAAATAGGTGAAAGATGGTAAATCAAGTTCAATGAATGGTTAGTGTCAGAGAAAACAGAAGAAATCAGAGCTGGTGAAAGGCTTGAGAGGTATGGGACATTGAATCTATGGATGCAGGCGTCCAAGTTGAGCATGTGGGTGCTGCTTTCTTGTTTTGCTCACTTTAATAGACAAGTTCATTTCCAAGTTCATGCATGGAGGTCCCATAAGTATGCATGTTCTCTGAACCTGTTTTTGAAGTAATATTTCTATGTTTTAGTACTTGAAAATGACAGGTTACTTGAATCCTATGCCAAGACCCGAGACGACACTACCTGCAAATGGGTTCAACTTGATCCACTTGACAATCAATTCAGTTGTCGGTTTAACTCGATAGTCTTGCCCCGTAGGCTATAAGCTAAGGTAAGAATAATTCGTCTATTTATATCGTGTTAAATCATATTATTTTATTAAATTTTGAGTTGAGACATCAAATATAAAATTAATTTTTAGAAAATTTTGCTATAACAATTTATTCATTTATGATCTGAAAATCACTGATTCAAGTAAAAACAATTCAGAGAAAAAGCTGCATATACATGACTTTTCTTAGACCTAACAATATGAGAACCTTGTGCATTGGGTTATTTTTTTCTTAAATTTATATGTAGTTTTTTACAAAATTTTAATGTGTATTATTTTTATTATCATATTTAAAATTATCGAATTTATTGATGTGTTTGTTCTTTATTTAAAGTACTAAATTAAAAATTATGATTTATTTATTTTTTAAAATGTAAATTCATGTTTTCTGATTACTTTAATAATGAAATAAGAAAGTTGATTCTCCACATTCTTAAAATTGTGAATTAATCGAGAGCTGGGTGCATTGCACATTCCTTTTGCATATATTCTTATGTTCCATGAACATGGGCAACAGTGACCTAAAAGATTAACAGCCATGTGTTGAGTCAACCAACCTGTGGGCTTAGTATGATTAGGTAGCATTGAACTAAGAAAGTCAGATTAGGAGAAGAATAACACAGATTGCCTTAATAAATTAGAACATCTAAACCTAAAGCATTGACCAAAATAGAAATTAACAATCATCTGAAGATTAAAAAAGATAAACAGTACAAAACAGACAATTCTTTTTTTAGGTTTCAAGTTGAAATTCCAAACTAACCAACCAATGGCATAGGTTCAGTCAGAAATTCCACAATAAAATCAAAACTTACAATAAAGTTAGTTTATTTTATGCCTATTGATATTAAATTTACGCTTATTTTTATGTATTTACGTCCATTGACATAAAATTTATGCTTATTCCATTATTGATAAGGACACAATTCTAATCCTCGGATTTAAAAGTTGGATACAATCTGGTGTTGTCTAGGAAGTTCCATGTTGACTGCAATTGATTGTCATCCAAGTGCAGAGAACAAGAGGGGACAAACATGATGTAGAATTGAATCACTCAAGTTTTGTTTTCAGCCTCACATTAAAGAGTTGCATGTTGGATCTTCTTTGGATGCCATCCAAAATCCACCAACAACCCCACTCTTCCTAGTTTCATGTTTAATCATGGAGAAATTCTATACACAATCTATCAATTATTAGTCACACCTTATTTACTTAAAACAACCCAAATTGTAAAATTCACCTCTCCCTAATTCTTTTCCCAATCCGTATCTCTCCAAGATATTATCTACGGACGAATCTTTCAAAACCTTACCCCCATGTAGGCTTATTGATTTTCGTGCTCCATCCTGATCAAACCGTCCATGTTTGGATTTTGCTTTCAATGTATAATAATATTTCTTTGGTATTACACCAACTAATTTTGTTGGTGTTGACATGCAACTTCCCATGGGATGGCGCCGATGACGATGACAAAAAGAGTTGATTTAGTTAAGGTTGATTTGGTTTGACGTTTTAGATCATGAAACATCCCATGGGAAGACAGAGATTTTTTTTTGTCTAGGGAAGAAAAATGTAAACCCTAACAAAGGAAAGAGAGTAAATTTGGTTTATTAATGGAGTTGAAGGAATTTGAGAAGAAAGTTATTGGTCTTTGTTAGATTTGTCCCGCCATATTCTTAGGACCGTTTAAATACCGTTGTCTTGAACATTAATGCCGTTGATTATGATAATAAATATAGCTAGATTCTGGGATTTTAATGCTTCATTACAACAGCCACTAAAATCTAGGAATTCTTTTTTTTTTATTCTTTAAATTCCCTTTTCTAGATTTATAATCTTTGATGCTAAATTAATAATTTTTTTATCAAACAATAAAATAACTCTAACTATAAATGAATAAATAAATTGAATTGTTAAAACGCTGGGAAATCAATAGGTGACAATTGGAGATTAGGAACCAATTTGAATTAAATCATTTTCTATTTAAATGAAATTTGAATAACTTTTGCTTTTGGGTTGTTTAGATTTTAATTATTTTAATTTGAGTCATTAAAGATCAATTCATATTAAGTTTGAGTTTGATACTTGAATTATTTGAGTTTAAAATTAAATGATCTAAACTAGAGTATCACATTTAAATTAAAAATAACTCGAAATAGTTTAATTTTTTAATTTAAAATGACCCGACCCTACTCAATCTCAGAATGTATAGAACCAATCAACCCAAATTGTCAAGTTTGTCGGAAAAAAAGAAAAACAACTTATCAAATTGAACACTGCTTAATATATATATTTTGATATCAACACTGATTAATAGTTAAAACTTATTTGTCCATAAAGAAATAGTTAGAATACCGATGGAGCGTCTAAAAGAAATCCAAGAAGAGCAGGGGCAGGAGGTCTCATTCGTTTTGACTCGAGGAAATTGTTGACGGGGTTCCAAGCTAACTTAGGTTACTGTTCTAATATTGCTGCAGAATTACAAGCTCTAAAATTGGGGCTGCTTCTTACTTGGAGTAAAGGCTATCGGTTTGTTCACTATGAATTAGATGCTAAAGTTGTACTAGAACTGATTTCATCTGCAAACACACCTACTCATCCTCTCGGTTGCATCATTGAGGATATTAGAGTAATGCTTCAAAGGCCATGGGAGATCCACTTAAGCCACACACAACGGGAAGGTAATTTTTGTGTTGATCAGTTAGCTAAAAGGCATGTGGTTTGGATGCTGATTTTGTAAAGTTAGATTCTCCTCCTTCTCTAAGTAGTTTGTTTGTTGCCGATGCTTGGGGTGTCCGTTTCCCAAGAAGTTTTCAAATGTAATGACTTAAATTTCCATTTCACCAAAGAAAAAACTATGTAACAAAAGCTTTAAATAAAAAAATATGCAATTAAACTTAATTATTTGCCCATAATCAGGATTTAACATCAGAAAACTTAAACCAAATTTAGTAATAACCTCTAAAATGGTTGGTGTTACTAGCAAAATTATAAACAAATTAAGGAAATCTGCAAACTCAAAAAAAAAAAATGGAGTTGAAAATAAATCCCTAATTCATCCATGAACAAAAACAAAATTCAAACTTTAATTATTAGTTAGAATAAACATATTTACATCTTTAAAACTTGAAAATTCTACAGATCTGTAATCCGAATCTCAAGATTCGTATTCTTTCTTCCTCATGTAAAATATCTACAGTATGAAAATGAAAAATTCACTCAAAATATGTGAAAATTGGATCAATATATAATACATATGGCTAACCAATGGTTAACTTGCATTTGAACCTAAATCAAACTTTGGATAAACCTTACAAAGCATATCTTCCAAACTTCTTTTTTTCCCTTATAGCTCTGATCTGCAAGCAAATTGCTGAAGAAAGAAGCCTTCATTCTCCAGATTATGAGAATCACTTACTAAATCCATTTTCTTTGACATCTGAGGCACTGGGAAGCAGCAGTCTTGAGGCAGCCATGAAACTCCTTTGTTGCTCCATTGGGACTCCAACAAAACCAAGCAAAGATAGATGAAAACAAGAAGTGAGATTGCAAGAGAGAGAAGCATCTCTTCTGTGAGAAAGCAAGCTGAAACAATTGCTGAAACACCCATGTTTTTCCCTTTCAGAGTTGATGAAAGATGAGAAGAGAAATGAGGGTTGTGAAGATCTTAAATAGGTGAAAGATGGTAAATCAAGTTCAATGAATGGTTAGTGTCAGAGAAAACAGAAGAAATCAGAGTTGGTGAAAGGCTTGAGAGGTATGGGACATTGAATCTATGGATGCAGGCAGCCAAGTTGAGCATGTGGGTGCTGCTTTCTTGTTTTGCTCACTTTAATAGACAAGTTCATTTCCAAGTTCATGCATGGAGGTCCCATAAGTATGCATGTTCTCTGAACCTGTTTTTGAAGTAATATTTCTATGTTTTAGTACTTGAAAATGACAGGTGATTTGAATCCTATGCCAAGACCCGAGACAACGCTACTTGCAAATGGGTTCAACTTGATCCACTTGACAATCAATTCAGTTGTCGAGTCAACTTGACAGTCTTGCCCCGTATGCTTTAAGCCTAAGGTAAGAATAATTCGTCTATTTATATCGTGTTAAATATTGTAAAATACAAAAGTTATTGTGTTAAATTTTGAGTTGAGACATCAAATATAAAATTAATTTTTAGAAAATTTTGCTATAACAGTTTGTTCTTTTATGATATGAAAATCATTGTTTCAAGTTAAAACAATTCAGAAAAAAAGTTGTATATACATGACTCTTTTTAGACCCAACAATGTGAAAACCTTGTGCCTTGAGTTACTTTTTTTTCTTAAATTTATGTGTAGTTTTTTACAAAATTTTAACGTGTACCAATTTTATGTCGTATTATTATATTGTGTTTAAAATTATCGAATTTATTGATTTGTTTGTTCTTTATTTAAATTTTTAAAGTATTAAATTAAAAATTCCGATTTATTTATCTTTTTTAAAATGTAAATTCATGTTTTCTGATTACTTTAATTAAGAAATAAGAAAGTTGATTCTCCTCATTCTTAAAATTGTGAATTAATCGAGAGCTGGGTACATTGCACATTCCTTTTGCATATATTCTTATGTTCCATGAACATGGGCAACATTAACCTAAAACATTAGCAGCCATATGTTGAGTCAACCAAACCTGTGGGCTTAGTATGATTAGGTAGCATTGAACTAAGAAAATCAGATTAGGAGAAGAATAACACAGATTGCCTTGATAAATTAGAATATCTAAACCTAAAGCATAGACCAAAATAGAAATTAACAATCATCTGAAGATTAAAAAAGATAAACAGTACAAAAAAGACAATTCCTTCTTTAGGTTTCGAGTTGAAGTTCCAAACTAACCAACCAATGGCTCAGGTTCGATCAGATATTTCACGATAAAGTCAAAACTTACAATAAAATTAGCCTATGTTATGCTTATTGATATTAAATTTACGCTTATTTTTATGTATTTACGTTTATTGACACAAAATTTACACTTATTTTTATGTATTCACATCTATTGACAAAAAATTTACGCTTATTCCGTTATTGATAAGGACACAATTCTAATCCTCGAATTTAAAAGTTAGATACAATCTGGTGTTGTCCAGGAAGTTCCACGTTGACTGCAATTGATTGTCATCCAAGTGCAGAGAACCAAGAGGGGACAGACATGATGTAGAACTGAATCACTCAAGTTTTGTTTTCAGCCTTACATTAAAGAGTCGCATGTTGGATCTTCTTTGGATGCCGTCCAAAATGCACCAATATCCCCACTCTTCCCAGTTTCATGTTTACTCATGGAGAAATTCTATACCCAACCTATCAATTAGTCACACTCTATTTACTTAAAAAACCTAAACTTTATAATTTTCTTTTAATTTCTACTTCTCACAACCTATTTCCTATATTATTCTACCCAATCTATCCTCCATACAACTTTACACAACTCTCTCAAGCTCAAAACCTAAACTCTAAATCTAAACTCTCAACTCTCTTGAATTTCTCCATATTTGCAACAATCAAATATAAATTCTTGAAATCCCATTGAATATATTCATTCTATTACGTATATTTTACATTTGATGGACTGGAGTTGAAATTTTGAGAGATTTGAAGATTTGTTCGGCGCAAAAAACTCCAAATTTTCTCTGTTTGCGATGCTCATGGAAGTGTATTTCCATGAGCTAATTGTGGCTCACAGAAATACACTTCGATGAGACAGAGAAGCCTCATGGAAATATGCTTCTGTGAGGCTTCTCTATCTAACGGAAGCGCGCTTCTATTTAATATAAATATTCTAAAAAAATAATTTTTTTACTAAAAAATAAAACTTTTGGGAGCTCAACTTAACTCTCAGAAATTTACTTCCGAGAATTCTATGATAGTCTCGAATAGGGCTTTAAACGGACCGAACACGAACAAACGAATTGATGTTTCTGTTCGTTTGTTTGTTTTTCAGTGTCGTTTGTGTTTGTTCGTGTTTATTAAAGAGTGCGTTCGTGTTCGTTCGTTTGTTTGGTAAGGCTTGTTCGTTAATGTTTGCGAACATGTAAATGGACGCGTTCGCGAACACTTAAACGAACGCGTTCGCGAACACATGTTCATGAACAAGTTGCATAAGAACAAACTAAATATTAAATATTAAAAATCTTACATAAAGATTAAATTTCACATGTAAATTGAAATCATCTAATACAAAATCTTTAATACAACTTAAGTCAACAACGTTTTATTAAAATTGATAATTACTATTTTAAGTATAATTTATATTATATACATATACATATATTAATGTATCATATATATGTGTGTGTATACACAAATATGTGTAACATATATATATATGTAAATGATCAATGGATAAGCTCATATGAATGAAATCTTAACTTATTATGAAACTTTTATTAATTTTATTTCAGTATATTATGTTTAAAATTTTTAAAAAATAATTATTTTAAGTATAATTAACTAATTTAATTTTATAATTATATTATAATTATATTTTATTAATTTTTTAAACCAACAAAGTTATATTGTATAAATATATTTAAAAATTAGGTACTAATTTTTTAAGTTAATGTCTTAAAAATAGGGCATATATTATATAACTTATATAATATAAGTAATTTTAGTATTTTAATAAATAACAAACGAACAATAAACGAACGAATAACAAACGAACAACAAATGACACTTTAAACAAACGAACAATAAATGAACATAAACGAACGAATAATAAATGAACATAAACGAGCCTGTTCACGAACAAAAACGAACGAACCATACCTCTGTTCATGTTCGGTTCGTTTAACAAACGAACACTAAAATGTTGTTCGTGTTCGTTCGTTAAGCTTAATAAACGAACATAAATGAACAGAAACCGAACGAGTTCACGAACGGTTCGTTGAACGTTCTGTTCGTTTACACCCCCAGTTTCGAAAATGAATTTTCAGGACACTCTCTTTGCTCTCAAAAATTCATTTCCGGGAGTATTGAAAAACAACAAAAAAAAAAGATAATATTGTATTTTTATATAAAGGCATTTTGGTATTAAAAATTTTCATTAAAATCGGTTGTGAGGCACAATTTTTTTATTGCAATTAGAAGCTCTCTTAATCATGATGCCACAATGCCAATGGAGGAGAATTCCATGTCTGTATTTCTTTGAAGATGGCCAATACCGGAACAACAGCTAGCTCTTCTGTGGCCTGTCAATGACAATCAATCAAGTCGTTAATCAACATTTCGTGAACTAGTAACCTTTTGAGGGATAAAACATACCTGAGATAAGTTCCCGCATCCCATGTACATAGCAGCCTCTCTCATGTTTGATTTGATTTTGTACTAGAATATTGAATTGGGATATAAATGAGTCAAATTACTCATGAGTTATTTGAATTCGATTCGTTGAATATTTGAATTTAATTCATTTATTTTTGAGTCGACTCGAGCTACTTGAATAAAAAATCGAGCCAAGTTCGAATACCGTAATATTCGACTCGAGCGGCTCATGAACCTAATTAAGTTTTTTTAATATATTTTTTATATTTTATAATTAATTTACCATTTACCCTTTATCCTCACAATATATGGTTTGAAAATGATAAATCAAGCTTATCAAGTAGAGTTCAACCCTATTGAATCGAGCTCGAGCAGTTCAAATATTTTGTCAAGTCAAGCTCAAACTTCAAAAACTAAGCTCAATCGACCTTGAGCCTAACTTCAAGCTTCAAATTTTCAAATTAAGCCGAACTCAAACTTAATATTGAATCGTCTTGACTCGGCTCGATTACACTCTAATTAGATCCTTAAACAAGTCTCAACCAATGCTAGTCATATGGTATCTATACTGTCTGCCATAAATCTCTTTGTGGGAGTATTTTCTTTCAATTCATCAAATGCATATAATTGCATATGCAACCAGACTGAGAAACCAGAATGTCCCACCACTCACATGTTCTTTCCAACAAGGTATTGTAGGGAGGTTGGCTAACTACAACAGCTTAAAAAAAAAAATCTTCATCTACAGTTTCCTCAACAATCAGGAACCTTTACTCTTAGAAACCATGTATAGTCTACATTCTTTCATTCCTGGTTTGGGGTTTCAAAACTTTTTTTTTGTTACAGAGAAATATTTAATAACTGGAGATTGGGCTGGGATTGCTTGGAGTCGAAGCCAAACTTTACAATATGCTATAACTCTTCCTAAACCACTCGATTAAGAGGTTGTTAGTGGGGTTTCAAAACTTTAACACTATACATCTTACTTTGACAAGTAATTAAACTTAGTAACATACCAGAAACCTTGCCAACAAGGAAAATGTTAGTTGAACACCATAAAGAGTTACCTTTTATACTCGAACTGCTCCAGCAAAGAACCTGCCTTGATTTCTCAGTATCATCAGATAACTTTCCAGTATCTGGAACCTTGCTAGTACTGTAATGAAACACCACCTCAGTTGAAATTTGAAGCTCTGATTTGTCTCAACTTCACTCCAATAAGAGCAAAAAGAATTAATTGTGAAAGAACACACAAGACTTAAAGGAAAGAGTTTACAACTTGTATGCAGGTTCAACTTTTGTTTGTTGTGAACAAAGAAGAAATCAAGCAGCAAATAATGGCATAAACCATGTGATACAATAATCAACTTCTACTGCATGGACTAATAAGTTATTAATCATCACCAGCTTATCAATGCAAAATAATGTTTAAAACAGATAAGAATTCAAGAACATATATTATGTTGTATTGGACTTTGGTCTTTTATTCCATAAGAAACTGCTCTCTTGTGCGAAACCCGGCTTTCAATAAGAGCAAGAAATATGAGTTATAATCATGTGTGCATGCATGTTATGCCAATGTGTATTTTGGGTCTGTGCGTCTCTGCGATGTCTGAAACAATTAAGAAAAAATTCCTAGTAAAATTGAATTCCTGATTCTTTAGCAATGGTGAAAGTGGATAAAGCATTTATGTGAAGAAGACATTCAGGTGAGTGAGGCAAACATCAAATTCAACCACATAACCACCTGCAGCACAGAGCTGGGCAGTAAAAGGGAAGAGGATTCCTAATGGTATTCCATTTAACTGAATTGAGAAGTAAAACTTTGTTCATGGCAAAAGCAATATCAAACAAACTGTATGCAGCAATCATACTACTATTTATACTCAAGAAAATATCAGTGTGATTTGCATGACCATTGCAGATCATGTTTATTTAATCAAGAATCAAGATAAGTAAACATTAAAAAGAAGTGCTCTAATCCAATGAGCACAAACAAATGAAAATAAGAATAATTTTCCATTAGTTTGCAATAAAAAATTTTCTCTTTATGATTATATCATGAAGCAACATATGCAAAAGCATTCATATCCAACATGAATCTTGACACATAAAGCAGACCCATGTACAGATGACCGAAATCGGAGCCACTGTGCATTCAAAATCAATCAATGAACGTCTCTCAAAATCTGTTCTGATAATTAAAGCTTCAGTTCAAGTACAATACTGCAGATAATAAAACAATAATGCTAAGACTTGTTTAGATACTGCAGAAGTTCTATCAGGTCACAGGGGAAATAGGAACTCTGTTAGTATGGCCTGTAGGACCAGCTGAGATGCAGGCATGGCTGCTTGTGTATTATTTTAATGAATTTCCTAGCAGGCCTGAGAATAGAAATCAAAGGGATAAAAGGATAGGAAAATGGAATACCAACACCCCAAAAGAAAAATCAAAGTTAAAGACAGATAACCCCTTTTCCCGCCACATTCGTATGAAAAACTATATGGTGGGGATCTTTGTGATGGCAAAGATCATGTTAGTTCTGACAATTTTCTATTAACAAAGAGTAAGCCATCAAAAAACTCTCCTAAACAGCACATTTTGCCCCATTCAAGTAAACATAATCTATAATTCATGAGTCCAACCCTGTTGACAAGAAGATTTAAAAAGCATATATCATTTCCCTTACCTGGGATTTGCAACTGTCATAATTCTAGTTCGAACTAGCATCTGCAAAATGGAAAATAGAGGAAAGATATGAGACTGCATCTAGTGCTGTCAAAGTAGAGCTACAAATCTCACTTACCAAATACACTAAATTCTTGACACAGAAAAGGAAATGACCAAAGAGTGGCATAAAAAGATGGGATGGTCAAGTTGTTAACTTTCAGCAGCAATGCAACAGCACTACTGATGGTGAAAGCATTTTGTTCATATTGGTGGAGCTGAGAATGGGATTGACAATGATGGTTATGGTGGTAGCAGTGATGACAGTAGTTTGATTTGGATGACAGACAAACTGCTCTTAGTGCATACTTCAAAGTGGCTGGAAAAGCACCCATTATACATGCAGGGTAACCTGTAAATTACATGCGAGCTCTGGCAACGCCCATGCGGGGCAGCAAGCATGGGTTATCTCATTTCAATAAAAGCCTCATCGTGGATGCATCTTTTCCAAAAACCCGGTCAAACGAGAATTCCAAGCTAAGCAACCGTCATTCCAGCTAAAACATTCTTCAATTTTGAACTTCCCCATTTCCTCATCTACAATGCATAATGCTCACAAGTAAACAATATGCAGGGCGCTTCCAAACAAAGCCACAAGCTTTAAATATTAGCTGTTACAGCAGAGGAGACCTATGGAGGACAAAGATGAGGAGCTTCTATAACATACAGAAGAAAGGGAGCCATTCATTTATCTATAACAACCTAGCTCTTCCATTGGCCTTCACTCTGCATTTTCGTAAACAATTTAATAGTATCTATAAAACCTAATTTCAATTCTCAAGTTGTTATTTTTATATATTAATGGTTTTTAAGTTGCCAGTCGGGTATTTTTTGTGCATACACGGCGTCGTTTTTGGCACTGAATGAGAGTAGAAAAGGAGAAAGGGTGGAAGAATCGAGGGAGATTAAGAAGAGGGAGAATCTGACAGGGAAGAAAGGGAGAAAGCAGAGATCTTCGTGTTGTTGAAATTTTAAAGGGTTGTTCTTTGGGTGGCCACAGATGGAGAAGGGAGTGCAGAGATGGGTTGTAGACATATCAAAGTGGCACCCATCTGCCAATGACTTCTCTTTTGCACTTTCTCTTCTTCCTCAACATCACCACTCTTCCATCACCAGGTCAGCCCTTCAACCTCTTACTTTTTGCCTGTGTTTAGTGTTTGGAAACTATAATCATTTATTTGTTGGATCAATTGGTTTGTTTATAGTTATTATCGTGGCGTGTTCCTGCTTAGGATTATAACTGTTAATACCGGTTTAGACAGGACAAAGATTGTGATACAAAAGCATGATTGCTATGTCTATGATTGAGTGTTGGTTAAGGATGATGTTAATTATGTTGCTGTGGTTTAAGCTGTCTGATTAAGTTATACTAGTATATTTCTGAATATGATATGGATTGGAAGTTGGAAATCTATGAGCAAAACTAGTAAAAACTAACAAAAATTTGTGTGTGTTCACCTTTGTAGATTTGTGAAAATGGATGATAGAAAAGGGGCTCTAATTAGCTTGTTGCTTCAATATGCTCTTGTACATGAGGTGCTGGGAATCCCATATCGAGATATTGCTATAAAACGCACACCAGAAGGCAAACCCTTTTTGGTATGATAGAAGTAAGCGAATATATTCGCCAACTTTGATCAATTACTAATGTTCTTTCTTAGGTTTCGTTGTTAAATGAAGATTTTACTAGAATTTGGATGGCAGGTTTTCTGCATTTTACTGTAAGGAATATAGCAGAACTTCTGATCAAAGCCGTGTGATTTTTTTTCTTTTTTTGTGCATTTAGATAGGGGGACAACAAACCAAGCACATCAGCTTTTTCATTTAAATTAGGTTCCCAGGGTTTGATCATATTACTAGCAAAATCACTGATCTGAACTCATGGAAAAGGGTACTCGCAAAGTTCTTGATGACAATGATATTAGGTTTTTTGTAAGCTTGGCGTGTTGTAAATTCTGATTGCTCATTCACATTGTCACTTGAAATGGACACATCAATAGAGGATTTTCATAAATTGTTGAAATGGTAGTTTTCAAATTTTGTTTATCATTTATCCTTTAGCATTTGTGCCTGATTGGAAATCAGTATAAATATTTTGTTGATACTATCTCTTCATCTGATTTTTTTTTTCGCTATAATGTAATTCCATAACTATAGCAACGTTTACCATTACATGAACATTCTCTCATTCTGTCTCTCTCAGGAATGTGATAGGGTTTACTTCGACTTTCCCAATTTTAATTTCAATGTTTCTCATCATGGTGACTATGTGGCAATAGCATCTGAACCTCTATGCCTTGTGGGGTTGGACATAGTTTGTCATATGATCCCTGAGAAAGAGACTGTTCCGGAATACATTCAAAACTTCTCTTCATGCTTTTCTAGCTTAGAATGGAATCAAATAATAACTGCTGGAAGTGATGATGAAGTTTTGACCGAATTTTACAGGTATGTTTGTACAGAATCTATTAGAAGTTGCTCGGAAAACTTTGAAGAGTTAAAAAGGCTGGACTTTGTTTAGTATTTTCAGAATTTGATCACTCAAAATATGTTTCCTTGCAACCCTGTCTCTCTACCAAAAGAACCTTTCATCTTATCTTCTTTTACTTTGAGTAGCCCCAAGATTGTCTGAAACTCGGATAACATTTGGGTCAATATGGTTAAGGAGAAAATAGATAGAAAGAAAAGAAGATGAGGTATTTTACAAACCACTCAATCTCATTTCATTTGATTATTTATCATAAAAAAACTACTTAACTGAAGCCTAAATTCAGGATTAGAAGCTGAGTTGTCTCTGCAGTAATTAATCGGACATAAATTAGAGTTTGATTTCTCGTTCACAGTTAAATATAGGGGTATTTCTTGTACTTTAATTTGGTGTTTTAATGGATATTGATCAGAATTACTCATCTGGATCATAATCAAGGAAATCATTTTGAACCATTAGAAGCAAAACTCACATCCCAAGGATGTTAACCATTATGTTTCAAACTGCATGTTAACTCATATACTCGTACAACTGTGCTTGTAGCTGTTTAACTTGCATAACTCTTCTAGTTTTGAGTTCCCAGTATTTTTTATGGTTTAGTGTTCTGTATTTTTACAGTTTAGACTTGTTCTGTAGATACTGGTGTCTAAAAGAAGCACATGTCAAAGCTATAGGGAGTGGAATAGCATATGGATTGCATAAAGTGGAGTTTCATCACAATAGCTGGACAAACATATCTGTTAAAGTTGACGGAGTTCTAAACGCACAGTGGAGATTCTGGCTTTTTGATCTGGGGAAAGGACACTGGGTGAGTCCTACTTCAAGTTTCCTCTGTTCTTTTTATTCTTTTTGTTACGTGGAACTGCATCTTGTAAACTTTGGGAAATGTGCGTTGTGAAGTTCTGTTTGAGAAGGGTCGCAATTATGATGCTGCAGTATCTGCATCAAGATTTGCTATCAAGATGTGCATGAGATTAACATGCAGTGCTGCAATAGGTAAAATCGCAAAAGAAAGCAATGTGCCTTTAGCCTTAAAGCCGATCTTTTATAAGTATAACCAGCCTGATGCACAAGGATTTGTATATGGTAGTAATTCCATCAAATCTAGGAACTTCCTACTGGAGTCTGGAAGTGTGCCATGAGGTGCTGAAATTAATAAACGAGTCTAGGTTTCTCACTGAGCAAGATACCTACATTATAGGTTCAACTTCAGATGCTAGTAATTTCTTCAATACGAGTTTAAAATTTTCAATAAGCCAATGATACCAACCATATTAGCTGTTTCTTTTACCTTGGGAGTTGCTGTTTCTTCAGTAATTCATGATAAATTTGGTAGAAGGTAGCAAGGGTGGCTAGCTGTTTCTCAAATAGTTCATGATATATTTGGTGGAAGCAACACTTCTTATCACTTATCACTGTAGATGGAAACTTTTGTTGAATTGCAGGTGTCGGTTGCAAGAGGGCATCCGGAATCGGCCATTGAGAGTTATAAGAGATCATTAAAACAAACAAAGTTTACTGAAGAGGAGTATAATGAGGGTCTTCTTCTTCGGAATCCAATGTTTGTCTCAAGAACTCTAGAAGAGCTCTTGTCAGTCATAAACAAAGCAAAGTGTTCTTGTTGATGAGAAAAGAAAATAGAAGATATAATAAAATGTCCCCAAGGGGGACAATAAGCTTGTTAGAACTTGAGAGTTGAGACTCCAACTTCTAGACCTCAACTTCGAATCTTGCGACGAAAACGGTAGGATTTATAGGTTCGTAGATCACATGAATGAAAAAAAAAAAAAAACCCGAGTATGAGATATAATTTTATGGAATGAACTTTTCAGTATATGAATTTGGCATGTTGATTAATTGCATGTGAAATGGATAGATATATGCATTGCTACATCCTCCAGGGAACATTGATTCTAGTGAACTCTAGTAATATGAAGCAAAAATAAGAGAGCAGTTAGCTTCTCTAATCTTTATGTTCTTTAATTTATGCTTTGTGATCAGATAATTTGAGCATTATGATCAGTCCAGCGTAAATAAACTTGTTTGGATCGATCCGAAAAGAGAAAAGGATGTATTAAAGAGGCCTAAACTGATCTTGATCATTCGGAAACTTCGTTGTCGGCTTCAATAGCTTTCTAGCATCTCATCCCTCGGGTTCAATCATCTATCCTTTGAATTGGTGATGGTGTTAGTCGTTGCAGGCATCTCTATCAGCAAAACTCAAGTCAACACAAGGAAGCTTCCAATCCTCCATGGTGGAGTAGTTTGAACTTTGAACAATAAGAAAGTTAAAGATTGAGGGTTTGAACAATGGACTTTGAACAATGTTTTATCTACGAGACCCAAAAAAAAATCCAATGGCTATTTCATATTGATATAAATTAAATCATGTCATATAATTATATTATTAAAAGACTAATATTAATAATTTTGATAATAAATAATTATTTTTTAATAATTTAATTACGTAATATGATTTGAACAAAAAATACATTTATTGAAGTGAATGAACTATTTTATACAATTTTTTTTTTTTATCTTTGTCACTATCCAAGGACCTTTTTTTGCATCTTTTTAATTTCTTTATAGAGTAAAAAGCCTCATAAATAGGATATGATTATATCACGTGGATCATTCAATTGTTACCTTGAAAAATTAAACATGATTTGATCACATCCCACCTACTCATTTATATTTTATTTATTATAAATATATTTTATATTATCAGTTTTAAGTTTTTGAATTTATTTTCTTATTAAAATTTAATAAAAAAATATATTATAGATCATAATATAATTTTCGAAAACAAATTCTAATTATTTTTCTTATGATTAAAAATTTAGTTAAATTTATAACCGGATAGTTAAAACTTAGGGAAAAAAATTGTGGAACTTTATTCTTTGTCAAAGGAAAATTAAAGAGACAATACGGCACTTCAATCGATGAAGACTTAATAAAGAAAGGGTGGTTAGTTGATTTTGACTTTGAGATAGAGAGAAGAAGTATATTCTACGAAGATTCCTCCAGTACCTGCATTTTATTTGTTTATACTTTTTTAAGGGAGAAAATTAAGCTTTATATTTAATTTAATATAGTGTTAATGTGTAAGAAATTAAGGATATAATTACATATTATAAACTTATTAATGTAATTAATTTAAAATTATAAATGTACTTAAAAATAAGTATATACACTGAGAAGAAATGTACTTGCGTTAGTATAAAATTAATTTAGTTTTATATTTTTTTATAATTTATATATTTTTTAATTCAGTTGTTGAATTTTATTTTATTGACTTAGTTAATGAATGCTAAATTTAAAGTTAATAAAAAAAATTTAATTATTTATTCTATAATAATAAAATTTTAACTGTTAATATATATTAAAAAAATATTATTTTCTATCGAAATAGTATAAATATTTGAATCTATTTAAAAATTGAGTTTGTATATGATGCACTGACAGTGTATAGTTTCTATACACTGTCAATGCATGTCAATGCATCAGAGGTTGACACCTCATCAATAGGCCCTTATGGGCAAATTTAAAAAATTTATTTATATTTGCATATAAGGGTCTATTGATGAGGTGTTAATTTCTGGTGCATTGACAGTGTATGGAAACTATACACTGTCAGTGCATCATATATAAATCCTTAAAAATTTACGTGCATGATAAATATAATCTAACGATTAATTTGTAAAAATATTTAAAATTTTCATAAAATAATTTGCTTTACACCAATATAACTTATTTTTTTCATACATTTTAATAGGGTTTATATTTATAAGATTATATTTGATTTACTATTAATGTATAAATCTCATGTGTTAAAAGATATATAATGACATTTTATTAATTAAAGAATTTAATTATATTTATTTTAAAGATTATAAATTAATGAAATAACATATTAAAATTCACTAAAAATACATGAGATTCATATATTAACCACATATATAAATATAAATCCCTTATTTATTTGGAATGCCAAATCAGGACCGTTGGGTTCTCTGTGTGGATTCGGTGGAACTGCGTTGCACCCTTCGTCAGCAAGCGCAAGCAACACGGAAATGCTTTTGCAGTTCACAAGAGAAGACGCCCTTGCATTTAGCCTTTATTTACCAAAATGGCACTTCACTTATTTATAATAACAAATTTAATTAAAATACATATTTTTTCATGTTGAAAAAATTACACGTATTTCTTTTACCTACTATTCTCTTTTAATATACAATTTAAAAAATACATTTTTTCATGCATATAATATTAAAGTCAAAATGTGGGTGAAAAATATAATAAATTTTAAAAAACAAAAAAATTAGTTTGAAAAAAATAGAATAATTTTATTTTATCATTACAGATAGGTAATATATTTCACATGAATTCAACAATTAAGGATTAAATCCTTCATTAGTGAAAATTAACGTATGGGTAAAACAGGAATTGAAACACTGAGACGAAGTCTGAAATCGAAGCTTCTTTCTCTTTCCTCCAACCTCTCCTCTCTCTCTCTCTTAAGTGGGTCAAGGTTGTTTTTTTCTTTGTTTCTTTTTGACTTTCTAATTTGACAATCAACTTTCTCTCAGAAATTGCAGAGCTTTGATCTTTACTTGTAATATAAAAGAAAAGAAATCCCATTTTCTCAAGCAATTAAATTTTGTGATAGAATATTGTTTGCTGATCACAACTCCTCTCTGGGTAAATTTTTCCTTTTTCTTTTTGGTTTTTGGCTTCTGGGTTTTTGTTTTTTGATATAATTTTAATGTGGGTTAGTTTTAATTTTCAGAAATTTTCATGTTTTAGACTGTTTTGCTAATCTAGTTTTGGTCTTTCTAGGTTGAATTTTGCTGGAATGCTATGAACATTTCATTTTTAGTATGTTTAATTAAGTTGATCTTCATGTCCAAATGCGAGTGCAATCTTCTCATGATGGATTGAGCATATATTTCTTTTTAACCCTTACTAGTTTTGATGTGTGACTGTGATCTATTTTCAATAGGATTCTTATTGCTGGTAGTGATTATTCAGGAATGATCTGTATATTGTTGGAAATGTTGATATCTTCAGGATCTTCTTGATTAATAACTGTTTCCTATTATTATTCAGGCCAGGATGCGTGCACCATCACTGCTTGCACAATGCTTGCCGGGCTTGGTGCCCCAAGACCGAGGAAGCCAAAGCATGTCCACAGTATCAGAGAGAGATGTCCATCTCCCTTCACCTGCTGTTGAGATTCTCCCGTCAAAGGTGTATTTCATCTCCCTATTCAGGACTAGTTGTGAAATTTAAATTTGATAGACAAATAGAAATGGTTGACCATCATTCAAATGAGACGGTTTATTATGCAAGTGACTGGGAAGTGATTATATTTGCATTCAAAATTAAGACATTCTGTTATTTGTGCAGACAGCTCATCCTTATAAGTATGCTGGGGATAATGTAGACTTGCAAGGGCTCAATGTGTTCAAAGTATGTTGACTTCTTTTTGATAGCTTTAACCAGGCAGCTTCCTCATGTTCTTGCTCACTGAAATATATATATATATATATATATATATATATATATATATATATATATTGTTAGGCTTCCCTCTCTTTCTTCCCTCATCTAGATTCACACATAGATACGTTGTGTTCGTATTTATAGTTGTCCTCTCAATAGCGTGCTTTAAAACAAAGCTTGTGATATGCATGCTGATGGCTTTTCAACCTTTTACAGGGGAGAGTTAGTGTCGCTGATATTATTGGTTTTGCTGGTTCCGAACTGATATCCTCCAAACCTGATGGTAGGGTGTGTAAGTTATGCATTAAATTTTAACAAATGCTACTTTTTATTTAATAAATTATGTTTTCCATTACGAAGTATTGATGTAAGTTCAAGATTGAATAGTTGTAGCTGACAGCTATAAAATGATTTTCAGGGTTTCTGAAATCTTGGGACAGCTCTATTGATCTTGTTAATGTCCTCAAGCATGAGATTCGCGATGGACAGTTAAGCTTTAGAGGGAAAAGGGTGCTTGAGGTAATAAATCATAGAAAAATCTAGAAACACTGGCCACCGCGGCATGTATCATTTGTTTTCATTTCCTTGAATATACTTTTAACTATTAAACAAGATATATCAGCATTTTCCTTTTCTTTATATAAAATGTATTTTAGTTCCATTGATGATATTATTGAAAGATGAAACTAAGATGTTCAGAAAACCATAAATGTACCATAGGGGAGAAAACAATTTTGGCTGTTATGTTCAGCTTGAACTAAATCAACATAAATGCACACTTGAATATCTTTGTTCTTTGCCGTTCTTTTTAGGCAACTTCAAATCTGATTTTCCAATTTTAGAATAGTTGTAGATGTTAGAAGTTTCCTTGCTCATGTGCTTCTCTGCAAGTTCTCATTTCAAGCATGGAATAAAATCTTTAGAGTTAAGGAATTAATTTCTGTTTTGTATTTCTTGATAGAATGTGAGCTAATAATCCTATTTGATACTTCTTACAGTTGGGTTGTGGCTATGGACTTGCTGGGATTTTCGCTTGTCTGAAGGTATACTCTATTTAGTGATCTTAGATTGTTCCTTCTATGTGCTGTCTGTATCTCATTTAACTTATCAATTCTATAAGATATTAAAGCCATCAACCATTAATAGATTTCAATTTTTATATATAGTAAAGTGGGGGGGGGGGGGGGGGGGGGGGGGGGGGGGGGGGGGGTGAGAGAAACCGACTTATATTTTTTGCTGGAAATGGTGGAAGAACAGTTTTACTTTTATGAAAGATCTACGTGCACTTCATTTTATTCATTTGTTCATACAGGGAGCTTGTACAGTGCACTTTCAAGACCTCAGTGCTGAAACTATTAGATGCACTACCATACCAAATGTTCTTGCAAACCTTGAGCAAGCTCGGGACAGGCAGAGCCGACAGCCTGAGAGTCCTTTGACTCCATCCAGACAAACTCTTGCCCCAGCAGTGCACTTCTACGCTGGGGATTGGGAAGAACTCCCCACTGTCTTGTCTGTTGTTCGGAATGATGTGTCCGAAGTGGCTACTGGTATGAGCTTGAGCTTCTCCGAGGAGGATTTCATGGATGGATGCAGTAGCCAGGATGGTAGCATCATAGCACAGGAAGTTTCCTCAAGGAGGTCAAGAAAGCTTTCAGGAAGCCGGGCATGGGAAAGAGCTAGTGAGACAGATCAGGGAGAAGGCGGTTATGATGTTATTTTGATGACAGAAATTTCATGCTCACTTTCCTCTTTGAAGAAGTTATATGCACTAATTAAGAAGGTTAGTTTTCTTAATTTCACTGCTTGTTAGTATCACTTGTGAGCTGTGACTTTGGTGACATTCTTTAAAGCAATAAAAAAGACTATGTTCCATGAATAAGAAAAGAAGGAAAGCTCGGTCTTCATCATATCGTTATCCATTTTGTGCAAGATTGTAAAATATTATTGGAAATAATTGGGAATAGTATGTTGATTTACATAACTTTTTTGTTGTTGTTGTTGCTGCTGCTGCTGTCTTGGCAATGACTTGAAATTGATTGAGTCGATTGGTCGATAGTAATCTGCTAAATGTCACTGAGCGGTTCTTACCTACTAAAATTATTATGATCAACCTGAATGATTGGTTATAGAAATAAAAATCGACTGATGGAGGTGACATTGGCATCTGGACAAATGGATGATTTGAAGTAAGGCTGTATTCATATCGAGGCTGATATCACAAGCCAGCCTTGATGCGATCGCTTCTGTTGACTTCCTTAATGTCAATTTCTTTTTGCTGCATGCACTTTGAATTCAGTTTTGCTTTTTCTATTTTGCTTTGCTCTTACTCCTCGTTTATGAAACAACCAGTGTCTGAGGCCTCCGTACGGAGTGGTATACATGGCAATGAAGAAGAATTATGTCGGCTTCAACAATGCTGCGCGGCACCTCAGAAGTCTAGTTGATGAAGAAGGCATTTTTGGAGCCCATTTAATCAAAGAGGTGGCTGATAGAGATATTTGGAAGTTCTTTCTCAAGTGAAACTAAGGTTCAGAACTTTGAAAAAATGGCTGCTAAACTGATTGCAGATATTTTCTTGCGTTTATCTGTCTTATTGGTGTAATACATATCAGAAATTGTTTCAATTCTTTTGGTAGTAATAATCAAATTGGGATATATATATCAGATAAGAAAGGCTAATTTTGCTACCATGCCTCTAGTATTTTTTTCTTATTTTTTCCCTACTTCATTCCATTTTATATGTAAATCAAACAGTTAATTAATTCAAAGTCTATTTTATTTTTTTGGTTAGATTGTTTTTTACTGGATTTTTGTAAGCAACTTGATAAGAGCTATATTTCTTGTAACTGAACCAAATCGAGAAAATATAAAGGTGAAGATGTTCAAATTCTATTCAATTTTTCATTTGAGTAATTTGAGTTTGACTTTAAAATAATTATATTAAATTCAAATAATCATTTAATCGAATTCGAGTAATTTTGAATAGCTAGAGTCTTTTACCTCAAACAGGAATGTTGGAGGAAGCTTCATTATTGCCTGCTTTGCCAAGCATGACTAAATTGTGAGCTGATGGGTGGAAAAGGATGGAAGGAAATGGGTGTACAGCAATAACATGTTAGTATTTTCTTTGTCAAAGTCAGGTATGAAGAAAAATAATTGGAGAGGGGAAGAAGACTGAACACAAAATCAATTTTTAAAATTGAAAAGATTTGAAAGAAACTTCTGAAAAATTATAAATTTATCAAATTGGCTTTTTCCCTGCTTCAATTATGACGGGGATAATATCATATATAGTCATTGAATTTTCTTATTTATTAAAAATGCTCAATACAATATCAATGATGTAAATGAATCAAACTACTCATGAATCATTTGAACTAACTAAATAATTACTCAATGATAAGAATTTAATCTCTTATAATATCAAGTATAAAATAGAAAAAAATAGATTGTTTATAGATTCAATAAAGTAACTCTCCAAGTTGCTTGTGAATTGTGATTCATTAATGCATTGAAAATAAACTCACCAGTATTCTAAAAACAAGCTTCCATTTGGTTTTTCCATTAAAAAAAAAATCCACTATAACAGAGATGTTAAATCATATATAATTCTTATTTCCTTGACATTGCATCTAAGGTTAAATCCCCCAATTAAAAACAATTCCAAACACCAATTACAATCAATTGATTAAAGAAAATGGATTGTTACCGACAATGCAAATTGAAAACCATTTTGGAAACTTGCAAAGAGTCATTGGTGATCAGCAAGAGGCGTTCAGATGCAGTTACTAATAGATGAAACAACATAGTCCATGGTTTCACAACATGATCAAACTGAAAATAGAAAAAACACCATATTGCTTAAGGGCAACCCAATGCACAAGACTCCCATATTATGAGGTTTGGAGAGGATCGTATACAAATAACCTTCCTTCTGCATTACCAGAGAGGTTATCTCTAGTTGAACCCATGACCTCCAGATCAAAAAAGAGCAATTTTTACCATTACACCATAGTTTCCCTCAAAAAACACCATGTTGCTTACAAGTAACAAAAAAAGTGACAATACTATTCTCAAGTAAGAGCAACCTATAAATGTCCATTAAACCATGCAAAGGATTAAATCCCCTATATGTTGAAGGAACTTGCAGCAAAAAAATTACATGAAAAACACATCGATGCAAGAAACTACAAAACTATACAACTTCATCAGGCCTCACAAACATAAACGAAGTACGTAAACAAGGAGCCATTAGACGTGGGTTTGAAAGAATGTCTATCACCTGCATGGTAGGTACCTTGCAGGCGCAACTAAACAAAGGGAGGAATTGAAAATATGGTGGTTGTTATGAATTACCCTGCCTTAGGTTTTCAGTTAATCTTCTGGAAACCATCCTCCCGCAGTGTATCAAGGTCAAGATTGCCATCAAGAATAGAAGAGGAATCCCAATAATGCAGCCGCCAGACGCAAAATTTATCAAAGTCTAAGGAGGAAAGAAAAACAAAAGGTAGGTAAGAGTCATTCACATATCTTTGCAAAAAAAAAAAAACATTAAACTCACAAACATGGAGACAAACTGAAAAAATTTAAAGTATAGCTAAACTTAAGAGAGAGAAGTGACCCAATTTTGACGAGTATAAGTGGGCACAATACAAAATATTGACATGTCAAAGGAAAGACTAGTTGTTTCAAAAGCATCAGCTACATCGTAAACAATCTTGTGTTAAATGATTCAACAGGCATGAGAGAGTGAGCTTCAACTCTCAAGGCTGCTTCACCAAACTCTTTTGTTACTACGGCTTCATGCATCTCAGAATTACAATCTGATGAAGCTATCTATAGCATACCAACATGGTATCCTCCAATGACCAACATAAAACCCTGCCAGCTGTCTGATTCAAATTAAGATCTAACAGAGGAAAGCCCCCTTTATCCTCAATAGAAATGAGCATGGACTTCCAGGGCTACTCAGAAAGGTGCTGGCATAGTTGTTTTTATTTTCAGAGTATGTGTAAGGGGTTATAAAATGAGATAATTTAGGACAGTTACAGCTGTTGATTAGAGAATAGACCAGCAAAAGGTACGGGGAAAGTTCTGAACTGCAAGGAATAAGAACAAAGCTTCCATCTTAAACTGCGTGTGGTAAACAATAAGAGACACAAAATAGGCCAACAAAGAAAGAGTTACATGCATGTCAGAAACATCAGGTATATTAAACAAGTATTCCTTAGCAAGGGTCAAATGCATTCATAACCAAAATTTAAGAAAATGTATTATTGGGCCCTCACATAATCCTTAAACTGTATTTCTTTCAAATAATTGATACCTTAACCTAATGATCTTAATTTTGGAATTCTGATTACCCTCATAAAATCAAAATTTTAAATGTAAAGTTGGAAAGCCTGTGCTGTCCTTGCTATCAAGACCACAGAACTAGAACATAAGGGGTATGTTAGAGATTAAAATACATTTTTAAACCACATTTAACAGCTGAATCTTTTCATCTAGTGGTTCTTTGATGAGGAAAAATTGTAAATTACAAATAACCTTCTTGTGAACAAGCAACATGTGAGTTTGATTGCGACATTTGTCCCTTGTTTAGTCATATTTTTGGTATTTGTATGAGAAATGCTAAATGTCAAAACACCATTGTCTTGAATTAAGCACGAAGATTTCCCCTTATTGTTTGATTAAAAGGATATCATTTTCCTGGATAAGGATACTAAAAGAGCATTGTTTTGAACTTCTCACTATTTCCTTATCGATGTCTACTAAAAATGTAGGATCACATAGCATAGTTTCACTTTTCAAAAAAAAAAGCTAGTTATGTACAAGTGAACCAAACCAAGGATGGGGTTTCCTTTTCTTCCCCTTTCTTAACTTTGGAGGGAATGAGAGGGGATGTGTATCCATTATTCAAACTTACAAAATTATTCTTACTTCCTATATTAAACAAGGAAAACCATACTTCATTACCCATAGCCATGAAAGTTACATGGTTAACACTTTTAGGCTACCATTCAAGGTCTAGCTAGTTTTTAACCTTTCTCGCTAATGTTCTTGGTTAACTGTTCACACCACAGAAACCTCTTCCTTTAAACAAGTTTCTTCTCTTCTTCGCAACCTAGATCACAATCCCTTTCTTGTGACTTCCAACCATATTTCCGGCCCATTTCATTTCAGTCCCACCAGCTAAAATCCTCAATTCACCAATTAAATCCTAATACTCTTACTGCCCAAAATTTCCAGCAATCTTCACCTTCAGTTTCAACCCACTTTTGAGATTCCAAGCTGCCTGTTCCCAAAACACTAACCCAAAATCTGACAATGTCCATAAACCCTATATTTTCCAAAATTTGCAATTATGTCCTACATGAAACAGGTCTGAAATTAAGTTCATGCATTTCCACAAGAAAATAGAATAATAGTAACATTTATCAATTTAAAAGTTCAATGGTTCATGGCTCAGACAGATAAGGCTACATAGCATATCCACCCATGGATGCTGAATTATCACTGTTCAAGGTTAGCATTTTGCAAATTTTCAGCTTGATAAAATGTTCAAACTGAACATGAAGGTATAGGTGCATAAATGTGTAAAATAAAAGTTACCATCATTCCAGCAGCAAGATGAACTGAGGGAACAAAAACTTGATCCACTTTATTCCCTTCAGAATAGCCATTAAATGCAATAACCATTGAGAACGTGTGAACCGTTACAAATGCAAGGGCAATGATTGCTGCAATGTTAGATAAAAGCTATTAGAAATAACAACTTAACTTCAAATCCAAATTTTATATAGTTCTTAAGATGTATCAATTCACTTAGAAAATTAATACCAACTAGTCCTAGAGTTCCATTCTAGTAATCCAATCTCAACCTACAGGTTGCATGAAACAAAGAGCAGTGTGTGTAAGCTGCATATAAGGTATGCTTAATGCATAAATGCAATTGAAAATATAAACATATGCATGAAACAAATTTTATAAAAAAACAAATAACTTACCAGAAACAAGGAAAAATGGTATCTGAGAACACCTATCAACAAAATAAGTTGCTGGACCAAATGATGGTGTTAAGAGGCTAAGACAAAAGAATACTGCATGTGCCACGCCATGACCTAACCCGCCAGCTGAATCAGTTAATAGAAACGATATAAGTGCATAAATTAAATAAGCAAGAATAATGTTTAGAAATAACATAAAAAGGATAGCAATATAATTTATATTTCCAGAAAAATCCACAAGAACAAGGAAAAGGGGGATAATAGTTTGGACAGAATTATGCTTCTGTTCTATATTCCTAATGAACATGACCTTTGTACAACATGATGCATCTCTAATTATAATTCACTGCAAAAGTGCCACAGGAGGCCTGACGAAACAATTAAGAGGGTTTAATATTACAAAATACAATATAAAATCACCTAGACTCAGATCTACAACAGTGCACAAAAATAGAAGTCTTTTTTCCCAGTTCAAGTATCAATTCTAACAGAAAAATCTTTGCACAGCCAGTAAGCCAGTAAAGGAGGGTAATTTAGACAATCTGAAAGCAAATATAGAAGCCTCTTCCAATCATACCAAGGGCAATTTGCATCTTATCTGTCAGATATAGGCGTGGCTTTGAGACCCTATCAGCAAAAGCATCCAATATGTCTTCTAACCTCCTGATAAAGTTCAAATGCAAGCATTTATCAAACTGGGATTCACAGCATAAGATAGTGTTATATCCAACTACACACTATAAAATAATCAAGGAGCCCCTCTACGCGTCAGAGCATTTCGCTCAATGGAAAGTGCATGTATCCCCTGCTCAACCAGCAACTTGAAATCCCCCTTCCCTAATAATAATAATAATAATAATAATAATAATAATAATAATAATAATAATAATACCACTCTATGTTCTTTAACACTCTATTTACTTGTTACTTTTAGTAGAGCTTAGCTATTAGAAAGCAACAAAACCATAATTGATTAAAGATCAGAAAATTACTAAAATGTAAGCGCCAACAAAATAAGTAGAATCATACATTCTGTCTCCAAAAAAAAAAAAGAAATTACATTTTTCAACTGTTAATTCTTCAAAAACATTATTATTTGGTTTTATATTTAGCTTCCAGCTTCTGAAAAACAAAAAGCAGTAGCAATAGTAAATGCCTTACTTGTAAACTTTCCAGAAAAGAAGGCGAAGACCTTCTTGAAAGGCAACGGATGTGAATATAAGAATTGCAAAAGGCCACCATGTTGCTGAGTTCAAAGGAAGGAAAGCTCTCCATATTCCAGATAATACTATCAAACTTATAAGCCAAACCAATGTACTGCATATTAACAAACAAAAAGTCACAAATTTGAAGTAATCAACAAATTCAGAATTGAAATATAGAAAAAAACCCTGAGTTTGTTTGGTAAGAAAGAAAAGGGAGTAAAAAAGAAAAACCCAGAGCTGGGTTTGTTTGGTAAGAGAGAAAAGGGAGGGAAAAGGAGGGAAACCTGGAGAGAAGAGTGAGTATCAAGAAGGGCTTTTTGGAGATAACGGAGACGAAAAGGGAGAGAGACGGTCCTAACGCCACCAACGCGTACCCTATCCCTGCCGCTACCGTCATTGTTTTTCTCTGATTTTCGTTTACTTCTTTTCGCTGCTTTTGCCTGACATGAATTGGGATGGTTTATGACTTTAAGCTTTCTTTGCTCCAATGGAAGAAATGTAGCTCATTTTCTGTTTACTTTTTCCCGTCTTTCTATTTTATTTTTCCTTTGAGTGATAGAAGTTTTTGAAATGTTCAATTTAGTCCTTCCATTTTAATTTGGAGTTGACCTAACGAAGGAATGTCCAACCTTTCAATTGTTTTTTTTTTTAATCTTAAAATATTTTTAAATTGTACAATTTAATCTTTTTATTAGATATAATTCCATCCAAATTGATAAAAAAATACATAAAAATTAATCTTTTATTATCAGGTATTTATTATTTATTAATAAGAGATGGTTTTTTGTCCCTTTTTTTTAATTTCCCATTGTAACATAATAAATGACATTTTATGATTAATTAACCATGTATAGTTATAACGATTTAAAATTCAAATTGATCAATTGGAAGGTTTTTGATCAAAATAAAATTTCATTAAAAGGTTAGGGTCTCACAATCCATTTTTAACATTATGCTGACTGCCTAGGTCTAAAGCATATAAACTCCAATCAGCTCTTGGAATGCAAAGTTTTAGGTTTTGCTTTATTTCAATGACTGAATTCCTCTAAGCATTGCACTATTTGTGCAGTGCAAATACACAATTTTCTGATGAAACCCAAACAAGATAAAGTAGCTACACCATGGTGCTGGTAAATGGAGACTTAAACATCAGCATTTGTAATCTTCAAATAAGATATCCATACATCTAACAGAGATTGCTGTAAATTAGAATTTGATTCACCTGGCCGCAGATTTCCTACCCTAGCTTGCGGATATCAATAGATTTATAAATCAGTGTTATCATATAGGTTTGTTTTAAGAACTTTACACAAGAAATGCCTTAAAAGCATATTGCTTCTAAGCCTTTAACAAAATATACAGAGGAAGTGTTCACTCCTAGCAATACTTGCAAAAACATCCTATCCGTGGCACAAGATAGAACAACCTTGACCGATGCTTTCCACCTTCCTGGGTTGCTTTGCAAACAGAGGCAAAATTGGACGGAAGAAAACGGAAACTGAAATCTGTTACCAAAAACTCATATGATCAAAGTTTTTTGCGAACACCAGATTTTTTAACCTTGGATGACGGGCTTGAGGTTTCCTTGAATGCAGATGGGCAAAACTCGGTAATTCTGCAGATTTCACAACGTGGTCTGACTGGAGTACAAATTGTCTGTCCGAATCCCACCTGTTCAAACTCAAATTTAGTCATAAAAACAATAGGTTGTTTTGGCATTAATTGCACAAATTCAGCGGCTGGCAGGAGGGTCTTTTGAAACACATGATAGAAAGAATTGGAGCGTACTTGTTGAAGAAACCAAAATAATAATCAGAAACATTTTAGTTTTATAGAACACTAGAATTCATTACTTAATTACCTCAAGATTGGTTCCAAACTTTACGATGTGGATGCCGAAATTATGCTTCATGGTATATAAAATATGGTTTTATACAAATAAAAATACAGAGTAGAGACCCTTTTAGACGAACTAATTTTTAATCCATGATGCATCTAAATTCTTCCTATGTAAGATTGCAAGTTAATGTGCCTGTAAGGTGAATAAATGAATTAGCTTACATACCAATAGAGGGTTAAGTGGGACCCACTCCTCCTTCGGAAGCCACTGCTGCAACGCAACTCTTGTTTCTTCCGGAAGTAAAGTTTTCTAGCAAATCAACAAGACAATAAGCACTGATGGTGCCATTTGTTTGGTATGGAGATGTATAGCTCTAAACATATTTGTCATGGAAGAAATACAACTTTTTTTCCTATTTGTAGCGACTAAGGACTATTACGTCAAATTTTTTTGTATATAGTTTAAAACTTGACTCGACAATCGACATACATTGAAGTCGTATGAACATATTTGCAAAAAAAAAAAATTGATGATTAGGGTAAACGACAGAAAAAGGAACAAATATAATTTAGCTTCTTTAATCAAAGAGTTGTCAGAAGGTACACCTCCAAAGGCTTTCCATCGACTTGGTTATGTAACTTACTCATAAAGGTTTGTTTGGCCTAGCTGGAGCTTTTATAAAAAATGTTGTTCAAGTAAAATTTTTTTAAAAGTACTGTTAAGAAAAATTAAATTAGCATTTAGCAAACTTAATAAAAAAGTATTGTAGAATGTCAAAAACTATTTAATAAAATTTTTGTACATTTTTTATAAAGATAAAAATAAAATAATAAACTATATAAATTAAATCACAAGTTTTTAAGTGAAACAAATAAATAAAATAAAAATACTTTGCTAATTAAAAAATAAAATAAATATAAAAATTGCACAAAATAAATAAATTAATGTAAAATAATATAATTCTCTTTATACTTTTGTGATTATTGAAGAGTAAAGTGAAAATGTAAAAATTTTCACTAAATACATGTTATTAAAATTAGTACTTCTTGAAAAAGCTTTAATTATAGTTTTATCAAAAAGCTAAAATTTGCTCCTTGCATAAGCTAACACAATTTTAAGAGCTAAACGCATGACTTCTGCCACTGTAGTAGATAAGCTCTTTCATAAACTAGGCCAAACATACGCTAAAAGTTATTTTCATAACTTCTAACTGGGTTCTTTCCCTCATTTCATTTTCCAAAAGAGAAATTAATGCACTCTCTATCTTCAGAAGTTAGAAGCAATGACAACAATAAACTACACAATCAGTGATAAAAGGGCAGTTTAATTATGTAATTACACCAAAAAGGTAGTGAAACAATATGTAATACATTTGTTGTCACCTTGAAATGCTGAAGGCATTACCAAGTTACAAATTTTGGTGTTACCTACAATCGTGATTAAATTCAATAGAAATGTAAATTATGTAATTTTAGTACTTGAAATGTTTTACGAAAAAGGAGCAATTACTCTAAATGAGGGAAGCAACAATTTCAAGACTACATAAAAGCTAAAACAACTGAATAAGAAACATCTAATTTCTTGCCATCATCAGTGTATAAGATGAGGTACCTGTTTTGTCCCTGGTCGAAACACCCATCCAAGCCGGTTGGAAATGCGGTGCACATGAGTATCTACACATATCCCTTGCACATCATTCCACGCAATATTCATAACCTAAAGCACCATCCAACCAGAAAACTTTGAAATCCAGTATACATCTAATTTAAGGAAGTTATGCAATTAACCCCTACCAAGTGAGCCATCTTAGGGCCTATTCCTGGAAGTAAAGTAAGTCCTCCAATGAGCTTGGAATGTCCCCGTCATACTTCATGAGACAGATTTTTGCAATTTTCTTCATATTAGTAGCTTTCCTTGTATAAAACCCAACCTAAAACAAACAAAATGAAATTTCATAACTACTACAGTAGCAGAGTAGAGCGCAGAGGGGAGGGGAGAGGGAAAGAAAGACATTCGGCAATATGATTAAACTTAAAACTTCTATGCCTAGTCTGGACTTGCACAGGCAAAAAGAAAATCTATGCTGAGTTTTTAAGTGACTCCCAGAATGACGTACCGGGTAGATCAAGTCCTTAATAGTTGCTTCATCAGCTTTGTCAATGGCATCGGGAGTCAGAAGACAATTCTGACCGAGACGTTGAATTGCTCCTGCACATTAGTACCTTTATTAAAGTGTGAAGAACATAATTGACAAAGTAAGGAAAAGGCCATTACAACCATCAGCAATTTTAGAATTTTCAATTTCATGTTGCATTAGGGTTACATAAACATTTATAACTTCCTCTGTATCATTCCCTTCCACATTTAAGATTACAAGAATGAACTCTTAAGGCATCTGTTAAATTCAAAAGCGAATATTTACTTTAGAGTATCTTGATACAAGGATTGAAATTCACAAATCACAAGTAACAATTTAATTATCATGCATCAAGTTTCATCCATGACACTCTTCTTCACCAAATATAAAAACATGAAAAATCTTTTCTTTGAGATCCAGTAGAAAAGGTAAAATGAACCCATATAGACAATTTACATTAAACATCCCTAGCTGAGATTACCTTAGGAACAATTCTAAGCTGACCATAACACTTTGTGGGAGCTTTAATTTGGCAGTCAAAGTAAAGACTTGACAGGGAAGTCCTATTTCGATTTCTACAGCTCTTCTAAAGCCAACCTATTTAGTTTGAAATCTTTTGGGTAAGTTACGCTAAAGCCCTTAAAGTTTTACCATAATTAAATTTTAGTCCATTGCTATTGAAAATGGACATTTTGGTCTAAAATCACAAATAATTTTGACTTATATCAGTCAATTACTAAACTTGAATTAATAATATCACATTCCCAAGTATCAGCAATGAATTTTATTACTATTTATTATTTTTAAGTAATTTTTTAAAAATTTATTCTACGTAACATTTTTATTTTTTTTATACCAAAAAAGGGTATTATGGATATTAATGAGTAACAAATGTTTAAGTTAATAGATTTTTTTAATAAAAATTTATTAGAAAAATTTTTTGTACCGTCAAATTTATAATTTTGGATCAAAATGTCCATTTCTCAAATTAATGGACTAGAGTTGAATTATGATAAAACCTTGAGGACCTCAATGGAATTTACCCAAATCTTTTTAATCTTCACCAAATGCTGTGAGCAGTATCTTAGTAGTATATCCTTTCAGATCAGAAACACACTTAATGATAAATATGCTAGCTTTGAAGAGATCTTTTTCATCATAAACAGTAGTGAAAGTATAATGCTTAAGAACTTTCTGTTAAAACTTTTCACCGTCTCCAAGGAAAAATGCTCTTGATCTACTAAGTTCCTACTGTTGCGAGTTATAAATAGAACATGCAATACTGCAACAAGATGATTAGTTGAGCTGATATATAATTGAAAATTAAACTAAAAGATTAGGAACTCACCATGAGTAACATGATCTTTGGTTTGGCTAGATAGTAGTGAAGATATCAAGACAGCAAACCTTCTTTCCTAACATAAAGGGAGAGTTAAAAGATAAATCCATCTATAACATGTTCCAAGCATATATTATAAAAATCCATGAAATAGAATAGAATCACTAAATAAGAATCTAAAACAAAATGTCTTTACGATGCCAATGATCTTCAAACATTGCATTAAGCAGTAAGCATGATGAAATTGTAGTTTAAGAATCCAGACCCCATTGAGGAGTTCAAAGCTAGGATCACGGCTAATAAGGAAACATCAATATGTCCTTCAATAAAAGCTTAACGAGGAGATAAAGATACTGGTCCATCCACCCAACATATTCACGGTCAACAAATTGAATATTATATTGCACCGGTCGACAATGCAATGAGGGCATATTCAGCTCAAATTAATTTGTCTAAAAGAACCAAAGATTATTTAGATCACCATGAAGTACATTCTCCCTTGCATTATGCAGTTTCTCTAGCTAATAAATGTTGTGTGGATTCAATCAATTTTTTGTGGTTGTCTCAAAACATATAAAGCACTTCAGTGACCTTTATTTTAAATCCTAAATTTGGTGATAGATTACACATTAAAGACTCTAGAACTTGAAATTGAACTTGAAGAATAAAAAATGCATCAGAAATGGTAAATAGAGCATAAAAGGATAAATTAGTGATCCCAAAGTGAAACCATCAATTCTTCCAATGTATCTAGTTACAAATTATCAAAATAATTGTACCTTAGGAGGAAGAAGACTGCCAGCTTTTTCGCATCCCATAGTGTCAACAGGCGCGTCTTCTGAAGACCTCATTTTACGGATTCCTTCAAGCACTTTTTCCCAGTTGGCAGGTGCTTTGCATGAAACACATCAATAGCAAATGCATCAGCATTTCTTTGTTTTAACGCTAGTAAGAAATGCCCTAGGAAGAAAGTCTTGTTGATCAAAATTGTCACATCATTCCACTTTTTACATGGACCGCTTCATTAAGAAGAGAGAATCTAATTAACAAGCCTAACACACCCTAAAGGCAGAAGTCTATAAATATGCTATGTTTGAATCATTATGATAGGATGCAGACACCAACTGCAAACATTGGCAATTTTAAACAGACTATTCAATTTACTTACAGGAGAGAAAAGTTTACAAGCTTGAGAAAATTGGATGCACTTATACGCTATAACTTATCTTTAAAACCAATAAATCTCTTAGAAAAACTCTCTTCTTCTTCTCCTCCAATTCCATATAGCATTTTTCAATGCTCATAAATTTTCACTATTTACCTCCCATTCCAACTTGAGAAGCAATATCTGCACCCACATTAAGCTCATCACATGTGGACTTTGACTTCCCTGCAAAACCATTGATATGTGAAACTAGTCAGAGCAAGGGAGATTATCCATTACAAATGGGCGTTAGTATACAAAAATGAACACAAGTATATTAATGTCCATTTCTGCATCTATGTGCCTGGAGTATTTGTTAGCGTTCAGTCCACATGTGCCAGTGAGTGCAATGCTAATACAGCATGATAGCAATGTGCAAGTTCTCGAGAGACGGAGAAATGTATCAAGGTCATGAAATTATTCCATAATATGTCAAAAAGCAATGCATTCACATTGTCAATTCAATAATCTTTTCCTGGCAAAAAATTCATCAAATGTTACACCCATAGGTACATAGCATTGCAACAGAAATTAGCATTGCAACAGAAATCCTACCTGACAGAGCAGGTCCATCTACCTTCTTGTATGCAAATTCCTCTATGTCAGGTAGGCCACCTGGCTGCACACAAAAATGATTGTATGGTCAAGAATTACTCTATGATGAGAACTTGGTGCAACAGTAAAAGTTGCCCCTTTATAATCTAGAGATTATGGTTTAAGTCAGACTCTGTTAATGCATAGGGAAGACTGCTTACATAAACCCTCCTCAGACCCCCACAATATGAGAGCCTTGTGCATTGGGTTGGTCTCTTTTTATGGTCAAGAATTACTCTATATTGCTAAAACCTACATGGCTACAACCAAATCTTTTCCAAGTAAAAAAAAAAACCCAGCTAGCATAGTTGGCAAAGAAAGTTTTATGGTGACGGTACCAACGACCTAGAATCACACAGGATAAAACTCCCATTAGTCAAAGAAATGGAAGCAAAACCACAACACACCAATGAACAAAAAAATCTTTCTTACACATTAAATAAAACTGTAATCATGTTTACAGCAGATAACAAACAAATGTAAACCCATTAATCATGACCAAAAAGAATTACTGAAAAAGACCAAAAATCAGGGATTCTTACATTATGATCTTATTTTCTGCTTCGAGATTTTCTTTTACAACAGCCACTGTCTTTTTAACCCTTTTTCTCCTTGTAAAAACTCGAACTTCTGGAAAAGAAAAGTTACTGGTTAATCCAGAACCTGAAAATTCCCAAAAGTTTAGACAAAAGGAAAGAATAAGAACAGAAAACCTGGGTTTGGGTTTGGGTTTTGGTCCGAAGAAGGAACTTCAGCTGCTGATGATGATGATGAAAGGGCTTTGAAAGTGAATCTTGTTTTTGGCATTTTGCTGTTGGATTTCATTCCTCCCAAGGCGAAGCCACTGCCAAACCGAAGTGGAAAACTCCTTGATGGAAGAACATACATTTTCCTTTTTGTCCGTAATTTAGGAGGGGAAGGGACTACCGGACTGGCCAACTGGGAAATTTTTTTATTATTATTACAAAAAAAAAAACATTTCTAAAGAATGTTTACATTTTTTTAGATTAATAATTTTGTTGTTAGGATGAATTAATAAAAAATATTTATTGTTAATTGGTTATTTCTTGAAAAAAATTGCTTTTTACAAATGATATTAATATAACTAATAAAATATAAAAATAATTTATTATTTATTAATTAATTTATTAATATAAAAATAATTATATTTTGACAATAATATTTAATATTAAAATATTATGTTATTAAACATTTAAAAAAACATTTATTATTACTTGTATTTATATTTTTACAAATTTGAAGTAATATTACTATTTTAATATATAATATACATAGAATATTAATAATATATTAATACTTATTTTTGAAATATTAAAAATATTTATACTATTAAAATAATTATCTTTCATACTGAAAGTATTTATTATTAAAATCATAACAAAAGTATTGTTTATTTATATTATTATAAAATATTAATATAAAATCTTTGTAAATAAAATATAAAAAATTATATCTTAAATGAAAATATTAATAAATTATTAAAATAATAAATTATTATTTATTGAATTAGTATTTATTATTCATTATTAAAATATTATAATTTTTTACTATTTTTTGTACTAACTCATTTTTTAATTACTTTTAATTTATTGTGCAATTTAATTTGAACTTGTAATATTTTTAAACTTTAATTTAAAATTTTCATGTTTCTTATAATTTTTTTGTAAGAATTTATTTTAATTTATTATGTTATACTCATTAACTATTAAGTGTTTTAATATTTTTATATTTTATTATATATTTTAAAAAATCAATAATATTTGAACGGATAAGTACGGACTGATGCTTATTCATTGTATGTTACCTGTGATTAACACCAAAAAAATATGCTTGTGTAAAAAATGAAGCTCAAAAAACCATACCAAATCGAGCTTAAGCATACTATTAATCTCTTAATATCTTACATAAGTCAAGCCCCTAAACACATCTACTTTTATGTCTAAGATAATAATTATTAATTAAGACATGTAATAATGCAACAAGGACTATTACTTTCAAAAAAAAAAAGAAAGTAATTGTCTATTTACATTTTGTTCTTGAATAATTGAAATAAAAAAATATTTTTCTTTCTTTCTTTCTTTCTTGTAAGTCAATTGTTTGAAAATAGCTAAAAGTCAATACAAAAAGAATACATATATATTGGTTTGGTTACCATGAATTTGAAATAAGATTATTTCAAATTTAATAAGAATCGTACGGAAAAATATGAGATGACTTTCATAATCATTTTTCAAATTCATGAATTTATTAGATCCTTCTTCAGTAGAGAATTAGAAATATTTAATTTGTGTACATTTAAATTAGAAAAAATATATTAAATTTGGGAGGCCAAGTTACAAATATATGGTTTTAATTTGTAAGGCAAATACATCCATTTGATTAATTTTTTTATTTTACAAATTAACAACATCAGATACTGAATACTATCTTTTAGATATTGTTGTAGTGAATTAGTTGTTTATGGCGCATGTCTTAGACACCTAATAAGAAATTAAAAGAAAAAAAAAAACTTGATCAATTCATGCTAGCTTGTGTACATATCTTTAAAGTAAGGATTAAATTTACCAGGATCTTGCTCGGTGCTGAAACTTGTGCACATGGAAGTAGCACAGCCAAGCTTGCAGAAGTATTGGGTGTCTTTGAGATTGCCAGAAGGAGAGCGATTGAAGATGCATTTCTTCAAACACTTGAAAGAGCAAGTGAGCACTGAATTTTTTGGGGTAAATGCACAAATGGAAGCAACCCTTGTAGCAATTTTGGAAAGAAGCTGTGGAATGCCCTATTAGAAGCCCCAACACCAAACAAACCACCAACACCGACCTCACTCTTTTTCCCCCATAATTTCCTTTTTTTTTTTTTTACTTTTTCTTCATTTGGTAGGATAAATATCATATATAATTGGGATGAGACGAGTATATACCTTGTTTTTCATTTTTTATTTTTTTTTCATTTCTTTCAATTTTCTATCGTAATTCCTGAAATAGGCCAGCCCTAGAGCCACTCACTATTCCTCTAAAAAAAAATTGGCAGCAATTTAAGAGTTTATATACGATGCATTGACAGTGTATAGTTTCTATACACTGTCAATGCATCAGAGGTTGACACCTCATCAATAGCCCTTATGGGCAAATAAAAAAAATATTTTATTTGCATAGAAGGCCTAATGATGAGGTGTCAACCTCTGATGCATTGACAGTGTATAGAAACTATACACTGTCAGTGCATTATATATAAATCCGCAATTTAATGTGTAAAAGAAAATAAGTCCTACCAAAAATCAACATATGGATAATACACATTATATAGCTCATGAGTATAAATATCTGACAATATTAAACATGATATGATGATACAGCTCGAAAACGATACAAATAAAAACATAAAAGTGACATAAACTAAAAATTGATAAAAATTGTATATGAACATGACAAAATGTAAAAAATAGATTATATGTTTGGCTTTGTCTACCCTGACTTTGAAGCAAAATTTTTGTATACTATACAAATACAATTTTATATGACTCAAATACGAATATTATATAGGAATTGTCAGATTTAAATAAAAAAAAGTTTTAACAAAATAAAATGTACAAAACAGCTCTTATTAATGTAAATTGACTCGAAAATAGTCTAATAGTAAGATTTTGAAAGGGAAAAACAACCCTTAACTCAGACAATCTTACTGCATTTATGGGATAAAAAGTATTGCTTCAATCTTCGTTGTTTGCACAACTGCGCATGCCCAAATATCGAAATTGAATTAGAGTAGGCATTAATGAAAATAAATGAATGCCAAACTTGCATGATTGACATCTTGTACAAGATGTTAAATAATAAATAGTGCCAAAATCTTCATTTGGGATTTTTTTTTTCTAGAAACGACTAGTTTTAACCGTAAAAGGAGGCTTTAAATTCAAATTTTATTATACATGGATTGAATCTAATTTTATGTTACAATTATACTATTATATATTGATTCGATTACTCGATTGATTTTCTATATATTGTCGTAACGATTTCGTCCGGAAACTCGACGGCTCGACGATTTTGAAAAACATTAAAAAAAATAAGGGAGTCACCATCAATCTTTTTTGTTAGATGTGATTGGCCACAAAAAAAAAGTTCTCATTTTAACAAAATCTTAAAAGTAATTAAGTTTTATTAAAAAGACATTTTGGGTCTGCGAAAACAAAAATCGAATTCGAGAGTACAGATACGCGTGGGAAAGGATTAGCACCCCCACAACACCAGTTAAACGGTACTATCGTAATCAAGTATTATCCTTTGATTTTAATGAAATGATCTTAATTTAATATTTAAAAATAATTTACCTTTTATTACAATCAATTTTATTCTTTTTATTCAAAGTCAATTTTGTTTGTAAAAATCATTTTTATTTTAAATAAGTTAAATTTTATTTTTCAAAAGTGAATGTGAACCTTTTTCGTATTGAAAAATTAAATCAAAACTACAATACTTTTGGTAATATTTGAAATAACATTCTCACCTAGAGATTTCTTAAAAATCACTACTTGTGACTTCTATAGAATCTCATCATCGGTATGGCTCATATTATTTTTATAATTTGATTATGGATGCATATGATATTAATGAAAGATATATGATGCACATGGATTTATAAAAAGAAATTCATACACTTTGATTTTTTAATGAAATTCTCAATATTGAAGAATTTAGCTAAATATCCAATACTCTAGTAACATTTAGTTAATTATTCTCACTTAGAGAAATTCGAAGAATCACTACTTGTGACTTCTACGATATCTCATCATCGGAAGAATTTTATTTATTAATATTCATGTATATGATGCAAGCATATAGTACATGATGCACATGGATTTATAAAAAGAACTTTATATTTTGATTTTCTTAATGAAACTCTCAATATTGAAAAAATTAGCTAAATATCTCAATACTCTGGTAACATTTAATTAATTCTTCTCACCTAGAGAAATTCGAAAAATCACTACTTGTGACTTCTACAATATTTCATCATCGAAAATTATTTATTTAAATTTAAATTTAAATTTTATTATTAATTTTTTAAAAAATCTTATTCACTTTAATTTTTAACAAAAATTTAAATTATTAAAAAATCACACTAAATATCCCAATACGCTGGTAATATTTAGTGAACTCTTCTCACCTAGGGATCAGTTAGGAATCACTACTTGTGACTTCCGTAACATCCCATCATCGGACTATATTTACTTAAATTTAAATTTTATTATTTATTTATTTAATTTTCTTTCTTTAAAAAAAACTTATTTATGTTCATTTTTAACAAAAATTTAAATTATTGAAAAATCGCATTAAGTATTCCAATATGCTGGTAATATTTAATAAACTTTTCTCACCTAGGGATCAGTTAAGAAATCACTACTTGTAAATTTCATAACATCCCATCATCGAACAAATATTTAATTAAAGCTTTATTATTAACTTTTATTTGTTTAGATTTAAAAAAAACATTTATTTTTATTTTTTAACGAAAATTTAAATTATTGAAAAATAGCACTAAATATTCTAATACTTTTGGTAACATTTAGATGGATTTCTCTCACTTAACGATCAATTAAGAAATCACTACTTGTGAATTTCATAACCTCCCATCATTGGACATTTGCTTGTTTACATTATTGCTTAATAAAATGCTAATTTATTCTTAGATAAAATTTGACTAAAAATAAATAAATAAAATAAAATTTATATGCTTAAAATTTATAATTATTACTCAACTCATAGGCAAAATTTAATAAACTTCATACACTTTCCTTTTGTAAATTTGTTTTGAAATTGTTTGCAAGTGAATCTGACTTTTCCAATGAATGACTAAAACTTTTTTTTTTTTATAAAACTAAAACCTATTTCAAATGCCATAAACGTACAACTTCAAGACAATAACTAATAAAATAAAAAAAAAAAAAGACAAATCACATTTCCACCAATCTCCATGTTCGCTGGCCACCGTGAGACACTCCCTAAAAATTACAAAAGAAAACACTGAAAAATTTTGGGAAAGAGACAGTGAATAAGGACAAAAAAAAATTGAGGTTTTTGGGAATATGAGGTTTTTGAGTTTGGAGGTGTAAGATTTGATTGGGGTTTAGGCTTGATCGAGATTTGAGGTTTGATCTTAAGCCTGGGGTTTGACCATAAGCCTGGGGTTTGACCATGTTGGACTGGGGTTTGACTCAAAATTTTAAAATTAAAATTTCATAAATTTGCTAAATCACTCAATTATAAATTATTGAAATTAATCAAAAGAGAATCAATTGAAAATGAGAAATTAAACTCATAAATTGAATTTTTTAGAACATCACTCATCTTAATTCATGAACCAAAATCCAAATTTGAATAAAAAGATTAAGATGTAAAGTTACGAAAATTGGACAATTTTTAAAAATTTTGAAATTCAAATCTCAAAAACTAGTGCAAGAAATTCAACCCTTATCATGCCAAATTAGTAAATTGAAGTGTGCGTCCAGACAAAATTAAATGTCTACATATATTATATTAGAATATTATTGTAATTTGTCTTGTAATTAAATTGTAACAGTAATTTCATAAAGAATTTCCTTCATATTACTATTTTGATTCTTAAATTAATGAGATTATGCTAGGATTGTAAAATCGGATCGTGGAAAATAATATTTTTTATTAAAGTATAACTAAGAGCTGCATGCTTAGCTAAAACTGAATACATTAACGAAATTTAAAAAATGCTCAATAAAATAAAATAACAATGTTCCTATAATTACAACAAACTTTACATCCTTCAACAAACTTTAAGCAATGCTACAACGACATCATTTATGAATAACATTTTGATGTTTAAACTACGACTTTTTATGAATAGACAACAATTTTGGTTTTTATTCGTTGTCTATTTGCGTCTAATGGTTTGTCATCCAATATTCACGTATCTTTAATAAAGAAAAAGTCAATTATTTTAATAAAAACAATATATTTTTTTGAAAGATGCAAAAAAAATGTCGAAAATGTAAAGACATTATATAAAAAATGAATGGGAAATTATTTTAATAGAAGAAAAGCCGAATCAAGACTACCTTACTTAAAATTAACAATCAATATAGACCATGCACTTGAAGCCATGTATGTTTATGGTGTTAGATTGATTTGCTTAAAGATAAGCAATGAGAACAAAGGCTTCAAGTTTTGTCTTCTCTAATTCTGAAAAATTCTAGCAAAAAAAATTCGACATTTCTAAATTCCTCTTAAGCATTGAAGTGTTTCTATGTGGCATGTGAGTTTATGTATCTCTGTCTGAACCAAAAGAATTTTATGATAATGCTCATGACATTATGTCAATGCCAAATGAAACTTGAAAAAGGAGCAAGAAAGTTACAGCAGATTACAAAATCAGTATATTAACTACTGTATTTAACTTCCGGTCATTGAAGTCCTCACAATGAAGTGTAGTTGCTGTATGCATTATCTCTGCATTTCATCTAATATTCCCTTTAATACCTGGTTCTACAATTGAATACATTGAGTTTCCAAAATTGTCGCTGCTAAGTCTTGCTTGTTGCAGTTCATTTGATACATATGAAGTCGACTGTTTTACACTACACTTGAATCAGGCTCAATACTTGATCGTAATCCCCCACGAACCATCATTTCTGAATAGAATTCTGCATGCTCCTGTCAATTAAGGTAAATAACAGATCATTACCCATATCGACATATAAATGGGCAAACCAGGTATTAGCCGCCAGACTTCAACAGTTGCAAAACAACATATTGAGTCAGCAAACATGATATTGATGCCATTGCAGTCGATGTGTCATTTTCATGAATCCAATAAAATGGTGCTTGATAAAATGATCTGTCTCTCTATAGCAAACATAAATGAAAAATGCAGCTCAGGAAACCACTGGTATAAGACCATCACTGATTTGAACGAGCTGATCTTATGCTATTGGCATATGAAATGGTGAGATAATCAATTCTTTTAAACTTGTCAACAACAAGGCAGCCACTTAATTATGCGAATCGTATATGCAACAACTACAGCTCACAAAAGAGACAAGAAAGAATAACAAACAGCCAAAATCACCTTAACATTTTCACCAAATATCCATGAAATATTCATATTCAGAAAGCATAAATAGCCTTTGTACAAGAAAATGAAAAGGTGAGCATGTAGGTGTGTTTGTGTGAAGGTGCACCATGCACATTAGTAAATGGAAGCTTATGAGCTTAGTGCATTTTAAAATTGAATATTCATGGTAAGATCTCCTGAAAACAAGGAACTAGCGTATCCTTAAAGAGTGGTCTACTTTATCCTTTATCTGATTAATATGCTTTGGAAAGCGGAAGTCCAAACATGTGTGAAATTAACAAAATGGAGGATAGGGGAGGGTGAGAATTTAGACTAGCAAAATATTTCAGGAAAGTTTAAAGGCAAGAGTAAACTAGATACTTGCATACTCAACTCTTAATCATATATTTCGTATGTTCATTTGAAAAGCTGAGCAAATTCAAAAACAAAACAAACATGTTTAAAAAAGCATACCTGGACAAATAAACTTAAACACACAAGTAGTAGGCTTAAATGAATATCAATCACTATTGAAAAAGAAAATAGAGCAAGAGAAGAAAAGTTTCAAATAATTAGATGAAAAATATCATACTAAGCCAAAAATTCCACAAGGCATAGAAATACTTCATGTTGCCAAAGAATATACATACCTTAACTGTGACAATTACAACTGCCACTCCATTTTCTCGCGATACATGAAACAGTTTTCTTGCATCATCAGGTGTAACAGATGGAACAACTTGGGGCAAGACCCTCGCAACTATAAGAGAATAAAAAACACATGTATGAGATAAAAGTATCAATAAAAATGCAAAATAAAACACAAATTGATGGTAATGTCATGATCAATTGCCAACTAAGACTAATCTTTTAAGTTTTAACTACTATGATTGATAGAGTGGTGAGACATGTGGTTTCCATACAAGTAGAGCATTAAAAGCTGCTTACCGATGAAATTGAGATATTAGCTTCTAGACATCAACTATTTATATTTTCACAAATGCTTAATGTTAGGCAAATAAATTACCTAGCTTTTCTGAATGAAGAACATCATCAATCAGCAAGACTCTATAACTGTCTCCACTGCCAGTACCTTTCTTATCCTCAAGCGCCCGATATCACCACCTGTGATTGTAAGAAACAAAAAAAATACAAGGTAAGCAGATGCAGTATCCATCGTAGGCATCACATACCAGAAAGGAATCTTTTTTTTTTTTCCGTTAACTAGTTACATAATTATAAATTTTGCTACTTAATCTAGGAAATTTCAGATGAGATAGTCATTAGTCACATGAAAGTACATCAGCATTTCATGATCAAACAGCTGTACACAGAAATACACACCCATACAACCACAAGACTGATTTGATCCAACTCGCACAAACATAAAAACACACCCACAAACATATAAAAATAAACCCATGGACTGCAAATGAGTCCAACTTGCTTGGAGTCAGCTTAAGTTAACTCGGTGAGGAATCAATCAATCGCTGTAGGCCATAGCCAAGTAATAAAATTCAAATTTTGCTCAATGACAGTAAATTTTTCAAGTGCCAATAACCTAATTAACCTCATTTCACATAGAGCCATGAACTTTTTGGTCGAGTGGTTAAGAAAGAATCGTGACACGTTATAAAACTTGAATTCGAACCCAAGCAATCTCAACCTCAACCTCAACCACCAACTCCCAATTATAAAAAGAAACATCATTTCACATTGAAATTTAAAGCAAACTCAGCGTAAAACAAGTCACTGATAAACAATACAGGGAAGTTATTACTACCACACTAAAATCAAAAACAGAAAAAGGATGAACATTCATGCTTTGCATTAAAAAAAATATGGAAATTTGAAGCAAGAAACAAAATTGGAACCGCGTCGTCATAAAGGAAAGCATCACAGACTCGTTCATTACATTTTCTCCAATTTGGAAGATTCTAAAGTCGAACTCCAACTAATCTTTCTTTTCCTTCTCTTTCCAATCTTGTCAGTCTTCCAACCAGCAATTGTGTTAAAAAGTTACTTGAATTTACAAAGCCATAGTCATTGGTTAAAAAATTGAAGATTTACATTGAATAGTCTTACCAAGAACAGAAAAGGATAAAAAAAAAAATCAAAGAAAAGAAAACCCAGATTAGGATTTCCCATTTTATAGCTTCTTTTAACCAAAAGAAAACCACAAATTTAACAGGAAAACTGAAAAGCAAGAACAAAGAAATTGAATTTTGACCTTCAAGAACTTGAGTAGAAGGATCAGGCTGGGACCGATCGAACTTGGGTCGCTCCAGAACACCAGCACCACCGCTCTTGAAAGAACTAAACCTCGCTTTCACACCCATAAATTTCGAACCCATCTTTCCTGCTGGGTGGGTTTCCTTTCCACCCCAGAATTTCCTCGAAGCAGGAGCCAAGGGGATACGCCGAAGCTCCAGTAGAGCAAACGTCGTCGCGGTTCCTGCAACAACCGCCATAACCGGAATTTACCTGTTTTCAGCTTCCTTTACCTCTTTCCTTTGCTAAAAAGGCTCTTAACAAATTGCAACTGCTGCTACTTTGAAGAAATGTGCTTGGCTGCTTATGATATATTTTTTTTCTTAATTTCTTACAATTTTAATTTGATTTGCATTGGGTCTCACCAGATCGCAGCCTGATTGGAAACGGGTGGATGTCATTTGCTGGTGTAAAGTTTGTTGGTTTTTGAAGCTTCCAGAGTCCTTTGGTTTAGCCTTTTTTTTTTGGTGACAGAACATAAAGGCAAAAAAAAAAAAAAAAAGAACCAAAACCAATGTAGGTTTTTAGTAGATTATGGGTTAGTTTGAATGAATGATGATTAATTTTAGTAAGATTTAAATAATAAGAAAGAGTTTAAAAATATATTTTTTAATGGAAATAATAAAAAAAATTTAAAGTTATGGGTATATATGTAATTTTATTTGAAAATTTTTTTTTAATTTTTCTTTTTTTTATAATTTTAATATATTTTTACCAATCATTTTATCATTTAATTTACCGTCATTGTTGCGGTTGAATTCAAACGCATTATTGTTTGACATCAATATTATCGTTACCGTTGTTTTCAATCTCAATAGAATTAATCGAAACCAATTGCATCACATATCTAAACTAACTCTATGTAAGAACTTTAGAGGATTAAAATGAATTAATTTTTAATTATTAGTGTGTTTCTTTGGTAAAAAAAAAAGCATGTGTTAAATTGTGGAATATTTTACTTTTATATTGTCAAAATCCTACTTGAACTAGCTTATATAATACTTTAATCCAACTGAACTAATAAGATAATTTATTAGTATTTTTTATTTATTTTTTATATTAGTTTTAAAAAATATTATATATACAAAAATAGTAAAACTTTTAATGTAATAAAAAAAAACTTTTAAACTGAATAACTAATAAATTGTCCATATTCTTACATGTTATGTATTTTATCATTAATAAAAGCTTTTTCGTAGTCATCATCTTTAAGAACTTTTATTTCAATATCGGAGAGTACGTTACATGAATTAATATATGAACTCATGTTAAATTATTTGTATAAATTTTCTTCTTCCACTTATTCATGTCTAAGACAATTGTGTTTTTCCAACTCTTGTGCCGTTATATCCTTCAGAATGACTTCATTTTATGTCTTTTTCGATTTTTCTCTAGTTTTGAAAAAAAATTTTATCATTCATAACCTTTACTCTCCTACCTGAAGTATTTATAAGTTTACGTCATATGTATCTAAACCAACATAAATTACTTTCACTAACACTTTCTTCCATAGGTGCTACTTTAACCTTCTTATAAATATTTTTATTTCTCATTTTTATTATTTCTTGTATATCCGCACATTTATTACAACATTCACATTTTTGCTACACTCATCTTCTGTTGGTTCAATCTTTTAGTTGTGCAATATTTACTGCCACGAAACATTGTTGGTATAACAACTATCCTGTAAATCTTCCTTTTCAACCATGTAAAATTTATTTTACTGCATAGCATACTTGTAACACTTTTCCACTTGATCCAGCTGGCATAGATCCACATTGTAATCAATCTCTTTATCCATATATACAATAGACCCCAAATATCGAAAATAATCACACTTAGGGATTTCTACCTCATCTAGCATCACTATATTTTGGTATTTCTCTTTGTTTAAACTAAATTTACATTCTATATAATAAATCTTTATTCTGTTTAGTCTGAACCCTTTTAGTTCTAGTGTTTGTCTCTATAATTCTAACTTTGTATTGACCTTCATTCTAGTCTCCACACATAAGACAATATCATCTGCAAAATATCATACACTAAAAGCACTTTATCCTAAATGGATTTTGATAGCTTGTCTGTTAATGCAAACCCTTGATGTAAATCCAATGTGATAGAAATTTTGCTTGTTTTCCCTCTACATTTCCTCACATACCATGCATGTCCTTAATTATTTTAATATATTTCACGAGGAATTTTTTCTTCATTAAGGACCACCATAGTATATTCCTAGGCATTTTATCCTATGATTTTTCTAAGTTTTTAAAAAACCATATAAAGGTTTTTACCCTGTACTTGAGACCACTCTACAAGTTGTCTAAGCAAATTTATTACCTCCATAGTTGATCAGCAAAGTGTAAAATCAAATTGATTCTCTGATATCTTTACAAACTTTCTTAATGTTCGTTTTATCACACTTTCCTATAATTTCATCATATGACTCATTAGTTTTATGTCTCAATAATTAGATCAATTTTGAATATCTCTCTTATTCTTATTAAACGGATTTGTCAATCGCCTAACTTTTTTCTTTCGAAGGCATTTTCAAATTTCAATGAAAATATTCGTCAAACCCAACAGTTTCCTTGTTTTCATCATTTTTAGTACATTATTTTCCTTTATCTCTTTAAAAGCACTGATTCAAATCTCGAGAGGTACCAACTTATTGTCCAAAAATTAGCTCTGTCTATCGTTGAATAGTTTGTCTAAATAATTACGTCATCTTTCTTTAATGTCATTGTCCTTAATTAAATTTCTTTGATATTTATCTTTGATACATTTTATAACTCTTAGGTTGCGATTTCTCTTCTCTCTTGCTCGTGGCAATCAATATATCTCTTTTTTCTACCATTTGTGTCCCATTTTTCATAAATCTCTTTTAGAACCTTTATTTCAACTTCTGCCACCTTCTTTTTTGCCCTTTTTTTCCCCACTAGCTAGGGGTATGTCTTGATATCATAAAGGATTCTGTTTCCATAGATTGTAATAATCTTTTAAGAAGTTAAAAAGTCACTTTAATCAAAACAAGAAAGAAATTATGATATCTTATTGGCATTTTTGGATCACACTAGTGATTAAATGCGGAAGCTAAACAAAAACAGATGTTGATGAAACAGGAAAGTTAGGTGCAAGGGTGGAAGCAAAGACAAGTATTCTTATTAGGACACATTCCAGTCGCATTTTGTCCATATATGGACTGGCAGTTGTTCTGGCATACACCACTATTACAGTCTGTAAGCCCATATGGTACAGCACACGCTTTTCCTTGATCTTGTGCCAATATCACTTCATTTCCTGTATTAATCAATTTATTATTTCACTAAACCAAAATAATATTAATATATTAAAAAAAAAACATGATATTTTTTGGGCAAAATCATGGGATATAAAGAAAAAATGCAAGGATATGATATTTACCAACACCAAAGAGGAGAAGAACAATGAAGACAGCTGAGATTTGGAAATTCTTCATGGCTTGGTTGCTTTGCTTCTGTGCAAAATATAAATTGGGTGAAATTTTAAGTAATGGTGATTGTTAGGGTATATGATATCTCAAACAAAACCATTATCTTTGGTATTTATAACACAAAATTGGGGATAGCCAGCTAGGAATGACTTGGATTGAGAGCAGATTTTTGTCTCTCTTAGATTTTTCATTTGTTAAAAAAGGAAACATATCCACCATTTCCTATTTTGATTTTTGTTCCTTTGATTTTCGGTTTGTGTTTCCTTAACTGCAAAAATTTTCAAAATTAAATTGATAATCATTAATTCTCAAACTTTAATCTTTCCAAAAAGAATTAATTCGATTCTTCATTTTTTTTTCAAGTTTCTATTTTTTGTTTGTTTTTATGATTTTCTTTTTTTTTCTCATTTTTCAAATAATAAACTAAATAAATAATAAAAAAGCAAATAAAAAAACGAAAATAAATCAAGGGTAGAAAATCTCTGGGTCTAATTAGTAAATTAAAGGTCCAAATAGCAACAAAAAAAATTAAAAGCAATCTAAAACTCAATTAATAGTTTTAAATTCAAAAACACGGTCTAAGTTTTAATAGAAAAATCTGGAGGTCCAAAAGCAAAATAGTAGACTTTAAATTCCTCTTAATTAAAATTTCATCATGGATATAAAAATCAAATTTCATCTTAAACTAGGCTTTAAATAAACTTGAATTAAACTTAAAAAAAATTATTCAATCTGAATTAATCTAAAAAGTTTTTAAACACTTTCAATTAAATGAAATATCAGTTTAAGGTGGAATTCCCTTACCCTTCAATTTCATGCCAACAACGAATGTAAAATCGTAATATACTAATATTTTCGTCACCTAATTTATAACTAGTAGTCCTAGCACTTTTATTTGTTTATCTCTAATTAAATTAAAATAATTTATACATAAAATTAAAGAGAATAAATTTTTGAAAAACTCTCTCACTTTAAAAGAACACAAAAAAAAGACTATTGGAATTTGTTTTATCATATTTCTTTTTTTCTTGAATTCAAACAGTTACATATTTAGGCAATTAATCAACTAAATTGTCTTTAAAAGGACACAATAAAAGGTGAAAGGGTAAAAAAAAAAATCTTAAAAAAATGATTTTTGTAATTGAGCTTTAACATTTTTTTGCAATCAATACACTTAATTGAATTCTTTCATGAATGGTAACCGATAAATACGTACAGTAAATGTGGTCAAAAAAAATAATATATTTAATAGTTTCCGTTCAATTAAAAATTTAATAGAGTGTGTACCAAAAAGATTTAATAAAATGATATTAAAAATATAAAAATTCAATTAATTGCAAAAAAAAAAATAAAGATTCAATTGTGAAACCGTTTGTTATTCGAGATTTTTTTTTATCTTAAAAAACCAAAGAGTGTTCTCGTTCTCTCTTGCTTTCTAGGAGAATCTTTTCCTCTTGATTTCTTTTCTCTCGTCGATCTCAAGCTTTTATTGCTTATTTTCTTTTAGCTATTTTCCCCGATTGGTCTTAATTGTGGGTTGTGTGTATAAACCGATTGGTCCTTTGAGAGCTATTATTGCCAAGGTATGGCCTTTCAACGTTGTACTGGAGATTCACATATTGGAGAGAAATATATTTCTCCTTGTCTTTGAGAATGGTAGAGACAAACTCAAGATTTTAAAGCGAGGATCCTGAGTCGTGAAAGATTCAGTTTCTAAGTAAAAACGATTTATAACAAAAAATCTCGTGTTTTAATCTTCATCAAGTAAGCGCCAGCCAAATATTGCAAACGGAATTAATTTAATACTTAATATGATATAAAAACACTTCATGATTTATAAAAAATCTTGTCAATGAAAGATAGTCATATGATACTTTTTTTTAAAAAAAAAAGAAAAACAATGATGTGAATTTCATTCATTCAAAACAGGAGAATCCTGTTCAACTATAATGATTTGTTCAACTACATTAGGGTATTCCTCAATCCGCACTTTTGGTTCACAGCATGTGAGCAGGGGCGGAGGTGCATGGGGTCCAGTGAGGGCTTAAGCCCCCGCTGAGCCACCAATTTCAGGTTCTTTTACTTATATTTGGCCAATAATAAATATATTGTATTGCATTTTAAAGTTTATTTAGCTCCCACTGAGTTTAAATTTTTTATTTTGAGTCTTTGAGTTTAGCATTTTTTTTTTTAACTTTTGAATCAAGCCTCCGGTGAATAAAATTTTTGGCTCTGTCACTGCATGTGAGTCCCAACTTAGCTAAACTATGGGCAGCCATGTTCCCTTCCCTTTTTGTGTGTAAAAGTGTACAGAGACTAAAGTTGCTCATAAGTAATTTAGCATCAGCAGTGATCGTCCCTACGTATGAGGAATTCACATCATTTGACATCAAACTTCGATTAATCGAGAGGGAGTCCCCTTCTAGCTCAATATCCCGCAACCCTAGATCAAGTGCAAACTCTACTGCTTTCAATGCCGCCAATGATTCAGCGATGATTGGATCCATACAATGCTGTGTTCTGGTCGCAAGAACACCCATCACCTCTCCTTTGTTATTTGGAATGATTAGGAATGTAAACGGGTCGGGTACCCGCTAATTTTGGAATACCCTAACCCGAATCCGATTAGAATATATAAAACCCGAACCCGATTAACTACCCACTTATTTTGATTTGTATTACCCTAATCTTAACCCTATAAAATAAAAAATACTCATTTAACTATCCGAACCCATTAAATACCCGTTTATTAAGTCAAAGTATGACTTTCAAATTTAAATTTAAAATCAATTTTGGAATAATTTATTTAAAAAAATTAAGTTAATAAATTTAATTTAACTAATAAATATAAATTAAAGTTAAAAGTCATAATTATGATATTTGATGAATTAATTTAATTAAATACAATATTAATAATAAATAATTTATACATAAAAAATATAAATATCATATTAATTAATTATTATTTCTAATCGGGTTCGAGTAGCGGGTACCCTAAGGTAACTATCCGAACTCTACCCTAATCCGTGACGGATAGTAATTTTACTACCCAAACCCTATCCGAACCCGATTATATACTACCCTAATACTACTTAATCGGGACGGGTAGTACCGGGTACCCGTTTATAGGGTACCCATTGCCATCCCTAGGAATGATAACTCCAATGCCTGCTGTATTTGTATTCTTGTTAATTGCTCCATCAAAATTGGCTTTATATCAATCCCCTGGAGGCTTAACCCACTTAGTGCCATTCTTTTGTTGCACCGTTCTTCCTTGGGCATTTGCTGAGTTAAATTCCTCAACATAGTATCGAACAAATCTAGTTGTAGCTTTCATATGATACTTAAATAATAGCTAATTGTTGCTGTTTTGGAAGAAATCGATTTTACATCAATAGATTTTTAAGAACAAGCTCATAATTACCCCTCTCACATTTGACAAATGCTAATGTAGGACGGGTTGCTTGGAAACTTAGGATCAACTGCATTTTTGTTTAATACTCAATATTGATTTAATATGTGATAGATAATTATCTAAAACACCATCAGTAGAATTTTTTTTATTTCACAAGCGAATCGGGATAATGACACATATCCTATTTTATTTATTTTTATATCTATTGACGATGTATAAGATATTAATCTATATGTGAAATTCAAAATTTATCTTATTACTTATGCATTATTTCCAATACACAATCATTTAAAGTTTTTAAACTTCACAAATAGTGTTAAGATAGTGATATATATCATTAAAGAACTATTACAAAAGTAAAAAAAATAAAGTGAAAGTTTGTGTTACTATTTTAATCCTGCTTGTAGTCTAAAAACTTCATTGACAATGTATTGGATATTAATATATTATTTTTTTAAATTTTAATATTAATTTTAACTTTTTAATTTCATTATTGAAAATTATTGTAGCAAATAATTTGAAGTTTTAATATTAATAATTGACAAATCTAATAAGAGTAGGGGGTAGATTTGATAATTCGTGTATGTAATCTATATTCGTGTCGTGAACGATCGTATTCATATGATATAAAACACAAAAAGTTTTTGTCAAAATTTGTGTGGACATGCTTAACAATAATTTTTTTAAAATTTTTTTTTATCATATTCATATATAATTTTTATTCAATTTAAGCTTATATTACATTCGTATTTTTTATTCATATCGTGTCATCATTATTCATGTCGTGTCATCATGCACAGTATAAAATTGGTAGGTTGTATGAAATGAAAGGATTGAAGGCCATGGGGAGCATGGAAAGTGATTCAGATTGAGAGATATACCATGCATATATGGCAGCAGCAGAGGCTTTTTCTCTTCTGAAATTTTGGGAATATTTTTGCAGTTAATGTTAATGGGGTTGTGAGAGTTTCGAGGGAAGAGAAAAAAATAAAAAAGTTGAAGAGTCTCTGCCAGGTTTGTTGTATAGAAGCTGAAAATTTCATTTTTTTTTTTATGAAATGAAAGGATCCAATAAACGACGCCGCATCAGGTCAATAATTAATAAATCAAATAAATAATAATAATCCACTGTTACAGTGCTACTTTAAAAGGCAAACGCTTTCTTTTCTTTTCTGGAGACAATGGTAAGGGACTAAGTGATACAGCTCACTGCTCACTGTCTAAAATCTCCCAAATATCTGCATATAGAAGACAAAAAAACCCAAGAATCTGTTTGCCTCTCTGATTTAAAAACCGGTACATTTCAATTCCTCTGTGTTTTTAATCAGTAGTTTCCATTTTGTGTGTGGGTTTCATATTTATTTAAACGATTATTTATATTTTGTGAAGTTTTGAGCAGTTTTTTTCTTTTAATTTTTTTAAAAAGACTATTTTCTTCTAAATTTTATTAGAAATTTTGTGTTTTTTGTAAAAAGTTGTAAACTTTTTTGTTTTGCTTTAATGGCTTTCCTTATTATATATATATAAATATATATTGCTAAAAAATTTTCGTTGGGTTAAAATTTGATTATTTAAACGTGTTTGGGAAAAGAAAATTAAGTCCAGACATAATTTGTTTTTCAAGTTCTGATGCAACATTGAAAACTTGGGTTTTCTTTTTTCTTTTGAAAAAAAAATGATTTTATTGGAAAATACGTTGCTTTTATTGGTTTGTAGATGTATACAGTTATATAGTTACGGTTTGTACAGTTGAAAAGCCTTACAGAAGGAAACAAGGGCCTTAAATTTTGTTATGTGATATTCTTGTTTAATGTTTGAGCTTGTGTTTTTTTTTTTTTGGTTACAATGGAAATATTAAATAATCGGGAATAGGAGTGGAGTTGCATGGATTCGAACTTAAGTTTTACGAGATGCCACAACTTATTTTTAACCACTAGGTTTAGAAACCTTAAGAAATGAAATTCTTATGCGTAAAGTAATGCATTTTGGCACAATGTATTGTTTCGTGTTTGCTTGGACTGTTGTCGAATGTGTAACCCTAAAGAGACTAACATGTTGATTTCCACAATTTCTGTTTATTGCTGTATAGATATAATTAATCCAGTGGAGTAGTGCGTAGGCAGACATGATCAACTCAGATGTATGTCCAACTGAGGATTCTATTCAAGTATTTTTGGACTACTTGGTTGAGCCTTTATTACCTGCTAAATATGCAATTCGGGAAACTCCAACGCTGGATAAACAGAAGGCAGTCGCAAAACAGGTGCCTTTCCTTGCTTCGCATTGAGCTTACCATTCCAAAATTATTTTTGCCATGCTAATTCAGGTTCTGTCACATGCTCTTCATTTGAGGGGATTTATGTTCTTCTAATAAGTTGAGGGTTGCTTTATCTAACCAATGATGGAGGATTTTGATGCTTCTCCTCTGTTAGGATCTTTTTCTGCATTAGTGGATTCTGGACAAAGTTTATAGGAAGAAGAATGAGCAGAATCAATTAATTTGGTGCAACTTTTGGGGTTCTAATAGTATTATGTTGAAATGGGAGTATGACTTTAACTGCTTGTATATTTCTTTTGGATTATACACTTCTAATGCTTTGTTTACATACCATGTGCAATCATCTTAAATTTTTACTTGGAGAGGAGGTGCGAAAATGTTCAAGAATTGTTTAGTAATAATTTTTTTGCAATGATCTTGTACCATGTAGGAATGACTAGAAGATAATTTAAAAGGCTTATTCATGTTTGTGTTGGAGAATTGTGGAAATGCATATGTACCCACTTTGATGAATAGATGCATAAATGTGTGCTCATGTAGTCTGCTCTCTTATATTTCTTTTGCTTTTGCAATTCAACTTTAGGTGCATGCTGTTGTGTTACTATACAACTATTACCAAAGGAAAAGACATCCCCACTTAGAGGATCTGGATTTTGAGTCATTCTGCAAGTTAGCTTTAGTCTTGAAGCCTAATTTGAAGTCACATTTGAAGCTCATGCTAAGGTCTGATGATACTGAATTGAGTGACCCTGAGAAGCAACTATCGTTGACTGAGAAAGCCATCAAGGATGCATGTGATATATCTAAAAGTTTAGATGCATCGAGTAATGTTTCAAGCGCAAAGGGGTGGCCAGTTTCAAAAGTTGCTGTATTTTTAATTGACATGAGGAAAGAGAAGTGCTTTCTTCAGAATGGTAGCATCACTGAGGGTGTATGGTCAGTGATTGAAAAAGATGTGAATGAGTCTTGTTGGAGTTCAGATGGTTCTATTGAGGCAAAACATATGAACAAAAGAAAAAGAATCCCTAATAAACATTTGCAAGATGACTTGGGTGCTGATGAAGAATGCCTCCAGCAATTTGCTTTCTCAGCTGTTAGGGAAGCAATGCATGATGGTAAACCACTGAAACTGTATGTTAATTGTTGAATAAATTGTTAAATATGGATTTCCAGGCAGTTAGCGGTAAAGAATCTCACTTTTAGCCTTTTACTGTAACTAATGTTAAAAGCTTTAGAATTCAAAGTTAAAAGTGGTTTCTTCGATTAAGCCTCAAAGAATTAGCCAGTGTTGTCAATAGCGGCCATAGCGGCCGCTATAGCGGCATAGCGTAGCGGAAATTTAACTACCGCTACGACAACATAAATAGCGTAGCGTTTTTGTAATAGCGGCCAATAGCGGCCGCAATAGCGGATAGCGCAGAGCGGCCAATAGCGGCGCTATTCTGCATTTTTGGTGAAATGTCCATTTAACCATATTTTTTTTTCTTGATTTAATTTCAGCCAATGATTTTATTGTATTTAAGGGTATTTAAGTCTTTTAAGCCTTTTTTTAAGATTAAATTTTTTTATTACAGCTCATTTTTTACTGTTAGCTTTAGAGCCAACATTTATTGTACATAAAATTGTTTTAAATGAACTTTTTTTTATTAAATATTAAACTAAAAAGCAAAAACCTTAAATTAAATTATCTTATGTGACTTAAATTTACTTCATTTTGGTTTTGCCTGATTTTTATTAACTAGGCATTGATTGTAGAGAGCATGACTGACCTTTGTTTTTGTCTCTCTGATGTGAATTTCAGTAAAATATGGTCTTTTTGTCACCTTCATGACATTGAATTTGGATATATGGGAAACTGTAAAATCTAAAACATAGTGTTAGAATGTTGGAGAATGTTGGATTTCCAATATAGCTAGAAAATTCTTTTCTGGGTTTCTTGAACATGATCCTAGTAGGACAGCCAAACAAGTAGTCTGCTTTCTTGGGATTTTGTTAGCTGAAAAGGATAAATAAAAGATAGTGGTCGAGTGGGAACTCCTGGGAGCCAACCTTGGTCTTAGCTCATCTATTTAGTGACTTATAGGCGGTTTTAAAATTGTCTTTTAGTTGATTGTATGTAGCCAGCTAAAATTAGTTCTACAGTTTAAAATTGGATTAAGAATTTTAAAGGGAGCTGATTGAGAGAGAAAAAAGCATTATAGTGAGTTAGAATTTGGGACTTCATTTGTGTTTATGCTTGAGTTTTATCGTCTTATGTGACTTCATTTAGAGTTTTATCATCTTATGTGACTTGATAACTTGTTATTTGCAATGGTTTTATTGGCTTGAGAACATTATTTGAATGCTTTGTGTAATTTTTATGAGCTATTATGGTTATTATTTTGTTTTCTATTAAATTAGATATATTTTTTATAAAAAAAATTTATGGCCGCTATTGTGTCAATAGCGGCCGCTACGCTATCCGCTATGCATTCATAGCGGATTTTGGCCTCACCGCTATTGTCCGCTATTCGCTATTCGCTATTGATAACACTGGAATTAGCTTTAAGCAATGTAGACTTTGAGTTGACTATTGTCTTGTGTGCCTCTTGTTTTACAGAGTAATCATGTTCCTTGTTGTGAAAGATTTGATGGATATCTCCCTGAAAATTTTATTCGTTTTGAAGATTTCTTGTGTTCACCCAATTAACCAAGTTAGATGTTCGCTTATATACGTTTGACACGATATGTTTAAATCATCTAGGAGTAGAATTACAACCATAAAATTACTTTTATGGAAAATGCTATAACCATTAAATTAGCAGCTTGGGGTTGACTTCTTGTTTTCTCCCAACAAACTAAGGTAGATGTTCTCTTATATACAAAATTCGACATGATATGTTTAAATTGTTTAGCTTGAATTAGGTTGTATTAAACTTAACTAAATTCATTCACGCTGTTTGTATTAAGGAATGTGGAAAAGGACTGATTCAAGCGATCAACAGTCGGCCTATAGTGGCCTAGGGTTGGAAAAGTAGGTTTTAAGTTTGTGACTGTAAAGAATGGAGTTTAGCATTAATATTTGAATAATCTTTAAACTGAAAGGATTTATTATCAAAAAAATTGGCTGGAATTGAATGGAGTTCTTTGTTGGAAATTGTGAATTGTGGCTAGACTAGAATACAGCAGGTGCATGGGTGCTATTCCTGTTTTATCAGCAACCAGAACCTGCATACTGTAATAATAGAGAGTTGAAAGAAGAAAAAGTAGCATCATCATCATCAGAGTCTTACCCCGATACTAGGGTAAAAGTATCATCATCATCATCAGATTCTTATCCCAATACTGGGGTAGGCTAAAAGTAAAAAAAAAAAAATGAAGAGAAAATAATTTTTGTTTGAGCTGAGTAAGATGTATTTTCTGGGTGTGTATTTTGAGGCTGTGCTGCAGAATCTGCTATGTTGGAATGAGGAATAGCTTTTACATCAATTATTATCCTTTCTTTTCCAGTGACTAATTGATGACTTGTTTATAGAACAGGCATCAGTCAAGGTGATCTTACCATCATAGAGAGCCATGTTGTATGTTCTTTGAGTAAAGAAAAGACAGCCACTCGCTTTTATATAATGCAGTGCAATCTTGCAGAAAAAGAAATTGCTCATTGGATACCTATTAAGGATGTTATTGACAGGTTTGTTTTAATGTAAATGCCTTTTATTTTTATATTTACTTGCTTGCTATATGATCTCTGTTTTCTGGTATTCCCTCTCTAGTAAGTGTCAAAGGGTTGTTTTCTAGTTATTGATTGGGTAAGTGTAATTCTTATCTCAAATGATTATGTTGTTAGTTTTGTATTGTACATGAGCATAGGATAGAGTTTAGCTTACTACATACTTTTAACTTCTAGAGTCCAGCCTGGTTAATGGATGTTCTTTTAGGTAACAAAATGTTCATGCTTGAGAGTGATATTGATTACATAATTGGATGTGCTTACCATTGAGGTAAAGATGAATGGGTGAAATACGAAAACTACCATGTTAGATTTCACTTGAATGACACAATGTCCTCACTGTGTAAGTTATATCAAAATGTTATATCAAAATTGTCTTCCAATTGTCAGTTTGATTGTTTTGAAGGTTTTCAATATCATGATGAGGTCATTGTAGGAACTAGAAACCTGTATAATGCACATTTTCATGGTTGTGATAGGACCTCCAACCACTTGTACATTTGTATGATTGTGATACGACTTGATTCCGTGGACTGTTTTGTGTATTTAGTCTTGTTCAATGACAATTAACCATCTTCCATGGCATCTGCTAAGACTCTGCCTGGACAGTTGCTTTGCTATTTGTTTTTGCTTCCAAAAGCAATAACTAAAGTGTGTTTACATATGAAGCAGACATTATTTTCAGAAAATTAAAAACCTAACGTTTGACTTTCATGTATAAATAATTTATTGTTTACTTTTAGATAGAACTATATTTTTAAATAAAATGTAATTACTCATTATTAATCAAATATGATTTTGGTTGTTACTATTATTCGCTTTGCTTTGTGACAACTTTTTTAAAAGAAAAAAAAAAGTTGTAAAACCAACTAAAATGAAGCCTAATTGTGTGCCAGCAGAATTCTTAGAGATGATAAAACAATTAATATGAAGGGGAAAAATAGGTGAAATGAAAAACATGAGAAGTTAAACAAAAAAAAGGTTTAAAGTTAAATGGTACTTGATAGAAATTGGTAGACAAAACATAGGAGATTGATGCTATTTAATTACTTTGCAGACGAGGAAAAAATTAGACTGCAACTTAGTTTAGTAAAATAAGGGATGGAGCTGGCAACAGACCAACCCAGCCAAGCTCTTTATTAGTAGTATCAACTATGTTAAATAGAGCTGATTAAATGGTTAAGATATCTGCCTTTTTTTTTTTGTGGCATGTTCTACTTTTTCTATTAAAAAATAACACTGTAAATTTGCTGATGAAGCTTCTCGTATTATTAGCTTGCAGGGTCCTTTAGTAAAAAAGAATTCCTCCCAATGGATGCACACTTCTGTTGTTGAATACTTCCACCTGCTTCCTTATGCATGGATCATTTCTCAATGGTTCTCAAGGTTTTTGATCTTAATTTATGTTAGATTAAATTTGCATGGATTACTTCAGCCATCTTTAACTAACAATATTTTTATTTGTGTGCCTGTGTATGTATGCATGTATCTTCCTTTCTTTGCTAATTATCTCTGTACGAGCTTTGCTGCAGGGATGTGTTTCCTATAAGTTTCAAGGATCAGGAGTCAGTACTGGAAGCTGTATATGTAAATGGCTCTGAAACGACAGAACCTTGTGAACCAGAAGTTTGTAATAACAGTCATAGAAATCAGATTAAGGGTAGTGTAGTAGAGCTTGTTAGAAATTCCACTGGCACTGAATCAGAAAAGCAGAATGTGAAGAATGAACATTGCTCAAATGACCTCTTGGATGCTATCGACAGTCCTTGGAATATGGATGTGGACAACCATTCTGTGATTTACTCTGAAAAAAAGTCGACAAGCACAAATGTTGCTGAGAAAATCCAACCTGATGCTCAACTAAAGATGATGACTTCTTGTGCAGAGAGCGATTTAAATGGCATGACTAATGTTGCTAAGGTGTGTCCTAATATCTGCTTTTGATTTGTTAACAGTTGAAAAATAGTAATTTGGATTAGAGAATTTTTATTCTTTGAAAAGGTAACTAGATATTTCATTTCCTTTTGAGTTTAGATTATTCAGTAGAAATATTTTGGTAATAATGTCAACTTCTGAAATTTTTCAGCATTTAGTACTTAAACATGTTAACCATTGAAAAATGTTAATTAGATTAGAAAGTTTTAAACATAAAATTGGAGCTATGTACTATTTCCATGTTTTATGGTGCGCAAGGTTATGTTTTAATAACTCTAACATGCGTTTATTTATTGGTACTTCGTCTAATATTTTGAGCTTTATGTTCTTTTGTCTACTCTTTATTTATTGTATCATATGTAATCCTAAATTTCAGTGGCAGTCTGAGATTGTCCATTCAAAATTTCAAAACCCTAATCATCTCAAGGGCCAAATTGTTGCCGATACAAAAGCAGCATGGAATAATATGCCTTCTTGTCAAGATGGGAAACTTGCGGGCAATCATCCTCCACTTATTCAGGAGTCCAACTCCGAATATTCTGCCAAAGTACTAAATGCCATAGCCTCAAAGGAGCATATCTTGTCGGAAACTGCTTTGAGGGTTCTACTTAGTAAAAGGGAGAAATTGGTATGACTTTTTTTCTTTTGTTCAAATGATGCTCCAGTTGCATGCCTTCTTTCAGTAATTTATGACAAAAGGACAGTTGAACTTTTAATAATATGCTGCTGGCCCCATTTGTTCCGTAGATGAGATTGGTAATATCTAGTAGATAGCCTGCGCATAGGCAGCTTCCCTAAAACATCTCAATACATAACCTATAATATATCCTTTAAGGTCCCATTTTAAAGTGACTCATGCTCCTTTCTGTCATATTTGTTGTTGATGGATTCTTTCTCTATATATTTTTCTTTCACATTAGAACTCTTGCAAAATTTCACATTCCGAAATATATCTACAGGTTCTTCAGCAGCGCAGCGTTGGAGATGAGATTGCTCAATGTGATAAAAAGATCCAAACAATTTTGAATGGTATTTTATAAAAACTTAATAATTCTTACTCCGGTGTAAGTGGATATATATAAAATTTCGTAAGTCTACAGGATACAAATGAGCAAAGAAATGAGACTGTGGTAGAAAAGAAGCATTGGTGAAGACATTATTTTCTTTTAATTTATTGTTAGGTGATTTAACTCAATTGCCTCTTTTATATCTGACTGGAACTGTTAAGGCAAAGATCAAAGGCTGTGTATCTGAAAAGCTGAAGGTTTCTGTACTTAATTACATAGGTTAAACAACTCAGAGTTGGGAGTAAATTTAATTAACTTGAAGCTGATGTGGTATTATTTTTTCTGACTTTGTATAGGTGGCAAAGATGATTTGGAATTGAAGATAGACTTGATAATTGAAGGTTGTAATGAAGTGTATCTAAAAAGTGCTAGCCAAGGGAGGAATCCTCATGATTATGAAGACCAATGTTCATGCATCAAAAGAAACAGATTGTCGGAGGAAGCTCTCAGCAAGCAAAATCCATGTCAGGCAAGTTTAGTCAGAGGGCTTCTACTTTTCTTTCCATTTGTAGGTCGAGCCTCGTGCTGTTCTAGAGCATGATTACTAGTGTCTGTGAATGTTGGTAAACATTGGTACCTGTTTAGCATATAATTATTAATTTTTCTCATGCAGCAGGAGTTGGATAGTATATGCAGTAAGAAGAATTGGATATTACCAACTTATCAAGTATTCCCCTCAGATGGTAAGATCTTTTAACTTCATCGTGCAATGAGAAATGTTATACAATTTAATATTGTATAAACGCTACAGCTATTCAATGTCTCTCATCGGTAAATGAAAAAGATTTTCGAGGAATGATTGTTCTGTGATGGGCTTTCCATTGTTTCTTTATATTTGAGTCATGTACCGGTAATCGTAAGATGTCCTCTAGAAGTCTGCTTTTACCTTTCTATTTAGTCCATGGCCATTTATTGTCTTGTAATGCAGTGTTGAAGAAACAAGAGTAGTACGCAAGAACTAACAAACAAGTCTATTTTGATTTTTATTCAAGGTGGATATCAAGCCAAGGTAAGTGTAAAAGGGATGAATTTTGAGTCTCTAAGTGTGGGCAATGTTTGTCCTAAACCCCCTGAAGCAAGAGGATCAGCTGCGGCACAGATGTTAGCCAAGTTGCGTAGTATGTCAACTCCAGCCCATTAGTTCTATTAATCTAGTCAAGGAGGCAAGGAGCAATATCTTTTTTGTTTGTTCCTATGTAAGAAAGCACATGTTGATAGTCCACCAGAAGATACTCTTATTAACTGCTTATAATGGTATAGCAAGTCTTTCAGTTCTATAGTTGTTGTACCTTGAATGGAGCACTCGCTGTTAAATCGTTGCCCTAGGCGCTTGCTCTTCAGTCCGTTAGGGTCCAAGCAGAAGGTGCAAGGACCGATATGGTTTTTGATTGTTCCCATGTAATTAACCGTAGAAAAGGCAACTTCATATAGTCCACCTGAAGCAACTTCTATAGACCACTTATATTATAGCAAGTTCTTTTAGTTCTATAGTTGTTGTGTCTTGAATGCACCACTTACCGAAAACTTGTAGCCATGGGTGCCAGCTCTTCAGCCCTCAATTCGGCAAAACCGGATTGGTATACCTTCAACAATCAAACATCCAGGAAAGAGCGCAGCCCTTTCCTTTGCTTGACTTCAATTTTCGATTGTCATGTCTTAATTGCAAAATTTTCCTATTTTTATTGTAAAAGAGAAAGAGCTGTGAATTATGGTTAGTTTTGTTCGTTGCTTGGGCATTCATTGAAGTTTGAATTAAAGGCAAGTGTCTTAGCACTTCAGGCAAAAGCCTTCATTGACATTATTTACTACATTCATCCATGGTGTTTTGACTATACATTGCATTTCTAGCAAACTCTAAGCCGTTTCATTTCTAGCAAGCTCTACTCCATTTTCTGCAATCTTGTTTTCATGGAATTCACCATCTTCTTCCTCGACCTTTTCCAGTGGCTTGTAAGAATAAAACCAAGCACAGATTATGTAGTAAATCAGATTCACAACTTGGATTCCACTCACAAGCCAATAGTAATACTCCAATCTTCCCCTGTTGAGATTCCTGTCAGGCAACCAATTCCCGTTTTCTCCACTGTATTTATGAACCAGTGAAACCAGCAGTGTGCCAACGTAGTTTCCTACTGATATTGCTATCCAATACAGTGCTGCTGCTGTGCTTCTCATGCTTTCTGGTGACTGGTCATAGAGGAATTCCAAGTGTCCAACCGACATGAAAACTTCTGCTACCCCATGGAGGCAAAATTGAGGCACCAACCAAAACACACTGATGGGAACTATGGCTTTCGGATCATCCAGCAAGTTGTGATTGGCTGCCACAGATTTCCTTTTCATCTCAACAAATGAAGCAACCATTGTAGCTAGAATGTTGACTGCGAAACCAATGCCCATTCTCTGCAAACAGGTTACTCCCGAGGGGTTTCCGGTGAACCGTCTGGCGAGTGGAACAAAGAGGCGTTCGTATAGAACTAGTCCAGAGAGCATGGTTACGATGCCGAAGATGGACAAGCTTGCTGGTGGGATTTGGAAGGAGTGGGATAAGTGACGGTCCATGGTTCGAGCTTGTTGGATGGTGAAGCTGTGCTGGTGTGATGATGAGGTTACTAGTAAAATCCCAGCTGCCCAGATTGGCAACATTCGGATTATTGTCTTTAGTTCTTCAACTCTATGGACTGTTGCCAGCCGCCATAGATTTGGTGGGTTAGAACTTGTTGCCTCACTTTCTGTCACTATTGCAGCTTTGTCAAACCATCTGTAAACAGAAATTGAAGAAGCAATCTAAGCATTCAAATATGTTAATATCGTCTGACAGTATTAGTTTTCATTTTTATCATGATGTTTTCGATTTTTTGAGAGGAGAACAGTAGTGCAATGGTAAAGGTCACAAGTTCAAGTGGAAAAAGATTCTCTATTAAGGCAAAGAGAAGGTTTCGTTTTTCTATATTTTTAAATAAAAAAGCAGAAGCTTACTTGTACTGATTTGTATGAGCAAGTCCTCCATGGACAGAAATTGCAGCATCAAGCTCTTTGTTCTGATACAAGAGCTTGGGGTCTTCTGGTGCAATTTCCTTTCTTTTCTTCACAGCTGCAACAATCACTTGAGCCAATCTTATCAATGGACTTCCACCCGGTTTCATTTTCCTATAAAGGGGTGAGCCCAAAAGAAAGGCTATGATAGATAAAACCATGGCCATGGCTGGGATCCCAAGCCCCCAACCCCAGCCCACATTTTCTTGGACATAAACCACCACAGTCAAGGCAGTCAGCGTGGCTATTCCCATGCTGAAATAGTACCAATTGAAGAAATTCCACTTCCCAGACCGAGCAGTGCTTGATTTGTCCATGTCAAATTGGTCAGCAGCAAATGTTACAACACAAGGCCTAATGCCACCGGTGCCGAGAGATGTGAGGAGAAGAGAAATGTACAATATCCACAGCTGGAATGCTGAGGCTTCTTGGCAGTTTTGTTGAGTTGGACATGGCGGCGGACGAAGCGACGGTAGCACTGCCGATATGGTGATGCTAACCAAGCCCTGCAACAAGATACAAGGCAGCGGGCTCATCAAATCTGCTAATTAAGTTGATTGCAAAAGATCCTACTCATGTTCTGTCTATCGTTGCAAATAGTGGTGTAAATGAGTCAGTTATTTGTGATATATTTGAACTTGACTCAATAATTATTTGAGTTTAACTCGTTTATTTTCGAGCCAAATTTAAGCTTGAACTATTCGTAATGAACCGAACCGAGTTTAAATATCTTTATTCTTAACTCGATTACTTTATTGAATCAAATTCAAGCTTAAAAAACAAAGTTAAATTAAGTTTGAAACGAACTATAAATTTCAAAATTTTAGATCGAGTTAAACTCGAATCAAATATTGAATCATATCAATTCGATAGTACCCTAATAGCAAACTATTTGACACTTAAGGAAAAAGAGTGAAGAAGAGACCAGTTCATAAATAATGGAACCAATAGTGATGGTCCAAAAGCGACCAGCGAAGGAATCGGCAATCAAGCACCAATGAGCGGAGTAAAGTTGGCTGTTCCACCGAAGTTGGTGAGGGTGTTGGAGGCTTGAACCAGCGGCATGTTGAGTTCCTGAGTCAGGTATGTTATCATGTTGCTATGGAATCCACTGGAAGCAAACCTATCACATATTTCATTCGCTGTCAAAACAAAATTCCAACTCTGTTAACGTTGTCGTTGATCTTTTAAATTTTTAATACAATGTTTCATTTCATGCACGACTTAACAATCAAATATATAAATTGTGGGATTTCCTCTTCCCACAAGAAGCCACGTCGCCAGCCCACTTTTTGTCATCACCTACCGTACCGTGCTTTTTTCTGTGTATGCTTTTGTTAGGGTAAATTGGGAACTGCATATTTTTTTGTTTCACCCTCTCACATCTCACTTACTGTTCAACCCACCTTCCGTACCCAAGCCTCTGTGTTAACAATTCTTCACTATACTTCTTTTGCTTTTTTGATATCTACTTTGATGTAATATTATTTATTTTGAATGTTGGATATTCCTTTGTTAGCATTTGTTTTTTGTTAAATGATCTGCTCAATCCAATTCCAAACATAGTCGGATTATTCAAGTATCTTATGTATTCAAAAGGTAGGCTTTTAAATATTCATCATCCAAATTAAATTTTTCGAAGGTGTTTGCTCATGCTTGTATATGTTTAAAGAATGAGAAAAGAAAAATTATATTGAGGTTTTTTTTAATGTATGTCAATGCATTTGTGTTAATTTAATGGTTACAAATGTTTCAGTCCATTTCAAAGACAAATAAAAAAGGCAAGAATAAAGGTTGAAATATTGTTTATTGGGTTAAAGTATGGTAATTATAATGAAGATGACAATTCTTACGTAATTATGATTATTTCTTTTTATAACCATTAAACTTTGATTCATTTCTTTTAAGTACATGTTAAACCAGCTCAACAACAATATAAGAATAATCAGAGTGCATAATGATAGTGCCTCTTCAAATTTTACAAATTTTACACTGTCTCATGACATTGACTTAGAATTAAATTTCTTCATTAGTTTAGAAGCCTAAACAACTTGTGATATGAAAGCTAATTCACCACATTTTAAATGCACAATGACAAACAAATGTGCAAACGTCCGGCATATTGGTAATGTTTTTAAAGTTTAAATGCTTTAATGCATTCTGTTTATTTATTCTTTTCTTTTTTTTCTCGACTCTAGCATGTTCTTAAAAATTTCTATAAAAAATGTTTGCCAAAAACTTAGCTAAAGTTGCATTATCTTGCCAGATAGTGAACAATCGTGACCAGTTCGTTACGTATATACTAATACAGCAAATTATTTTCTACTGATTAAAAACAATTAATGAATGATAATCATATTATGATTGATGTAACAAATTATTTTTTACAATTTATCTTTTCCGCTCTCAAAGCTTTAGAATTTTTAAGAACATTTAACTTTCCGTTCTTGTTGTTTAACAAAAAAAAACATGTTTAAACTAAATTTTTATTTCTTTTTCTCTGCCTTGCTCTTAGGTTTTGGATAAGTTGTCAAACAGTATTTCTTACTCAAGCCTCTCAACTTCTGTGAAGAATTATGCTTAATATATTTCAAAGCATGTTGAGTTAGAAAAATAAGTCAGAACTGATGCTTAAGACCCGAATTGATGCCCAAAACCCGCAGCAAAGCACGGGCATGCATTCCAGTGGCTACAAAGATTACTGATGCCTGAATGAACTGCTGGTTTTCGAAATTTAGGCTGAATAGGATTAGGAGTATAATCGAGTAAAGATGATTTAGTATCGTATTCAAACTCAACTCAATTTGAAAAGTCGAAATTCGAACTTAACTCGAAAATAAACGAATCGAACTTGAATAGTTTATGAGTATTTTAACTCGTTTACACCCCTAACCAAGATCACAAAAACACAGACAAAAACATTATATTAATGCAAAACTCACCGAGAATGAATGGCATTGTTTTGATGCCTCCAAGCTTCTTGTTCTCCTCCTCTTGTTTCCCATTTTCCTCAACCATCTTCTGGTTAGCAAAATCCATCTCGCCAGGTTTCATGTCCATGGCCTATAGCCTGCGGCTAGCAAGATCTGCCATGGGCCATATATATAAGCTGCTGGCTTGCAGAAACAATAGTGCAAGTGGAACTGTGGAACTACCGATGAGAGGTGTCAGAGTAGGGCCACGCACTTGACTTCATTGTCTTAGCCGACGTCTGATCTTATGTCATAATCTTTGAGCTTTTCTTGCACTGGAGACTGTCTTTATTGCTATAAATTTTGTAACAGAAGCACATGTCCAATATAATAATTAGAAGTTGCTTAAGATATTGTTAATTTATTTATAACCTTTTTTTTTAGAATAATTAGTTTTTTCTTCTCTTTTTATACTACAATTAAAAGAATTTTCTTTAAAGAAAGCACGATGGGAAAACTCTAAATGGTAACTTGTGAGTTTTTCACCAAAAAGAAAGAAAAACTTGTGAGAAAAGAAATTGCTAAGTTTCATCTATTTAATATAGTAAGTATATCAATATTTAACAAATTTTTAAAAATGAAATTCATGAAATTTTAAATTAAAAACAAGAAAATAAAATTTAAAATTTCTTCTAATAAAACATGCATATATACATATATTTTTTGACTTAGATAAAGATATAATCTTTTTTTAATAATACAAGTTTAAATTTTACTTTGTTTCTATTTTTTTTTGAATAATTTCAATGAAATACTGGTTACCTTGACATGGTACATTCCCCTTTTTTTGGTATAATGAAAACTTTTAAAAGAGAAATATAAGTGATGAGATTTAAACTGTAAATTTATAATTTTTTTTTTATTTTCAAGATGATGATATAATAATTTGAACATATACTCCAAAATATGTACTTAAAATTTTACTTCTAGAATATTTTTCATAAAAATGGACTTTTTTTTAAAGAATTTTTTTATCTTACCAACTAAGGGAAATGGACACTAACTCCCTTCGGTTTTAAAATACAAAATTTTCTCCTTTGATTATTCTTAAATTCAAAAATCATAAATCATAAACCTTAAATTCTAAAATCATAAACTATTAACTTAAAACCCTAAACTCTGAACCTTAAAACACTAAATTTTAAACCTTAAACTCTAGTCAAAAAGGAAAAATTGGCATTTTAAAACTCAAATGAGTTAGTGTCCTTTTGATACTAATTATGTATTTTACCCTACCAATCAAACTAACTTTTTGTGAGTAACATAATGTTTAATTCTAATTTTTTTTTTTGATGGGAAAAGAAAACTTTCATAGATATGAAACGATTACATCAAGTGAATCAAATCATTAGGTGGATAGACAAACCAGAGAAATGGACAGCATCTCTCTCTTGTTTTCCTGGCAACCCAACCGGCCAGAGCTAACCGGCAACTTTGAAAAATTGCAAAAGGAAAACGACAATACAATATGTTTGACTTTTTTAATGGCATATCAATTACTCGGGTTGATAGTAGCACATAGGCCTAGGAGCCATGTGATCAGCGATTGCATCCGTGAATGTGTAGGAATATATAATTGCCAAATCTGAATCATTTCACAGTGCTGGAAAAACCAAACTGCTTGCTTACGTCTCTTTGTTCATATGCCATTTGTAAGGCAAGTATATGTTACATTTCTCTTTCTCTTTTATCTTTTTTCCATGCCTCTTCTTAACTTTTTTTTTTTTATACAAATTTTTGAAATGAAAAAGATTTGAACGAAAATCATTTGAAAAGATATGTTTGTACAAGAATAAAAAAAAATACATTGATTAGTAATGACTGAAGAAATAAAATTCATGTTAACCAGTGGCTGATTTTGACAATAATTTTTGAGGGGGTCAATTAAAAATTGAAAATGTATACATATTTTTTGATTTGAGCATCATTAATGTATTTTTCTAACATAAAACATATAGGTAAGTAATATATTAATAAAAAATAATAAGTTTTATTAATTTATAAAGAAAAGTATAATAATTTGACGTCATGCAATATAAATATCAAAATCTAGTGAGATTAAAATTGAAAATGATTACTAAGACATAGATGATTTTCAACACGTAATAAGAATCAAATAATATATATTGACTTGGAGGTTATTTTGCCCCCCCTTTTTTTTTAATTGATTGTTTTTTACTTTTCAAGATTTATCATGTTTTTACTTTTTACTCAATGGATTTAAAACACATTTAATTGCCGAGTCTCAATGCTCTTAACTTCATAAAAACTGGCTAACCCACTGTATAATAGAAATTAAAATATAATCATTTTAAAATTTTAACATTACCTAAGCATATAATGATAAGATTTTCCAAACATATATTTAAAAAATAAAATTACGAACAAAGATTTATAATTTTGTTATTCTTACTTTAAAGGGATGGCTGGCAAGTCCCAAAACAAACATATATTTAAAAAATAAAATTACGAACAAAGATTTATAATTTTGTTATTCTTACTTTAAAGGGATGGCTGGCAAGTCCCAAAACAACTAGAGCTGCAAGCAAAAGTATAAAATAAATTGAAAAAAATTAAAATATAAAAGAAGTTATAATCGGTGGGTAGAAAAAATATTATAGGTTTTCTTGCTTTTTTTAATTGTGATAAGAAAACTAAAATTTATAAAGTTATAATTGGGTTTTTTAAATTCAAATGATTGATTTAATAATTATAATAAATCAATTAATTTCAATGATAGATGAATAAAATAAATATATATTATTGTGTTTTTATTTTTAATTTTTAATTTGGGGGGGCCATTTTAAGTTTAGCTATGCCATCCACCTCTGACTAGAGCTGGTTACAGGCCGGACCGGGCCGATTCTAGGCCGGTTTTCACCAGTTCGGCCCTAACCAAACAAGAACCGGTCTGAACCGGTAGGAAACCGGTCCGAATGTTATTTAAGAGGCGAACCGGCCCGGTTTGTTGGACCGGTTCGGTCCAGTTTTTTTTTTTTCATTTAAAATTTTTATTTTTTAAAATTTATATTAATTTATTTTAATATATATTAATATATTTTAATAATTTAATCTAATAAATTTATTTTTATAATAAATAATGTTAATAGTTTAATTTAACAATAATTTAATATAAAGTTATATTATAATTTATTTAATTAACGTAACAATAATGTAAAAATAAACTACTATAAAATTATCTAATAAAATTATTTTTATAATAAAATAAAGTTATATTATGAATATAATATTATAATAAAGTTATTATGATAAAATGATATTTGATTCAAAATACAAATAATGATATTATGAATATTATTATTATATTCATTTTGCAATATCATTTTGCATATCTTTATTTATATTCATTTATTATATTCATTTTGCATTTAAAATAATTTATTATATTTGAAATATCATTTACTTAATATTTATTCATTTATTTAATATGTTTTTAAAATATTAATTCATTTTGTATTTTAAATATTTATTTATTTTAAACATATATAAGTATAACATTAATTAATTTGGTATGTAATAACAACAACAACAACAAAGGAGAAAAAGGAGAGAGTAGGAGACCAAAGATTTTTTATGTGGAAAACCCCTTCAAAAGTTAGAAGGATAAAAACCACGGGACCGTAGTCCATAAAAATATTCACTATGACTAAACTTATTTACAATTTTACATACAATTTACAAAAAAAAAAGATTATTCTCTACTCTTCATAATTTATACAGATTGCCTTGAAAATTTCTTCCTCCTCTTCTGAATTATTATCGAATTCATTGGCCATTCCAAGTTCGACATTACGCGATTCCGCATTAAACCAATCTTTAAGGCATGTTAACATGCACAATGAATCCGGATTAAGAGTGGTTCGATGGTCTCCAATAATTCTTCCACACGTCAAGAATGCGGATTCCGAAGCAACAGAAGAAACTTGCACCGCAAAAACATCTCGAGCCATGGAAGCTAAAACTGGAAATTGTTTTTGGTTTTCTTTCCACCATTGGAGAAGATCAAAGTTTTCATCTACAGAAAAATCTTGACTTAAGAAAAATCCTAGCTCATTGAAGCTAGAACTTCTTCGAGTTGTTGATCCCGATCCCGATCCGCTCGCTTTTCCTTTTAGCTTCATTCTCTTCTTTTTTGCTTCCTTAATTGCGTTTAAAATTCCTTTTCCTTTTTTGCTACTTTCGGTTTCTTCATATGAATTTTCTTCTCCTCGATTAAAGTTGAATTGCTCCCTTTCTGTTTCATAAACATTAAACAATTCTCGAAAAAGATTGTTAATTGAGGATTTTTAATCCTCAATAGAATCAAGACCAAGAAATTCTTTATAACAATCAAAAAAAATTTCTATATTTACCTCACCTTGACTAGGATCTAGTAAAGTTGTAATACAATAAATAGGAGGAATTATTTCCCAATATTTTTTAAAATTTTTCCTCCATATCATATACAAAAGAACTTAAAGTTTCATGATTCCTAAATTTTACAAATTTGTCAAACATTGTGTAGATAATAGGAACAAAATATGGTGTAGTTGGATAAAATTGAGTTGAAAATCTTTCGGTTGCATCTTTAAAAGTAGATAATAAATCAACACAATATTCAATAAAAGTCCAATCTTCTTCAAAAAGTACAAAATGTGTGCTACTTGTATAATTGTTATAAAAAGGAGTAACAAATTCTTTATAAGGTAAAATAGAAGAAAGCAAACGATGAAGTGAATTCCATCTTGTTTCCACGGGAAATGGAAACGCTTTAACAGGTATATTATTTGTTATACAAATTTGCTTCCATTCACGTTTATTACTTGGTGTGCGAATCCATTTTGCTAAAATTTTAATTTTATCAATTGGACCTATGCCACTACCAATACCACTAGAACTAAAACCACTTTGAACACATAAATTTATAATATGACATGCACATCTTGCATGAAAAAATATGCCTTGCATAATAGGGTTTAAACTTTTAATTAAATGAGGAATAGTTGCAGTATTACTCAAAGCATTATCAAAAGTAATAGCAAAAACTTTATTATTTTCTAGTCCATATAATTTACAAACTTTAGTAATATATTTATGAATAGTATATGAATTATGTGCTTCTTCTATTACATCTAAAGATAAAATTCGTTTTTGCACGGACCAATCTTTATCTATCCAATGACAAGTTATAACAAGATAACTTATACCATTAGTACTAGTCCATATATCAATAGTTAAACTAACCCTAGATGAAATATTACTAAGTTTATCAATTAAAGCTTGTCTATATTCTTTAAACATATCCATGCAATCTCTTTTTAATGTATGTCTAGAAATAAATTTATATGCGGGTTGTAAATAGTTACAAACAAATTCTAAATATCCTGTTTTTTCACAAATTGTGAATGGTTGTTCAGTCCTAACTACAAATCTAACTAAACCACGTCTAGCTTGAACATTATCAAAAATAAAATTTTTTCCACCATCATGTGTATTAATTTGAGATTGTTTACCTTCTAAAATTTCATTTTTTTTGGCATCAGGATTGATTTTATGTAAAGTAATTAAATGTCTTTTATACGTACCTGTACCGCCACCACCTCCACCGGAGTTATAAGAGTAAACGCCTTGACACAATTTACAGATAGCACAATATTTATTCGTCTTACCTTCTTTTGCTACAATATCGAAATACTCTCATACCCTGCTCGTTTTTTTTTTACTAAACTTCGGCCTTGATGATGTAGCAGCAGTGGTGGCAGCTGATGATTGTGTTTGAGCATGACCTCCTCCACGTGACCACGACCAACTGATGGCGCCGCCAAATGAAGCTCCTCCTCCGGATGAATATCGGGTTTAATTTCATTAAATGATTCATCACCCAAATTAGGAATTTCAGTGGAACCAAAAGGTCAAGAAACAGAGCATGAACAACGAAAGAAATTTGACATTTTTATATTTTTTTTGAAAATGAATATATGTTAAGAATTAAAAAAAATAGATGTATGATATATTTTTTTTTGAAAATGAATATATGTTAAGAATTAAAAAAAATAGATGTATGATATATATATATATATATATATATATTTATATATATAAAAAATATATTGGAATTTGGAAATTGAAACTTGAAAATTAAAAGTAAAATTTGCAAAATTATAAAATAAAAAGAAAATGAAATTTAGAAAGAAAATGATGAGATTATAAATTTGGAATAAGGGATATATATAACATATTAGAATTTGAAAATTAAAAGTAAAATTTGTAAAATTATAAAATAAAAAGAAAAATGAAATTTAGAAAGGAAATGATGATATTATAAATTTGAAATAAGGGAATTTAAGTGAATTTGAGAGAGTTTGAGTGAATATTGAGAGAGTATGTGAGTGAAGAGAATAAGAGTAAATGAATATAGATAGTAGATTTGAGAGAAAATATAGAAGAAATGTAAAGAAAAATAGAAGATAGAATAGAGGTATTTATAGAAAAAAATTAGAATAAAAAAATTTAAAAAAAAATTACAAAAAATAGATTGATGGGCAACGGCCTCGAAGAGAGGCAAGTCACTCTGTGACTTGCCTCTCTGCAACAAGGTTGCCACTGCGCGCCTTGATTTTATTTTTTTTTATTTTTTTTTGAACCGGACCGGGACCGGACGGTCCCGATCCTTAATGGGCCGAGCCCTTAGTGGGCCCGGTTCCAATTATTTAAAACCGGCCCAGCCCGATAACATACCGGGCTGGCCCGATTTCGAACCCATACAGTACCGGTTGGGATATTGGGCCAGATTGGCCCGATCCGGTTGCGAACCAGGTCGGGCCAATCCGGCCCAATAAGCAGCTCTACCTCTGACTAGGGGACTGTAAAAGTTTTGGGGTGCCTCCTCTAGTTTCTATTACGGTCCGCCCCTGATGCTAACAATTTAACGTAATTTATATATTAATTTATGTAATTTATTTTATTATTAAAATAAAAATTTTGACGAAAATGATAACGATATAAGTTTTTAGAGAAGATGTGGAAAAAGATTCCTCATACCTATTGATAATTTCTGTTTGTAACGTTACTTAAATAGTATAGGATTGATATTATGAATTAGCCTTATTTTGTCATTTCGAAATTAGTTTGAAGGGCCTAAATTCTGCTACCTCTGTGGTCTGAAAGACTAGGCAGATCATATCAGATTTTGTTTTGCCCAGTTAATAAATTAATTGGCTCTCGTCCCGCTAGAATTAGATTTGGTCATGAGTCAAGTTCGAATCGAGTTTAAGCAATGCATTAAAGAATTGAAAGTAAGTTTAAATTTCGTTTGATCTAATTTTCGGTTCTAATTTTTTGTCAAAATTGTTTTTACATAAATTGAATTAACCCAAACCATCCAAATACGATTTATTTTTTAAAAAATTTATAATATAATATAATATAATATAATATAATATAATATAATATAATATAATATAACACATAATAAGTAATAATTATGACATAATAAATTCAAATAAATTATTACAAAAAATTTTACGAAGCATGAAAATTGAAATTAAAGTTTTTTTTAAAAAAAAAACAAACTCAAATTAAATGATAGAAAAAAAAGTAATTAAAAATGCATTAGTGTAAAAAAATTGTTAAAAATTATTAGTTAGAGAGTCGGCCAAGCAAGGTCGAGCTTGGATTTAAATGGTAAATCCAAGTTCAGCCTATTTTAAATCCAACTTCAGCTTATTTTTCAACGGGTCTCAATTTTTAAATTTAAACTTATGTTAATAGGTTTAATATATTTGTTCATACTTATCCAAAAAAATAAACGAGTTTTTGAATTTAGGTGGATAGCTTGTTTTTAGATACTATGAATAATTTATTTGATTTGGTAACAAAAAATTTCTTTGATTTGCTTGATTGTTTTATGATTTTATGTTCTTTTAAGAAAGTACACATAAGATTATTGTCTACTGTTTGGACTAGTTGTCCCGACGAAATAATAGATCTTTGTACTTTCGTTGGTTTTTTGAGTGCTTAATGTGAGCAAGAATTTTTTATGCTGAGGAGTTTTAAATGCAACCTAAAAACTCATCCACACAATATATTTTAATTTTTTTTTGTGTAATCACAATATCATCGTCCATTTTACAGTCTGAGATTATAATCTTATTCGAATCGAAAGTGATAAATGGTAAAATCCTTCAACAGTGTTCTAATACAAAAATGTCCCTAAAAAAATTATGATTTTATCACTTTTTTTTTATCAATTGAAGAGAAATGATGGATTTATTATAAATCATGGCACTAAAACCTATTTTCTTTGTATATATATTTTGGAAATTACTAAGTTTTTAAATATTTAGAAAATAATTCTGATTTTATGCGATAATCTGCTTTATGAACTCTTGTAAATATCTGCATGATTTGATTTATTGATTTGAACTTCGAATTATGAAATTTTATGTTTTGAGACACTGACATCCTATCATCTTGCAGTATCTAGAGTATTGTACATTTTGGATCCGACAGTATCTGGCTATGGTGTGACCTTCGGGGCCTACAGTATCTGGCTGCAATATGACCTTCAGGGCCTGCAGTATTTGGCCATAGTGTGACCTTCGGGGCCTATAGTATCTGACTATAGTGTAACCTTCGGGGCTTACAGTATCTGTATCTAATATGTATTCTGCGCGTTATGTTGCTGTGTGATTTGATCCAGTTCGCAGCGATCACAGATGACACCTGATCAGTGTTCACGTAGACCACTTGAACTATGGCCATATGTCTATATGTTATTATCCTTATGGGATATCTTTGTTGCTTGATGTATACCGAGTTATTGCCATGTCTCCACTATCAGTTATTTTATGGTTTTTGTATGATTTATGAACTTCTGATATTTAAACTCTGAACTCTGAAATGACTTTCTGAATTTAGTATGATTTCTGAACTTTTGATATCTGGATTCCGAATTTGAAATTTTTTGATATTGATATATATGATTTGATTTGAAATACGACATAATTTTGAAGTTGACTGTTTTACATATCTGCATAGCATGGTTTTATTAATTGAAATTCTGTTATACTATTTGATTTACATCTGATTTTCAGAATACATGAATTCCTTTTCTGAGGAAATTCTCTGTTTTAGAAATATCTCTTATGTTTTAGAACTTATTAATCATTTTCAGATACTTGCTTATAGTTTATGGTATCTGTCTCTTTATGTGTATTTCTTACTGGGCTTTCCAAAAAGCTCACCCCCCTCTACACCTTAACATGCAGTAAGAGCTTGTATGAGGGGTTTTACACGTCCTTCGAGGTTTTTGTCTTCCTTTAAAGGTATGTGATGTACAATATTCCCTTTTATATTCAAACTTGTAATTTCAGTACTTTTATAGTATGTGATGTAATTAAAGGAAGTATAAGATATACTTATGGTTTATAATAATGCATACAACTTTGGCAGAGATATATTTAGTCAAGTAGGATGATTCGAAATTATAAATGCATGCTTAGTGAGAGAATTTGACTGGGACCTAAGGTAATTAAAGGATATTAACTTTGCTAATATAAAGTTAGCTTAAGAATTGATTAGTGACACTACGTACAGTCCAACCAACTGTAAGAAAAAGAAAAAAGTTAGTCTAGATTTTGGTAAAAAGGGATGTTACAAAAGCACATGTTGATAGTCCACCAGAAGTTACTCTTATTAACTGCTTATAATCGTATAGCAAGTCTTTCAGTTCTATAGTTGTTGTGCCCTGAATGGAGCACTCGCTGATAAATCGTTGCCCTAGGCACTTGCTCTTCAGTCCGTTAGCTCTAGGGTCCAAGCAGAAGGTGCAAGGACCGATATGGTTTTTGGTTGTTCCCATTTAATTAACCGTTGAAAAGACAACTTCATAGTCCACCTGAAGCAACTTCTATTAACTACTTATATAGCAAGTTCTTTTAGTTCTATAGTTGTGTCTTGAATGCATCACTTACCGAAAACTTGTAGCCATGGGTGCCAGCTCTTCAGCCCTCAATTTCGGCAAAACCGGATTGGTATATCCTCAACAATCAAACATCCAGGAAAGAGCGCAGCCCCTTCCTTTGCTTGACTTCAATTTTCGATTGTCATGTCTTAACTGCAAAATTTTCCTATTTTTATTGCAAAAGAGAAAGAGCTGTTAACTATGGTTAGTTTTGTTTGTTGCTTGGGCATTCATTGAAGTTTGAATTAAAGGCAAGTGTCTTTGCACTTCAGGCAAAAGCCTTTATTAACATTATTTACTACATTCATCCATCATGTTTTGACTATACGTTGCATTTCTAGCAAATTCTAAGCCGTTTCATTTCTAGCAAGCTCTACTTCATTTTCTGCAATCTTGTTTTCATGGAATTCACCATCTGCTTCCTCGACCTTTTCCAATGGCTTGTAAGAATAAAACCAAGCACAGATTATGTAGTAAATCAGATTCACAACTTGGATTCCACTCACAAGCCAATAGTAATACTCCAATCTTCCCCTGTTGAGATTCCTGTCAGGCAACCAATTCCTGTTTTCTCCACTGTATTTATGAACCAGTGAAACCAGCAGTGTGCCAATGTAGTTTCCTACTGATATTGCTATCCAATACAGTGCTAAAGCTGTGCTTCTCATGCTTGCCGGTGACTGATCATAGAGGAATTCCAAGTGTCCAACCGACATGAAAACTTCTGCTACCCCATGGAGGCAAAACTGAGGCACCAACCAAAACACACTGATGGGAACTATGGCTTTCGGATCATCCAGCAACTTGTAATTGGCTGCCACAGATTTCCTTTTCATCTCAACAAATGAAGCAACCATTGTAGCTAGAATGTTGACTGCGAAACCAATGCCCATTCTCTGCAAACAGGTTACCCCCGAGGGGTTTCCGGTGAACCGTCTGGCGAGTGGAACAAAGAGGCGTTCGTATAGAACTAGTCCAGAGAGCATGGTTAGGATGCCGAAGATGGACAAGCTTGCTGGTGGGATTTCGAAGGAGTGGGATAAGTGACGGTCCATGGTTCGAGCTTGTTGGATGGTGAAGCTGTGCTGGTGTGAAGATGAGGTTACTAGTAAAATCCCAGCAGCCCAGATTGGCAACATTCGGATTATTGTCTTCAGTTCTTCAACTCTATGGACTGTTGCTAGCCGCCATAGATTTGGTGGGTTAGAACTTGTTGCCTCACTTTCTGTCACTATTGCGGCTTTGTCAAACCATCTGTAAGCAGAAATTGAAGAAGCAATCTAAGCATTCAAATATGTTAAATATCGTTTGACACTATTAGTTTTCATTTTTATCATGATGTTTTCGATTTTTTTGAGAGAACATTGTTTCAACGGTAAAGATTATTCTTTTGTGATTTAAAGGTCACAGTTCAAGTGTAAAAAGGATTCTCTATTAATGCAAAGAGAAGGTTGCATTTTTCTATATTTTTGAATAAAAAAGCAGAAGCTTACTTGTACTGATCTGTATGAACAAGCCTTCCAAGGACAGAAATTGCAGCATCAAGCTCTTTGTTCTGATACAAGAGATTGGGGTCTTCTGGTGCAATTTCCTTTCTTTTCTTCACAGCTGCAACAATCACTTGAGCCAATCTTATCAATGGACTTCCACCTGGTTTCATTTTCCTATAAAGGGGTGAACCCAAAAGAAAGGCTATGATAGATAAAACCATGGCTATGGCTGGGATCCCAAGCCCCCAACCCCAGCCCACATTTTCTTGGACATAAACCACCACAGTCAAGGCAGTCAGCGTGGCTATTCCCATGCTGAAATAGTACCAATTGAAGAAATTCCACTTCCCAGACCGAGCAGTGCTTGATTTGTCCATGTCAAATTGGTCAGCAGCAAATGTTACAACGCAAGGCCTAATGCCACCGGTGCCGAAAGATGTGAGGAGAAGAGAAATGTACAATATCCACAGCTGGAATGCTGAGGCTTCCTGGCAGTTTTGTCGAGCTGGGCACGGCGGCGGACGAAGCAACGGTAGCACTGCCGATATGGTGATGCTAACCAAGCCCTGCAACAATATACAAGGCAGCGGGTTCATCAAAACTGCTAATTAAGTTGATTGCAAAAGATCCTACTCATGTTCTATCTATCGTTGCAAATAGCGGTGTAAATAAGTCAATATTATTTGTGATGTATTTGAACTTGATTCGATGATTATTTGAGTTTAATTCATTTATTTCCGAGCTAAATTTAAATTCGAGTTACTCATAATAAACCGAACCGAGTTTAAGTATCTTTATTTTCAGCTCGATTATTTTGTTGAATCAAATTCGAACTTCGAAAACAAAAATAAATTGAGTTTAAAAAAAATTATAAATTTCAAAATTTTGAATCGAGCTAAGCTCGAATCAAATGTTGAATCATATCAATTCGATAATACCCTAAAAGCAAACTATTTGGCACTTAAGGAAAAAGAGTGAAGAAGAGACCAGTTCATAAATAATGGAACCAACAGTGATGGTCCAAAAGCGACCAGCGAAGGAATCGGCAATCAAAGCACCAATGAGCGGAGTAAAGTTGGCTGTTCCACCGAAGTTGGTGAGGGTGTTGGAGGCTTGAACCAGCGGCATGTTCAGTTCCTGAGTCAGGTATGTTATCATGTTGCTATGGAATCCACTGGAAGCAAACCTATCACATATTTCATTCGCTGTCAAAACAAAATTCCAACTCTGTTAACGTTGTCGTTGATCTTTTCATACAATGTTTCATTTCATGCACGACTTAACAATGGCTACAAAGATTACTGCGGCCTGAATGAACTGCTGGTTTTCGAAATTTAGGCTGAATAGGATTAGGAGTGTAATCGAGTAGATGATTTAGTATCGTATTCGAACTCAGTTCAATTCGAACAATCGAAATTTGAAGTTCAATTCAAACTTAACTTGAAAATAAATGAATCGAACTTAAATAGCTCATGAGTACTTTGACTTGTTTGCACCTCTAATCACAACCACAAAAATACAGACAAAAACATTATATTAATGCAAAACTCACCGAGAATGAATGGCATTGTTTTGATGCCTCCAAGCTTCTTGTTCTCCTCCTCTTGTTTCCCATCTTCCTCAACCATCTTCTGGTTAGAAAAATCCATCTCGCCAGGTTTCATGTCCATGGCCTATAGCCTGCGGCTAGCAAGATCTGCCATGGGCCACATATATAAGCTGCTGGCTTACAGAAACGATAGCGCAAGTGGAAGTGTGGAACTATCGATGAGAGGTGTCAGAGTAGGGCCACGCACTTGACTTCGTTGTCTTAGCTGACGTCTGATCTTATGTCATAATCTTTGAGCTTTTCTTGAAATGGAGATTGTCTTTATTGCAATAAATTTTGTAACAGAAGCACATGTCCAATATCATAATTAGAAGTTGCTTAAGATATTGTTAATTTATGTATGACCTTTTTTTTTAGAATAATTAGTTTTTTCTTCTCTTTTAATACTACAATTAAAAGAATTTTCTTTAAAGAAAGCACAATGGGAAAACTCAAAATGGTAACTTGTGAGTTTTTCACAAAAAAAAAAAACTTGTGAGCAAAAGAAATTTCTAGGTTTCATCTATTTAATATAGTATGAATATCAATATTTAACAAATTTTTTAAAATGAAATTCATGAAATTTTAAATTAAAAACAAGAAAATAAAATTTAAAATTTCTTCTAATAAAACATGCATATATACATATATTTTTTTACTTAGATAAAGATATAATCTTTTTTTAATAATACAAGTTTAAATTTTACTTTGTTTCTATTTTTTTGAATAATTTCAATGAAATACTGGTTACCTTGACATGGTACATTCCGGTTTTTTTGGTATAATGAAAACTTTTAAAAGAGAATATAAGTGATGAGATTTAAACAGTAAACTTGTAAAATTTTTTCCTATTTTCAAGATGATGATATAATAATTTGAACTTATACTCCAAATTATGTACTTAAAATTTTACTTCTAGAATATTTTTCATAAAAATGGACTTTTTTTTAAAGAATTTTTATCTTACCAACTAAGAGAAAAGGATATTAACTCCCCTTCGGTTTCAATATACAAAATTTTCTCCTTCGACTATTCTTAAATTTAAAAATCATAAATCATAAATCTTAAATCCTAAAATCATAAACCATTAATTCTAAACTCTGAACTTTAAAACCCTAAATTTTAAACCTTAAACTCTAATAAAAAAAAAATTGGCATTTTGAAACTCAAAAGAGTTAGTATCCTTTTGATACTAACATAAAAAGTATATGTACTTTACCCTACCTATCAAACTAACTTTTTGTGTAACCAGAAAAAAAAAACTAACTTTTTGTAAGTAACACAATGTTTAATTCTAAATTTTTTTTTATCGAAAAAAAAAACTTTCATAGATAGGAAACGACTACATCAAGTGAAGCAAATCATTAGGTGGATAGACAAACCAAAGAAATGGACAGCATCTCTCTCTTGTTTTTCTGGCAACCCAACCAGCCAGAGCTAACCGGCAACTTTGAAAAGTTGCAAAAGGAAAACGACAATACAATATGTTTGATTTTTGTTAATGGCATATCAATTGCTCCGGTTGATAATAGCACATAGGCCTAGAAGCCATGTGGTCCGCTGTTGCATCCGTGAATGTGTAGGAATATAATAGCCAAATCAATATCATTTCACAGTGCTGGAAAAACTAAACTGCTTGCTGACGTCTCTTTGTTCATTTGCCATTTGTAAGGCAAGTATATGTTACATTTCTCTTTCTCTTTTATCTTTTTTCCATGCCTCTTCTTAACTTTTTTTTTTTTAATACAAATTTTTGAAATGAAAAAGATTTGAATGAAAATCATTTGAAAAGATATGATTGTACAAGAAAAAAAAATACATCGAAGGGCTGTAAACGAACTGAACATGAACGAACGAATTGATGTCTCTGTTCGTTCGTTTGTTTTTTACTGCTGTTCGTGTTCGTTAAGGAGTGTGTTCGTATTCGTTCGTTTGTCTGGTAGGGATTGTTCATTAATGTTCGTGAACATGAAAACGAACGTGTTCGCGAACATTTAAACGAACGCATTTGCGAATACATGTTCATGAACAAGTATTCATGAGTGTTGAGAAAAATATCCCTCAAACCAAACACCCAAAAAAATGGAAGAAAACACAAATAAATACAATAATTTTTAATGTGGTTTGGCCCAACCAAATTGGCCTATAATCACCCAATTAAACTAATACCTAATCAAATAATTACAACTGAACAATTTTTAGAAGAGAAAAATTGTAAACTCCTTACAAGCCTAGAAAAATTGTAAACTCCTTACAAAGCCTAACTATGCAATTTTTAGAGAGAAAAATTGCGAACTCCTAATTAACCAAAGCATGCAATTTTTAGAAAGATAAATTGCAAACTCCTAACAAAGATCCCAAAATGTGACACCCTCGTCACTATACATTAACATCTAACTTTTTCTTTCACATACTACTTGATTAGGCTCGTTCGTCAATGTCATTCCTTCTTCTTCTGATTATTGGTATTAATTAGCTCATCATAAATATCTCAAATTCAAGTGAAGCATAATTATTATATTTATATATATCATTCCAAAGCACAGGATCTTACATAACCTATTTCCCCAAACAACTAATATACATTACCATAGTACTGTACTGTACAATAGTTGAAATACAAAACGATTAAGTATACCTTTAGAAATTATAGGGAAGCGTATCTCGAAGGTACACTATAATATCCCAAAATTAAGCTCCTCTATCTGGAGCGGAATTCACTTTAAGTAATCTGTATGGAAAAATGATTGCAAAGGGGTGAGTTTACGCTCAGTAAGAAATATATATAAAAGAGCGTACTATGTCACTATATGCTGGTTTCCTACTTGGCTCTATAATGTCATGTGAAAACCATTATAAAGCATATATCATGTACTTTCTTCAAATATCATATACAAGTAAAATCAAGTAATGTAAATACTTTTTATTTCTTTATTCTTTTGAAATCACATATTCAATCACTTTCACATATCTTAAATTTCGTGAAATCATATGTACAGATATCTTTCAAATAACATGGAGACTATTAACATTTCAACGGAATCATGCACTAGATGAGTGGAGTACCCCCGTAGGGGCCAGGAATCCTCCCCTAGCCAAGCATATAGCAGAGACAATTGGCCAAATGTCGATGGGCCACGATGAACACTAGTCAGGTGACATCTGTGGCACTGAGGACCGGACTAGGGCTCCTCAGTCAAGTACATATACAGATAGTGCATAATCATCAAGTAATTCATAGTCTCAAAACATTTGTCATATAGCTTTTTGCAATGACAATTATACTTTTCTGAATAGACCTTAAAACTTCTTCTTTTCGAATGGAGCATTCGACTGGTTTTGAAGAGTAGTCGGCTGCTAACACATAACTTGATTTATCGAAATTATTTTCTTTTAAAATTTCGATATTTCGAAATTCTTAAAACACATGAAGCAATCGACTGGTCCCATATAGCAGTCGATTGGTTTTGAAACAGAATACTTTTCGAAAAAAGGCAGTTGACTGGCTCGTTGGCAATCGACTGTTTTCGCAAACAAAATGCTTCTAGAAATAGGGCAGTCGACTGATTTCTCAAATAGAATGCTTTTCAAGTAAATAGCAGTCGACTGGCTCATACAGCAGTCGACTGTTTTGAAACAGAATGCTTTCTAGAAAATAGCAATCGACTGGTTTATATAGCAGTCAACTGGTTTGTATCGATTTTCGAAAAATCTATGCTTTCGGTGTCTCTAGGCAATTGGCTGCTACTTAAGGCAGTCGGCTGCTCCTAGCATTTTGGTAACTAGAAGTAAAACCCGAATTTTTGACTTCCTACACTTAAATAGCTCTTGTTTCATCCCAAAGTATTTAAAACATGCGAACATAGCCACACTACGTCCGTTACACATATTCCTTACCTCAAATACACCAAAACGCGTAATCGCTTGGTTGCAAATCAACACTTTCCTTTCACTTCTTCAAAACTGCACTAACCACAAAAATCATCAACACTTGATCTTCTTTCATTTTAACACCATAAACATACCATACCCACATAACACAACTCTCAATCATAGATAGAATTGAAAGAACTAATTTCTTCTCTTACCTTTGTCAATAACCAAAATAACAGCAACTTTAGATCTCCTCAATCCTTTTGATTTAGCCTTTCACATTACAGGCATAGCTTGGGCTAATGACAAGGATCGATTTTCGTTAAGCAAGCTTAATGATTCGATAACAAGAAGTGATGATTTGTCAAGGTGACTATGGAAGGAAACTTGGAGAACGAGAGGAAGAGAGAAATGTGGCTGCCGACTTTGATGGAGAAGATGTTGACACATTGAGCTTCATTTAATGCATATTGATCCATACACTCATCATCTTTGACTTTTGACCTTTTTGACCCTTTTTACTCTTCTTTCTTCCATTCATCAGCCACATGTCATTTAACTATCAAAATTCTGATATTAATTTCTCATAATCCAATTATTCTTACAATCTCAAAATTAATCCCTTGACTATTGGACTATCAATTCCATTTATTCCACATATGTCTCATATATCATTTATATATCCAAATCTCATATTTATTTAATCATTTAAGCTTGGAATACTTTACAAATATAGAAAGTTTACAGAAAATTGGGGATTTCACATTCTCCCCACCTTTAGAAATTTGGTCCTCCAAATTTAAATCGAGCTATCACGTAAACAATTCCGAGTATTTCTCTTTCATTAAGCTCTCTAGCTCCCATGTAGCTTCTTCCGTAGTATGATACTGACAAAGAACTTTAACTAGCGAAATCGTCTTAGACCTCAACATTTTCTCTTTTCTATCTAAAATCCGAACCGACTTATCCACATAACTCATGTCTTCTCGTATCTCCAATGGTTCGTATTCTATGACATGAGATGGGTCCAGATAGTACTTCCGAAGCATGGACACATGAAAAACATTATGTACTCTTAATAGCTCCAGAGGTAGTGCCAACCTATAAGCAACATCTCCAACTCGATCTAAGACTTCAAATGGCTCGATGTAGCGAGGACTAAGCTTTCCTCTTCAGCCAAATCTCATGATTCCTTTGGAAGGAGAAACTTTCAAAAACATTGAGTCTCCAACTAAAAACTCAAGTGGTCTCTATCGAGCATCCGCATAACTCTTTTGTCGACTCTGAGCTGTCTTAAGTCTTTGACAAATCAGCTTAACATCCTTAGAGGCTTGCTCGACTAAATCTAGAGCTAACAACTTACGCTCACCCATTTCTTCCCACCCAATCAGAGTCGACACCTTCTACCATATAAAGCTTCATTTGGTGCCATCCCGATACTTGAGTGATAGTTATTATTGTAAGCAAACTCAGCCAATGGCAGATGATCATCCTAGAAGCCTGTAAAATCCAAAACACAAGCTTTCAACATATCCTCGAGCGTCTGAATGGTGCGCTCGGACTGACCATCAGCTGCGGATGGAAAGCTGTGCTAAAGTTCAACTAAGATCCCATGGCTTCTTGGAAATGTTCCCAAAAATGAGAAGTAAACCTAGAATCTCTGTCAAAGGTGACGCTCACTGGAACCCCATGTAATCAAACGATTTCTTTCACATACAAATCTGCCAAAGTACTAAGTGTATCAGTAGATTTCATAGGTAGGAAGTGTGCAGATTTAGTTAACCGATCCACAATTACCCAAATACCATCATGATTCCTCTTGGCCCATGGTAGTCCCATGACAAAATCCATCGTAATGTGTTCCCATTTCCATATAGGTATAGGTAGAGGCTGTAACAAACCTACCGGTCTTTGGTGCTCTACCTTAACCTACTGGTACGTGAGACACTTTACCACAAACTCTGCTATGTCTCTTTTCATGCCAGATCACCAATATACCTTGCATAGATTATGATACATCTTAGTGTTTCCTGGATGCAAGGTATACTTAGTGGAATGTGCTTCTGTCAAAATCAGCTTCTTCAAATCCTTATCATTAGGAACACATATACGGTTATTAAACCTCAAAATTCCATAGCTACTAATATCAAACTCCGAAAGTATACCTGATTGAATCTGATTCATAGCCTCCATACACTGATCATCTTCCTTTTGAGCAAGGTGAATTCTACCCATCAACTCCGGCTCAATCCTCAAACTAGCTATCATTCCAAATCGCTCATAAGGCAAAATATTGAGGCTGAGGCTTGCAAACTGCTCAAGTAATTCATACTTTCGGATCGTCATGTACGACACGATTCCCACATACTTCCGGCTCAAATCATCAGCCACCACATTGGCCTTCCCCGGGTGGTACAAGATCTCACAATCATAATCCTTCAAAAGCTCGAGCCATCTCCTCTGTCTCATGTTTAATTCTCTTTGAGAGAACAAGTACTTCAGACTTTTATGATCCGTAAAAATCTGAAATTTCTCACCATACAAGTAATGCCTCCAAATCTTTAGAGCAAATACCACTGCAGCTAACTCCAAGTCATGAGTTGGGTAGTTCTTCTCATGGTCCTTTAATTATCGAGAACCATATGCAACTACCTTACCATGTTGCATTAACACATAACCTAAACCTTGTCTTGAGGCATCACTATATACAGAAAATCCTCCCGATCTACTAGGAATGATGAGAATAGGTGCAGTAGTTAACCTGCACTTCAATTCTTGGAAACTACGCTCGCAGGCATCATTCAATTCAAACTTCACCTCTTTGCGCGTTAAGCGCGTCAAGGGAGCAGCTAACCTTGAGAAACCCTCCACAAATCTTCGGTAATAGCCAGCTAGACCAAAGAAACTCCTAATCTCAGTAATTGTTTTTGGTCTCTCCCATTTCACCATAGCTTCAATCTTTGATGGATCGACCGAAACTCCATCTTTACTGATTATATGACCCAAAAAGGAGATTTGATCTAGCCAAAATTCACATTTACTTAGCTTGGCATACAATCCCCGATCTTTGAGGGTCTGTAGAACTATTTTCAGATGCTTCTAATGCTCTTCCTAGGGTCTCGAATACACCAATATGTCATCGATAAAAACGATGACAAACTTGTCCAAATATGGCTTGAACACATCGTTCATCAAGTTCATAAACACTGCGGGTGCATTTGTTAGACCAAACAACATTACTAGGAATTCACAAATGTCGTACCTCATCCTAAATGTCATCTTAGGGATATCTTCACTCTGGATCTTCAATTGATGATATCTCGATCTCAAGTCTATCTTGGAAAAGACTTGTGCACCCCGGAGCTGATAAAAAAGATCATCAATTCTGGGAAGAGGGTACTTGTTCTTGATTGTCACCTTATTCAGCCATCGATAGTCGATACACAACCTCATGCTGCCATCCTTCTTCCGAACAAATAGCACAGGAGCACCCCATGGGGATACACTAGGTCATATAAACCCCTTATCTAGTAGCTCCTGAAGCTGTTTCTTAAGTTCTTCCAATTCCACTAAAGGCATCCTATAGGGAGGTCTCGAAATAGGTTCCATTCCCGGTACCAAATCGATAGTAAACTCGATTTCTCTATCCGGAGGAAGTCTAAGAAGATCATCTGGAAACACCTCGGGAAATTCCATGACTACCGAAATTTCACGAAGTTCAGGACGTTTCTGGTCTACGTCTATAACATATGCTATAAATTCTTCACATATCAAATGTATTCTATTAAATTCATTTACAATAAGTTAAATAATAAACATACTTTTGCATTAAGCATTTGCAAAATTTATAATATAGCTAACGGGAGAAGAGAAGATCACATTTTTAGCATAACAATCTAATATTACATGATTTTTAGCCAACCAATCCATTCCTAATATAACATCAAATCCATACATATTTAGTAGGATTAGATCAGCTATCGATTCTCTCTCTTCTACCGTTAGCTTACAACCACGATACACTATATCTATCATTTGAGATTCTCTAAAAGGAGTACTTATTTGCAGTAATTGTCCTAAAGGCTCTGGCTCAACAGGCAATCGTATAGTAATCATGGGTGAAACAAATGAATGTGTAAAGCCTAGATCAAACAATGTAGTAACACTTATATCAAAAAGATAAATCTTACCCTTAATCACCTTGGATGAAGCATCGGTAGACTCCTCATCAATAGCAAATACTCGTCCTTGAGTCACATCTTTCTTTCCCTTCTCTGCAGCAGTGGCCTTAGGTTGTGGCTAAGGGGTCTTCTCTGATTCCTCAAACACCCTTTGATTCCTCTTGGGGCAATCTTTAATTTGATGTCCCATTTCGCCACACCTAAAACATGCACCACTCGTTAATCAGCAAGGCTATGATACATGAAATTTCCCGCATTGCTTACACCTTTGCATCGTACTCCTTGGTGAGCTAGCGGTACTACCAGCTAAATATCGGGATCTCTCATCATTTATCTTGATCCTGGTAGCTCTAGGAGTCCTTGTTTCATAACCATCATAAACTCTTCAATTTTCAGTATATTTTCCATATAACCATTTAATTAAAACAAAAGTCATTTTCTTATAATTTATTTGCTTACCTATCGAAGCCCCTTCATAATGTCTACTTCTCCTATAAGGATACTTATAACTAGAGGCTTTCTCCTCTGACTTCCGCTTCATCGGTTCCTTGCCTTTACCCTTGGCTCGGAAGTCAGCATGATGAAAATCATAGTCTTGCTCACAAAGCTAAGCCTTACAGACCGCCTCATTATATGTGGTGATGTCCATAGGATACAACTTAGACCTGATAGGAGGCTTAAATCCCTCTATAAATCAGTATATCTTATGTCCTCACTCCTTAGAACTTCTGGGTCAAATCTGCTCAAGGAAATGAACTTCGACTCATATTGATTAACTTACATCGTCCCCTGAGTCAAGTTCAAAAACTCAATCTTTAACCTAGTCTGCTTAGTGCGGAGGAAGTACTATTCATTAAAGGCCTCTAAAAACCTATCCCATGTAACCTCGGCATGTCGAGCCTCCAAAATGGCCCGAGTAGACTGCTACCAATGTTCGACATCGTCCACTAATAAATAACTTGCCAAACCCACTTTCTCTCTCTCAGAACAGGTCATATATTCAAAGGATTTAGTGACCGCCTTCACCTAATTCTCTGCGGTCAACGGATCTCTATCCCCCTTAAACTTAGGCGAATCCAACTTTTTAAATTCCTTAATCAATGCAACACTGCAATAAGCACTAGGATCCCGCCTCTCAGTAGCTGGGACTGGTAGGGGTAACTCTGTCTGTGCTGGTGGGGGTTGTTATGTAGGTGTAGGAGGAATAGTAGGAGTAGCTGCTGGTGCACTAGTGGCCACGTTCGAAAAGTTAGCCATAAAGTGTGTGAACATCGCTGCCATATTTTCCATATGCTTCTCCATTTTAGCTAGCCTAGTGTTCGGACTATACGATGGAGATGGAGGAGGAGATTGTGTTTGGGCAATTCTGCTCTGCCCCTTCCTCTTCCTCTACCATTACCCTCTCTTCTAATACTCATTCTGTTAATATCACTGTCAAAACGAGTGCTTTAGTATAACTTCAAACAGTTATACATCGCATATGTATTCAGACAAGTACAGTAACACTAATTCTAGCTTATTGACACTGACAAACATCAGACTAATCTGCTCTGATATCAATATGTGACATCCTCGTCACTACACATTAACATATAACTTTTTCTTTCACATACTATTTGATTAGGCTCGTTCGTCAATGTCATTCCTTCTTCTTTTGATGATTGGTATCAATTAGCTCATTATAAGTATCTCAAATTCAAGTGAAGCATAATTATTATATTTATATATATATATATCATTCCAAAGCACAAGATCTTACATAACCTATATCCCCAAACAACTAATATACATTACCATAGTACTGTACTATACAATTGCTGAAATACAAAACGATTGAGTATACATTCGACTGGTTTTGAAGAGCAGTCGGCTGCTAACACATAACTTGATTTATCAAAATTATTTTCTTTTAAAATTTCGATATTTCGAAATTCTTAAAACACATGAAGCAATCGACTGGTCCCATATAGCAGTCGACTGGTTTTAAAATAGAATACTTTTCGAAAAAAGGCAATCGACTGGCTCGTTAGCAGTCGACTGTTTTCACAAACAAAATGCTTCTGGAAATAAGGCAGTCGACTGGTTTCTTAAATAGAATGCTTTTCAAGTAAATAGCAGTCGACTGGCTCATACAGCAGTCGACTGTTTTGAAACAGAATGCTTTCTAGAAAATAGCAATCGACTGGCCTATATAGCAGTCGACTGGTTTGTATCGATTTTCAAAAAATCTACGCTTTCAGTGTCTCTAGGCAATCGGCTGCTACTTAAGGCAGTCGGCTACTCCTAGCATTTTGGTAACTAGGAGAAAAACCCAAAATTTTGACTTCCTACACTTTAAATAGCTCTTGTTTCATCCCAAAGTATTTAAAACATGCGAACATAGCCACATTACGTCCGTTACACATATTCCTTACCTCAAATACACCAAAACGCGTAATTGCTTGGTTGCAAATCAACACTTTCCTTTTACTTCTTCAAAACTGCACTAACCACAAAAATCATCAACACTTGATCTTCTTTCATTTTAACACCATAAACATACCATACCCACATAACACAACTCTCAATCATAGATAGAATTGAAAGAACTAATTTCTTCTCTTACCTTTGTCAATAGCCAAAATAACAGCAACTTTAGATCTCCTCAATCCTTTTGATTTAGCCTTTCACATTACGGGCATAGCTTGAGCTAATGACAAGGATCGATTTTTGTTAAGCAAGCTTAACGATTCGATAACAAGAAGTGATGGTTTGTCAAGGTGACTATGGAAGGAAACTTGGAGAATGAGAGGAAGAGAGAAATGCGGCTGCCGACTTTGATGGAGAAGATGATGACACATTGAGCTTCATTTAATGCATATTGATCCATACACTCATCATCTTTGACTTTTGACCTCTTTAACCCTTTTTGACTCTTCTTTCTTCCATTCATCAGCCACATGTCATTTAACTATCAAAATTCTGATATTAATGTCTCATAATCCAATTATTCTTACAATCTCAAAATTAATCCCTTGACTATTGGATTATCAATTCCATTTATTCCACATATGTCTCATATATCATTTATATGTCCAAATCTCATATTTATTTAATCATTTAAGCTTGGAATACTTTCCAAATATAGAAAGTTTACAGAAAATTGGGGATTTCACACAAAGCCCAACTACACCCTTCAATAGCCCAAACTCAAGCTATTCTATCAGTGTCTACAACTCTTTGGGACATTTTACAAGCCAAGTCTAACACATTATTTATACCTTATAACTTCTCCTATACTTTCGATGTGGGATTCAAGGTAAACCCCAAAAAATCCTCTCTTGACTTAAATCCCTAAACGCCACAAGCTGCTCGACAACATGCAAACCATCCTCAAACTAAAGAATAACTCTGTCATCATCATCATTATTATCATCCTTGTCATCTTCCTCCAATCATCATGGTTATCGTCATCGTCATCATCATCATAATCTTTATGGCTTTCTTCCTCTCGCAAGATTACGAATGATACCACTTATTGGGAAAAATATCCCTCAAACCAAACACCCACAAAAAATGAAAGAAAGCAAAAATAAACATAATAATTTTTAATATGGTTTGGCCCAACCAAGTTGTCCTATAACCACCCAATCAAACTAATAACTAATTAGATAATTACAACTGAGCAATTTTTAGAAGAGAAAAATTGCAAACTCCATACAAAGCCCAACCATGCAATTTTTAGAGAGAAAAATTGCAAACTCCTAACAAAGATCCCAAAGCCCAACTACACCCTTTAATAGCCCAAACCCAAGCTATTCTATTAGTGTCCACAACTCTTTGGGATACTTTAAAAACCAAGTCTAACACATTATTTATATCTTATAACTTCTCCTATATTTTTGACGTGTGATTCAAGGCAAACCCCAACAATAAGAACAAACTAAAAATTAAATATTAAAAATCCTACATAAGGATTAAATTTCCAATGCAAATTGAAATCATCTAACAAAAAATCTTAAAAACAACACAACACAACTCTTTGGGACACTTTACAAATCAAGTCTAACACATTATTTATAAGGGAATAACCCTTGTAACTTCTCCTATACTTTTGATGTGGGATTCAAGGCAAACCCCAACAATGAGAACAAACTAAATATTAAATATTAAAAATCCTACATAAAGATTAAATTTCACATGCAAATTGAAATCATCTAACAAAAATCTTAAATACAACACAACTTAAGTCAACAATGTTTTATTAAAATTAATAATTACTATTTTAAGTATAATTTGTATTATTCACATGTACATATATTGGTATACATATATTAGAGTATCATATATATGTGAGTGTATACACACATATGTGTAACATATATATACGTAAATGATCAATGGATAAGATCATAAGAATGAAATCTTAACTTATTATATGACTTTTATTAATTTTATTTGAGTACATTGTGTTTAAAATTTAAAAAAAAAATTATTTTAAGTATAATTGACTAATTTAATTTTATAATTATTTTATTATTATATTTTATTAATTTTTTAAGCCAACAAAGTTATATTGTATAAATATGTTTAAAAATTATGTACTAATTTTTTATGTTAATGTCTTAAAAATAGGGTATATATTATATAACTTATATAATATAAATAATTTTTGTATTTTAATAAATAACAAACGAACAACAAATAATATTTTAAATGAATAACTTATAAACGAACATAAACGAATAAACAACAAATGACACTTTAAACGAAAGAACAATAAACGAACGAACAATAAACGAACGAACAATAAACGAACAACAAATGACACGTTAAACGAACAATAAATGACACTTTAAACGAATGAACAATAAACAGGTAGACACCCTATTTTGTCCGGGATCTTAATTTGTATAAATAATTAATTGGGTTGGGTGACATTTGTATTTTAATTTAACAATTGGGAATTTGGCTAGAATTAAATTAGAATTTTTAGATTTAGAATTAACATTAATTAGGAAATTAAAATTAAAATAGGATTTAGGAATAAAAAAGAAAAGAGAGAGAAAAGATAAAAAGAAATAAAAATAAAATTAATTTTAGGATTAGATAATTAGGATAATTAGATTTTTTTAGGATAATTATATGGATTAATATTAAATTTGGTAGAGTTAGATTAGGATTAACATAAGAATTAAATAGATAAAATATTAAAAATATAAGATAATTATTAGAATAAGTATAGTTGTATTAGGACTCTAACTAATTTATGGCTATAAAAAAGATTAAAGCTCAAGATTTAAGGAGAGAGAAAAATTAACAATCAAGCATCTTAAACTCTGCATCCTTGCACTACAACATCGATCAACACCATCTGATCTTCATCGCCCATCCCTGCCTGATTATCATCCGGCACCAAGTGACTTTATCAGCCATTTTCATTATCGTCGCACATCACCTCACACGTCACAGCTGCTGTCGAGTTCATCACGATTCCACCATTCGGATTGCCTTGCTCCACCGTCATCTGCTGCTTCATAGGACTAAGCTCTGCTGCTGTTGCATTGCATTCCTGTTGTTGCATTTTCGTCCAACCCCGTCGTCATCATTGTTTGCTGCTAAGTGTTACTTTACAAGCCACGTGAGATTAAAGCCAAGGAAAAGAACAAATGACTTGCAGTTGTTGAAAAAAGAAAGAAAGCCAAAGGTAAGGCTACAGGTGAGTGATTAATTAATTTGTTAATGGAATTTATTTCATTAATGGAATAATTAATTGGCATATGTTAATAACCTAGCATTTTGGTAGTTGAATGTATAATAATAAGTTGATAATTTAATAGTTGGATAATTTAATAAAGTGATATAACTAATATAATTAATATAACATGACAATTTAATAATTTGACGTGAATTAATTTACATGAATTTATTTGCATGACTTGTATTATATTATTTGAGTGATTTTGTATGATTTAATTAATTTGGTAATATTTGACTAATGTATACATATTGAATAAATAATTTGTATGTTGATATGATTTGTTTAGTTTAATTTGCATGATATATTTTATATGTTTGGTATGATAGATATTAGATAAATAAAATAATATAAAAAATAAATTGAATTAGAGGAAAAAATGTGAATAAGAATAAAATAGAATAAAGATTGAATAAGGAAATAATAAAATTATATTAAGAAGATGAATGCAAGTTATCTGATGATGAAATTTCAAGAAAGTCAAATGGTACTCCTTGGAAATTTCTAGGTGAGGAGTTTGCTCTAGATTGAACCAGATTGATGGAAGGTTTAGAGTAAATTTTCAATATAATAATATGTATTCATTTTCTAAAATAGAAATAAAATAATAATAAAGACAAATAGAATAAAATAAAAATGGGATATGGAAATAATTAAAGTAAAAGATAATAAACAATAAAAAATAGAAAATTAGTAAGGATTAGATATAGAGCCAAAATTAAAATTTTCATAATATATCCCGACGACGGAGCCTATTCAAGCAAGTCAATCGGTACTACTTGAATACTCCTGAGGTGAGGAGATTTACTTATTGTCTGAACCAGATTGATGGAAGGATTTTAAGTAAATTTTCAATATTTTAAGCATATCGAAATTAAATTAAAGTAAATTTAGAATGACCTATTGGGTATAGAATCAATATTAGGGTTGTCATAATGTATTTAAATGATCCAACGACGGAGCCTCTTCAAGCAAGTCAATCGGTACTACTTGAATACTCCTGAGGTGAGGGGATATACTTATTGTTTGAACCAGATTGATGCAAGGATTTTAAGTAAGTTTCCAATATATTAAGTATATCGAAATTAACTCAAAATAAGGTAAATTTAGAATGACCTAAAGTAGTTGGTACCATTTCAAGATGGGCGTCGTGAGGGTGCTAATCCTTCATCACACGTAACCGTACTCCCGAACCTAAGATTCTTTGAACGTAGACCAAGCCTTATCTTTAGACAAGAATAGGTGACCAATCACACCTTAGGTCTGAATGGTTGGTGGCGACTCCTAGAATTTTAAAGTCTAGCGGTTAGGTTCACGGACCTAGACGTATGACAAATGACACTTTAAACGAACGAACAATAAACATAAACGAGCCTGTTCACAAACAAAAATGAATAATCCATACATTTGTTTATGTTTGGTTTGTTTAACAAATAAACACTAAAATGTTGTTCGTGTTCGTTCGTTAAGCTTAATAAACAAACATAAACGAACAGAAACTGAACGAGTTTACGAACGGTTTGTTGAACGTTCTGTTTGTTTACACCTCTACATTGAATAGCAATGACTGAAGAAATAAAATTCATGTTAACTAGTGGCGGATTTTGATAATAATTTTTGAGGGGGTCAATTAAAAATTGAAAATTATACATATTTTTTTATTTGAGCTTCATTACTATTTTTCTTACATAAAACATAAAGGTAAGTAATATATTATTAAAAAAAATAAGTTTATAAAATTATAAATTTTATTAAGTTATAAAGTAAAGTATAATAATTTGACGGCATGCAGTATAAATATCAAAATTCTAGTAAGGTTAAAATTGAAAAAGATTACTTTATTACGACAGATTATTTTCAGCTAGTAATAAAAATCAAATAATATATATTGACTTGAGGATATTTTGCTTTTTTTTTAAATTGATTGTTTTTATTTTTCAAGATATATCTTGTTTTTACTTTTTACTCAATGGATTTAAAACACATTTTATTTCCGAGTCTCAATGCTCTTAACTTCATAAAAATTGGCTACCCCACTGTATAATGGAAATTAAAATATAATTATTTTAAAATTTTAACATTACCTAGGCATATAATGACAAGATTATGTAAACATATATTAAAAAAATAAAATAACGAACAAAGATTTATAATTTTGTTATTCTTACTTTAAAGGGATGGCTGGGAAGTCTCAAAACAACTAGAGCGGCAAGCAAAAGTATAAAATAAACTGAAAAAAATTAAAATTGAAAAGAAGTTATAATCGGTGGGTAGAAAAAATATTATAGGTTTTCTTGCTTTTTTTAATTGTGGTAAGAAAACTAAAATTTATAAAGTTATAATTGGGTTTTTAAATTCAAATGATTGATTTAATAATTATAGTAAATCAGTTAATTTTAAGTAATTATGAATAATGATCGGTGGATAAAATAAATATATATTATTGTGTTTTTATTTTTATTTTTTAATTTGGAGGGGCCATTTTAAGTTTAGCTATGCCATCCACCTCTGACTAGGGGATTGTAAAAGTTTTGGCGTGCTTCCTCTAGTTTCTATTACGGTCCGCCCTTGTTGCTAACAATTTAATGTCATTTATACATTAATTTATGTAATTTATTTTATTATTAAAATAAAAATTCTGATGAAGATGATAACGATATAAGTTTATAGAGAAAATGTGGAAAAAGATTTCTCATACCTATTGCTAATTTCTGTTTGTAATGTTACTTAAATAGTATAGGATTGATATTATGAATTAGCCTTATTTTGTCATTTCGAAATTAGTTTGAAGCGCCTAAAGTCTGCTACTTCTGTGGTTTGAAAGACTAAGCAGATCATATCAGATTTTGGTTTGCCCAGTTAATAAATTAATTGGCTCTCGTCCAGCTGGAATTAGATTTGTTCATGAGTTAGGTTAGAATCAAGTTTAAGTAATGCATTAAAGAATTAAAAGTAAGCTCAAACTCGGTCTAATCTAATTTTCGATTTAATTTTTTGTCAAACCCCATTTTTATATAAATTGAATAAACCCAAACCATCCAAATACGATTTATTTTTTAAAAAAATATAATGTAATATAATATAATATAAAAATATTAAAACACATAAAAATTAATAATTATGACATAATAAATTCGAATAAATTATTACAAAAAATTTTAAGAAACATGAAAATTTAAATTAAAGTTTCTTAAAAAATACAAACTCAAATTAAATGATAGAAAAAAAATAAAAAGTAATTAAAAATGCATTAGTGTAAAAAAATTGTTAAAAATTTATAGTTCGATGGCCAGGCCGAGCTAGGTCGAGCTTAGATTTAAATGTAAATCCAAATTCAGCCTATTTTTCAACGGGTCTCAATTTTTAAATTTAAACTTATGTTGATAGGTATAATATTTTTGTCCATACTTATCCAAAAAATAGACAAGTTTTTGAATTTTTTTTTTCCCCCCCCCCCCCCCCCCTTTTTTTTAGGAGGATAGCCTGTCCCTTAAACAAATATAGTTGGAATTAAGAACATTGCTTTAGATACTATGATTAATTTCTTTGATTTGGTAACAAAAAAATTTCTTTGATTTGCTTGATTGTTTTATGATTTTATGTTCTTTTAAGAAAGTACACATAAGATTATTGTCTACTGTTTGGACTAGTTGTCCCGACGAACTAATAGGTCTTTGTACTTTCGTCGGTTTTTTGAATGCTTAATGTGAGCAAGAATTTTTTATGCTGAGGAGTTTTAAATGCAACCTAAAAACTCATTCACACAATATATTTTAATTTTTTTTTGTGTAACCACAGTATCATCGTCCATTTTACGGTCTGAGACTATAATCTTATTCGAATCGAAAGTGATAAATGGTAAAATCCTTCAACAGTGTTTTAATACAAAAATGTCCCTAAAAAAATTATCATTTTACCATTACCACCATAACACTTCATCTTATTCAAACAGTGAACCCAAAAACTTACCAAATTTATCACTTTTTTTTTTGTCAATTGAAGAGAAATGAAATGCTTTTATGATGATTTAATGAATAATTATTTCATGGAAGAAAAAGAATACAATGAAGATGGTATGGAGTAGAGTTTTGCAGAGATATGTTTTTGTTGCTTTTTTTTTTTTGAATTTGGAATAATTTTTGGGTGAAAAAAACACATATTTGAAACCTCAGAAAGTTATTTTTGAGAGCACGCTTGGGTTCTCGATTGGCTTACCCACAGAAGCTGCTTCCATGGGTAACTTTTGCCTCTCGAAAACTTGCTTTCCGAGAAGCTCGAACTAAACCGAAGAATCCTAAATCTGAACCCCAGAACTATGATTTATATAGAGAAAGTATAAAAAAAAAATAGCTAAAATCAAAGATAATCTAATGAGATTGAAGAACTTACTTCAGATTGTTGCTAATTTTGAAAATATTGGAGAGATTCAAATATGAAAGAATGAAGAAATTGAAGAGTTTGATGAGTGTTAGCTTGTGAGATTTGGAAGGATGTAGGGCGTGTGGAGGGTAATGAGTAAAATAAAATGAAAAATAGGTTGTAAGGTGTAGTTTATAAAAGTGGGTTCTAAAGTTTAAGTTTATTTAAATTATTAGGGTGTGAGGAGAAATAAATAATTATGTTTAGAATTTCTATTTTTTCTCATTTTGGACGAAGAAAAACAAAAACTCGTTTATCCATAAAAGGTTATAATTATAATCAAATATATTATTATATCAAATGTAAAATTTTAAAATTCTCCATCCAAACGCACTATTAGAAAGGTGAAAAAACAAATGAATTATTATTTGATTTAAGGATTTATACATAATTTATTTGCTTTTAAAATAGAAGTCCAACCTCAATGTTTCCTTTCTAAAAATAATTAAAAAACACTATCATGTAATTAGATAACTTTAAAATAAAATAAAATCAGATTCACTATAAAAAATCTGAATTTGAGACCTTAAAATTTAAAACCTCATTTTTTTTGTTACAGAATTTAAAACCTCATTCTTGTCTTTAAAACAAAGATAATTATTTCATACACAACGATTGAGTTTTTTTACTCTACAAGTGATGTTAGAATCGTGACACATGTCTTATTTTATTTATTTTTATTGTTTTAATATTTTTATAAGACATGTGTCATGATTTTAACATTGCTTGTGTAGTAAAAAACTCTACCAGGGTATTTGTAATAATTATCCTTAAAACAATATCTCATTGATCCAAATAGAATAATTATGCCAATTTTAACTTATATATGGCATGTATAACTATTACATTTTATAAAAATATAAAAGAAAATAAATATACCAAATCAATGTATAAGCAATATGTGACTAGAGAAAATTCAAGACATAAAATTAAACTGAACTTAAACTATTTATAACAAGAAACTTGAATTTTTTACTACTTTTTCTTGCAATTGAAGGGAATAATATCTTAGATAGCAAGAAGAATGAGCAATTGTTTTAAATGTCAACTTTCATGGAATGGCAGCTATAAATATAATCATTGAATGTGATTGGACTTGAACTTGAAATGATTATTCAAACCCAGTTCATTTTTATGAAACTCTATTTTTATATTTAAATTTGTTTAATAAATTTAATATTTTTGTCTAAATTTATCTAAAAATTAAACAAACTTTGTGATTTGGCTGAATAACCCAACCTTTGAACATATATGTAAATATTTTTTTGAGTAGTACATTCTCATTCAAATGTATAATTACGTTTCATGACCAGTAACTTGATAAATTAGTAAATATAAATAATAACAACAAACTAAACAAAAAATAAATAAACTAATTTAATTTCACACTTAGTGAGATTTGAACTTGAGATATCAAAGTTTCAAAATCTCCTTTCTACTACTAAACTAATGCCTCATCGATTTGAACATATATGTAAATAGATATGCCAATTTATGTATATATTTCATATTTGTGTTGCATTGACTTATAAAACACAAAAATTATATTTCAACACACAAAATACAATTTTCAGTTTTTAGTAAATTTTAATCTGCATTACCTTTGGTGTCGTAAAGTTTGCCGCCCAACTATCTCCGATTAAACAACACGACTAAGCAGAAGAACTATCATCTGTCCTCTGCAGCTATCTTTCTTGGCTATTATAATCGAATTACTGACGATTTCTACTTTGCATGCATACACTGATTAAATTATCAGACTTTAAAAGAAAATGGCAACATATGTTTTCGTCTTCTCAAACGATCATCGGCATGACATTCTGAAACTTATCATTGTTAAACAATCTTGCAGGGTTGCCGGGGGCAGAGCTTTTAATGAAGTCCTTGCACGACAAGTGATGCGAAACTCTCGATGCTTGTCGCCTGCAGTTTTGCTGATATAGGTGCGTTATCTGAGTAGTGATAGAAGAGAAATCCATGCTGTGAAGCCATGTTTGATGTTCAAATAAAAATTTTGCAAAGTCAGAGTAGAATGATAATTATGGGTAGTTTTAACTCCGAATTGGAGATGAACAATCAAACTAGCCTTTTTTGGATTCCTTTTCAGTTTAGGAAATTATTGGTAGTTTAGTTAATGTTGCATTGTCTGTCTGCTCATAGATAGGTCGGAGTTGATAAGAAAAGCATCGTTAGTTTCAATGTCACAAACTCAATCAATCATGGTAAAGTCCTCAATGATTCATTTCTATTTATCAGAAGTTATATTCAGTTTTTAATCAATCAATCAAAGCTTAAAACTCCAATTATCCTTTATATTCACCAATATAATTCATATTTATATCATATAAAATCGTGTTTATATTGTGTTAAATACGAAAATTTTGTGTTGATACGTTAAATACAAAAATTATTTTTTAACTTTTGTCATGTTCATATACACATTTTATCAAATTTTATCTTTAATAATTTCGTATTTTTTATTTATATTATTTTTGTATTATGTCACAATCTAAGATTATCATATCTCGGTCAAATGATTTTTTGCCCAAAAGTTGAAATTACAATTTTGGAGTAATCAACCAAAGCTTAAATCTTATCAATATATTTTTAAATTTAATCAAAAAAAATAAATAAAACTGACGAAAATTAATGCTTATATCAACAGAATATTTTAATTTTGTTGTTTTTATTTAAAAATTAATAAAAAAAGTACAAAAGTAAAATTTAATAAAATCGAAAAAAATTATTCTCCAGTATAATATAATGATAAATTTGATCTTGATCTTAAATAAAAAATTATTTATTTGTCAAAATTAATCTATCAAGGTAGTTATACTATGAATATATTTTTAATCATTGTGAAAATAAATGATGTTTCTTAAAATTTTCATGATAATTTTTACAAGCTCAAGTTTATGGGATATTATAAAAAAAAAAAAACTAGGACAATATGAACATAAATACATATAGAAAAAGCAGAATTCCAACAAGTAATGAAAAGAGCAAGAATTGAAGAAATGTTTTTTGACAAGGGAGGAAAAGTGTTGGTAATAAAAGGTAAGAAAATTCATGAGAAAAGTTCAGTTCTTAGAATATCTCCATTCTCTGCGGAACTGGGGTCCTGATAACATGCATTATTTGCACCACTTCCGCCATGGTAGGCCTACTGGATGGTATCTGAGAGGTGCACACTAGCGCCAATTTGAGCACGGGCAAAACTTCATCTTCCGGATAATCACCCATATTCTGATCAACACAATCCAACACATTCCCTTGCTCCAGCAGAACTCTGACATGGTCGCTCAGAATCACAACACTATCCTCCCCATACTCAATTGGCTTTCTGCCTGTTACAAGCTCCAAAATCAACACCCCAAAACCATATACATCGCATTTCTCACTAACCCTTAAGCTCTGACATGCCAGCTCTGGTGCCTTATATCCTACTGCACTCTGAAACCTGCAGATCACATGCTTCTCGAGCTTATTCAGAAGCCTTACCAGTCCGAAATCCGAAATCTTCGGATTGTAGTTCTCATCCAGCAGGATGTTACTTGGTTTTATGTTGTAGTGAATTATTGGTGGCCTGAAGGAATGGTGCAAGTGAGCAAGTCCCTTGGCTATTCCAAGAATGATTTTGAACCTGTTGGACCAGGAAAGTGGTGGGACAGAATCAGAGCCTAATCTTTCTTGGAGTTTTGCTTGCAGGTTACCATTCGGTGCATACTCTGATACTAGAAGCTGAGACTGAGGAGTCCAATAGTATCCTTCTAATGATAACAAGTTTGGATGCCTTGCTTTCCCCAAAACTCGAACTTCTCGATCGAAATCATCTAGATATTGGATTATGTTTGATGTCACAAGCTTTTTGATTGCCACAATTGTCCCATGGGCTCCCAATGGGACCTTGTAAACGGTTCCAAAGACTCCTTCACCTATCTCAGCAGCTTTGTTGAGGAGGTCTTCAGGATTGCCAATGGCATCAGGTGATAGCTTTGAATCAAACAGAATGAGCTTGCCTGTGGAAAGACTTCCTGATTTCGAAGAACTTGAGCACATGCTTTCCAGTGCAGTCTCCACAAATGCAAGTCTCCTTCGAGCAGAAGCATTCAAGAGGCTTATAATTATCACCCCAGACACAATCAGAATAGCTGCTGAAATTGCAACAATTGCAGAAACACTAAGGAACATATGATGATGGAATCTTGTCAGGTTTGAGGATTCATTTCTATGGCTATGGCTACGCATTTGGCTGTTGTAGGCATCTGGATCAAGAACTAAAGGTTTTGGCACGTTCATCTTGCATGGTCCCTTCAACAAAGGTGAACAAATTCCCAAATTCCCCTGCAAAGCACTTTGGTCCAAGCTTGGAAATATGCCTCTTTCAGGAAGCCTGCCTATAAGTTGGTTGTATGATATATTTACAGCAATCAGATTTTCCAACAGTCCAAGCTCTTTGGGTATTTCTCCACTTAGCTCATTGAACTCCAGCTTGAGAATCTTAAGATTGCTCAATTTGGAAACTGATTTGGGGATGGAACCACTTAGATTGTTGTGAGACAAGCTCCTACATACAAGATATTACAAATAATATTAGTCCAAGAAGAGCATGCGTTAGATATAATAAAAGGTAAACCAAGTGCATAAAGCTTGCATATTGTGGGGTTTGAGAAGGATTATATGTACACAAATTTTATTCCGTATTAATGAAAAAACTGTTTCCATAACCTCCAAGTCATGAAGAAGCAATCTTAGTCGTTGCACGAAAATGCACCCTCGAGTTAGATATAATATAGGTGGGAAATAAAAGATAAAATGGAAAAATCAGTTTTAAATAACTTACACCAAGTAGAGAGATGAACAGTTGCCGATCTCATCTGGAATTGGCTCCGACAAAGAATTTCCATCCAATTGGAGAATAACCAAACTTCCAGATTCACATATATCCCCCGGAACAGCACCGTATAAGGTATTGTCTCGAAGATCCAACACGGTTAGGTTCTGAAACAACCCAAGCTCTGGTGGTATCCTTGACTGAAGATTGTTCCATGATAAATTCAAGTACCTCATGTTGGCAAAAAGACCCATTTCTGCAGGAATATTTCCTCCCAGACTGTTTCTGGAGAGATCCAAGTCTTGAAGAGACTCAAAGAGTCTGCTTGAACCTCTTGGAATTGAACCTGTTAGGCCATTATTGGAAAAATCTATCTCTTCCAATCCCAGGTCAAATAAACCATCTGGTATGCTACCATTGAATCCATTATCCCTCAAATGGATACTTGATAACTGGAAGCAGTAAGCTAGTGAAGTTGGTATATTTCCAGTAAGCCTATTATTTGACAAGCTCAAATACTTCAGTTGTTTCAGGTTTCCAATTGATAATGGCAGGCTTCCTGTTAGACTGTTGCTTGAGAAATCCAGGTATGCCAAGTTGCTCATATTACCAATCCAAGTAGGAATACTTCCTGAGAGCATATTACTTGATAAACCGAAGAAAGACAAGGAATTCAGCCTTTGGAGAGAATCCGGAAGTGGTCCAGTAAAATGATTATAGCTCAAATCCAATGTATTTAGATGGGGGCATAGTCCAATGTCTAGAGGCATTGGTCCAGTGAAGCCATTGCCCTGTAACAGGAGCTCTTTCAAGTTATGCAGGGCTAAAACCCCCGCCGGAACAGTCCCGGAAAATGCATTCCGTGATAGATCCAAAGTTCGAAGCCGATGCATAGACCAAATCATGGAAGTAAAATCTATGTTACCAGAAAAATGGTTTCTGGAAAGATTAAGGGTGTTCAAACTGGAGCATCTAGCTAGCGTGCTAGGCAGTTGGCCCTCAAGTGAATTCTCAGCTAAAGAGAGATATCTAAGTGATGAGCAGGTTTGAAAGAGTTCATCAGGGATTGAACCTGACAGAGAATTCCTTGAAAGATCGAGAAATCTAATTGAATTCATATTGGCAAAAGAGCTTGGAATTCTTCCTGAAAAACTATTATGGCCAAGATTAAGCGTTTCAAGACTGCCAATAAGACCAAGCTCTGGACTAATGCTGCCATTAAATTTGTTATGAGAAAGTGATAATACCTTCAAATACTGCAACTTCTGAAGCCCTTTGCCAATCTTTCCTGATAGACCCAAGCCGTCGAGAGAGACCTGGGAAACTCGACCGTTGACAGGATTGCATTGTATGAATCTCCATGAGCATGGCGAGTTATCATCTGAGTTCCATGAGTCAAGATGAGAAGAAGGATCTTTGATATCTGATTTGAAGACTATCAGGCCAAGAACATCGTCATTAAGTTGAACAGAAGCATCATCATTTCCCATGCAGCCATGGAAAACAGCCATGGAAAGAAGCAAGCAAATCACCAACTGAAGAAATCCCATTATCCCCATTCTCATTTCTCTCTTGACCACGGAATGAAGCTAGCAATGGCAAGAGTCAAAACCATGAAAGCATCAATCAAAGAAAGTCCTGCATAGATTACTCAGTGATCTTACTGTACTCACGAGAGAGTTTCGGGAGAAGAAAATCAGTCTGGTAGTGGAAGTTCTTGTTATAAAATCTAAGCCAAGATGGGGAAAACGAGAAAACGGAGAATCCAGGGGGAGCTTGAAAGGTGATAACAGGAGAATCAATCAAAGGACTGAAGGGAAGAAGAATGTTAAGTGAGTCTGTGAAGCGAAGAGACAGAAAACAGTTGGTCCAACATGACATCTACTGACAAATTCCCAAGAATCCCAACGCACGCCGAAGCCTTTTCTTTTGTATGAAAAGTCAATCCCTTCTCTTTCCGTATTCGCTGTAGCCAATTCTGTCTGCTTCTTTCATTCATGCCCTCTTCTCACGTTCCTTAGCTTTCCATATCTGAGTAGTCAATTATTTTTACCGTTTGGATGATAACTATTTTCCAAACAAGACTAATAGCAACCACTAAAATAATGGGTAACATATTAGATACGGCAGAATCTTTGAAGGAAAATGACTTGTTTTGAGGTTCTCTTTGAAATTTTTAGTACAAAAAATAAAAGCTGTAATTTAATTTTAAAATTTTAATCAAAAGTTTTTATTGTACTTAATATGAGGTAAATAGGACATTCGATCTCGATTGTTTTAGGTTTGAGTTTTTAAGGATTAATCAGATCTTATAAAAATGTAATCATTTTAATTTATTGTCAAGTTCGATCATTATAAAGATCACTTTTTTTTTAAGATCAGATTATTTTAAGTATGAAATTGTTTTTTCAGATTTAGATCTATGATTTTTATCAAACCCAATTCAAATTGGATTTTTTTTAACGCATTTTCGGTTTCAATTTTTTTTTCATATCTACTCGAAGGTGATCTTTTTACTGAAATTCAATATCTGAGATTAATATTGGCAACAAAAATTATTGGTAAGTCAGGCTTACTCGAACGCACCAATTTAACCCACTCTTTGTTGATTACTTGAAGTTTTTTGTTTACTATTTGAGCTGAATTGAATGATAATTTTCAACTTTGAATGAAATATACAACTCGACATGAACATATATAAAGCCAAAATAACCTCAACCATGTGATACTTTGGGAGGATATATTATGTGAGTTACCATTTTCTTCCACTCACTTTAAAGAAATCATTAAATTTTAGGTTTCTGTCAAACTTAAAAAAAGTAGAAAGATTTTAAGATCCTGGAACTTAGTTCACATGAAAGAAATTTGAGACTTAATATGAATCAAATTTATCATTTATTTTTAATGGATGTTATTTTATTTTTATATTTTTTAATTTAATTAAAAAGTAATTAAAGTTGAAATATTTTGCAAAATACTTTTTTATTTGCTTAAAAATATTATTTTATGTTAATATTTTTTAATTAAATTAAAAAATACAATCATAAATTTATAGCAATTCAAAAAGAATTAATAAATTTGATTCATTATCGTAAATTGAGATCTTATCCCATCGAATTTTATCATCATTTTATAGCAATCTTTCGTTTCCATCATGCATACGTAAGTAAGCAGTCACATAAAAGGACATATTAATACATCATGTCACTTGTAGACATTCTATACACCTATCATGAAGTAGCTAGAATGATCAAACAAAAATGTCAATCAAGTAGGATGCTCCTTCAGTCTTATTTGACATTGTTGAGTGGAATGGGTGATTGAATAAGACATAATATATATATATATATATATATATATATATATATATATATTTATATATGTGTGTGTAGAATATAAAGCCACATTGTCTTCAAGGGACACTTGAACAGCGGTTAAAATTTAGAACTCTAACTTAGAGGGCTAGAGTTTGAAGGAATATCACTCTTCATTATATAATAAAAAAAAACACATTTATATAATTTGAAATTTAATTCAATTGATTAATGTAATTTTTTTAAGGATTTTTTAAAGTCTGACATTCATATTCTTCTCTTTCCTTTATTTCCTTTATACTAACATTTATATAAATAAAGAATATAATGTCACATTTCCTTTAAAATTTTGTTAGGTTACTTGAGCATGAATAACTTGTGAAAGAATGGTGTAAGTTTTAAGAGTAAAAATATTATTGTCATTCATACAATCTTCTATTGTAATTAATATATTTAGAAGAATTAAAAATTATAAATATTGAAATTTCGTTTGTCATTAAAATAATTAAATTAACATTTAGTAACAAATTTTTAATTAAAAGGTAGTATACAAATATATCATTCATATATCAACCCTTCTTTTTTCTATTTAATTTTTTTTTCTTTCTATAAGATTGTAAAAGAATTTTCTGCAACAAATTTAATGTCAATTGCAAAATAATATATTATTAATATAAATATTAAAACAAAAAATAAAAGAAACCGACATACTATCATGTTAACGAGAATCATTGCTGAAACATCCTTACATGTTATATAACATGGTCGGTGATGTTTTCGACAACCAAAAACACAGAAGCCTAAACAAAAGTACAAAAGGTAATTAATTAGCTTAAATTTTATCTGTCAGATTTATAATTTTTTTTTGAACCGATTCGAGATTTTTAATTTCGTTCAATACTTTTTTTCGGACCTGTCTAATAAATTTTTTTATTATAGAAAATTCTCTTTAGTTCATATATAAAAAAAATATTTATTTAAAATTACTAATATTTTTATTAGACCATGTATTTGATGACTACTTTAAAAACAAAAGTTATTTAGGGTTTTTCTATAAAATTACATTTATAAGTAATGTTAATAATAATGATTTTCATATATATATATATATGACAATTATTATATTTTTGAAAAAAAATTAATAAATAATTAACAATTTATTATAAGTTGATGTAAATGTTCATATAACTAGATTCAAGATCTCTTCCTTACCTTGAAACAAAAATTATTGGCATAAAAAAAATCTAATTAAACCCATAAACATATATTAAAACTTTGATACTACAGTAAAGGTAAAGAAATTTTATTTTTTAAATTAAAACTCGACTTGAAAATAAAAAAGATATTTTTTTGAACTTGATTTAAGCTTAATTATGTCAATCTAAAGCATATTCTTAGATTAAACATAATTCAAACTTAATTCACTAGTCAAACTAGCAAGTCAAATTTAATTTAGGGTTTATTATAAGATATCACTTCATTAATTTATAAATCTTAAAATTTAATATTATTAAATTCACTAATTAATGAGCTGTTATGATATGGTTGAATGATAGTATATGAAATTTATGCACTAGTACAAATTCAAAAAGAGAAATTATTTGATATATTGGTAATGAAGTTTATATTCTATAGAATTAATAGGATAATACATATTTCTTAAGATTTATTAAAAAATTTCACTATTAATTTACCAAATGCAAATGCGAACTTAATAAAAAAAAATTAATTGAATTTTGAACTGCAACAGAGGGTTTTTGAAATAAAATAATAAGGAAAATAGACGTTGAAGCGGACAAATAAATGAAAGTTCCCGGGGTCCAAAGCAATGTGACCGGTGTTCACAAGATCCAAACCATGCTCACGGGTTGCTTCACGCTTTTAATCTTTTTTCGAACGATGAATGTGGCCTGTGGCCATTGGGTCCCTACCGACTTTTTTTTTTTTTTTTTTCTTTGATCTCTTGGCATCCGCTTTATACGATTACTTCGGAGTCGGAAAACTGTCAGACCACATGGAAGTGGAGCGCCTCGCCCAGCATGGTTTGCTTCATATGCATGACTCGAATCTAGATCATGCTTAAGGGAGAATGAGTCTCTTACCACTCAATTCCAATCAATGTTGGTTCTATTATTTTTTTTAATCATAGATATCTCTATCCGTTTTATTATCTGACACTAATTTTATTCAAACTAAAAGTAATAAACAGTAAAACCCTCTCAATTGTAATGATTTCAGAATTTGAATCATGTCTAAATACTAGAAAAGAAAAAAACTTTACTTACACTTCTTCTAATCATTTATTGGTGTTATGTCCTTTGCTTTTTTTTTTTCTTTTGGCCTCTCACCGCCTCCCTTACCCAAGCAATTGCAAACTGGTCTTCCTTTGATTTTTACATTGATTTTTGGATGCTAAGAATTAGTGAATGGATGTTACTTTCAGTGTCAAATGATTTTTTTTTTTGGGCTATTTCGAGTTTGAGAAAGCATGAAAAAATTAATTTTCATGAATTTATTAGGTTTATCTGATAAAAAACAATTATCACGTGCTACGTCAACTAACACATAGAATGTTAAAAATATATATAAATTGTCTTTTATTGGAAAATTCAAATTAGTTCTTTGAATGCATTTGGATGAAAGATTTTTAAGAAAAAAATATTCATTTTTAAAACATGGAATTCATTTTTGTCAAGAATTCAATGTTACTTGTAATTGTGCAAGTTTTACTATAACTGTAGTTCTAAGAAAAATGTTTTAAGTAATAATTTCTCCTCAATTTGGTGTGGTTCAATCTCTTTAGCACAATAGGTGTAGGGCATCCAATATATAAAAATATATTGTTTTAGTAGTCAATATTGAAAAAAAATCATGTTTAATTACAATTTCTTTCAATTTTTTAACGAAATATATATGTTTCTATGTTCTTAAATCTTTTTCCATAATATCTAATTTTCATTTTTTTTGTTTTCTTATTATTAGATAAAATTGTTAATCACCAATATCATTAAACTTGTCCTATCTCGCTTAGCTTAACCTAGATTTATTTTTGAAAATCTTAGATTTTAATTGAATAACCAAAATTTTCAAATTTAAAATTTTATTCGAAATATTTAACAACTTGATTTATAGTAACAAGAGCGAGTATATGCAAGTTGAACTACAAATCCTCTATTGCTTTTGTCGTCTTCTCTAAGCAAATCTAAAAATTGATATCAATCCGAAAAAATAGAAAAAAAAAATGAAGAAATTGAAATTTAAAAGAGAAATTGGTGGCCAAAATAAAGTATGCATGAGAAAAAAAATTATTTGGATTTTTATTGGAGAAATCAAATCAAGTCACGGACGAAATCTGGCTTGGGAAGATTAATCAAATGAAAATAAAAAATTTGGGTGTCTGTTTGTCTTAATGGCTCTAAGCTATGCTTTTGAGGATGCTATATTCTTCCTTCGATTCATGTAAAGTTGTAAGCCAGTAAATTAAAGACAATAATTCTGACTCAGATTCGTACCCAACTTTTAATTTAACCTCATTTTCATCTCTAGCCTTTTTCATCATCAAAGAGATCAGCGCCACGTGACTTCGAGCTTTCACATTCTGAGTTTGAAATTTAACTCAAATCTCATATGTTTCTACAATTATCTTCAAATTACTACGTCCTTTATATATCATTCTCATATCTAGAGTTTTTATCATTTATAAACTCAGCTCTCTTGACGAGAACGTTTATAGTTCTACGTCGTATGTGTCCAAACCAATACTATGACTCCAATATATGTATGGAGAAGAAATTATGCTATAAGACATTTCATTTCAAGGATGATATTTAACCATACATTGCTCCTAGCAAAGTTCTAACAAAGGATACACTTATTCTACTGTCATATTTGATCTTCATTCAAATCACGCTGCATAATAAAAGAGAATACAACAAAGGGTGTAAAACTACTGCAGCAGGCAGCACACACTTGTTTACAACGACATAATCACAAGTAAGAATCTAAGTAGGCGTAAGTGTGTCTTTTGTTATATTGCAGCAAACTAGCATAAGTTCTGTCCCATATTCCAATATACAAAGTCTCATCATCTGGACTCAGAGATACCCCTGAAATCTCACCAAAGAAGTCGATCTCTTGTCTTTTCTGGTAATCCGCCCTCGTACTGTACACATGAACAAAGTCTGCTGGTTCAGCAACTACTAAGAATTGGCCATCCGATGAAAAGCGGATTGATCGTACAGCACCCAGGTTTCCTTTGAGAGTTGCAACTGGTGCCGAGAGGTTTCTTATGTCCCACACTCGGCAGGTCTTATCCTGATTTCCTGTGGCAAATATGCGTCCATCTGGGTGCCATGCGGATGCGAAGGAGTAATCTAAATGACCTACCACTGCAGCTACAGTCTGAGACCACAGAAAATGTGATTCAGTTTCGATTACGCTAATAATTCTTACTTTTCTACAGTAGAGACACAGCAAACTTTCTAGTTCTAGTGTTGAAAATATGATACTCTCGAGTCTTGACCATATACACAAATCATTGGTTAAAGCTTGGGTCAAGATAGTAGTAAACAAGAAGCATATGTAATGATGCTTACAGCTGGTTTTGTATAGGACATTTCATTTCTTCTCTTGAGGCACAATCGAGATAAATGACTAAAAAGGACAAACTCAGTGCACAAAACTCCCACATTATGGGATTTGAAGAGAGTCATATGAACACAACCTTCTATTACTCAAAAAATTATAGATGACAAATGACTTGCTTAAAAGGAAGAACAGAAGTTTAAAACAGACATGTGCATACACTAAGCTCCAGGTATGTCTATTGCAGTAGTAGTAATCTATTGCTCTTTCTCCAGGTATGTCTATTGCAGTAGTAGTAATCTATTGCTCTTTATGGTAGGCTGACTCTTTCTCCATATTTAAATGTTTCAAAGAAAAAAAGGGCAGCCCAATGCATGAGAGTCATATGTTTACAACCTCAGCCCTGCTTCCAGAGAGGCTATCACCCTAACTTGAATCCATGACTCATTATGGAGCAACCTTGCTATAGCACCAAGGCTCACCCATTCCAACATCATTACAAAATTAATTTTTTACCTTTCCATTTTGCAAATCCACAAGCAACCCATCCAAGTGATCACCGACAACAGTAATAAGCCTTCGATCAGGGCTGACTGATGTATGCTGCATCAGAATAAACAAGTTTAGTCGTGACTGAAAATTAAAGTAATCCGTGAAAATGTCTTAGATGATTTAGGTTCGCTTTTTCTGTTAATGAAGCAACAATCTCTATTGCCTTTGAAGTGCAGATCCCATTAGTCAAATTCACCATTTGTCTCCATTATGTGAGAAATTCTTTACTTGAATGACCATACAACTACCTTAGGCCGTTGCCTCTCTTTAAAACAAGTGTGGATGTAAGATAGAACATGAAGGGGTAAGTAAGAACTACAGAATTAAGAACGTGGGCATCATAATAGCCATTAGAAGGGCTTACATTTACTGGCCAAGGGAAACGGAAATGATTTAAAAGTTGATATCTCTCTGTATCATATTCCCTCATGCTACAGTCATTATTGGAGGCCATAAAGTTAATTCCACCCCTGCAAAACAACTTCGAAATTCAATCTAAATTTTATTTAATATATTTTCCCAGCCAAACAGCCACTAATCATGCTACCTAAAGCTGTCATATATCTCGATAGCGTTTGTAATTGCATTATCATCATAAGTTGTCCGGGTACAAAAGGTTACTCCTTTTCTGTCCAAGTGCTGTAGAGCAGGAAAAGGAAATTGTACAATATCAATTGAAATGGCTAAAAGCAAACCAACTATGCGAAAAATATTTTTGTGCAAAACCAGAATATGCAGAACCAACTTGTAAATAAATTATAGAAACAGAACCAACAAAAAATAGGTAGGCACTAAAGCATGATGATCCATGTCTCTTTCTAGATACAAGCCAACACTTCAATTTCTTGGATTTTCTATAATCAGTTTCTTGAATTCTATCGGAATTCACAATCACAAATAAAGAATGATCTCATCTGTAAAAGAAATCCTTGAAGGGTTACTAGGAATGCAATACATCCCAGCTTGTGGTATGAGTAAGGACATGGGATGCAGTACTTGTAATATTTTAGGAAATGGTAAAGTTTAGCATTTCAAGATACAAAAAGGGTAGGCTTGGTGGGTTGCCATTTTAATTTAATCATGGTAAAATTTAAAGCATTATTGCTTTGAAAAGTGTAACATTAAACATGCTAATATAATGAACATACCTTCAGTGCATAACTTTGAACTGAATTATTTCTTTAAGATTTTATAACTTAAAAAAAAGGCATTTGGTATTACAATTAAACCTGGAAATCAAGAAATTATCTTCTCCCCATCACAACCATGAAAAGTTACTAAAATAGAGAGAGTTGACCACACATACTCTCCACAGACTACCTGATTCAGATCCAAACAACCATCATTATTCTAGTTGTTTATCACCACTGTCTAACTCTCTCTCCCTCAAACAAGCACACTGCCTCTTCTCCCCATTGTAACCCTCAAAAAGAAGATAGTTAACAAAGCACATCTCTCCCCAATACTAGCTGATTCACACCAGAACCAATAACTAATCCAATTATATATTACCACTCCCTCCCCCCTCCCCCTCCTTCCCCCTTAAAAAGGAGTTGACCACAGACTCTCTCCCAGTTTAATAAAACAGCTATTCAAATGTTTATCATTTCTTGGACAAGTTTGGGAGATGATTAAGATTCTAACCATGAAAAATATACAGTTTCTCTAACAAGAATTACATATAAAAAGTCATCACATAACTGATAGAAGATCAGATAATTTTTAGATGGTGGTAATCAAATTAGTTTGAGTATATATGCAAATGGTAAGGATTTCATAGTCATCTCAAATACTGTTACATGCTTAATTCAGAGAAAGGAGAGGGAAACTGGCCGGGGGTAATTCTGATTCTGTCCCCAAAGAATTGCCAATGAATAATTAAAAAAAAAAAAGCAATCAGAAAATTAGCATTTCCATCTCATGAGCAGCAAATCAAAGAGAAATTAATATTAGCAAAAGATAGGAAAAGGTTGCAAGTATTAACTTACCTTAAAAGTAAGCTCTCCTTGGAAGCCTCCTGCAACCATAAAATTGTCTTTGACAGCTAGCGTGCTTATTTGAGTTTGTGTAAAACCTTCTAATAAACTTCCCGGATGTTTCTAGTTTCAAGGCAATACAAGTTAGCAGATAAAAGTAGACCAGAATTACTACAATAACTAATTATCATCAAAATCATTCACGCTGATGAGGAATAGATAAGAAGTGATAAGGCTAATAAGTACAACTGTAATACCTCATTAGGTGCCACATGCCCAGAAAAATTAAGGATCTCAGACAGATTGCATGACAATGATGACCAATGCATAACTGAATAATTGGACATAAGGTAAACATCATGCTTTGAAGTAGCCCAAACCAAGTTTCTGAGCTGCAAATTCAATCCATAACAGGTTATTTAGACTAAAATAATAAGTGTCTAGATACACTTTCAAGAACAAAATAAAAAATCAATAAATGCATCTCCAAACTAGAGACACCGAATATATATCATAATACAATACCAGGATTCGATTATTGAAATTTCAATATAAAGAAATAATGAGTATTTTGCTCAAGAAATGTGCTACAACAAAACTTCAGAAACAGAATATAGCACAAAACACTTATCCAAACTAGATATACCAGAAAACATACTACAATAATGGGATTCTATTTCAAATTTAAATTTACAGGAAAAATGAATTCCTGCTTTTTCTCTATTGAGCATTTTTTGTCTATTAGACAACAGTTTCAAAAAAGATATGTGGTAAGCAATGTGATATATTATGGTTTAAAAGATAGTTTTTAGTGATATTTCAGAGATTACAACCATCAAACAAAGGGCATTGGTTCTTAGAGTGACTAAAACTTCAACATCAAGCAAAAAGAAACAGAATGGAGCTTTTGGAGTCATTTCAGGGCAAAAATTGTGGGGTATTTGAGTTTTTATTGTACATGATGTACGATTATGGCTTGAAAGTGTAAATGAATATGCCAAATCTACCATGTGAACAGCAAGAAATTTGTTTTGTAGGCAAAATTTTGGTTGTTAACCGATGACCATTTCAGTGGAGGTGAAAGGTATCCCCACTGATAGCAGAACTGAGAACCGATTATAACTGCAGATAAGAAAAAAGTAGATAACGTTTTGCAGGAAAACTATAATTCACTGATTAATAGAAAATGAGCAATCATATTAATAGTCTTTAATTTTCTAGTAAAATAAGAACTAATAGTCTTGAACTCAAACAGTAAAACTAGTACCAACTGCCAACACTTCGGCCCAATAAGGACTCCAAGCAAGATCCAAACAATCATTAGACAACCCTAAAAAACCTCCTAGTGTAGGATCACTAAATAATCTCCACAACTTACTAGGATAGCAAAGCTGCAAAATCTAACAACCAATACCAACAACTAAAACCATTATGTTAGGTCAATATAAGCAAATATAAACTCATCTCTGAATCAGAAAAGAAAAAACTTAAAAACTTGAAATAGAATCATCATTTGGAAGTTCGAACTGTATTAAAAAAAAAATTCTCAAAGTAGTAGTTGCTGGCTAAATGAATCCTATTAGCAAACCATGCATAGACAAACAAATGCATGTATTGTTGTCCTGCTATCAATAGTTTTTATGACTTTCTCTTTGTCTACTGAATTTCATCAAGCACAACACATAATAAACTTGAAACTTCAAAGCCAAATTTAGGACCGATTTTAAATGTTCTTACTACAGAACTATTACTGTGCACAACAATGACAAAAGTAACGTGTAGCAGAGAGAAAGAAAGAGACCTAATAGTTAATGAAATGAACACTCACACACACACACACACACCTGCATGTACACACATAAAGTTGCAGGTTCAAAAGCACAAAACCAAAGAAGAACTGAACCAAGAAAAGTGACGAGAAAGGTAGTCTTTTAAATGATTAAATACATTTAAGCTATATCATTATGTAAAACCAAGGAAAGAAATTCAAGAACAATATATTTTGAAACCAAAATCAATATATTCAAAAAGAAAATATAAATGGCAATAAAAAAGAAAGAAAACACTTTCTGACCAACAAACCTGAAAATGGAGGATTGTAGGCTTAACCAATCTAGTGTTGTGGAAGAATTCATAGTAGTTCCCACCCTTTTCCATCTGTTTGCATTCCTGAAAAAAACAGTTCCCAATTACATTAAGTATAACATGCTATTCTCTTTGATACAAACTAGTTCATTTAGAGATGGTAGGTGAAGAAACAAACCTTGTCGACAGCTTCACCGGAGGATGGGATGTTCTCGTAATTCTTATACTGTTCAAGCCTTGTCAATCTATAATCTTCCCTAGTTATGTTCAATCTTTCCCATGGAATCCCCTGAATGTCCTTCCCCTTCCGCGCTTGCGCAGAAGATGTATCAGTCAACTTGGTTAGCTGCTCAAATTATATCTTGAGAGTGATGAATTTCATCATTAAATTATAAAACGAATAAAATTAATAACAAATATACAACCAAAATGAACAACAAACCATGTCATATTCATCAGCCTCCATGTCTTCAGCAGCTCTACCATTGTTGTCTTCATCCATGTCATCGACGAAATCTTCAGCCATGTAATAGAAATCCTCGACTTGCTGGTAAGACATGCTATATTTGCATACAACTGCAAATTGCCCAATTATTACTATTATTTTCTCATATTTTCCTTTATAAATATATATAAAAATAAAAAATTCTTTGAAAAATCTAAAGAGAAATATGCTAATTGGTAACTAAAAAGAAACTTATTTCCAAACAAAATAGCAAAACGTTACGTTGAGTTCTTAAACTGCAAAAATTTTGAAGCAAAAAGTATCCTAAAATTCATAAAAAAACAAAACGTACTCCCAAACAAACCATGGAAAAAAAATAAAAATCATATATCTAACGCTTAAAAAAATAAACAAAATCTTTGAAACCATTAACAAATAGGTAGGTTCTATACCATTTTTTCTACTTTTCTATCAAAATAATTACAAATATATATAGAGAAAACGAAAAAAAATAAAGAACAAGCAGAAACAAACATTAAATTCAGCGAAAAAGAAAAAAGAAAAAGAAAGAAGAGATAATATTCTTACCTGAAATTTGTTATGGTTTTGGTCCTTTCGGAAATGCGTTTTTTGTTTTGTAAATTTTCTTACATATTAATTTGTAGATGATTTAGATTTTTATAGGATGTGAACTTAAGGGCAAAGAACATTTGTAGTCCTAAACTTTTTATGTATGTTTCATTTTTATCTTTAATTTTTAAATTATTTCATAATAGTTTCAAATCTTTTTAAAATAGTGTTAATATAGCCTTATCATATTTTTTACTTAAAAATAAAGATAGAATTACAAATTAAAATAATGGGTTTAGAATTATTATTCTTTTCTATCATATTAAACTATATTTATTAAAAAGAAAGTAAAAATTTTAAGAATAAAATGGAAGAATCATTTTGTCTTTAAATTTTAAAAATTCTATTAAAATTAAGAGAAAATATGATACTTTGGTTTCTTCTAAATAGATCTGTTCATGGGTTAGACTTAGGTAAGGTATTAATGAAGTGAAACTGTGCCTAAGTTTGACTCAGCCTATTTTTTGGGCCTACTTTTTTTTTTTCAGCCCGTTTTTACATATAATTAATGAGCCAAAACCCGTTCAAATACTATTAATTTTTTTAAATTCTAATAAAATACAAAAATATTAAAACACATAATATTTAATAAGTATAACATAATAAATTTAAATAAATTTTTATATGAAGACTAAGAGAAACATGAAAATTCAAATTAAAGTATAAAAAAATACAAACTCAAAATAAATTGTACAAAGAAAACAAAATTGATTAAATATATATTAATATAAAAAATAATAATAATAAAATATAGTAAACTAGATTGTATCCCGTGCGATGCACGGATTTTAATAATAAAATTTTTATTTGATTTTAGAATATAATTATAGCATATCACGTATATATACATACATACATATCAATGCGTGTAGACCTGGCAATCTTAGACACGACACGAATAAATGACACGAGGTGACACGAGATGACACAGGGTTAAAATTAAGTAAAATTAATATATGAATGTGATAAAAGCTAAAAATAACATTTTGAGTTTTCCGTGTCAACACGAATTTTTGACACAAATACATGACACGAACATGATTTTACACGACACGAAAACGAATTTTTGATATGAATTGTCGGGTCTATATGCGTGTAATAAATTTATTATTACAAAAGCATATGCGAAAGATGTATATACACGAATATTACTTATATAACAATCTAATTATATTAAATGTATTAGATAATTGTTTTAAATGAAAAATATTTTTAAAAAAATAAATAAAATATTCCTTCAAAAAATGAATCTAACTATCTAAAAAACATTTAATAGATACCAAGATAGAGTGAAGAAAAAAAAGGGTAAGAGACAAAATAAATTTAAATAGATACCAAGAGAGAGAGAAAAAAAAAGGTAAGATACAACAATCATACAAAATAAAAGATGAGATGGAATGATATGATAGATGTGAAGCAAATAAGATATTGGTCGTGGATAAATTCATATGGGATGTTGAAAGATTTCTTTTTTTACATGTCAAGTTAATTATATAATTTTTAAGAATATATGAATAAATAAAAAACTGATATATTTAGATAATCTTTTTCAAATTTTTATTTTGAAATTGAAGCTTGAAGGTGAGAAAAAAATTTGTACAGAAAACTAATTTTTTGTACTAATAAACACTTGAGGGTGAAAGAAAATAACGGATGAAAATTGATTTTTGGGTATTGCTAAACAATTGAGTGTAAAAATTGGATAATTAAAATTGAATAAGAATAAAATTATAATGATAGTTTAGGATAATGGCAGTTTTTGTGGAAGTGGATTAATGTTATGGTGTAATAAAAAACTGCAAATAAAGAGAAATAAAAAGAATAAGGAATGTTCCAAATTTTAAAAAAGAAACTTTAATTATTCCATTTTTTAGATTGTTTGACACGTGTCAATTAACGTTTTCTGAAATATAATATTATATATGATGAGCAGGTCGTGTTTAGTTTGTGCTTGAAACGATAAATTCAAACCCAGCTTATTTGTTAATGAGTCTCGATTATTAAGCCCAAGCCTATTTAATGAGCTTAATATTTTTGTCCCTGCCCGCTAAAAAAATAGACGGACCTTTGGATTTGGGCAAGTAGCCCAGTCCTTGAACAGGTCTACGAACAGGTCTACTTCTAAATAATAAAACTTACATTTATAATTTTTGATTAAAAAATAAATTAAATCTTATTAAAACTAAATATAAATTTTTTTTTAACAAAAATATAAAACATACTCAAATAAACTTTTAACAATTAACCAAATAGAAGTAAATAATATTTAAAAAGTGTTTTCTGTAAATTATTACTAATATAATTTGAAACTTTTAAATTTATGTCAACCTAACATAACTTATTTGCAATTATAATCTCTTGAGAAAATAATTTATTAGAAGTAATATGTTAAAAATTATTTATCAAATGAGCTCAATTCTCTCTCTATTTATGTTTAAGATTATAGCTAAATTAGAGATGTTCATGGGCCAGATCGAGTCGAATTCGAACCGAACCTAGGTAAGATATTAAGAGATTAAACGCGAGCCCGAACCTATCCTATTTTTCGAACCTAACTTTTTGCTAAGCCAAATATCACATAATGAATAAATCCAACCTGCTGAAATACAATTAATTTTTCTTAAAAAAATTAATAAAATATAAAATATTAGAACATATAATAGTTAACAAGTATAACACAATAAATTTAAATAAATTCATACAAAAGGACTACAAAAAAATAAAAATTTAAAATTAAAGTCTTAAAAAAATACAAACTCAAATTAATTATACAAAAAAATCTAAAATCACTAAAAATGTAAGCTTAATATACAAATATGCCCTTCACGTTTATCACAAAATAAAATTAAAACTCCAACATTGGTATATATTTTTTAATATTGGTATATATTTTCTTGTAATTAATAAGTATGTATAATATTCTTTCTTACTCCTATCTTTTTTTTTCCCAAAACACTTTTGTTTAATTTTATAAAAAAATTACATTTATTAAATAAATGTACATGTTTAAATTTTATTCTTAAAAAATATTCTAAATTATGGTAGTTTTAATTTAAAATATTTGTAAAAAAAGTGAAGAAAAAAATAAAAAAAAAGGTCCAAAGAAAAAGACAAAAATATTCTCAAAACATTTTAATCATTGGCGGGCAATTTGATAATATGAGAAACTTTAAAGAAATAGAAAAAATTTATATGCAACTACATTTTTGCTCAATTCAACCATTTTACTTATAGAATCGTACTTCTATTCTTTTTTTTTAATTAAGCAAAAATGTAGTTGCAAATAAAATTTTTTAAATAAAAAAATCAAAGCGCTAGGTATCTTGAAAAGAAAAAAAATTAGAAAAAAAAAACAGAAGGTAAAAATATTCTCAAAATTTTTTAATTTTTAAGGGACAACTTGGTAATTTGAGGAGCAATTAAAAAATAAAACCAAATCGCCAAGTGTTAAGCAAAAAATCCCTTAAAAGAACAATCCCAAAATACAATTGTCTAAAAAATATTCTAAATAAGTTTGTGCATCGCTTGTGCACCGCACAAATTAATTCTATTTATTTAAATATGTATTGATACACATAAATAAACATCAATGTAGATGATATACGTTTGAAAGGAATTTAAGTTGTAAATTTAAATATAAAAAGATACAAATATGCTCAATAATCAAGAATAATGCACTATATTTTTGTATAATTTTATTTTTTATTTTTAATATCTTATTACTATTAACTATTAAAGAAAAAATAAATAAATAATTCATTATTTACTTTATTATAAATTAATTAGTTAAATTTAAGATTTGCTTATAATTTTAAATTTAAATATATGAAATAAAAAATATTATTTTATATTTTATAACTTATTCTAGAATAGGAAGATGATGAAAGAGAAATGAAAAAAAGAAATTAGAAAAGCATAGATGGGCCTACAATGATACCATCTCTCATTACTTCCAATAAATAGGTCATTATGGCTAATAATGCAAATGCTAATAATACTTTTAATCTAATCAACAAGTACTAAAAAAGTCTTAATCCCCTGTTCAAAAAAAAAAAAGTCTTAATCCGAAAAATAAAATGTCACTCTAGCACATTCATTTGGTCCCTCGCTTCTGCTGTCAACACCATTTCATATACATTTTATTTTATATATATATATATATATATATTTATAAAAATTTACTTTATATACACATTCATAATGAAAATTTTAAAATAAATAACACCCCAATTACCTGAAGATGATTATTTTTCTGTTTTGTAAGAAATATTTTGAAGGTCAAATATTGAATACATAAATTAATGTGAGAGATTGCATCTTTAAAATTATTAAAAAAAATAAATATATCTAGGCACAAAATCTAAAAATAATCTAATCAAATTATTTTTAAAAAAATGTTGTAAAAAAAAATATGTATATATATAGTAAATTTAAATAATGGATACATATTGTTAATTTGGAAAATTTTATAAATCAAAATTTGAATTTTATAAGAAATTCTTTTCTGCAAGTAAAACTTTTAATGCATAATGAGATGTCAAAATATGCATTTTTAAGATTAAAAAAAAAGAATTAGATCTAAGCAAAATCTCAAATATACTCTATATCACATTATTAGAAAAAAATTGTGTCATATTTAAAGAAATTGATGCGTATTGTTGTATGATTAAATAAATTAAAAATTATTAAATAGATATGTAAAATTATGTAAAGCTTATTTATGAAATTTTAAAAAAAGGTATAATTAGAGTTTAAAATGATGATTTATTTAATAATAATAATAATAATAATAATAATAATATAACTCTCTCTTTTCCCAAGTTTCATTTTTTTTTCCTGTAAAATTTGAATAAAAATTAAATTCTCAAAATTTAGTATAATGTCCAATTAAGAATGCTTCTTAGTTCTATTCTATTCAATTAATTCATCCTCATGTCATTTCTTTTGGCTAATCATACATTGGTTGTCTATGGGCTGATAATGATATTACTCCTAATAGATTTTTACATTGAAATATCAACAATAGACGTTAATAGATAACAACCAAACCTTGACCTGTCGTTACTCCTATTTAAGTTCAAATTGTACTCCTTTAAAAAAAATTAATAGTTTATTTGTACAGTGAAAAGAAAGCTAAAGTACCTACGCTTAGATTTTAGAATAAGTATTTATTATCTTTTTAAAGAAATAATTCGTAGAAATGTTATTTCTTATAGCATGATAATTGCTGAGATTATCCAGAAAAAGAAAACTGTTTCTTTCTTTACATTTCATGGCACAATTACAAAACAATAGACAATGAATATAATGGTAACTTACCGCATATTTGTTGAAGAAACCACAACAACATTGGACCTTTGCTTTTGTCACAAACAACATAGTATAGCAACTGACCTCAAGGGGATGTTATTGCAAGGCTCACTTTACAAACCTCTGCGTTGAATCCGCAATCCATAAGAAGCAGCAACCAAGCTCTTTGTTGTTCAGAGAGTTGATCTCTGGGGCCCTTAACCTCGACGAGTTTGGCTTCACCTTTGTAGTCTCCGTGGAAGCGCCAGAGCAACAAATCTGGCATTCCACTGGACCAACTGCGGTAATCCTGAGCAAGATGTCTGCACAGAGATGCCAAACAAGGACCTCCAATGCACGAAACAGCTGCTCGAAGGTCAGAAAGGGAATGTCGGTCCCAATTAACTCCTCTGCAAGCTGTTCCCGTATGCAATTCCCATGAAGTTATGAGAATCTCTTCTGCCGAACCATCATGAATTTTTTTTAGGTGCGATTCTATAAGTTTCATTCTTGCTAGATAAAAATGATCAGTCTCCAAATCCAAGGGAGCAGTCTGCAAGAGGAAATATCTTTACTTCTTTTGTAGAAATCCAACTAGACACAAATTTAACACATATAATTCATTCAAAGAAAAAAGAAAGGAGAATTTTTCACAGAATTTGAATTCATTATTAAGCCAAAACTATTTCCTCCTTCAAATGTTTGTCTAGCGCCCTTTTTTATCCAAATATACACATATTTGAAGCAATCACGCCAACAAGTATATGAATGTTTTACCAGAATGTAATCATGTAAAGGGCAGAGAAGGTTTCTCCCTACCCTTTTCAATTTTTGCAATATATAACAGCTAATTTCAGCCAGCGCCCAGTGGTCCTCATTTTATGAACATGTACTCACAGTATGATCCAAGCAACATGGCCAAGTTTTTACCATTTCCTTTTAACTTACAAAGGGCTTAATTGTAAAGTATAAAATAAGTTATCATTTTATTCCTTTTTTGCTCCTTAACCAACAAGGTTTCGAATATATTTGTCCCTTTCCTTTCACTCTTCTTTTTACCTAATCCAAGGCAAAATGAGCCCCACTTCTCCTTCTCCCGTTCTCTTCTTCCCTACCTCTCTTAGCTTGTAAACAGTGTTAAGCTGTCAAAGCTCCATTCACCCCTTCACTATTTTAAGTAAGTTTGGAAAATTAAAGCACAGTGACATGCAATAAATTAAATATATTCTTAAGGATAGAGGAACATTATAAAATATTGACTTACAAAGGTAGGACAGCTCATAAAATTTGCCCCTTTGATTCAAACTCACTTTCCTTCCTATGTCTACAAACCACCTCATACATCCTACCTATAATAATACTATACAGTTTGCTGTAAGTTACCAAGTTAGTTTTCAGTTAATAAAGACAGGTCGTGCTAGAACAAAATTGAATGGCAGTTACAACCGCACCTGGAAAGATGCCTACTCTTAAATGTCAATTGCAATCAAATTAACATGTGAGCACAAAGAAATCACATACTTACATGAAAAGAATTGCAAAGCATCGCCAATTTGCAGAAGCATTTCAAAATAACATGTGTTTGATGACTAACATTGAGCATCGTACCTGAAATCTGGTGCGAAAAACATTTGGTACATCAGAAAATAATATATCCCACAGGAGAAGCCCAAAAATAGTCAACCAGATACCACTCTCTGTATGGACACCCTGCCATCCACCTTCTGTTGCATAATACTGCAGAGCTAGCTGTTCCACCCCACATTGCTCCCCATCTTCCCCATAGAACCTGCTTTTTCTACCAGCTTCACAATTCAATGGTCTCCCTTGAATGTGAACCTGTATTTCTCAGGATGAAAACTAATAGTGTAGTTAAATAAACTTCGTAACTTTATGTTCATAGTTCACGGAGCATTTCAACACTTGAAACCCACAAAAGGAAAGATTAAGAAATACCTCTACTATCTTCCTCTTAATTGACTCTGAAAAGCTTGGAGTTTTCCAGCGCCTTGGTGGTTTTCCCAAGCGAAGAACTCGTCTTTGTAGTGCCATTCTTGAACCGGCACGGACCCAAGGATCTAATAATCCAGCCTCAGCAACTGAAAGACTCTCACTGGGGCAGCCTATATGCTCCAAATCAACAGATAACCTTACAGTCCAATATCCTCTTCTTTTATCACAGGTGAAGCAACTAAGCAATCTCCTTAGTAAATGTATTGCGTCATTGTATCTGCACCAAGATAGATAAAAATATCAAAAACCACCAATTTCCTTAGATGTGGATGTTTTCTTATGCATCAGGATCATTAATCTTGCCATATAGATCAGGTTAATGATAGTACAGAGCACTATGCTAAATGAAATTTTAAGGTCAACTAATGAGTTTTCCTCGTTGTATTAGTTTATTCATTATTGGATCATTGATGGTTGTATTATTGTCTTTGTATGCCACTACCACCACTCTGCCACCATTGCTACTTCTGCCTTTTGCTAGCACTATTCCTACACTAGCAAATACTACTACAGCTACTATTACTGCTCCTATCACTCTTGCTACTGCTACTAACCAAGCAAAACCACCACTATTATGACTGTTACTAGCACTATTATTTTGAAATAATAAACTTTTTAAGGTATCATTGAGGATCGAATGCATACAGTCATGAAATGAAACACAATAACAAAACCTAGAAAGCTAAAAGAATTTAAAAGATAAATAGTTCCCTTTAATGTTGTCTCGATAGAAGTAAGACAAGTTAAAAAACGATAAGGGGATTTTACCAAAAGAAGCGTGTGATCCTACATTCATAATTACATACCTATGCTCACGCTCAAGGAAGGAAATTCCTAGCAAGATAACTTTGGAATACACCCATGATGCTAAGAAGCATGAAAGAAATGTAGCCATTAATTCAGGAGTTGTGGAATCAACCAATTTCACAGGAAAGCTGGATATTCGGGACTCAGCTATCATGATGCATCTTAAAACCAATTCAAAGTTGTTTTCATCCAGAGACTGATCCATTATTTGAGCCACTTCAATGGCCTGCAACACATTATGATTACATCTGGTAAGGGCAACAAAATTTTGGCCACATTTTCACATAGAGAGAAACCAAGACCTCTTCATAAGCAAGCAAATCACTTTTGCTTGAGAAAATCTGTTCTGAAATTATACAGTTGTAAGTAGGATACTTGACAATCCCCAGATCCACCAGTAGGAATGCTGACAGATCCTGTTCTCCATTTAGGAAGAAAAGCCTCTGCAGTACAAAACAAAACTTATTAGATTTGATTGTTATACACCATATGGAAATATCACTGCAGTATTCAGTGGGCAGAACTGGAGTACAAGCACCTCAGCACGCCAAATAAGGGATTCAGCTTCTGAAGATGTCCTAACACAAATCTCAGTTCTCTCAAAAATTAAGCGTGGTAGAACAGGGCTGCAAATTGAAAGCAACAATAGGAAATCAGAATTAACACATACAGTTGGACTTGAAAAACACATAAAATTGATGAACTCTTGTTTACCATGATCCACCTTTATAGCAGGAAAGAAGAGATGTAATAAGATTTTGCTTTCTTGAACCACGATTACATTTCTGAAACCTCAACAGAGAGCAAGGACCATCAAGGGAACAAGTAAAAAACACATACATCATATCACAACTATTAAATAGAAGCTAAAACTATAGGTCCACTGGACCTTTACTAAGAATTTCAGTACAATAAATAACTGCCTTTTTTTTTTCAGCCATCAATAAATGACTGCTTAGAGCTACCAGAAATGAGAAGCATCAACAAGCAAATGAATAAGATGATAAAAATAGCCAAGCATGCTATGACTTTCGAAAAAAACTTGTATTGGATTCTACTATGATGTTTAATCTTAATGTGTTTATTTACTTATGCAAAATCACATGTCTATATAATTGTTACCATACTTAACATAAATAAAATGTTTGACCCGTATCTGTCCACACAACAGATCTCTTAATGTGTAGTCATCAAAGGCCAATCCATCACTTTAGGAGCATAAACTATGGAATCAACCAAAATTAGAAAGACCCAACCAAAATGCTCCATTTACTACTTGCAGTACATTCAAGAATAAAATGTGATTTAACTAGAGGTGTTGAACTCAGATCATGCTTGCAAGTAATGATGAACGGTAAAATTACAGTCATACTTGAGGAGAGATAAGATGGGGTAAAGGCATATGTTTTGGTGCCACATTATCTCAAATTATCTCAAATAAAACCAAAACAGTTATAAAACATATGCAATAAATAAAATTGGAAATCTTGCGTTGGAGTAGCTTGTAACAGAAATCAAAACAACGTACGTAAGAAAAGCCTAATTTTCTCAATTAAATCACACAGCTTGATTGATTTATATGAACGGAAGACGTTAATATGTTACAATTCCAATATCATACAGATACAGCTAGACCATTCACTATTAGTGCTTTAGCTCTGTAAAAAGTGTTGCTTCATAGGTAAAAAAATACAGGATCAGATACAAAAGTTCCAGTGAAAAGTATTATCAAAGTGAGAATAAATTTTTTAAAGAAAAACAGTAATTGATTGCTCAGGATCCAATAAACCCTTTAGTCTTAGAACTTTAGTGGCACCATTTTTCTTATAGATTCTATGTAGTAAAAGAAAAAGAAAAGACTCAATAATTAATTTATACTTTGTAATATTCTACATCATTTTTTTTCCTTTTTTCTCTTTTCTTGGGCCAATTGCATAGCTCAACTTTCCTCTTCGTTTTTTTTAATAAAAAAGATTGACATATAAAATGCAAACCTTTTTAAGTGTACTTAAAATGTCACGAAGCTCAGAAACAGTGAGAAGATTTAATAGGTCCTTCATGTTGTCCTCATGTAATTCAGTTATATCTTCAAAGAGACATAGATAGCCAGTTGCTGCAATGTCAAGTAAATAACAAATTTGCCGTTAAGAAGTACAGAATTTGGTATAGAAGTCATAGCTAATATATTTGTAAACTTAAATTACCAGTTAACTCCTTGACAGCTTGTTGAGGATTACATACTTCAGGATACATCATGGTTGACAATCGAAACCAAGGACCTGAATAAATAGCATGATGAAATTTATTAGCCATGGAAACAAACAAGCAAGTTTTGGACAATGTAAATTAGTAATTAACCATTTTCTATAGCACAATGTTGAAGACTTTTTAAACATGAGTATCACACATAAGTACATATTTCATACAAAAAAAAAAATCATCTTTATAGAGATATTGTGTATTTTCATTTGAATGAAATATGACCCAGCACATACTAGGATATCATGATAGAACACAATTCTACACATCAGCAACTAAGGAAACTACAATGGTAAAAGCTTTTTTTTTTCCTAGGATTCATGTTATTAATATTTGACTATAGTTTTATGCTGACCACCATCCTATAACATTACACTCCTCATAGAAGTGGAAGAGGAATAAAAAGAAGGAATGAAGTGAGAGAGAAGTACATAAAAGAATATCACAGACAAATATAGTTACAAGAACTCCCATTCTAACCATCTTATAGGATGGGTTTATTGTTGGATAACTCTAGGGAGAACCGACCAACAGACGGGGGACTAAGGCTTAGTCAAGTTGAGTGGACACACATGACCCTTTCTCATGACAAATAGCTGCTTAGTAAGCACAAATCGACTCAATATGGAAAAGAATCCTAGTAATTTTTAATGATTTTGGCCAATATCCTCATCTATTGACAGTAAAATGAACTAGTAGAAACTTTTTAGCAATACAAATAAACTAGCTAGTTAAGACGAAAACAACTATAAAAGCTTGAGTAGATCAATGATCAAAGTAATATAACCAGTGCATTCAATTTATAATTTAGCAACACCTAATAATAAACAAGTGATCAAGACATAGTGCCTAACAGCTTAAGTTGATCTAAGTTCAATGTTAAGCAGCCAATAGAGCCAACATAAAGAGACCAGTAACAAAGAATGCAGCCATATATACAAGAATAAATCAAAACTTGAATTCAGAGGTTATGGGGAGAGGATATTATAGAAACTGAGTCTTGTAATACAAAACCTTTCCGTGTATAAAGCCGAACAAAAAGCCTCTGACTACCCTCTGATAATGAAGTGAATGATTCTGTCAACAGATGATATAGACATTAAAATCAAGTAGAACTTAAATAACAGGAAGAAATGTTAAAACCAAGAATCTGAACCAGTACCAATGAATTTCTTTTCATCTTCTGTAAAAAGGTGAGGGCTACTTGATAGAACCTCCTGTAGCAACAGACAAAAGTTTTGCTGATATTTTGTTGTATTAGGTGGGCGATTCTTTGCAAATTCAACTACTTGAAGAACTTTTTGCCACAAATGTTTGAAAACCTCAAAATTTTCACAACTTTTTTCACCATTTAATGTCATGTTCTGACACGCAATCTGAATTGGAACAGCATCAAGAGAATGTCTAGCAACAGCAATCACATATCCCTGCAAGAAGCCCTAATGTGAGATGAGGAAAACTAGAACCTTATTAGTTTCCATAAGTTTACCAGATCTAAGAGGGTGACAAGTTGATTGATTAAAAGGGTAAGTATGACTAGATGAATATTTCTCAAAAGACAGAGAGAGAATAGAACATGTCTGATACTTCAACATTTTCATTAAGTTGATTATATACTGCATATATCAAATATATAGCCTTTTTTTAGCCAGGTATATGTTGCATACAAAAGGTTACTTCATCCTAAATAAATGAGTGGTACAGTTCTTCTTATTCGTTTTTACTCTCTTTATTAGTTTCACTATTATTATTCAATTATGCTTATAAACATCCATGGTACCTCATTTTCCAGTGTACTCCCTGTGCCCATTGGTAGGTTGATGCTTTCTGCACATGTTAGTTTATTCACATTTTTCCTTCAATTCCCATTAAAGGAATGATTTACTCATGTTCTTTGCTTATTCATTTTATTGTTCATATGATACAGAATATACATGAACCTACATACATAAGAATAACCATACAAAAAGAATATGCTGAAAAAGTTCTCTTTCCAACTGCATCACCTCAAAGCTCAAGCAGTACTTCTCAATCAGAGGAGATAAATACTGAGCTAGCTCTCGAGGGAGATAACCAAGGACTTTACAGCATGCAGAACTTGCAGAAAGAACCTGATTTAAAAAAAAAAAAAGGGTGCAAATTTGAATTAGTGGGTTTTTCTTAAAAAAAGAAGAAGTGAAAATAACATTATGCAAAAGTAGTGAACCTTAATAGCATTAGAATCCTTAATATTATCAGGGTCTCTCAGAAGAGATATTCTCGCCCCAAGATTCACATCCTTTTCGTCACTAAACCTACGACCGACAATAAAAGTATCAATAGCCATCCCAGATAAGTTGTCCACAGTTTCATCCATACGATGTCTAGGCTCCTCATTTTCAGTGGACGATGCAGGACACTCAACCATGACGTTTTCCCTTCCATCACAGATTGGATTTTCTGTGGAACTAGCCATATCAATTTGTTTAACATTCTCATTATGTAGCAATTGTCCACGCTGGTCATGGATTTTTTCTTCAATTCGAGTGAGTTTTGAGAAGCCATGAGTGGCATTCTCTTCAGAGTCGCAAGGACTCTTATTAAGCTCACTAGTCAGCAACTGTTCTGATTCACCTGAAGAAATTTGAACTTTTGACTGAGAACATCCAAAGTTTAATTGAAGAAGCGTCCTCTGAGTCAACTTCCGTTTGTTTCTTCTAGAAAGACATCCATCTGAATCCATTAATTCATATTAAAAGATCTAAAATCAAATAAGAAATTAAAAGTAATATCGTTTACACTATAAGCAAATAGGAAAGAACAATAGCATTAAAAAAAGAACAGAAAAATACCTAGATGAGAATTGATAGTGTAATCTTCACCAGAAACTTTGTTCCCACAAACAGGGCAGGTTACCCAATCGGAATTGGGCATTTCAACCTTGCCTTTGGAACATTCCTTTTCAGCCAAGCTTTCATTTTTATCGGACAAGAGGTTCAAAGAGCTCTAACAAAAAAGAAAAGTCAAAGGAAAAAAAATAAGAAGAAAACTTCATTTTTAGCTTCCGATGAGATAAACAAGAAAATCAATGGAAAGAGAGAGGGGTTACCTGGATTGACGAAGAGATAATAGACTGAAGGTTAGGAAGAAAACGGCGCCGTTTGCCGATCAATCTGCTTAGACTTTCTCTTCCTGTGAGCATTTGCTGTGGAGTGCCAAAGATCACTTTGCCCTAATTATTTGCAAGTTCACCATGATTTTGATTTTTGAAGCCCTAGTTAGCTTCCCTTGAAAGCTTCGATACGAGTTTCGACCTCCTCCTTCTCCCGCCAAGTCGGGGTTCTTTTTAATGTGGTAATTGGACGTCTGTTGGCTTACGCCAAAATGCATCTCAGCCGTCCGATGCCCTCTCCTCACATTTCTAACGTTGATTATTAAAATACTGTTTTTTAAAGAGATTATCAATTCAGTTTTTAATAATACTTTTTCAATTTTTTAATATGCATTTGTGATTCCCCGAATTTCATGAATAAATTTTAACATCTGACTTGAGGATGTATGAGAAAAATTATTTTCATAAACAAAGACAAAGAATTGGGTCAGTAGTATAAGCTATGACTAGGGTTTGGGATATTAAGATTAAAAATGCAAATGAATCAAATTATTCAATAATTTCTCAAATTTGATTTGATAATTATTTGATTTTAACTTGTTTATTTTCAAATCAAGTTTGAATCATTAAAATAATGAGTTGAGTCGAATTTGGATATTTTAATATTTAATTCGACCAATTTGCGAGCTTAATCGAACTTTTTTAATATACATTTGATTATTGATTTAATATTTTTCTCCTAATATAATTAAAAAAATAACAAATCAAATTTATTAAAATAAAATTCGAATATATTGAATTGAGATCAAATGATTCAAGTATCACATCGAATTAAATTTCAACTTAAAAAATTAAACTCGATTAAGTTTAAACAAACTTTGAATTTTTCAATCGAACCAAGTTTAAACTTGGACAATGAATTATCTTAGATTCCAGTCTATAGTACTAATAAGGACACTAGGAGTTAAATCAACCGAAGGCAACATTATGAGTTTGAAGGAAGATAAATATTTTGTGTAATTGCGAATTAGATTTTGTCCGAAAACAAGCCAGTTACAATGGCCTTGAAGATTGAATTTTGGGGCCAATATGGCAAGTGAGGCAAGAGAAGGAAGTAGATAATAATATCATATGTGAGCAACAGTCCTTTTTAGAAATATTGAATCAAGATTTGGTTAGGCAAAACATAATGAAAATGTGATTTACAGTTACATTAAAAATATTTACATTTTACACAATAATTTATCATTACCAAGGTTCTGAATCTCCACCCTCATCACCAGAATTTTTATATGAAGCAAGCCGAGCATCAGCAGTCCAAAACTCTCCATTTTCTCCTTTAGCATACAACTCAGAACTCTCCTTATCATCACCATGAAAATCATAATCCAGATCTGAATCTTCAGAATCAAACAAATTCTCAAATCCGTCATCATAATCACCATCATCATAATCATAATCAACACCTCCATCATTATCCTTGTTATGGAAGTCACCAACAATAGTGCCATAAATGCTAGCTTTTCTCCTTTCTCGTCTTATCCTTTTTCCTTCTGCAACTAATGCCATTAGTTTATCTCTAATCACCATACTTTCATCTTTCTCTAAGAGTACGCCCTTGTCATCAAACCCCTCTACCAAGAAAACAGAATCCCTCAACCCTTTCACACTCACATAGAACAACTCCGGGTGCCTCACAATCATTGCCCTTAGCTTATTTGGTAGCCCAAACTCTTTCCTGAAATGAGTCAAGTGGTCTATTAATGTCTTCTTCTCAACCATCATCCCCAACACCTCTCTCACCACCCCACAAGCTCTCTTCTCAGCCTCAATGGATGATTTCGCAAAGTCTTCCGAAGATGTATTATAAGGACAAACATCAGGCAATTCATTGAACTTCATCAAAAAGTCCCGGTGATGTCTCTTTAGATTCAAACCTTTCCGAAGTCTCAGTTGCTTAAACTTCAATGGCCTATCTACAATCAACCCACGGTTCACTTCAGGAAACTTTAGCGGAACAGCTAACTCAGGATCCCAACCCACAAGCTCAAGTGCCCTACCATACGAGGTATCTACAGTCTTAAACTTATCCGGATGATCATTACAAAGACGGGACCTAAAATTTGGAGATAACCCAAGATGGGGACCGAGATGAACAAGCTTAGACAAAAGAAGCCGCCGATGAGAAGAAAGCATGAGAAGTTTTTGTAACTTGTTGGCCAAGAAACCTGACATAGCTGACTTGAGATTCAACTCCTGCAAAGCAAGAGAATGGGCAGCCGGGGTTAAACGAACACAAAGTTGGTATCCTGACTTAGTAGCATTAAGAGGAGTTTGCGGCATGGGGATGGTAAAGAGCTCGAAAATCGTGGGATAGCGATGGATCATCGAGAGAATGGAACGAGGCTTGTGGATGGAAAGGTAAGCGCGGCATTTGTAGAGAATATGGATTGGAATGAAGTGTTTTGGTTTGGAAAGTAACAAAGTTTTTAGCTTTTGGACAAAACGGATTTTGTTTTGTTTCACTACATGTTTGTCCAGTGAAGGGCTGCGAACAATTTTGATAGAAGAACATGAAACTGAAATGGATAGATTTCGGGGATTATTACAAATGTTCTGAAAGCTCTTTTTAGTTTTTCTAAGGGTAATGAAAGATGGGTTTGATGATTGAAGGAAGTTGGAGCTGAGGAAACTGTCCTTTTGGCAAGAGACGGAGAGCAACATGGTCGGTCTAGTTTTTTTATCAGGATGCTGGTATTGTTGAAGCATAGGCTACAGTTGAACTGAAATCCGCTCAGGCATAAAATCAAACATGTTGAAAGCACACTGGCAAGCTAGGAAAGAATGGCAGATACTGGAATTTCTGTTAGAAGGTATAGTAAGTCAGTGTTTGGGAAAAGAAAATGCAAGCCATTTAGAAGAAAATTGACATGAAAATGGTTCAGCGCAGTCAAAAGCGTAGATTATTTCTAAACGGAAGAACAAAGGCAAGTGAGAAAAGAAGCAAAACAAGGCGCAACGTCTGATCGACTGTGTTCCCCACCTTCCTTAGCGTCGCGAAATTGACTATTTTTCTCGTTTTGACTTTGTACTCTTGGGCTTAGGCCTTTTTTTTTCCTTCCTTTATTTATGAATTAAACCTTTTTTTATATAATGAAGGCATGAGACATGGATAAGAAATATGCATGCATTAAGAATTGAATTTTTCCAAAAAAAAAAGAATTTCAGAATTACATAATTTTTTCAAAAAAAAATCATGAACCAATATGTCTGTGTTTAATTTATAAATATAAATAGATTATCATTTCATACAATACTGTGGGTAAAATCTTTAAAATTTACATTTGAACTCAAAATATTTAGCATATGTTTCTGATCAAAAAAATAGTTAGCATATATTTTTATTATATTGACTTATTAATTTTTAAATGTATTCTAATAAAATAAGCGATAATTTTTTTAAGGATAATTATCAAGTATACTGTCAATAGATTTTTTAGATTCCAGAAGCGAATTTAAAATGATGAGATTTTTTTCATTTTATTTATTATTTATTTTTTTAAATATTTTTTAAATGATATGTGTTATCATCCTCATGCGCTTGTGAGTCTAAAAACTCTATTGATAAGGTATCAGATAATTATTCATTTTTTAATGCCATCGATAAAATTTATAAGATAATTTTTCTCAATTTATATCAATTTTCAGTGCAAGAAGATTTTTTGTTACACAACATTAAATAATCTTCCCTATTTCATGAATGTTAACGAATGTAAAGGAAAAGGAAAGGTAGCAATTATACAAAACTTGTCAATATTGCAATGCTGTCACACATGACTACATCTTGCCAAAAAAGAAAAATATGCTATTTGCTCCAAAACTATATGATAACAAATTTACAGTTTCTCTTATGTCTGTTACATCTGCAGAACTTTCAGGTAAATTCTATGAGCTTACATTACTCAACATTTCTTTTTAAGTACTTCAAAGTTCATACAGCTTGAAGCTGCCGACCATGCATTCTGATCCCATCCCAGAGGCCAAGATATCCTCTCACTGTTCTATGTAATTTTAGGAGGGTCATTGACTAACCTCATATTCAACTAGCCTGCTGCCTGCAGAAAAATGAGAATGCATATCTTTCTTCAACTTGGAGACAGAAGCAGTTTCGAAATCGGAATTTTTTCCTTTTTGTGTATAACATTCTTATCTCATATAAAATAATTCTGACATGGCAAACCCATTATAAGGGTCTATGGCCACTTTCTAGCATGCCACTCATTATCACTTACTAGTGCACATGCATAAAGTCATGCTCAAATTAATTGGCTTGAGAAAAAAGTTCAAGCACAGACACAAAAGAAATGACTTTTATTCAATTTTCTTCTAAAAAAAATAATAAATATGAATTAAAAACTTGATTGCTAGTTCTTATCACATCATCTAACCAGTGAGAATGAACTTTCCCATTCCTATGATAAAAAAAAAATTAAATTCAATGAACAGATTAGAGCTCAATATCTTATGTTCTTTCACTCTTAATTTCCATATTTCAGAGAAGAGAAGCAGTACATGGACTTCAGTAGGTAAAAAAAAAGTATATAGGGCTCCTTCATCTTTTGTTCATAGGCTCATATGGTAGCTCTATTCAAACTAGTTCTAAGTTCTAGTCACCTCTTTACTAAAATTTCAAAGGTCATTCCTGCTTTGTATAAAACAATAATCATTACAAATCAGGTAGCAGTACTGTAACAGATCAGGATGTTCACTCAGAAGAAAAGTTGGTGCTTTAAAGCAGATTGAATTTTCCAAATTCACTGCAAATCTGTCAAAATAAACAATAGAAGGACCCTTCATTTCTTTGTCAGCCATCACCATGAGAGCTTGCAAATTTATGTTGCAATATTTTGGGATTCTTCATTTCTGGTGCTACATGTATTAATCATAGGATCAGAAGGGGAAATCAAAGGGGACGATGCGACATTTCAAATCTTTAACTAATTTTTTGTAGAGGATATTTGCTGATATAAACTGGAAAACCTTGCTAGCAGGAAAAATCACATGAAAAGTGATTGATATATTTAACCAAAATTTTTTTACTATAAGACTATTTAGCAAAACATATAGACATGAGGACAACTAGAATGTTTCTTGAACAATGTGTGAAATATAAGTTTTTAAAACACCTTTTTACCAATGCAATAGCTGATATTAAGAAATAATCAGTTAGAACATGTCTTCCACAATATGTTTCATTTTTTTTTTTGTAAATGCTATCACTTTTATATGTTTGCAATTAAATGAAGTCACCTAGTGTTTATATTCTTAACTTTGGCAATTCAATTGAATGTTACATTATTAGCACTAGCTTTCTACATGATGCCAGTTTGGATTATGCTTGCATAATTCTACTGAGATGACAAATTCATGTTGAAAAAGGACATTCATCTGAATCACTGAACCAGAAAATTATCATGTGATCTGATCTTTTTGGTTTTACAAGTACGAGCACAGAAATTGGCATCAAATCATATCGGGACAATATGATTAGAGAAATAAGAAAGGATTATATGAAGCTGTATTTTATTTTGGTTTGCCTGGGACATCCATAAAGGCAATGTATATTCTGAGGAGAATACTTCCATGCTTATCAGCACTACCTACCCATCCTCCCTTTTCACACTCATCTCAAAGAAACAAGACACTGTAGAGAACCTATAACATAAGAAGAATAATTACTGACACTGGAAATACACAGCAGTTATCTTATATCCTAGATAAATAGAGTTCAGTGTTGAATTGTTGATTACTTTAGAAAGCTGAAAGCTTTCAGGATACAATTAGCAAACTGGCAGTTACTGTAAATTACAGCAGGAAATAAAGCAGAAAATGTACCTTGGATTTTGATAATCGCTTTAGGCAATGTTCTATGACTTGGATATGCATCCACCGAACTTTACCTTTGGCACCCTACTCCTTTTGCTTGACAAATTGTCATACTGGCTTCATCATTATCTTTTACATCCTCAACACCTGCCATCACTCTACTACTGTCATCCACATTATTAGTCAGGTTTATTGAGTTGCATCTATTTACATAGATATCCTCCAAAGTACACGGCTTTGCTTTTGCTAAAATATCAAACATAGACCGTTTCTTTTGCCTCCTTTTATGTCGTCTTTGCTTGTGTCTCAACCTCTTGGGGGCAACTGTATTGATTCCCTGATGACCATAGAGGGGAGAACCATTTACAGAACTTGATTGTTGATTTACTTGAACTGTGACATTGCAAGTGTAATCAGATCTTAAGTTGCTTTCATTTTTATGCTTACAGCTATTATCCAGATCAAATTTAAGGCAGTCATGGCAGGGGGCATTTGATAGCACCTCATCATAGTAAGAATTACACTCATCTTCGATCAATTTCTCCTGCACAACAATATCTATCACTTTATTGTCGAAGGAAACTTTCTCTTTATCTTTTTGAGAGGATAACAAGCCTACAGTCTCGATCGTAGTTCGAATAACTGGATTATATGGTTCAAACGGTGGCAACACATTGCTAACACCATGCTTCAGACAGATCTGCAAGTACTTCTGTGGAAATGGCCAACAATGAAAGATATCTTTTCTCCTAGTAGCAGCAACAAATTGTCTGGAAAGCAAAATGTTAAATACAAGTGAGATGCTATTTTCTTTATTATAGAAAGAAAAGAACTCAACATTTTATCATTGAAATTCTCAATCAAATTTGTTATCAAGCACTGACACAGAAGGAAAAAATAATGCATTATGCAGTGGGAGGGTTGAAGAAAAGCAAAACTGTATAAACCTAAAAATGATATGCAAAACTTTGAACAATACTTACTATGTTGCAAAACATGTAAGGAACTGAAGAATCCTATAGATTATAGAACAGAGTTCATCAGCAACTGAGAAAAGTTTCAAAATTCAATCAAGATTTGTAGTCCAAGCAACTATTTCCTTTAGAGAAAAACAAATTTGACTTTAAAATTAAGGTCTGGTACAAAACAACCCTACTAAAACAAACTGCAGAAATCTTGCTGCTTCCATTTACTTAATATATGATGCTATGTATAAAATTCAAATTGTTATGTTTAGGAACAAAGCAAAAGAATAATAGTAATTTCTAACAATGTAAAGAAAATTGAAAAAGACAAAAAGAAAACAAAACCAGGTGGAGTTTTGATACTGCTAACTTAAAACAAAAAACACGATCCAAATATATAAAATTCAAGATTAGAAAATTAAAGGAACATAACAATCAAAGATAGTGTAAATGTAGTATGCTTTAGATAAAAGTTAAATGAAAGGCAAGAAAATGCAACGCTACTTCTGTAATTAAGGACCATGCAATAACGATATAAAGTAAAGAAATAAAAGCTAATAAGGCATTGGACAATGGGAAATCACCTTATGGAAAATTGGTTGTCGTCTGCTTCACCATTGACAAGGTTATGATCACAATCCATTTGGCCGCATAGAAAAGGCTGAGAATCCGTACGTTAAGAAACGACAGTAAGTAACGTTAGGATAACCGAATGAGAATCGAAACAGGGAAGAACCCAGTTTAAATTATGGTCCCAAAAGTTGTTTCGAAGATAAACATGGCAGAAAAATACATAAAATTATGACTTTTTTGTGAATAGTTGGAAGACCTAAGAAGGGTAAACAAGAAAATGGAAGCAGAGGATGAATAAGAAGGGAAATTCGGGAAATGGGTTGAGCAAAGAACGTTGAAGAAGAGTTCAAAGCGAAATGGATAGCAAGGTTAAACAGCAAGAAGATGAAGAGAGAATGAAAGCAGCAGGCTTTAGCAGAAGGAGACGATGCTGAACAAGAGCAACAGCATTATATCAAAGGAGGGTTTTTTTTACTCTTTTGTAAATGGAGGAAGAATTATTCATGGTAAAATCCGAGAATAAGCTTTGTTAAGAACAAATATATAGTAATTTTTTATATCAAATTTGCTAAATCAACATGGCGATTCGCCTGGACATTGATAGGGAACAGGGAAGCTGAAGCTGGGGAGGCACTTAAAATTTTGAGAAAATTTTCTTTGAAATATAAAATTTATCATGTAAAATTATTAAAGGATTATACTTTTTAAAAAAAGTAAATATTTGTGTGATATCTTGATTGAGTATTCAAGTTTTAGAATGTCTAATTAATTTTTATAAATTTTTTAATATGTATAATTTTAGAAAAAATTTATTTTTAAATTTTAAAATAAATTTTTTTTTGTAAACCACAAGTTATGCCCATACTAAATTAGTTAGATTAATCTTGGCTTGCACTGCATGATATGAATCATCTTCACTAAAAAAATCAACAGAACCTTATACCACTAAGATAACATTTTGGATTAAATTTTAAAATGAATTTAATCATGTAAAACTTAATTTCTATTTTAAAATTTTTAAAAATTTAAACCACAAAACTTTCAAATTGAAACAAAGGAATAATACATGAATCTCACGTAATTGTGTAAGCCACAATATGTTTCTATCAAGAAGGGAAAAGGATAGGTATATTCATATATATATATATATATATATATATATATATATATCACAGAAAATTTAAAAATAAGGAAACTTCAAAGTTAATGTATATCGTTAATTTATTATTGAAATTTGCGAGTCCATTAAATTTTTTGAAATTTACATATCATTGGACGGAAGAATATTCTTCCCTAAGAACAACTTTTCATCATTTGAAAGCTATAGTTTTGTTTCAGGACAGTGGACTGTGATTGCAAGCATGGCTGTATTGATCAAGCTTCTTGCTTGGGTGTATCTATTATCTGATCCTTTCGAGCAATGGTTGCCGAAGGCCATGAATTCTCCTCTCGGAGTGCGCTCAAACCGGCAAACTTTCCTTTCAATCTGTGCTTCAATGGCCTCATTAGTCAACTCCTGCAAAACGCTTCCAAAAGCGATGCCTCAACAACCAGTCTAGTCCATCAACTGCATACCCTGGCCGTCTAAAGACAGCATTGCCAAGCCCCATAGCTAAAGGATCGAAATTCCTACCAGATGAGATGACACTAAGCTTTTTCTGTGTAAGCTTGGCTGAACAGAAAAATGAAGCTGAGGGACAGCTCAAGAATGGTGAGGAATAGGTGCGAAAGAGGCAATGATATTGCAATAAGCCGAAGTTGGGTTGATTCTAGGAATTTGCCCAAAGTGATTTCTCCAGGGTGCTCTGCTTGATAATTTGATTATTAATCATAAAAACAAATTTAGGTAAGATGTGTCTAATATATATCCATCTAATAAACTCAAAGAGTTGGTTCAATAGTATAAAACTCTGTTGAATTCTTGAGAATGAGATCCATAGTAAGAAGTCACGTATTCGAATCCTTATCAGATCAAATTTCTTTGGACTAGTGTTAGTGATTCAACGCAAGAAGAGATTAATCTCATATCTAATGTGGTATGAGGATACCTCGTGGTTTACATAAAAAAGAAAATGTCATCTAATAAACTTCTATAGCAAGGTCAAATTTTTTAACTTTATTGTAAAATCAATATAAATACACATGATTGAATGTAAATTTAATGTTATTAAGTGAAAAATATATTAGAAGTATTGACAAAATTAGAATAAAAATAAAATTAGAATCAATAGACATTAACACATAAAAATTATAGTTACAAGATGTATTTATATTCATTTTTATGTGTTTACAATACTTTTAATATATTTTACGTTTCACAACACTAAATTTAAACTTAATTATATGTATTTATATTGACCTTATAGAAAGTCAAAAACTTTGTCTTTATTGTAGAATTCTCCTTCTATTCTTATAATTATTGTGAATGTGAGATTAATTATATCAATAAAAATAGTTAATAAAATTTGATTTCCAAATTCATTGTCTTATGTCTTAAAAAAATATTGCATGAAATCTTGATTTCTTCTCTGCCCATATTTTTTCAATTCAAATCATTTCATAAAATAAAATTATTTTAAAAAGTAATCATTTATTATTATCACCATTATCATTAATAATTCTCTTAAAGTATTCATTATTTAATTATTTTTATAATAGATAATAAATTATTAATATTTTCCTAAAATGATTTCATAACATAATTTAAATTAAAAGAATATATTATAATATGGATTAATAATCTCTAAAAAGCAAAAATTTATCAATTAAGTCAAATTTTTTTATTTTTTTCTTATTTTTTATGACTTGTCAGCACCGTACGTGTTGTTAGAGCATCACTTATAGAATCTAGCAGCCTAGAACTAGCTGTTGAAATTTTTGATGCCTAGTTCGGACAGTGTTAGTGGGTGACAAAACAAAGGTTGGTGGTATGTCTATTTATAATATTATTATTTTATACATTATTAATAAAATTTTTAAATTTTACTAGCAAGGGATTAAGATGCGTATTTAAAAATTTTATTTTCTTAAAAATGTTATGTCCTAAAAATTTTATCTCAAATATTTTGTTATTAATTCATGGATTTATAAAAATAATTGATCTTTTCACAAATTGGAAAATCTTTTTTTAATTAATTTATTCAATTAATTTTTGTCACATTACTCTATATCCTTATAAGAAATTTACTTAGAAATAGTGTTCTTATAAAACTAAAAGTTTTCCTCGCCCTTCATTGTGGGTAAAAATTTTTTTATTTAAATACTATTAATATTTAAAATTATTTAGGATAAGTATCTCATACATCAGTGAAATTTTTTTACTTCATAAGCAGAGTTAGGATGATGACACATGTTTTATTTTATTTATTTTTATTTTCTTAATATTTTTAAAAAACATGTATCATCATCCTAATCCGCTTATGGAGTAAAAAAATTCTACTAATAATGAATGAAATAATAACCCAATTATTTATATCATTTTACATAATTTAATCATATAATTATTTTTAGTAGTAATTTTTCATTAAAAATTATAACCATAATTAGCATAAAACTTCAAAGTCCCAAAACTTTTTCCTTGCCACTAATCCAAAGTCTCATTCACAATCATAATTAATTAAATCTTCCAAGAGTTAATTATAAAATGAAATGTAAGGTCAAAGATGAAACCAATAGTTAAACGTTCTATTCAATATTATTCAAAAATGTGTCGTTCAAAAAGTTATACTTGAAAATGATTAATCATGAATATAATCTTGAATTTATGCATTAATATATCATTTTTTACAAAATAAATAAGTATGTATAAAATAAATAAATATTTCAAATGAATTATTTAACCTTAATTAATTTACTTTATTTAATTAAGTATACTATTTTTAATTTTTCACTTTTTTTGAAATTATATAATAAATATAATATTATGAAATAAAATGTTTTTAATAAAAAATATAATTTATTGAAAAAAATTATAATGATAACAATTAGTCAATTTTAACGTTTGCATTATAATTAATTAATATAATTATATATTTTTATTCTTCATTATAAAAAATTAATAATTAATTGATATTTATTGTATATTTGATTAAATGCATATTTGTATGCAACTCTTTTATTTTAGTTTTTATTTTAAAAAAATGTTTATATCTCATTTTTATCATCTTCGATTTATAGTTTATTTTTTAATTGATACTTCGAAATATTCTGGTGTTGTTTTATTTTTATTTTTATTTTTGTGATTTTATGATTTCTTTTAAAGAAAAAAAATATATAAGAGGATAGAATCCTAATGTTTAATCTACTTCGAAAACAGTGATAACAGTTGTGCTTTTTGGGCTACGTTGAGGAAATGAGTTGAAAAATGGTAATGATTCAAGAACTTCAGAGAAGGAATCAAGCAGGATAATAGATTGCGGATATTGCAAAGCTTGCTCTTAGTTGCATTGCATCCATGAAAATGCAGAGGATAAGCCATCAATCATCGTTGCGACGAAACAGATGAGGAGAATTTCTGGGGCTTCTCCATCAACTTCTTGGCTAGTTTAGCTTCATTAATCTAGTTAAATCTTGGTTATGGCTTAGTAGTTAGCATCTATGAAAACTTCCTGACATCGGCCATATCCGTTAGTTTCATAGTTTTCCTGGATTGTTCAGCAGCTTGGTCAGCTATTCACTGTGACCACTGACCTGTTAGATGTGTGGGGTCCAACCCATATTAATTATTAGAATCCTACTTGGAGTTAGTTAGAGATTTGTTTTTTCTCTATATAAAGTGTTGCATAAACAATTTGTTAAGATAGAATGAGAAGTCTATTTTGGTGAGAGGCGACACAAAGGAGAAAAAGTAAGCTTTAGGCTTTGTGATATTTTTCTTGTTCCATAGAGAGAGCAAGGGGAGAGATAAGCTTGTACAACAATTGGGTATTCTTTGGGTAGATTATCTTGGTGAATCCAAAGAGGTAAACTTTATTGTTTTTAGGCCAATTGTTGGAACCCTGAGCTTTGGGCAAAAAGCCTAGGGTATTGAAACTTTGTAATTTGCTTATTTCTCATAGTGGATTTTTATTCGGTTTGCCCCGTGGTTTTTTTCTCTACACTGGAGAGTTTTCCACATTAAATTTTGGTGTCGTTTTATTTACGTTTTATTGCCTGCGTATTATTTGTGGCTTGGTAGCTTGATTTATTATTGTTATTGGCTTGAGATATTGCTGTTGATTGTTGTGGGTATTGTTATTCGGACATTGCTTCCGCGTATTTGTCGTTTGAGGCCCAACAACTGGTATCAGAGCTCGGGTTAGAGCTTTGGGATCATGGAAGGAGATACAGGATCCATGATAAAATTGACAGCTTCAAATTATTCAATTTGGAAGCCAATGATGGAAGATCATCTATACTGCAAAGATCTGTATGAGCCAGTATTAGGTGATTCTGGTAAGCCAACAGATATGAAAGATGATGAATGGAAAAAGTTAGATAGGAAGACTTTGGGAACCATTAGAAGATGGGTAGACATTAGTGTTTTTCATCATGTTGCGCAGGAGACAAGTGCTTCTCGTGTTTGGGAAAAATTAGCATCACTATATGAGAGAAAGACTGCCTTGAATAAAGTTATGCTTGTTAAGAAGCTTGCTACTCTACAGTATAAGGAGGGAAGATCTATCTCTGAGCATTTGAGTGACTTTCAAGATCTATTCAATCGGATGATCACTATGAAACTGCAAATAGATGATGAGATGAAAGCATTGTTTCTTCTAGGCTCATTGCCAGACAGCTGGGAGACACTAGTTGTGACTGTTCTTAATTCAGCTCCTAATGGCACGGTGACCTTGGAGATGGTAAAAGACAGTATGTTTAATGAAGAAGCAAGGCGAAAGGAGACAAACTCTGGGAATGAAGCTCTTGTCACAGAGAACAGGGGTAGAACTAAAGACAGAGGTCAGGATTCTAGAGGTCGTAGTAAGTCCAAGAACAGACATAAGTCCAAAAATAGGGTGAAGTGCTTTCATTGTGGCAAACTTGGTCACATAAAGCGGAACTGCAGGATATTGAAGCAAGAGCAGAAAAATGAGAAAAGTAAGAATAACTCAGATGATGAAAATGTTACAACGGTGAATTCTGATAGTGAAATGGTTTCTTTGGTTTGTACACATGGTGAGTGTAATCATGTAGGGGATTCTAGCATAGAGTGGATAGTTGACACCGGAGCGTCATATCATTGTGTTCCCAATAAGGAATTGTTTACAACCTACAGAATAGGTGATTTTGGTTATACCAAGATGGGAAACAAGAGTATGTCGCGGATTGCTGGGATTAGTGATATAGTGGTACAAACAAGCACTGGTTGTACATTGACTTTGAGGGATGTCAGACACATTCCAGATCTGAGGATGAACTTGCTTGCAGTGAATGTCCTTGATAAGGAAGGATATGAGAGTCAGCAGAAAAATGGGCGGTGGAAGCTTCTCAAAGGGTCTTTGATAGTGGCAAGAGGAAAATTGTGTTGCACTATGTACAAGACTTGGATGAAGTTGACAGGCAGTCAGGTAAATACAGTTGAGGATGATGCTTCAGCAAATTTGTGGCACAGGAGGCTGGCACACATGACTGAGAAAGGGTTAAAGATTTTGGCGAGGCAGTCCCTCATTCCCTCAGCCAAAGGTATTTCTCTTAACTCATGTGATTATTGTTTATTTGGTAAGCATCGTAGAGTTTCTTTTAGGAAGATTTCTAAAAGAAAGAAAAATAAACTTGAGTTAATTCATTCTGATGTATGTGGTCCCATAGAAGTAGAGTCATCAGGTGGTAATAGATATTTTGTTACTTTTATTGATGATACTTCACGAAAAACTTGGGTGTATATGTTAAGAAACAAAAGCCAGGTATTGCAGTATTTTCAGAAATTTCATGCCATGGTGGAAAGGATGACAGGATTATCCTTAAAGTGTATTCGTACAGATAATGGTGGTGAATACACATCAAAAGACTTTGAAGCCTACTGTTCAAAGCATGGGATCAGGCATGAAAGGACAGAACCTGGGACACCACAACATAATGGTGTTGCTGAAAGGATGAATCGCACTATTATAGAGAGAGTCAGATGCATGCTGAGGATGGCAAAATTGCCTAAAGCATTCTGGGGTGAAGCAGTTAATACAGCCTGCTATTTGCTTAATAGATCACCATCAGTGCCATTGGGCTTTGACATTCCAGAAAGGGTATGGACAGGGAAGAAAGCTTCATACTCACATTTGAAGGTCTTTGGCTGTGCAGCATTCGTGCATGTGCCAAAGGAGCAGAGGTCAAAGCTAGATAGCAAGGCTACTCCATGTGTGTTTGTTGGGTATGGTGATGAAGAATATGGTTATAGGCTATGGGATCTAGAGAAGAAAAAGACAATTAGAAGCAGGGATGTGGTTTTCCATGAAAATGAGTTCATCACATACTTTGATAAAAATGGAAAGACTACACGGGTTACGGTTGAGTATGATGACTCAACACCTGCAGGGATTCCACCTAGAGGTGCCACAAATGGTGGAAATACACAAGATGTAGAACTTGGGGATACAGATGAGCCAGCCACAGTAGGTGATGGGATAGATGCTGATAATGACATTGCACAGCCAGATGCAGTGGGTTTTGAGCAGGCGCAACCCTCTCAACCAGGGAGTGTTGAGCAGGGGGAGCCAGCCCCAATACAGAGGAGTGTGGAGTCTCAAGTCAGAAGATCTACTAGGGAGCATCGACCATCTACCAGGTATCCCAGTTCAGAATATATTTTGGTCACAAGTGACGGGGAGCCAGAGAGCTTCCAAGATGTGCATGACACTTCAAATAGGGAGTATTGGTTAAAGGCAATGAAAGAGGAAATGGATTCATTGCAGAAAAATAGCACTTATGACCTTGTTGAGCTTCCGAAAGGAAGAAGACCATTGAAGAACAAATGGGTGTTCAAGCTGAAAAAGGATGGTGACAAGCTAGTGAGATACAAAGCTCGATTGGTGGTAAAAGGCTTTGGTCAAAAACCAGGCATTGATTTTGATGAGATTTTTTCTCCTGTTGTGAAGATGAGTTCCATTCGAGTGGTATTGGGATTAGTAGCTAGTTTGAATCTTGAGCTTGAGCAACTTGATGTGAAGACTGCATTCTTACATGGTGATTTGCAAGAGGAGATTTATATGGATCAGCCAGAGGGTTTTGAAGTGAAAGGGAAGGAGCACATGGTTTGCAAATTGAAGAAAAGCTTGTATGGCTTGAAGCAAGCTCCTAGGCAATGGTACAAGAAGTTTGATTCTTTTATGGTAAGCCAAAACTATAAAAGAACGGTAGCAGATCCTTGTGTGTATGTGAGAAAATTCCCAGATAATGATTTCATTATTCTCTTATTATATGTTGATGATATGCTGATTATAGGGCAAGATGCTCGTATGATTTGCAGGTTGAAAGAGGCATTATTTAAGTCCTTTGACATGAAGGATTTAGGTCCAGCAAAGCAGATTTTGGGTATGGATATCATTCGTGATAGGAAAGCTGGAAAGCTGTGGTTGTCACAGGAAAAGTATGTTGAACAGGTGCTAGAGAGATTCAACATGTAGAATGCTAAGTCAGTTAGCACGCCTCTTGCTAATCATTTTCACTTGAGTAAGAAGTCTTGTCTGGTGACTAAGGAAGAAAAGGATGCTATGTCTACTGTTCCTTACTCCTCTGCAGTTGGTTCTTTGATGTATCTTATGGTTTGCACACGACCTGATATTGCTCATGCAGTTGGTGTAGTGAGCAGATTTCTTTCCAATCCAGGAAAGGCTCATTGGGAAGCGGTGAAGTGGATCTTCAGATATTTGAGAGGTACTTCTAAGATGTGTTTGAGTTTTGGGACTACAGAACCAGTTCTTGAAGGGTTTACTGATGCAGACATGGCAGGTGATCTTGATGGTAGGAAATCTACTTCAGGGTATATATTTACTTTTGCAGGGGGAGCTGTATCTTGGCAGTCCAAACTACAAAAGTGTGTTGCCTTGTCTACTACAGAGGCTGAGTATATTGCAGCGATGAAGAGATTTCTTCTTGAATTGGGGTTAAGTCAGAAAGAGTATGTGGTATTCTGTGACAGCCAGAGTGCTTTGGATTTGAGTAAGAACACCATGTACCATGCCAGGACAAAGCACATTGATGTTCGGTACCATTGGTTGCGCTCAGTGATTAACGAGCAACAGATGCAGTTGAAGAAGATTCACACAGATAAGAATACAGCTGATATGTTAACGAAGACACTTCCCAGAGATAAACTTGAGTTGTGTAGTGACTTGGCCGGGATGAACACTTTGGCCAAGGTGAACTCTAAATGACAGGTCGTGGTGATGGATCTCCTCCTAATGGGGCTGGAGGGGGAGATTGTTAGATGTGTGGGGTCCAGCCCACATTAATTATTAGAGTCCTACTTGGAGTTAGTTAGGGATTTGTTTTTTCTCTATATAAAGTGTTGCATAAACAATTTGTTAAGACAGAATGAGAAGTCTATTTTGGTGAGAGGCGACACAAAGGAGAAAAAGTAAGCTTTAGGCTTTGTGATATTTTTCTTGTTCCATAGAGAGAGCAAGGGGAGAGATAAGCTTGTACAACAATTGGGTATTCTTTGGGTAGATTATCTTGGTGAATCCAAAGAGGTAAACTTTATTGTTTTTAGGCCAATTGTTGGAACCCTGAGCTTTGGGCAAAAAGCCTAGGGTATTGAAACTTTGTAATTTGCTTATTTCTCATAGTGGATTTTTATTCGGTTTGCCCCGTGGTTTTTCTCTCTACACTGGAGAGTTTTCCACGTTAAACTTTGGTGTCGTTTTATTTACGTTTTATTGCCTGCGTATTATTTGTGGCTTGGTAGCTTGATTTATTATTGTTATTGGCTTGAGATATTGCTGTTGATTGTTGTGGGTATTGTTATTCTGACATTGCTTTCGCGTATTTGTCGTTTGAGGCCCAACATGACCACCATTCTGCAACCAAATTTCCAAAGAAAAACAATGGCAACAACAGAAGTTGGAGGGGTCAAACTAGGTACTCAAGCCTCGGCTGCATGGGGATGTCAGCCATTTGCGGTCCTACGAAGCCTGAAGCTGACCACCCAAGCCTCGGCTGCATGGGGATGTCAGCCATTTGCGGTCCTAAAAAGCCTGAAGCTGACATGGGTCGCTCTCAACCGAAGTCAAGAGGGAAATCCGTGACGTGGGAGCGGCTTGTAAGTGTAGCTTGAACTGGCTTGCATGGGATGGTTTCTGTTGATCTTTATCATCAGAACCAGATTGAAATCAGGGTTCCCACTAAAGTCTCGGTTTGTTTTTGCTCTTGTTTCTCTTCTGTCTCCTACTGCTTAGTTTGTACAAAAAAAAGAAGAGAATTTTCAAGTTTTGAACTGCTTATTCGCTTTTTTTAAATGCTTGACATGATACTTCTATCTAATTTTATGATACTTTCATCATAGCTGATTTATCCTGTCCATTTTGTCAAGCGAAGGACCTGGTATTGTCCCGTTCTATTTACTTTTATTGTGGTGTTCAATGTGGAATCTTACTGTCAAAGTGGCACTCATGAAACCGGATAAACAAAAACTTATTTCAATAGTACTTATTCCGTGATCATTATCTTTTCTTTATAAAATCTATTTATTGAAATGTACAACTCAAACTTCTATATTCGATGATTTTTGCTTTTATATTGCATCAATCAATGCCAACTAAAATTCTTTAATATCACTTGTGATATACTAACATTTACCTTGTCATCATTACGAAGCAAACCCTGTAATGGTAGCACAAGTATTACTTTATGTAGGCCGGTGGTCCAAATTCATCCCCTTTCCCAACTTCTCCATTTCATAACATGGCGGCTAATTGCTACTTCCTAACTCTTTTGTACTATTCCATTAGAATTCAAAACAACAAATATAAATTAAAACAAATGAACAAAGCACAACAACAAAAACAATGCTGCAACTGGTGTGTCCCGTCCCTGACAAAAAAATGCTGCAACAATCCGTATAGCATTTTGTCTGTATTTTTAATCCCCCGCCTCCTGCTTTCCAGCAGCTATTTAAGAACACTGAAACCATCTTCCTCAGCACCGCAAACACTGGAACTGTGCAGCAGCTTTAGCTAGCTTAGCTATTCACACTCAATCAGCAGTGAAACATGGCAACTGGAAAAGTTAGGAGGATCAAGTTGGGTTCTCAGGGCCTGGAGGTGTCAGCTCAAGGCCTTGGATGCATGGGGATGTCAGCTTTCTATGGTCCTCCAAAGCCCGAACCTAAAATGATTGCTCTCATTCATCATGCTATCAACTCCGGGGTTACCCTTCTTGATACCTCTGACGCTTATGGCCCCCATACCAATGAAATCCTTCTCGGCAAGGCCCTGAAGGATGGTGTCAGAGACAGGGTTGAATTGGCTACCAAGTTTGGCGCAGACTCTACCGAAGGCAAGTGGGATATCCGCGGTGACCCTGCCTATGTCAGGGCGGCCTGTGAAGGTAGCTTGAAACGTCTTGGTGTCGATTGTATTGATCTTTACTATCAGCATCGGATCGACACTAGGGTCCCCATTGAAATCACGGTTTGTTTTTGTTTTAACTTTTGTTCTTTTTTTTTCTTTGTTATGATCTATTATTCATTGATATTTTTATTGATTGTTGCATTTTTGTTTACCCAGATGGGAGAACTTAAGAAACTAGTTGAAGAAGGTAAAGTGAAGTGCATAGGATTATCAGAGGCTTCTGCTTCAACCATTAGGAGGGCTCATGCTGTTCATCCAATAACTGCTCTGCAGATTGAGTGGTCTTTATGGTCCAGAGATGTTGAGGCAGACATCATTCCTACTTGCAGGTTATTAATACATAAGAATTAACATATTTTTTAGAACTTACTGATTTGGAATTCTTATTTTAATGTGATTCTCTTAAACTTCTCAGGGAACTTGGGATTGGGATTGTTGCTTACAGTCCTCTGGGGAGAGGATTCTTTTCATCTGGGCCTAAAGTGGTGGAAACTTTGTCCAATGACGACTTCAGAAAGGTTTGTAATCTATAGCTGTATTTCACAATCGGATATTTGTCTTGGATCATGAATCTGTATTGTTTACAGAAAACAAAGAGTTTTGTGCTGATGGTCTTTAGTTTTTATGACACAATCATTTGAATGAATTTTCATTTGTCACACAGAATCTCCCAAGGTTCCAACCTGAAAATCTGGAGCATAACAACCGCCTGTATGAGCGAGTCAATGAGATAGCAGCAAAGAAAGGGTGCACCCCATCACAGCTTGCATTGGCCTGGGTCCATCACCAAGGGAATGATGTCTGCCCCATTCCTGGAACCACCAAAATTGAAAACTTCAATCAGAACTGATGAGGGATATTTAGGCATAAGGGCATTTCGGTCCTTCAGCATCTGTGGTCGATTTGACCTCACTAGAACCCCTCCAGAGCTGACACCTGAACGTGCCAGCTCTGCCATCATCATTACAATGGAAGCATAGCTCGGCCCCTTACGCGCCGGTCTCCATCCAGGTGTCATCGGCTACCTTGGGACCGACCACTCTCCTAGGGAATCAGCGTACGCGTGAACACCTTGGCGGGAACCTGACGGGGCATCCATCAGCCGACCTGTATCATGGAACTGACAGGTCAGTGCCTTACTATTCGACCACGTTTCTTCCACCTGTGCCGAGGTTGGAGGCTAAGCGTGAAGTACCTTGCCTATAAATAGCCCCTTCATATTCACATCGAGGGAGGGTAGAATCTAACTCTCCCGAAGCTCTGCCATTCTTGACAACAACATTTGGCGCGCCAGGTAGGGGACTACTCTAAGGTTGTTGTCCAGAATGGCACCCAGAAGGAGAGTTGCAGAAGAGGAGGAACCAGTTGCGCCGGTCAGTCCAAACACCACACCCGACGACCAACCCAACCAACCAATCCAAAGGCCACCTCCCACAGCTGAACAATTCTATCAGCTCTCCCAACAGTTGAAAAACCTTACCGAATTAGTCCAGGCTCATGTCCTCACGCCCTCACCAACCCAAAAGCCCCCGTCGAGAAATGACACCGATCAACCTGACCTTTCCCAAACACCCTCACCACCAAGAGAAGAGGTAAGCGCTAGTACCTCTTCCCAACCAGAAATAATGGAGAAAACCAAAACCAAAACCCAACAGAACTTCCCCGACACCAAAAGAAGTCACCGAAATGCCTCGCTCTCAGCCCCCATGTCCCAAAACCACACTCATGACCGGTTAGAAGCAAGGATGGAAGCGATGGAGAAACAGATACTAGAGAGAGAACAAATCCACATAGACGAACTGAAGCTGCTGGAAACGTCGCCATTCCTAGAAGAAATCGACCGCGCCCAGCCCCCCAAGGGCTTCAGAATGCCCACGATAGAGGCGTACGACGGTACAACCGATCCCTTTGACCACTTGGAACTTTTCCGCGCTAACATGTCCATACAGGGAGCGGACGACCCGTTGATGTGCAAAGCGTTTCTGGCCACTCTCAAAGGAGCAGCTCGAGCATGGTATTCCGACCTGGCTCCCCGATCTATCGGCTCTTTCAAAGAGCTCGATCATTCATTCTTAACTCACTTCATCAGCAGTAGACGAGCTAAGAAAACTACTCTGAGCTTAATGGCAGTTAAGCAACGGCCTGGAGAATCACTGAGGGAGTATGTAACAAGATTCAACGCCGAAGCATTGCAAGTCAAGGACTTGGAGTAGTCTGTGGCAGTAGCCGGCCTCATGAATGGCCTTACGGACGACGAGTTTCATTTTAAATTCTCTCTCTCTCTGGAACCCCCTAAAACCCTTCCTGAGCTCTTGCACAGAGCAGAGAAATACATCAACGCCGAGGAAACCATGTCGGCCAGATTAAGCACGGAAGACCATAAAGATGACCCACTAAGCCACAAAAGGAGGGGGAGAGAAGACGAGAAAGACAGGGGAAGCAGGAAGTTCGGTAGACTAAATGGCCACCAGGCCAGGAAAAGCCCAGAAAGAAAGGGCTATCAAACTTATACTCCCTTAAACACTACAAGGGAAAGGATTTTAATGCAAATTGGGAAGGACCCTCAGCTCAAGTGGCCAAGGCCAATGAAGCCAAACCCACAAAGGGTTAGAACTAAGAGGTGTGCGTTCCATCGAGACCACGGCCACACGACCGAGGAATGCACTGACCTCATGAATGAAATAGAGAACCTAATCAGAAGTGGTCGCCTGAAAAGGTTCGTCCTAAATGAGACGAGGCAAGACTTCAGAAGAGGCGGATACCAGCAAAGGAATTTCAACAACCGGCCTCGAACAGGCTACGGAAGACCTCCACCAACATGGAATGCAGGAGAAAGGGGGCAGGGGCAGAACCGAAATGAAGAGAGGACCGGAGGAAATACAAACAGGCCAACAGCAGGGATAATCAACGTCATAATAGGGAAACCACCGGCTTTCACAAGAAAAAAGGTCGGCCAAACAACCATCATGGCCATAGGCTCCTCGGTCAAGAAGCCCAGATCTTGGAAGGACGAGCCCGTATCCTTCTTTGCCAGGGATCTTGAAGGTATAGAATTTCCCCACGAAGATGCAATAGTTTTCAGCGCAGTCATTTACAACCACGTGGTAAGAAGGATTTACTTCGACAACGGAAGTGCCGGAGACATCCTGTATTACGAAACACTGAAGAAAATGGGAATCAATGATGATCGGCTAAAGCCGCATCCGACGCCACTGGTCGGGTTTGGCAATGAACAAGTCCCTGTGATCGGCACCATAGTCCTTCCGCTAACAATGGGTACGGAGCCGAGGACAGTGACGGCAATGGTAGAATTCATGGTGGTTAAAGTCCCCTCCGCCTATAATGCCATTATTGGCCGACCCAGCCAAATGCAGATGAGAATGATCGGATCAGCTCCGCATCTAAAAATCAAATTCCCAACCCCTCATGGAACGGGGGAAGTCCAAGGAGATCAGGTGACTGCCCGACGTTGTTACATGACCGCAATAAAAACAAAAAGAAAAGCCGAGGAGGCCATGGCCATAGAAGTACCCGACCAGCGGCCCGAGCAAGGACGTGGCCGACCACAACCAGCCGAGGACCTCATCAACGTCTCCTTCGACCCAGAGGACCCCACCAAGCTAGTACAGATTGGTTCAACTCTGGAAGGAAAAGAAGAGTTGGTACAGCTAATCAGAAAAAATGCCGATCTGTTTGCATGGAGGCCTGAAGACATGCCAGGGGTAGACCCAAGTGAAATCGTCCACCGCCTTAACGTGGACCCAGAAGCCAGACCAGTGAGACAGAAGAAGAGATGTTTTGCAATCGAAAGACAAGAGGCGATCAACGAGGAAGTGACGAAGCTCCTTCGAGCAGGATTTATCAGGGAGGCCCACTACCCGGAATGGTTAGCCAACGTAGTAATGGTGAAAAAGCATAACGGAAAATGGAGAATGTGCGTTGATTTCACCGACCTTAATCGGGCTTGCCCAAAAGACAGCTTCCCTCTACCAAATATCGACAGATTGGTCGATAATAGTGCCGAACAAGGGCTACTGAGCTTCATGGATGCCTACTCCGGGTATAATCAGATCAGAATGCTCGAAGAGGACGAGGAGAAAACCGCATTCATCACAGAAAAAGGTCTATACTGTTACAAGGTTATGCTTTTGGGCTAAAAAACGCTGGTGCCACCTACCAGAGGCTGGTCAACAAGATTTTCAAGGAGCAAATCGGAAAGACCATGGAAGTCTACGTGGACGACATGATCGTAAAAAGCAAGAAGGTCGGGACACACTTACGAGACCTGGAAGAGGCCTTTGAGGTCCTCAGGAAACATAATATGAGGCTCAACCCCCTAAAGTGTGCCTTCGGAGTAACTTCGGGAAAATTCCTAGGCTTCATGGTCAGTCAGCGAGGCATCGAAGCTAATCCAGAGAAAGTACAGGCCATTCTAGACATGAAACCGCCGACCTCAGTAAAAGAAGTGCAGAGGCTCACTGGTAGAATAGTCGCCCTCAACAGGTTCATGTCAAGATCAGGCGATAAATGCATTCCATTTTTCAAAACGTTGAAGAACGTACGAGAGTTCAGGTGGACCGAACAATGTCAAAGAGCCTTCGAAGAACTCAAGGCTTTTCTCTCCTCCCCACCAGTTCTGTCCAAACCACGGATCGGGGAAATGCTATACTTATACCTGGCTGCAACTGATCAGGCAGTGAGCTCAGTATTGATAAGGGAAGAGACCGGGGTGCAAAGGCCGGTATACTTCGCCAGCAAAGTACTACAGGGGGCTGAGCTCAACTATCAGAAAGTGGAGAAGCTCGCCTATGTTCTTGTCACCTCGGCCAGAAAACTGAGGCCCTATTTCCAATCACACCCGATCACCGTCTTGACCGATCAACCACTCAGACAAATCCTCCAAAAGCCAGAACTGTCAGGAAGGCTAATTAAGTGGGCAGTGGAGCTCAGCGAATATGATCTGCAGATTAGACCTCGGTCATCCCTCAAATCTCAAGTGCTTGCTGATTTTGTGGTGGAGTATGTGTCAACAGAACAAGCTACACAAAGAAGTCCGGAGATGGAAGAACCAGAGGAAGAGAAGGCATGGAAGCTTTATGTGGATGGATCGGCAAATAGCAAGAGTAGTGGGGCCGGACTAATCCTAGTCAGCCCGGAAAAGGTCAAAATACAGTTTGCCCTCAAATTCAACTTTAGGGCAACAAACAATGAGGCTGAATACGAAGCACTCATCACGGGGCTGAAGTTAGCAAAGGAGTTGAAGGTGGAAGAGCTAACCGTCTTCAGTGATTCCCAATTAGTGGTAAACCAGGTGAACAAAGAATTTGAAGCCAAGGGAAAAGCAATGATTAAATATTTGGAAAAGGTCGGACTTCTACTCTCAAATTTCAAAAAATACAAAGTGAAACAAATTCCAAGAACAGACAACACTTTGGCCGACTACTTATCCAAAATGGCCACAGGTTCCAACCTGGGTCTTATGCCAGGAGTTATAGTGGAAGTAGTGGAGCAGAAAGCAATAGCCGACGAGCAAGAGGTAGGCCAGATCGTAGAAGAGGCAGGATCGTGGATGACCCCATACATAAGATTCTTGACTACAGGAGAAGAACCAGAAGATCGGACTCAAGCCAGATCCATGAGAAGGAAAGCCCCAAGATACACCCTCATTGACGGAAAACTTTACAGAAGATCATTTAGTTTGCCTTATCTTCGATGCCTAAGCCCGGTCGAGGCAAACTACGTTTTGAGGGAAGTACACGAAGGAATCTGTGGAAATCACATCGGCCCTAGAGCCCTCGCACACAGAGCGCTAAGGCAAGGTTACTACTGGCCCACAATGCATAAGGACTCAGTCGACTTGGTAAGAAAATGCAACAAATGCCAAAGGTTCGCACCGATCCAACATGTTCCCTCGAACGATCTCACCTCGGTCACGAGCCCTTGGCCATTTATGCAGTGGGGGATGGATGTGCTGGGACCCTTCCCACCAGCTACAGGACAGAGAAGGTTCGTTCTTGTCACCATTGACTATTTCACAAAATGGATTGAAGCCGAAGCCCTCGCAAATACCACAGAGAAACAAGTTCAAAATTTCTGTTGGAAGAACATCGTCTGTAGATACGGGCTTCCAAAGGCAATTGTCACCGACAACGGAAAACAATTTGATAATCCAAAATTCAGGACTTGGTGCGAAAACTTGGGCATACAGCTGCGGTTCACGTCGGTAGCACATCCTCAGGCCAATGGGCAGGCCGAGGCGGCCAACCGAACAATCTTGGAAGCCTTGAGGAAAAAGTTGGATGACAAAAAAGGGGAATGGGCCGACCTATTACCCGAGGTCCTCTGGGCACTGAGAACCACGACAAAAGTCCCCACGGGGGAAACTCCATTTAACCTCGCCTTTGGGACCGAAGCGGTAATCCCCGTAGAAATAGGTATGCCAAGCTTACGTGTACAGTTGAACACCGAGCTCGGAAACGAAGAAGCCCTGAGAAACAATCTGGACCTCTCCGAGGAACACAGAGACCGAGCACTCGTCACAATGGCAGCCTACCAGCAAAGAGTAACGGGGTACTACAACAAGAAGGTTCGAAAGAAGCCGATCAGCCATGGGGACCTAGTCCTAAGAAAGGTGGAAGCATCAAGAAAAGATACGGCTGGAGGAAAACTGGCCCCAAACTGGGAAGGACCTTACGTGGTTAAAGAGGTAGTCCGCACAGGAACTTACAGGTTGAAGGACATAGATGGCAAAGAAATTCCAAGGACTTGGAACGCCGATAACTTGAAGGTCTTTTACCAGTAATCAGCCGATCTGAATCCTTGTTACCCTATTATCAGCTCAGCCAGCTCAGCTGGTCTTTTGTTAGCATTCCTAAGCTCATCTTAATTTTGTTCATCTCGCGTCAGCTCAGCCAACGTTTGGCCCTAAGATATGTAAACCATTCATGAGACAAAGTTGTTGAAAGGAAAGAGGCTGATCTTTCTAATAAAAGGATAATATCCATGAAGCATTACAAAAAGTTCCAATTTAAAAGAAATTCACAACGAAACACCAAAGTAAAAACAGTACAACACAACTATAGAAAGAAAATCAAACAGCAGCATCATCCTGAACCTCTGCCCCCGCATCTTCAGTCTGAGCCAGGGTGGCAACAGTAGCCTCGCCGTCGGCACCCTCATCCTCGGCAGCCGAAGGTTCATACTGAACTGTCTTAAGATTTTCAAGCGAAATCATAGACAGGTCTAGGTCGGGATACACGTGACCGACCTCACTGATAGCCAAGGCAAAGGCACCTCTCACCCCTTCGCGTTTGCGCGTTTTGCCGCTGCATCAAATTGTGGGGTATTCTGAAAATTGGCTAAGGCCTCCTCGGCCCCAAGGCGTCTGGCCTCTTCCTTGATCTCTTCAACTCGGCTCAGCTCTTGCTTTTGTTTTTCTACCTCAGCCTTAAGCTCGGTCAGTATCTGCTCGGACTCGCGCCCCTGGCCCTCCAGCTGCTCTACCTTCTTCGAAAGAGTGTGGCATTTCTCGCGATAGGAACTGTAATCCTTATGCAGCTTCTTCACCTGATCCTCGGCCCTTGTAGCATGGGCCAGAGCAAGCCAAGCGTGATGAAGGCTGGCGTTGACGTTCACCGAACAAGGGGAGTTCATCTTATCCTTATCTGCGAAAAAAATAAAAAAAAAATAAATAAAAAATAAAAAACTGAGTACCACAAAATAACTAAATAAGCAAATGTGAAGAAGAAAAAGCTGACCTGCCGGAGGGAGCATGGACTTGGCTAGTTTCCGCGCCACGGACGCACTCTCGAAAGCACTATCCGAGGAGGCAAGTTCCACGGTAAGCTTGACATTTTTTGGGACCTCGGCTCCTGGTTCCGGAGTGTCAGAGATGTCCTCCACACCTCGGGCCCTTTTGGGAGAGGGCTCACTCACCTCGGCCTCCGTGGTCTTCCTTTTCGACTTGGACTGTGATCGAGTTTGTCTGGACCGAGATGGAGGCGGTTGGTTGGCACCCTCAGTCGGAGGCTGAGCTGCAGGACGAATGTAGTCGAAAATGTTGAAATGTCCAGACATATCTGCATAAAAGCGAATAGAGTTTAATAATCAGATCAGCCATTAGAAAAACTGGAACCAAAACCAACTAATTACCAGATCGGTCTTGAGAGCCGAGCTTTGTCAAAACTTCGGCGGAAGTCAGAAGTTTGGCATCTAAGAGAGCCCTACCATAGTCTCTCAGCTTATTTATTTCGTGATGAGCTCTAAGCTCCTCACCAAAGATATCACTCATATCGTCAGCCCCCTCTTTCATTTTACCACGGCTATTAGTCACTTGCCACTCACCAGGGCTTATTAAACTAAAAAAATGAAGTTTCCAGATTTTATTTGATGAAGGTATATTACTAAACAGTTTTTTACGGAGACGAGCTGTTGTATAGTACCAGCTCTTATCTACAGGGCTGACCTTTATAGAGAAAAACGACTTGAATAACTTAAGGGTCAACGGAAACCCCAAACCCTCACACAAAACTAAAAAACCGACGATATGACGCCAGCTATTTGGAAGCAGTTGAGAAGGTGCTAAACCATAGAAGTTCAAGAGCTCAACCACGAAAGGATGAAGGGGAAATCTAAGACCAGAAAGGACGGCCTCCTTATAAACCCACAACCTGGATTTACCTCGATCTTGTGTGACCCTATCGGTACCACGAGGTGGATCTATCCTAAACTGGGGAGAAATATATTGGTCTTGACAGAGATCGGCGAAGTCCCTCCTTGTAAACAAGTTAGGACACGCCTCAGGAAGAGCCCCACCTTTCAGAGCCTTCATAACTGTCAAAGAAGCTTGACGAGAAGTGGAAGGCCTACCCTGAAGTTGCCCGAGGTCATGAATTTGAACCCCAGAAGCACGAAGGCTATCCTCTAAAGCCTGCTTCTCTTCATCTTGCATAGGCTGGAGCCACCAAAGTGCCTTAGTCCTACGTTCTAAAAAAGGCTCGGCCGAGGCCACAGAAGCCCTATCCTCGGATACCTCAGCCTGTTCGGCTTGATCGGCCTGCTCATCTTGACTATTTAATCCTAACCTAATCTCGAGCTCGCGAAAACTATTCGAGCTATCCCGGCTAGGAGGAGTAATAATCTCTACTGAAGAAGAAGACATAGGGAAGAGGACTTACCTAAAAAAGCTCAGACTTATGGGGGAAGCTGGGAGCGACCTGAAGCGAAACGAAAATCGAAGAGAAAGAGGAGACGAAACTTTGCTGAATGAGCAAAAATGAAGGAGACTCCCCTTTTATAGAAAATCCGCGGAAGGTAAAAGGTCACCTAGAGAACCAAAACGATCTCCTCGGGATACAGGGGGAAAGATCGCCCTTGGATGATCTTGGAACTATCCAGAGCATATCTATTCCTACGGTCAGGATGACACCATCCTCGATTTAGCAGATCGAGGAAATCAGACTTTAATGTTTCTGACCGTTTTCTCAACCACTTCGTCCGGACCTAACTATGGAATCCCAAAAGACTAAAGTACTCCCCAGAATAATCAAACTATTCTTTTCTCAACCACTCAACCTCCCACCAGATAGCTCGGTTCCCCCGCATGTGCACCCGAGCTCTTCGACCCACACATGACGTCCGAGCTTTTCGACCCACACATGACGTCCGAGCTCTTCGACCTGCACACGACGTCCGAGCTCTTCGACCGAGCTTACGGACCGACTTCGGGGGGGGGACAGAATGATGAGGGATATTTAGGCATAAGGGCATTTCGGTCCTTCAGCATCTGTGGTCGATTTGACCTCACTAGAACCCCTCCAGAGCTGACACCTGAACGTGCCAGCTCTGCCATCATCATTACAATGGAAGCATAGCTCGGCCCCTGACGCGCCGGTCTCCATCCAGGTGTCATCGGCTACCTCGGGACCGACCACTCTCCTAGGGAATCAGCGTACGCGTGAACACCTTGGCGGGAACCTGACGGGGCATCCATCAGCCGACCTGTATCATGGAACTGACAGGTCAGCGCCTTACTATTCGACCACGTTTCTTCCACCTGTGCCGAGGTTGGAGGCTAAGCGTGAAGTACCTTGCCTATAAATAGCCCCTTCATATTCACATCGAGGGAGGGTAGAATCTAACTCTCCCGAAGCTCTGCCATTCTTGACAACAACAAGAACATTGGAGCTTTGTCTGTGAAATTAACACCTGAAGAGAGGGTTGAGCTAGAATCCATTGCTTCCGCTGATTCTGTGAAGGGAGACAGATATGGTGGCGATGTTCTGACCCACCATGAATCTGAAACACCTCCTTTATCTTCATGGAAACCTGAATGAGGACATGCTACTTTATTGGCAACACCTTGGAGATATGTGTTGAAAATTACAATGAGTCTCTACTTTGTTTTCAGAGAAAAAGTGCTGTCTGCAAAAGTATCAACAGGTCTTCTGGTGATAGATTGCACACTTGGCAGCTATTTAAGTTTGTAATATGTTGCCAACAACTTCTTGTTAACAGAGTGGTTAACGAAGAGTTGTGTCATATTGTAAAGCTTGAATTCAAGCCCAAGCAACCCCCCAAGGTTTGCAATATGTTGAGATTGTCTATTCCAAGGTAACGAAGCAAATGTTTATGAGACAAGCCATATGACCAAGTTGCATGGTAACGATGAAGTGGTTGTGTTCCTCCTATTCTAAGCTCAACTCTGGTCTGCCCATATAATTTATGTTTTTATCATTAAACCAATTCAAATACACATTTGTGCAAGTACTTTGATATTTTCAATGTATTAAACGTTAAATTTAAATAAAATATAATTTCGAGCCGAGTTGAATCACATTCCAAAATCTTAATGGAACCTAATCTTAAAACTGTATGAGCTTGAACCTAGGCTAAACAGTATTCTTGGGAAATTTGTGGCAATTGATTTTTTTTTGAATAAATGTGGCATTTTTTTTTGACTAATCTTACCTGAAATGCACACATTTTGTCTTGATATGAAAATTTGAACCCGGCTTTTGAAAGCTAGATGTGATATGCTTCACTTCATTGAAAAAGTTAAAAGGTGAGTGGGGTATTTAACCCCACTCAAGAGTCATTTCAACAGGGTGACTGCACCTTGCTGCCGTACAAAGCGAAAAACAATAGTGAGCTGCAAAACTCCATTGCTGAACCTGTTACAACTAGTTTTTTCAGATACTGTTGAAAGAAAGAAAAAGAAATGGAAGCAAAGGTGGGGAGAATAAAGCTAGGCACACAAGGCCTGGAAGTATCAGCTCAAGGCCTAGGCTGCCTGAGCATGTCAGCCTTCTACGGTCCACCCAAGCCTGAACCTGACATGATCAACCTCATCCAACACGCCATCAAATGCGGAGTCACTTTCCTCGACACTTCTGATGCTTACGGTCCCCATACAAATGAAATCTTCCTGGGAAAGGCCTTGAAAGATATCAGAGACAGAGTTGAACTGGCTACTAAATTTGGTGCTTGTTTGTTGATGGTAAATGGGAAGTGCGGGGTGATCCTGCTTATGTAAAGGAGGCCTGTGAAGGTAGCCTGAAACGCCTTGGCATGGAGTGTATTGATCTTTATTACCAGCATCGGGTTGACACCAGGGTTCCCATTGAAGTCACGGTCTGTGTGTTTCTGATCTGCTTCTTTCTTTGTTTTTCTTTTGCTTTTTAAAGAAAAATAAAAAAAATGGGTGTTTTCTCAGGTTGGAGAACTGAAGAAATTAGTTGAGGAGGGTAAAATAAAGTATATAGGCCTATCTGAGGCCTCAGCTTCAACTATCAGAAGGGCGCATGCTGTTCATCCAATAACTGCTGTGCAGTTGGAATGGTCCTTGTGGGCTAGAGATGTTGAGGAAGAAATAATTCCTACTTGCAGGTCAGCCATGGATGACAATCTAAAACCAACAATATCTTTGGATCATTAGCAATTCTAAATTCAAATGTTTCATTCCTTTTCATTCTCAGGGAACTTGGTATTGGTATTGTTTCCTACAGTCCTTTGGGGAGAGGGTTCTTTTCCTCAGGGCCTAAACTGGTGGAAACTTTCTCTGATGGTGACCGCAGGAAGGTTTGTTCCCATAGCATTTTTGATAAATGTCCTTAAATTTTCAATGCTCCTTCTGTTTTTCACCTTGATTAGGATTTGCAGACCAAAGTGCTAAGCAGGGAATTCTGATTTGCTCAGTTTGGTACGATTAATATCTGATTTCTTAATTTCCACAGTTTCTTCCAAGGTTCCAACCTGAAAATCTTGAGCATAACAAGCACCTGTTTGAGCGGGTTAATGAGATGGCAAGGAGAAAAGGGTGCAGCCCATCACAACTTGCATTAGCCTGGGTCCATAGCCAAGGTGATGATGTCTGTCCAATACCTGGAACCACCAAAATTGAGAACTTGAATGAGAATATCATGGCTTTGTCTGTGAAACTAACACCCGAAGAGATGGCTGAACTCGAATCCATTGCTTCAGCAGATGCTGTAAAAGGAGACAGGTATCTGGACACTGTCCCAACCTACAAGAACTCTGACACCCCACCCTTATCTTCCTGGAAACCTGTTTGAGAAGATGGATTTGTGATATCTATACAATCTTGCAAATGTGCTACACTATGCCTTTTATGATGTATGGAACTGTGCTGAGTTCCTATGTTCTGAGAATAAGTTTTCTGTCTGATTCTGTCAAATGTTGGTGTGAGTCCACAAACCAAGAAGTTTGTGTGTGAAGTTTATCTTGTTGACATGTTATATTCCCTACAAAGCTTTACAGAAAGCCAAAAGAAACTCAGTTTTAATATTTCAATACCAATGAAACATAGCAATATATTAAATCAAAGATCTGTAACATTAATATACCTAGAGGTTAAACAGATGATCAACCATCCATTTACACAATACAAAAATTCAATCAAGAAAAGATAAAAACAATGGCGATCAAAGCAGAGGATTGTTTTCTTTACTCCTCAAAGCGAATCAAATAAGTAATGTACTAAACTTTCTCTAATCTTGTATTTCTATGTTCTTCTTCATTCTCTAAAAGACTTGCTCCAATGGGTGGTCTCCCACTATTCCAGATAATTTCAACTTCCAGCTGTTTCCTACAGCAAAATCAACACTGGGATCCTTGCCATCCTCGATATCTTCCCTAACTTTCTCCACTCTCTCAAGAACTCTTCTAACAGCAATGTCAAATGCATCCTCAAGTCTCCCCAATCTTGACCTGGTACCTGCATATATCACCTTTGGGATTAGCTTAAGGACCTGTTTTCTCATGGCTATCACTTGGTCTTTTGGAATTCGAGAAAGCACCTCATTGATGCTCAATCTACAATCTTTAATGTAATTGGCAGGAATGTACACAGAATATGTAGTGGAAAGTTCCATATGAATTGTGCATACACAGAATAAGGATGGAAGATTACAGGAATGCAGCCTGCCAGGATCGAATCAAAAGTTGAACGCCGAATGTATGAATCCCTGGAGGCTGCAAGCAAAATATAGTCTCGAAACACATTGATTACTTCAACTGGAGTATCACACCTGTTTCCACCGGACTGACAATCAAGAAACTTGCCTGCTTTTTTTGAGGCTAAGCATTGGTTGATGATCTCACTGCGGGTTGAGTCCTTCATGCGAGGACATGGTGCACCAGCAAAAGAGTATAGGTACCACCTTTTTCGAAGTCTAACTCTCTTCTGCCATCGGATTACCTCACAGTCACTTGATGGATGGAAGTAAGTTGGATATGGTATGGCAAATTCATTGCTCCAGGAGCTTGATTCTATGGGCAACATTGTCTTATTCATGGCTTCAGGAAAAGACATAAGCCAGCTGCTCCAATCAGCTTCATTTCCTGCTTGTCTCCGAAAATCCTAAGCAATCCTCCCTGCAACAAAGAAATGGTTTCTACCGACAAGTATTTCCATTCAGGTTGTTTTCCAAGCCAATTGACCAGATCATAAGGAGAAGAATCTCTTACAGATGCGTTATAACCCAATAGATAACGACCAACATCCAGGCCAGCATAGAAGGGCACAAAAACAGCTGAAGCCATTGATGAATTATTGGTTAAGCACTTGTATTGCTTCATCCTATTATGGAAAATGACTTCTAACAGGAACTGGTTTGTTTCAAACCAACTCCTGTGGGTTGTCAACCTTCGGACCAAGCCCTGAATTCGTCAGGGATGGACACTTATCAAACCATTTGATAAGCATTCGGCAATCCTTGAGCACACAATGATTGAATCTACTTGGAAGATTGTGAACATTTATGTGTCAAACACTGACACAGAAGGAAAAAAATATTGCATTATACAATGTGAGGTTTGAAGAAAGCAAAACTGTATGAACCTAAAAATCATATGCAAAACTTTGAAAAATACTATGCCGCAAACATGCTAGGAATTGAAGAATCCTATAGATTATAGAACAGAGTTCGTCAGCAACTGAGAAAAGTTTCAAAATTCAATCAAGATTTGTTGTCCAGGCAACCATTTCCTTTACTTAATATATGATGCTATGTATAAAATTCCAATTGTTATCTTTAGGAACAAAACAAAAGAATAATAGTAATTTCTAACAACAATGTAATGAAAATGGAAAAAGACAACAAGAAAACAAAACCAGGTCGAGTTTTGATGCTGCTAACTTAAAAAAAAAAAAAACTATCCGAATATATAAAATTCAAGATTAGAAAATTAAAGGAACATAACAGTCAAAGATAATGTAAATGTAGATAAAAGTTAAATGCAAGGCAAGAAAATGCAACGCGACATTCGTAATTAAGGACAATGCAATAACGATATAAAGCAAAGAAATAACAGCTAATAAGGCATTGGAGAATGGGAAATCATCACCTTAGGGAAAATGGGTTGTTGTCTGCTTCACCATTGAAATGGTTATTATCACAATCCATTTGACTGCATAGAAAAGGCTGAGAAACCGAACTTTACGTAACTGTTGAATTCTTGAATAAGAGTTGAATTCTTGAATGAGAGAGAGTTTCATGAATATACTTCTTGTGTATTGAATCTGATAAAGAGGTTAGAGGTCTGTTACAATGCTTTATATATGCCAGTTGTTCTTAACTAACTTGAACTCCCTTAACTAACTTTCCTTACTATTTATAACTAACAATAATTACATTTAATTCTACTTTATCCTTATGATGTTATGTTGCATATCATATTTCTGCATAACATTGTTGCTTGCTGGTCTGCTACATATAACTGCTACAGGTGTGTTGCTATCAGATTGTTTGCTGCTACTAGGCTGCTGGTGCCCTCTGTTATTGTTACGAGGCTGCTGGTGCTGTATGTCTCTCTTGGTGCTAGTAGGCTGCTGATGAGCACCCCTGCTGCTGCTACCGGGCTGCTCATCATCTGTTAGAAACAACAATAACATTAGGATTACTCAATGAGAATCGAAACAGGGAAGAACCCAGTGTAAATTATGGTCCCAAAAGTTGTTTCGAAGATAAACATGGCAGAAAAGTACATAAAAATAGGACTCTTTTTGTAAATAGTTGGAGACCTAAGAAGGGTAAACATAAAAATGGAAGCAGAGGATGAATAAGAAGGGAAATTTGGGAAATGGGGTTAAGCAAAAAACGTTGAAGAAGATTTCAAAGAGAAATGGATAGCAAGGTTAAACAGCAAGAAGATGAAGAGAGAATGAAAGCAGCAGGCTTTAGCAGGAGGAGACGATGCTGAACAAGGGCAACGGCATTATATCAAAGAAGGGTTTTCTTTTTCTTTTTTTAAATGGAGGAAGAATTATTCGTGGTAATATCCGAGAATAAGCATTGTTAAGAACAAAGATCCAGTAATTTCTTATATCAAATTTGCAAAAACAACATGGCGATTCGCCTGGGAGAATTTCTAATGAACCCCTTTTTCTTACTCTTTATATCCCAACATCTTCACTGAATTACTGTTCATTACTGATGAAATGGGTTGAACGAGTAAAAAAGTGGATATATTTAGGATTTTTCTTCGCTGGAGATTGATAGGGAAACAGGGAAGCTGACTGAGGCTGCAAAGCTCTTTCTTAAAATTCTAACATTGAGAAATTTTCTTTTAAATATAAAATTTTTCTTGTAAAATTATTAAATGCATTTTAAAAAATAAATATTTGTTTGATTTCTTGATTGAGTATTAAATTTTTAGCTTTTTAAAATATAAAAATAGAATATCCAATGAATTTTTTATATTATTTTCAAAATGCATAATTTTAGAAATATTTATTTTTAAGGTCTCGTTTGAATGTAAACAAGGTTCTAGTGTGACACGATGAGATTTCTCAGGATAGAGCTATTTTAATTTTGTGCTTTTCTCTCTCACTGTTTATTTTATTTTAATATAATATTTTTAATGATTATTTTTTTCACTACATTCATCTCATCGCTATTGATGTGATTATATCTAAACACATTACTGTTTCACTAATACCGTTGTTTTCAATCTCACAAAAATCAATTTTATTGTCAATCCAAACTAACCTTTTAATTTTAAAATGAATTTAATCATGCAACACTTCAATTTATTTTAACTTCTTAAAAATAAAATCGTGAAATTTTCGAATTGAAACGAAGGACAATGCTTCAAATCTTATATAATTGCTTAAACCACAACATGTATCCCTCTAGAATGGAAAAAAAGCATGTATATTCACACTTTTTTTTTTACATAAAATTTAGAAGGAAGAGAAGTTATCTATCACTTATATCAAAGTATATCGTCAATTTATTATATAGATTTATTGAATTTTCAATTGCTTATTTTTCAAAATTTATGTATTATCTAACGCGAGAGAACAAATTTTCATCACTTGGAAACTATGCTCTTGTTCCAGGACAGTGGAGTGTGTCGCAAGCATGGCTAATTGATCAAGCTTCTCGCTCGGGTGTCTCTATTATCTGATCCTGCAATGGTCTCAGAAAGCCATGAATTCTCCTATCGGAGTGCGCTCAAACTGGCAAACTTTCCCTTCAATCTGTACTTCAATGGCCTCTCGTCAGTCAACTCCTGCAAAATGCTTCCAAAACAATGCCCCAATAACCAGTCTACTCCAACTGCAACCCCATGGCTTAAGGATTGAAATTCCTACCCAATGATACAAAGCTTTTTCTATTTAAGATTGGGTGGACAGGAATGTGAAGTTGAGGATAGCTCAAGAATGGTGAAAGAAGCAATGATATTGCAATAATCCGAAGTTGGGTTGTTTCTAGGAATTTGCCCAACTTGATTTCTCAGGGTGCTTTGCGTGATACTTTGATTATTAATCATGAGAATAAACATAAGCAAGATGTATCTAATATCTATCCAATGAACTTCTATAGCAAGATCAACTGTGGAGTGACGTTCCTCGACTCTTCTGTGTTTACGGTCCCCATACTAATGAAATCCTCCTGGGAAAGGCCTTGAAAGATATCAGAGACAGAGTTGAACTGGCTACTAAATTTGGTGCTTGTATTGTTGATGGTAAAGGGGAAGTCCGGGGTAATCCTGCTTATGTAAGGGAGGCCTGTGAAGGTAGCCTGAAACGACTTGGCGTGGAGTGTATTGATCCTTATTATCAGCATTGGGTTGACACCAGGGTTCCCACTGAAGTCACAGTCTCTGTGTTTCTGATCTGCTACATTCTTTGTTTCTCTTTTGCCTTTTAAAGAAAAATAAAAAAGGGTGTTTTCTCAGGTTGGAGAACTGAAGAAATTAGTCGGGGAGGGTAAAATAAAGTATATAGGCCTATCTGAGGCCTCAGAATCAAATATCAGAAGGGCGCATGCTGTTCATCCAATAGCTGCTGTGCAGTTCGAATGGTCCTTGTGGGCTAGAGATGTTGAGGAAGGAATAATTCCTACTTGCAGGTCAGCCATGGATGACAATCTAAAACTAACAATATCTTTGGATCATTAGCAATTCTAAATTCAAATGTTTCATTCCTTTTCATTCTCAGGGAACTTGGTATTGGTATTGTTTCCTACAGTCCTTTGGGGAGAGGGTTCTTTTCCTCAGGGCCTAAACTGGTGGAAACTTTCTCTGATGGCGACATTAGGAAGGTTGGTTCCATAACATCTTTGATGAATGTCCTTAAAATGTTCAGGGTTCTTTCTGTTTTTCACCATGATTAGGATTTGCAGACCAAAGTGCTAAGCAGGGAATTCTGATTTGCTCAGTTTGGTATGATTAATATCTGAGTTCTTAATTTCCACAGTGTCTTCCAAGGTTCCAACCTGAAAATCTTGAGCATGACAAGCACCTGTTTGAGCGGGTTAATGAGATGGCAAGGAGAAAAGGGTGCAGCCCATCACAACTTGCATTAGCCTGGGTCCATAGCCAAGGTGATGATGTCTGTCTAATACCTGGAACCACTAAAATTGAGAACTTGAATGAAAATATCATGGCGTTGTCTGTGAAACTAACACCTGAAGAGATGGCTGAGCTAGAATCTATTGCTTCAGCAGATGCTATAAAAGGAGACAGGTACGATGACACTGCCCCAACCTACAGGAACTCCGATACCCCACCATTATCTTCATGGAAACCTGTTTGAGAAGATGAATTTGTGATAGCTATACATTCTTATAAATGAGCTACACTACTGCCTTTCAGATGTTTTGGAACTTTGCTGAGTTCAATGTTCTGAGAATAAGTTTTCTGTCTGATTCTGTCAAATGTTGGTGTCCGTCCACAAACGAGAAGTTTGTGAACATGAACGAACCAAACAATCGTTTATTTTATAATCGTGTTTGCTAAGATATATATACATATTAAACCAAAGCAGTTGATTCAAAGTAAAATATTTTCTGAATATTCTAAAAATTTGACATGTGTAATATCTAAAATAAAAAATAATAATTTTATTCAATTTTCTAAAAGATAGAATCTATAACCATTTAAAATTACAAAATAAATTAATTGTCTTTTTAAATCAATTATCATCTATAAAAATAAAAATTAAAAAAATAAATTAATTATATTTTAAAATCATTTATCTATTTCAATTTCTAAAAGATAAACACATATATTAAAATTTCAAAAAATTTCATATCATTTATTAATTTATTAACTCATCTTTTATCAATATATATACACAGTTGTTATATATATTAAAAACATATTTATAGAAAAAATTAATTTTGGTATAAATTTTTTACTTGGATGAAACTTTTTTAAATAAATAGACATGTATTTTATATAAACATGTGACATGTGTGGTGAGATTATTTTTTTTATTGTTAAAGTTTAAAATGTTCATGAAGAATCACTTGATTGTTGATCTAAGGTTACACTTCTAATTTCAATAAGATTTTATTTTTGATAATAATTTTATATCTTATACAAATATATAAAAGCCAAAGCTCTTGGAATAATAAATTAATTTTAATTTTTTAATTTTAATTTTTTATAAATAATCTTATACCATTAATTATTTAAATTTTAAAATATATGAAATTAAAACAATTATATTTTAATCATATTATCTTCATTTAAATCAAATAAAATTTATCTCAAAATTTGAATTTTCTACTATCACTTATTATGTTATTTTTAAATTAAAAAAATCCATATATTTTGATTAGAACTACCTTAAAGTTTTAAATCTTTTATTAAAAAATTAAAATAGGATATTTAAGCTATCAGTTGAGTTTTAAACTCACAGGACAATTCATTGAAAAATTTCCATTTAAAAAAAATTGTACACGGTATTGATTTTATGATAAGGAAAATTTCAATTTCTTTGAGGCAAAAACATGTTGAATCTTTTTATATACTATTTTCATTCAATAAATTACAATATGAGTTTGATTAAACTTTTACAAAATTTACATAATTATATCAAATATATGATTTTTTTTATATTTCTTTATTGTAATATACAAATTTCAAATAAAAAATATTAAATTTTACATATGTTGTCTCTTTCATAAACATAATAATTTATATTATGAAGTTTCAAAAAGTATATATTATTAATGACTTTATTGTTTGTTTAATGTATTTTTTTGCATCGCATGGATTTAAAACTAGTTCACTATAAAGCTTAGTTCTTTTGGTTTGTATCAGACTTTACAGTTTTAAACAAAATATTTACACCCATATTCCCTAACTAAAAATTTATCCCAAGAATCTTTCTAATGAGAATATATGGGGCGTCTAGCATCCACATTCTTTAATTAGAAAGCCAAAAGAAACTCAATTTTAATGAGATTTCAATACCAATGAAACATAGCAACAAGTTAAGTCATAGATATGTAACATTGCTACACATAGAGGATAAACAGATGATCAACCATCCATTTACACAATAAAAAAATTCAATCAATCAAGAAATAAACAATGGAGATCAAAGCATGGGATTGTTTTCTTTACTCCTCAATGCCAATCAAATAACTAATGTACTAAACTTTTTCGAATCTTGTATTTCTATGCTCTTCTTCATTCTCTAAAATCCTTGCTCCAATGGCTGGTCTACCACTATTCCAAATAATCTTAACTTCCAGCTGTTTCCTACAACAAAATCAACACAGGGATCCTTGCCTTCCATGATATCTTTCCTAACTTTCTCCACTCTCTCAAGAACGCTTCTAACAGCTATGTCAAATGCATCCTCAAATCTCTCAGTTCTTGACCTAAGATTTGCATATATCACCTTTGGGATTTGCTTTAGGACCTGTTTTCTCATGGCCAACACTTGGTCTTTCGGAATTAGAGAAAGTGCCTCATTGATGCTCAATCTACCATCTTTAATGTAATTGGCAGGAATGTACACATAATATGTAGTATAGTTCTTTGGAAAATACCATATGTATTGTGCATAAGCAGAATAAGGATGGAAGAACACAGGAATGCAGCTTGCCAGGATCGAATCAAAAGTTGAAAGCTGAGTGTATGAATCCCGAGAGGCTGCAAGCAAAATATAGAGTCTCGAAACACCTTGATTACTTCAACGGGAGTATCACACCTGTTTTCGCTAGACTGACAATCAAGAAACTTGCATGCTTTTTTTGAGGCTAAGAATTGGTTGATGATCTCACCGCGGATTGAGTCATTCATGCTAGGACGTGGTGCACCAGCAAAAGAGAATAGATATTGCCTTTTTCGGAGTCTAACTTTCTTCATGCATTGCATCCATGAAAATGCAGAGGATAAGCCATCAATCATCGTTGCGACGAAACAGCTGAGGAGAATTTCTGGGCCTTCTCCATCAACTTCTTTGGCTAGTTTATGTTAGAAAATTTCAAAATATAAAGTGAAAAGATTGATTAAAATGTTGTTTAATCAATGTACAAGTAAAACTAGTGTTTGGTATGACTTTTGGTGAAGTAAAATCATGTTAAAATGATTTTTACTAATTTTACAGGGTAGTCAACTGCCCTTGCGCAGTAAACTTTCTATTCGAAAAATGCACTTGGGCAGTCAGCTGCCCTAGAAGGCAGTTGGATGCCCTGGATGGCAATCAACTGCCCAAATAGGGTAGTCAACTGCCTAAACAATGTAAAAACTTGGATTTAAAGCTACTTTAAGGCAGTCGACTGCCATATGAAGGCAGTCGACTGCCCTCCTAGAAGTTACATACTGTTCCAAAAATGCACTAGGGCATTCGGATGCTATTTTTGGGCATCGGACTTCCTTGCTTGAAAATCCAAGGGCAGTCAACTGCCCTTTATAGCAGTCGATTGCTCTAGTGTAAAATGCATTATAACGACTAGTTTTCTTTGAATAGGTGCCATCTCATTCAAAAGGTAATCTTTCACTACGTAATGGTTAAAGGACATAACCATTGAATTAAGAGGTGTGAACAATCTGAAAAATGTGTTTGTTTAAATGAAACAACACAATTAAAAGGTTGTGACATTCAAATCAAAGGTTACATCTCTTGAAATTATCTCTATAAAAGAGATGACAATGTTCATTCAAGATGATAACGAAAATATTATGAATTCTTCTTTCTCTCCCAATCTCAAAATAGAAAACAAGTCTCTTAGACATTGTTTGCTGCAGAAAACTTTAGCTAAGACATAATACTTTTGTATTTGTCTAAAGTGTTTAGTGGTTTAATATTACAAGTGCAAGGTAATATTAAACAGTTGACTTCATTGTATCCTGAGGCTATTTCTATAATCCCTCTTGCATACCATAACTGGTGGGGGTGAAATAAGTCTTAAGGAAAGTAGCATTATAGCAGCACACCTTGAAGTCTGTCTCTGCATTTAGTTCATGACCGTTCGTGAACAAAGAAATTAAAATTCCAGAAGTTGAAGTCCAAGTAGAAGTTCAAGCTTTTCATCTTCGTAGTACCCTAAGTGGACAAGTTCTGTAATCCCGTTTTGTTCAACAATCTTAAGACTTATTTTTCAGAAACCATGAAGATGGAAACATTGAAAGAATTGGCATTCAACTTCCAAAAGTTGGAGAGGTTTGATGGAGGGAACTTCCTAAGGTGGCAACAAAAGATGAAGATTTTACTTACATCCCTCAATGTGGTCTATGTACTCACAACACCAAGACCAAAAGAAAAAGAAGAAGATACAAATGAGGAAGTGAATCAAAGACAAAAGTGGGACAACGATGACTACACTTGTAGAGGATGCATCTTAAATGGTATGTATGATTCTTTATTTGATACTTACATCACAATCAATACATTAAAAGAGTTATAGGAAAAGCTGGATGCAAGATACATGAAGGAAGATGCAACTAGTAAAAAGTTCTTGGTAACAAGTTGGAACATTTATAGAATGAATGATTCCAGACCTATTATGGAACAGTTTGCTGAGATTGAAGTCATCCTTAACAAGTTTAAGCAGTATTCAATGAACATGGATGAGTCAATTATAGTGTCCTTTATAATTGACAAACTTCCAGCATCACGGAAGGATATCAAGAGAACCTTGAAACATATAAAGGAAGAAATCACTCTTGATTATCTTGCAAACTATCTCTGGATTGAAGAGCAATATCGTAAGGAGAATGACAAAGAAAAGGAGAACGAGACTAACATCTCCAAAGTCCATGTGGTGGAGGATATTGTTTCCAATAAAAAATCCACAAAAAAGAAGAAAGAACTTTCCACCAAAGGCAAGAAATTCAAGAAGAAAGGTGCATGTTTCCACTATGGAAAACCAGGGCACTTCAAAAGGGATTGCTATGTCTTCAAAAAAGAAAGAAGCATCCAATGCAATCAAGGACAACTTTGTTGCTGTGATTTCTGAAATCAATGTCATTAAAGACAAAGAAGTATGGTGGATAGATTCTGGTGCTACAAAACATGTGTGCATAAACATGGCTATGTTCAAAACTTTCAAAGAGGAAGTAGATGGGAATGTGCTCTACATGGGGAATTCTTCTTCACCTGAAATCAAAGGCAAGGGGACCATAGATTTGAACTTTACTTCTGGAAAAACATTGAATTTAACCAATGTTTTGTATGTTCCAGAAGTTAGGAAGAATCTAGTGTCTGTTAGTTTACTCAATAAGTTTGAGTTCAAAGTTGTCTTTGAGGGGGATAAGTGTATACTATCTAAGAGTGAAACTTTTGTGGGAAAGGGATATGCCAATGAAGGCATGTTTAAACTTAATGTATCTCATTTCAATATCAATAATAAGAAGAATGATTCAGCTTATATTGTGGATTTTTTTTGATTTATGGCATAATAGATTAGGACAAATAAACTATGATAAAGTAATCATGATGTCTAAATCTAATCTGGTTCCATATGTAATTAGAAGTGATGAAAAATGTAGAACTTGCATGCTAACTAAACAAAGAAAACTTTTCCAAAGGTAGAAAGAAATTCTAAATTGTTAGAATTAGTGCATAGTGATGTAGGAGATTTACGTGGGACCCTATCAATAGGAGGAAAGAAATATTGTGTGACATTCATAAATGATTTCTCCAAATATTGTTATGTCTACTTAATACATTCTAAGGATGAATCATTAGATAAGTTTAAAGCTTATAAAAATGAAGTAGAATTGCGTTGTAATGTTAAGATTAAAACCTTAAAAATTGACAGGGGAAGAGAGTACTATGATCCAACATATTTTGAATCTGTTGGCATAGTCATGAGATTATAGCACCATATAGTCCCCAATCTAATGGTGTGGCTGAAAGGAAAAATAAAACATTAATCGAAATGGTTAATGCTATGTTATCCTATTCAGGATTAGGACAAGGATTTTGAGGGGAAGCAATGTTGACTGCATGTCACATTTTTAATAGAGTTCCTATTAAAAGGAACAATATTACCCCATATGAATTATGTAAGAAAAGGAAACCTAACTTGAGTTACCTTAAGGTATGGGGTTGTAGAGCAATTGTATAAGAATTCTTGAACCTAAAAGAAAGAAATTAAGTGAGAAGGGAATTGAGTGCATCTTTATTGGTTATACATAAAATAGTAAGGCATATATATTTTTGGTTGTTGAACCAAATGATTCAATATCAATTAATACGATTATTGAATCAAGAGATGAATTATTTGATGAAGGAAGGTTCAAATTGATTCCTTCACAAAAAGAAGTTGCTTAAACTAATACTAAGGAATTAGAGAATTCCACCACAATTGAAGAACAAAACCTTGTACCAAGAACAAGCAAAAGAGCAAGGAAAGCTAAGACTTATGATTCAGATTTTCACATGTTTCTTGTGGAGGGATCAAGAGAAACCATAAGCAATCACATTGAATATTGTTTCAATATTGAATCTGATCCAAAATCATTTGAAGAGGCTATGAAGTCTCATGATGTAGCTTTTTGGAAAGAAGCTATAAATGATGAGATGGATTCAATTATGGGGAACAATACTTAGATTTTAGTAGATTTACCTCCAGGTTACAAACCAATTGGTTGCAAGTGGATTTTCAAAAAGAAAATGAAAGTGGATGGTACTATAGACAAGTTTAAGGCTAGACTTGTTGCTAAGGGATTTACACAGAAAGATGAAATTGATTATTTCGATACATATACACCAGTAGTAAGATTTGCTACAATAAGAATGCTAATAGCATTGGCCTCAATTTATAAATTAGAAATTCACCAAATGGATGTCAAAACAGCATTCTTATATGGTGAATTGGATGAGGAGGTATATATGGAACAACATGAATGGTTTGTTATTCCTGGACAAGAAAGGAAAGTGTGTAAGTTAATTAAGTCCTTGTATGGACTTAAGCAAGCACCTAAGCAATGGTATCAAGTTTGATGAAGTCCTCCTAGCAAACGGATACATTATAAATGAATCCGATAAATGTGTCTATAGTAAGATCATAAATGGAAAAGGTGTCATCATATGTTTATATGTAGATGACACGTTAATTTTTGGTACAGACTTGGAACAAGTTGAAAATACCAAGAAGTTTTTATCGAAAAACTTTTCAATGAAAAACATGGGTGTTGCAGATGTGATTTTGGGAATAAGAATTCATAAAAAGAAAGCAACTTAATCTTATGCCAATCACATTATATTGAGAAGATTCTCAAAAGGTTTAACCACTATGAACGTGCAACGGTTGCAATACCATATGATCAAAATTTGAAATTGAATTCAAATAAGGATAAACCAATTGCACAACTTGAACATGCAAGAGTGATTGGTTGTTTGATGTATGCCATGACATGCACAAGATCGGATATTGCTTTTGCTGTTGGAAAGCTTAGTAGATATACAAGCAATCCAGGTAACATGCATTGGAATCCCATTTCTAGAGTATTAAGTTACTTGAAGAAAACTATGAATTATGGCATTGCTTATAGTGGTGAACCTTCTGTTTTAGAAGGTTACATAGATGCAAGTTGGATTAATAACATGAAGGATCATTCATCCACTAGTGGATGGATATTCATGTTTGGTAGGGATGTAGTTTCTTGGAGATCCAAGAAACAAACTTGTATTTCTGATTCTACTATGGCTTCAAAATTTGTGGCATTAGCTTCGGCAAGTAAGGAGGCTGAGTGGTTGAGAAACTTACTCTATGAAATTCCTTTATGGCCTAAACCAATGTCACCTATATCAATACATTGTGATAGTGAAGCTACACTATCAAAGGCTTATAGCCAAGTATATAATGAGAAATCTAGACATATTGGTCTAAGGCACAGCTATGTTAGACAATTGATTAAAGATGGGGTGATCACCATTAACTTTGTCAAGTCAAGTGAAAACTTGGTGGATCCATTGACAAAAGGTCTCACAAGAGAGATAGTGTCTAGAACTTCCAAGGGGATGGGACTAAAACCCATTTGAATTAGTCACACATAATGGAAACTCAACTCTACGCTTAATTGGACATTAAGTCTTGAGTTTAATGAGATCAAGTACATTATCTGAATGTGGCTACAAGTATTGTGCTGTTATACATCCCAAAGGTTATAAATACTTGAAATCATATGAAAATAAGGAGGTTGAGTTGTTACTCTTAATGAACCCATAACACGTAAGTATAAGTGTTGGAATGCTTATATGATTGCATTTATGATGAGTTCACCTATATGAGTGGAAGTGGTGCCGTTTCTAGGAGCTTAGGGTTTAGCTCTTAAGCACTCATGAAATGATACAAGACACATGGCCAGTATAAGTGTCGAAGTTCTACTAAATGACTTTGGACAAATTTTTGAAGTCTCATGTGAGATTTAGTCATTAGTTAATCATCATAAAACCGTTGGTTCAAGATTTAGTCCACCACACTGTTATGAATAACTGAAAGTACTTTTTCTCTAAGGTAATGGTTCAAGACCTAGTTCACCATCATTTTATGCATGAGGATTCCTCAAGTATTAGACTTGTTTTATTTTGAAATTGGTGGGGGATTGTTAGAAAATTTCAAAATATAAAGTGAAAAGATTGATTAAAATGTTGTTTAATCAATGTACAAGTAAAACTAGTGTTTGGCATGACTCCGGGTGAAGAAAAATCATGTTAAAATGATTTTTACTAATTTTACAGGGCAATCAATTGCCCTTGCGCAGTAAACTTTCTGTCCAAAAAATGCACTTGGGCAGTCGGATGCTCTGGGAGGGCAGTCAGATGCCCTGAGATGGCAGTCAACTGCCAAATAGGGCAGTCAACTGCCTATATAATGTGAAAACTCAGATTTAAAGCTACTTTAAGGAAGTCAACTGCCATATGAAGGTAGTTGACTGCCCTCCTGAAAGTTACATACTGTTCCAAAAATACACAAAGGCATTCGAATGCTATTTTGGGCATTCGACTTCCTTGCTTGGAAATCCAAGGGCAGTCAACTGCCTTTTATAATAGTCAACTGCTTTAGTGTAAAATGCATTATAACAACTAGTTTTCTTTGAATAGGTGCAACCTCATTCAAAGGGTAATTTTTCACTACAGAATGGTTAAAGGACATAACCATTGAATTAAGAGGTGTGAACAATCTGAAAGATGTGTTTGTTTAAATGAAAAAAACACAATTGAAAGGTTGTGACATTCAAATCACAGGTTACATCTTTTGAAATTATCTCTATAAAAGAGATGACAATGTTCATTCAAGATGATATCGAAAATATTCTGAATTCTTCTTTCTCTCACAATCTCAAAATAGAAAACAAGTCTCTTAGATATTGTTTGCTGCAGAAAACTTTGGCTAAGACATAATACTTTTGTATTTGTCTAAAGTGTTTAGTGGTTTAATATTACAAGTGCAAGGTATATTAAATAGTTGACTTCATTGTATCCTGAAGTTATTTCTATAATCCCTATTGCATACCATAACTGGTGGGGGTGAAATAAGTCTTAAGGAACGTCGCATTATAGCAGCACACCTTGAAGTTTGTCTCTGCATTTAGTTCGTGACCGTTCGTGAACAAAGAAGTTAAAATTCCAGAAATTGAAGTCCAAGTAGAAGTTCAAGCTTTTCATCTTCGTAGTACCCTAAGTGGACAAGCTCTGTAATCCCATTTTGTTCAACAGTTTAGCTTCATTAATCTAGTTAAATCTTGGTTATGGCTTAGTTGTTGGCATCTATGAAAACTTTCTGACATCGGCCGTATCCGTTAGTTTCATAGTTTTTCTGGATTGTTCAGCAGCTTGGTCAGCTATTCATTGTAACCACCATTCTGCAACCAAATTTCCAGAGAAAAACAATGGCAACAGCAGAGGTTGGAAGGGTCAAACTAGGTACTCAAGCCTCGGCTGCATGGGGATGTCAGCCAATTGTTGTCCTACAAAGCCTAAAGCTGACATCGATCGCTCTTAAACGAAGTCAAGAGGGAAATCCGTGACGTGAGAGCGGCTTGTAAGGGTAGCTTGAACCGGCTTGCATCGGGTGGTTTCTATTGATCTTTATCATCAGCACCAGATTGAAACTAGGGTTCCCACTGAAGTCACAGTTTGTTTTTGCTCTTGTTTTTCTTCTGTCTCCTACTGCTTAGTTGGTACAAAAAAAGACGAGAATTTTTAAGTTTTGAATTGATTAATGCACTTTTTTTAAACGCTTGACATGTTATTTTCATCTAATTTTATGATACTCTCGTCACAGCTAATTTATCTTGTCTATTTTATCAAGCGCATGACATGATATTGTCCCATTCTATTTACCTTCGGTGTTTGGTGTGGAATCTTGTCGTTAAAGTGGCACCTATGAAATCAGACAATCAAGAGTTTATTTTAATCACTTATCACATGATCATTATCTTTTCTTAGTAAAATCTATTTATTATACAACATTCAAACTTATATATCCAATGACTTGTGCTTTCATATTCAATGTACAATGACAGACAATGCATGTTATAGTTCTTTAGTGGTCACTTGTAATATACTAACATTTACTTTGTCATAATTACGAAGAAAATCCTCTAATGGTGGCACAAGTATTACTTTATGTAGGCCGGTGGTCCAAAATCATCACCTTTCCCAGCTTCTCCATTTTATAACATGGCGGCTAATTGCTACTTCCTAACTCTTTTGTACTATTCCATTAGAATTCAAAACAATAAATATAAATTAAAACAAATGAACAAAGCACGACAACAAAAATCATCCGTATTGCATTTTGTCTGTCTTTTTAATCCCCCGCCTCCTGCTTTCCAGCAGCTATTTAAGAACACTGAAACCGTCTTCCTCAGCACCACAAACACTGGAACTGTGTAGCAGCTTTAGCTAGCTTAGCTATTCACACTCAATCAGCAGTGAAACATGGCAACTGCAAAAGTTGGGAGGATCAAGTTGGGTTCTCAGGGCCTGAAGTGTCAGCTCAAGGCCTTGGATGCATGGGGATGTCAGCTTTCTATGGTCCTCCAAAGCCTGAAGCTGACATGATTGCTCTCATTCATCATGCTATCAACTCCGGGGTTACCCTTCTTGATACCTCTGACGTTTATGGCCCCCATACCAATGAAATCCTTCTCGGTAAGGCCCTGGAAGATGGTGTCAGAGAGAGGGTTCAATTGGCTACCAAGTTTGGCATAGACTATACTGAAGGCAAGCGGGATATCCGCGGTGACCCTGCCTATGTCAGGCGGCCTGTGAAGGTAGCTTGAAACGTCTTGGTGTTGATTGCATTGATCTTTACTATCAGCATCGGACTGACACCAGGGTTCCCATTGAAATCACGGTTTGTTTTTGTTTTAACTTTTGTTCTTTTTTTCTTTGTTATGATCTGTTATTCATTGATATTTTCATTGATTGTTGCATTTTTGTTTACCCAGATGGAAGAACTTAAGAAACTAGTTGAAGAAGGTAAAGTGAAGTACATAGGATTATCAGAGGCTTCTGCTTCAACCATTAGGAGGGCTCATGCTGTTCATCCAATAACTGCTCTGCAGATTGAGTGGTCTTTATGGTCCAGAGATGTTGAGGCAGACATCATACCTACTTGCAGGTTATTAATACATAAGAATTAACATATTTTTTAGAACTGACTGATTTGGAATTCTTATTTTAATGTGATTCTCTTAAACTTCTCAGGGAACTTGGGATTGGAATTGTTGCTTACAGTCCTCTGGGGAGAGGGTTCTTTTCATCTGGGCCTAAAATGGTGGAAACTTTGTCCAATGATGACTTCAGAAAGGTTTGTAATCTATAGCTATATTTCACAGTCGGATATTTGTCTTGGATCATGAATCTGTATTGTTTACAGAAAACAAAGGATTTTGTGCTGATGGTCTTTAGTTTTTATGATACAATCATTTGAATGAATTTTCATTTGTCACATAGAATCTCCCAAGGTTCCAACCTGAAAATCTGAAGCATAACAAACGCCTATATGAGCGAGTCAATGAGATAGCAGCGAAGAAAGGGTGCACCCCATCACAGCTTGCATTGGCCTGGGTCCATCACCAAGGGAATGATGTCTGCCCCATTCCTGGAACCACCAAAAGTTGAAAACTTTAATCAGAAAATTGGAGCTTTGTCTGTGAAATTAACACCTGAAGAGATGGCTGAGCTAGAATCCATTGCTTCGGCAGATTCTGTGAAGGAAGCCAGATATGGTGGTGCTCTTGTCACCTACCATGAATCTGAAACACCTCCCTTATCTTCATGGAAACCTTAATGAGGACATGCTACTATATTGGTAACACCTTGGAGATGTGAGTTAAAAATTACAATGAGTCTCTACTTTGTTTTCAGAGAATAAGTGTTATGTCTGCAGAAGTATCGATAGGTCTTCTGGTGATAGATTGCACACTTGGTAGCTGTCTAAGGTTGTAATATGTTGCCAACAACTTTTTCTTAACCGAGTAGTTAATGAAGAGTTGTGGCATGTTGTAAAGCTTTGATTCAAGCCCAAGCAACTCCCATAGTTTGTAATATGTTGAGATTGCCTATTCCAAGGTAATGAAGCAAATGTTTATGAGACAAGCCATTTGACTAAGTTGCATGGCAATGATGAAGTGCTTGTGTTCCTCCTATTCTAAGCTAAGCTCTGGTCTGCCCATATAATTTGTGTTCTTATCATTAAATTTAAATCAATTCAAATACACATTTATGCAAGTACTTTAATATTTTCAATGTCTTAAACATTAAATTTAAATAAAATAAAATTGAGTCAGGTTCAATCATGTTCCAAAATCTTAATGGAACCTAATCTAAAAACTGTATCAGCTTGAACCCAGGCTAAACTGTTTTCTAGTGGCACTTGAATTTTTCTTTTTGAATAATTGTGGCAGTTGTTTTTGACTAATCTTACATGAAATGCACACATTTTGTCTTGATATGAAAATTTGAACCCGGGTTTTGAAATGTTGTGGCAATTGATTTTTTTTTTTGAATAATTGTGGCAGTTGTTTTTAACTAATCTGACATGAAATGCACACATTTTGTTTTGATATGAAAATTTGAACCCGGCTTTTGAAAGCAAGATGTGATATGCTTCACCTTATTGAAAAAGTTGAATGGTGAGTGAGGTAATTTAACCCCACTCAAGAGTCATTTCAACAATATGGCTGCACCCTGCTGCTGTACAAAGCTAAAAACAATAGTGAGCAGCAAAAACTCCATTGCTGAACCTGCTACTACTGGTTATTTTTAGGTACCGTTGAAAGAAAGAAAACGAAATGGAATCAAAGGTGGGGAGAATAAAGCTAGGCACCCAAGGCCTGGAAGTATCAGCTCAAGGCCTAGGCTGCGCGAGCATGTCAGCCTTCTACGGTCCACCCAAGCCTGAACCAGACATGATCAACCTCATCCACCACGCCATCAAATGTGGAGTCACTTTCCTCGACACTTCTGATGTTTACGGTCCTCATACTAATGAAATCCTACTGGGAAAGGCCTTGAAAGATATCAGAGACAGAGTTGAACTCGCTACTAAGTTTGCTGCTTGTATTGTTGATGGTAGATGGGAAGTCCGGGGTGATCCTACTTATGTAAGGGAGGCCTGTGAAGGTAGCCTGAAACGCCTTGGTGTGGAGTGTATTGATCTTTTTACCCGCATCGGGTTGACACCAGGGTTCCCATTGAAGTCACGGTCTGTGTGTTTCTGATCAGCTTCTTTCTTTGTTTTTCTTTTGCTTTTTAAATAAAAATATAAAAATGGGTGTTTTCTCAGGTTGGAGAACTGAAGAAATTAGTTGAGGAGGGTAAAATAAAGTATATAGGCCTATCTGAGGTCTCAGCTTCAACTATCAGAAGGGCGCATGCTGTTCATCCAATAACAGCTGTGCAGTTGGAATGGTCCTTGTGGGCTAGAGATGTTGAGGAAGAAATAATTCCTACTTGCAGGTTAGCCATGGATGACAATCTAAAACCAACAATATCTTTGGATCATTAGCAATTCCAATATCTAATATTTCATTCCTTTTCATTCTCAGGGAACTTGGTATTGGTATTGTTTCCTATAGTCCTTTGGGGAGAGGGTTCTTTTCCTCAGGGCCTAAACTGGTGGAAACTTTCTCTGATGGTGACTTCAGGAAGGTTTGTTCCCATAGCATCTTTGATGCATGTCCTTAAATTTTCAAGGTTCCTTCTGTTTTTCACCTTGATTAGGATTTGCAGACAAATGTGCTAAGCAGGGAATTCTGATTTGCTCAGTTTGGTATGATTAATATCTGATTTCTTAATTTCCACAGTTTCTTCCAAGGTTCCAACCTGAAAATCTTGAGCATAACAAGCACCTGTTTGAGCGGGTTAATGAGATGGCAAGGAGAAAAGGGTGCAGCCCATCACAACTTGCATTAGCCTGGGTCCATAGCCAAGGTGATGATGTCTGTCCAATACCTGGAACCACCAAAATTGAGAACTTGAATGAGAATATCATGGCTTTGTCTGTGAAACTAACACCCGAAGAGATGGCTGAACTCGAATCCATTGCTTCAGCAGATGCTGTAAAAGGAGACAGGTATGACGACACTATCCCAACCTACAAGAACTCTGACACCCCACCCTTATCTTCCTGGAAACCTTTTTGAGAAGATGCATTTGTGATATCTATACAATCTTGCAAACGTGCTACACTATGCCTTTTATGATGTATGGAACTGTGCTGAGTTCCTATGTTCTGAGAATAGGTTTTCTGTCTAATTCTGTCAAATGTTGTTGTGAGTCCACAAACCAAGAAGTTTGTATGTGAAGTTTATCTTGTTGACATGTTATATTCCCTACAAAGCTTTACAGAAAGCCAAAAGAAACTCAATTTTAATATTTCAATACCAATAAAACATAGCAATATATTAAATCAAAGATCTGTAACATTGCTACAGCTAGAGGTTAAACAGATGATCAACCATCCATTTACACAATACAAAAATTCAATCAAGAAAAGAAATAAACAATGGAGATCAAAGCAGGGATTGTTTTCTTTACTCCTCAATGCGAATCAAATAAGTAATGTAAAAACTTTCTCTAATCTTGTATTTCTATGCTCTTCTTCATTCTCTAAAAGACTTGCTCCAATGGGTGGTCTCCCACTATTCCAGATAATTTCAACTTCCAGCTGTTCCCTACAGCAAAATCAACGCTGGGATCCTTGCCATCCTTGATATCTTCCCTAACTTTCTCCACTCTCTCAAGAACTCTTCTCACAGCAATGTCAAATGCATCCTCAAGTCTCCCCAATCTTGACGCGGTATCTGCATATATTACCTTTGGGATTAGCTTAAGGAACTGTTTTCTCATGGCTAGCACTTGGTCTTTGAGAATTCGAGAAAGTGCCTCATTGACGCTCAATCTACAATCTTTAATGTACTTGCCAGGAATGTACACAGAAAATGTAGTATAGTTCTTTGGAAAGTTCCATATGTATTGTGCATACGCAGAATAAGGATGGAAGATTACAGGAATGCAGCCTGCCAGGATCGAATCAAAGGTTGAACGCCGAGTGTATGAATCCCCTGGAGGCTGCAAGCAAAAAATAGTCTCAAAACACCTTGATTACTTCAACTGGAGTATCACTCCTGTTTCCACCAGACTGACAATCAAGAAACTTGCATGCTTTTTTGAGGCTAAGCATTGGTTGATGATCTCACTGTGGGTTGAGTCCTTCACGCAAGGATATGGTGCTCCAGCAAAAGAGTATAGGTACCACCTTTTTCGAAGTCTAACTCTCTTCTGCCATCGGATTACCTCACTGTCGCTTGATGGATGGAAGTAAGTTGGATATAGTATGGCAAATTCATTGCTCCAGGAGCTTGATTCTATGGACAACATTGTCTTATTCATGGCTTCAGGAAAAGACATAAGCCAGCTGCTCCAATCAGCTTCATTTCCTGCTTGTCTCCGAAAATCCTAAGCAATCCTCCCTGCAACAAAGAAATGGTTTCTACCCGACAAGCGTTTCCATTCAGGTTGTTTTCCAAGCCAATTGACCAGATCATAAGGAGAAGAATCTCTTACAGATGCGTTATAACCCAATAGATAACGACCAACATCCAGGCCAGCATAGAAGGGCACAAAAACAGCTGAAGCCATTGATGAATTATTGGTTAAGCACTTGTATTGCTTCATCCTATTATTGAAAATGACTTCTAACAGGAACTGGTTTGTTTCAAACCAACTCCTGTGGGTTGTCAACCTTCGGACCAAGCCCTGAATTCATCAGGGATGGACACATATCAAACCATTTGATAAGCATTCGGCAATCCTTGAGCACGCAATGATTGAATCTACTTGGAAGATTGTGAACATTTATGTGTCAAACACTGACACAGAAGGAAAAAAATATTGCATTATACAATGTGAGGTTTGAAGAAAGCAAAACTGTATGAACCTAAAAATCATATGCAAAACTTTGAAAAATACTATGCCGCAAACATGCTAGGAATTGAAGAATCCTATAGATTATAGAACAGAGTTCATCAGCAACTGAGAAAAGTTTCAAAATTCAATCAAGATTTGTTGTCCAGGCAACCATTTCCTTTACTTAATATATGATGCTATGTATAAAATTTCAATTGTTATCTTTAGGAACAAAACAAAAGAATAATAGTAATTTCTAACAACAATGTAATGAAAATGGAAAAAGACAACAAGAAAACAAAACCAGGTCGAGTTTTGATGCTGCTAACTTAAAAAAAAAAAAAAACTATCCGAGTATATAAAATTCAAGATTAGAAAATTAAAGGAACATAACAGTCAAAGATAATGTAAATGTACATAAAAGATAAATGCAAGGCAAGAAAATGCAACGCGACATTCGTAATTAAGGACCATGCAATAACGATATAAAGCAAAGAAATAACAGCTAATAAGGCATTGGAGAATGGGAAATCATCACCTTTGGGAAAATGGTTGTTGTCTGCTTCACCATTGACATGGTTATTATCACAATCCATTTGGCTGCATAGATAAGGCTGAGAAACCGTACTTTACGTCACTTTTGAATTCTTGAATGAGAGAGAGTTTCATGAATATACTTCTTGTGTATGGAATCTGATAAAGAGGTTAAGGTCTGTTACAATGCTTTATATATGCCGGTTGTTCTTAACTAACTTGTGAAGGAAACTGAAACAAACAAGCAGCGGAATTTAAATCATTCGGCCTCCACCAGGATCGATTCGGAGAGTTGCCTGATTAGGGTTTCGAGATTTTACCTAACGTTTTCTTTGATTTCTGTCGTTGGTCGAGTCACAAGCAACAACCTTTCGTTCCTGCCTCTATGGTATCCACACGAACGGATCTCACGACTCTTGAACGTCTCACGATCAGCAGCCTTAAAGAGCGTTTTTGATTCTTATAATCGATTTGCTAGCTTCGATTAAAAGAATACCTTTTCTGTTTTTAATTGTGCAGCTCTGTTTTAGAAAAACATCCTTTTATAGGCAGTAAATTTTACCCTAAAATTTACTGCCAAACAGAACTCTAATCCTACTTAGAATATGATTAACTATATCCTTAATCCAAGTCAGAATAGGATTAGACATATCCTTAATCCAATTCAGAATAGGATTAATTAAGCTCCTCATTGATCCGTTCTAAGTGTGCGACCCAATAGGTTCTCAAAACAATGGCAATGACAAAATTGTCACAGGCAATGAGCGGTATCTAGCAACACATCATTGCTACCCATGTAACGAGAATGTCAATGACTCGACATAACCTTACTCGTGATAGATGTTACCGTGTAGTCTAATCCCTTTATCCATTGATGTCTTGATTAGACACAAGTCATGGAATGTGTCACACTTGTATAGTCTAATCAGCGTTTCTTGATTCCTGAGTAGACTAATTAAACAAATAAAATCAATATCTCATATTGACTTATTCGAGCACGGCCATGCATTTCTTAGTCTCACTCTATCAAAGGGCCCAAGACATCACTCTTGTTATATAAGAGGGATAAATCCTATCTTGATCACTCAACATCCCTCTACATAGATCAAGGCATACCCAATTACTACCTTTATAGTCCATCCTGTTACGAATGACATCTAGCAGCATTAAAGTATGCAATTCTCTATGTTGGGATCTCTGATGATCTCAAGTCAAAGGATCACATACACCATCATCACTATGAGAATCGCTTATGACACTCATATAACAATCCATGTAGCGTTCTCATAGAGGGTCGATCCAGTACATAGTTCTCTAACATGTACCTATGTGATGACTTGATATCCTATATCCATGACAATGGTCATCAGTCAACCACATACTAGTCTTATCGTACATTGTTATCCTTGTTCACAATAATACTTGACTAGGGATATTTTAAGAATAGTGTGTTATTACTATTCTAAGGACATTATCATATAAGATTACTTTACGCAGTTATAAGACAAATATAATAATGAATTATAATAAATAAAATGTCATGATACATAAAATGCCAAAGTCAATCATCTAATGAATGGTTCTAAGGGCATAATCCAACAATCTCCCACTTGCACTAAGACCATTCACTCATGTATCTAATACCTAGTGACCTAGTGTGACGATCATGTCTCTGCTGCGTCAAAGGCTTCGTCAGTGGGTCGGCGATGTTATCGTCAGTTGGTACTTTGCATATCCTCACATCTCCTCTCTCGATGATATCTTGAATGAGATGGAAGCGCCGTAGTATATGTTTGGATCGTTGGTGAGATCTAGGCTCCTTAGCTTGTGCGATGGCTCCATTGTTGTCACAATAGAGCTCAATCGTATCTATAATGCTAGGAACAACTTCAAGCTCAGTAATGAACTTCCTGATCCAAACAGCCTCCTTAGCAGCTTCAGAGACAGCTATATACTCAGCCTCTGTTGTAGAATCGGCCACTGTCGCCTGCTTTGAACTCTTCCAGCTCACAGCACCACCATTAAAGCAAAACACATAACCAGATTGCGATCTAAAGTAATCTTTATCAGTTTGGAAGCTAACATCAGTGTAACCTGTTACAATGAGCTCTTCCTCACCTCCATATATCAAGAATGTATCCTTAGTCTTTCTCAAGTACTTAAGAATATTCTTGACAGTGATCCAGTGACGTTCACCAGGATCAACTTGATATCTACTCGTCATGCTCAAGGCATACGAGACATCGGGACGTGTGCATAACATGGCATACATAATGGATCCAATAGCAGATGCATATGGAACTTTACTCATACGTTCTCTCTCTTCTTGTGTTATAGGACACTGTTCTTTTGAGAGAGTAATGCCATGTGTCATAGGCAAGAATCCTTTCTTGGAATCCTGCATGCTAAACCTCTTTAGCACTTTATCTATGTATGCACTTTGACTTAGGCCAATTAATTTCCTTGATCTATCTCTATAGATCCTTATACCCAGTACATAGGTAGCTTCGCCGAAGTCCTTCATTGAAAAGCAATTCCCTAACCAAGTCTTTACAGACTGAAGGGTAGGGATGTCATTCCCAATGAGTAGTATGTCATCTACATACAACACCAGGAAGACAATAGTGCTCCCACTGACCTTCTTGTAGACACAAGGTTCTTCTTCGTTCTTGATGAAACCAAACTCTTTGATTGCATCATCAAAACGAAGATTCCAACTTCGAGAAGCTTGCTTTAGTCCATAAATAGAACGTTGCAGCTTACAAACCTTTCCAGCATTTTTTGGATCAACAAAACCCTCAGGTTGTGACATGTACACATCCTCGAGTAGTTTTCCATTAAGAAAAGCGGTCTTGACATCCATTTGCCAGATTTCATAATCATGGTATGCAGCTATCGCAAGCAAGATCCTAATGGATTTGATCATCGCGACTGGTGAAAAAGTTTCATCATAGTCAATACCATGAATTTGTTTAAAACCTTTAGCAACCAATCGCCCTTTATAGGTATGAACATTTCCTTCCATGTCGGTTTTCTTCTTAAAAACCCATTTACACCCTATAGGTTTTACCCTTTCGGGTAAGTCAACCAAGGTCCAAACTTGGTTGGCATACATGGATTCCATCTCAGATCTCATGGCTACAAGCCATTTCTCAGAGTCTGGCCCTGTAATAGCCTCTTGATAGGTAGTAGGCTCATCTTGGTCCATGAGCAATACATCACCGTTCTGAGTAATTAGAAATCCATATCTCTGTGGCTCACGATGTGTTCTAACTGATCTACGCAAGGCTTGTGTCTCTTGAGCAGGCGGTTGCTCCACAACAGCTTGTGGTTCTGGTTCCACAACAACTTGTGGTGCTTGCTCAGGCTCCATCTCAACATCGGGTGTGCTATCTTGTATCTCTTAAATTTCTTCAAGTTCTACTTTTCTCCCACTAGTTCTTCTAGAAATGAATTCTCTTTCTAGAAAGATACCTGTTCGAGCTACAAACACTTTGCGCTCAGTGGGATTGTAAAAATAATATCCTTTAGTTAGTTTAGGATATCCCACAAAATAGCACTTATCAGATTTAGGTGCAAGTTTGTTAGAGACTTGACGTCTTACATAAGCCTCACAACCCCAAATCTTCATAAAAGACATACTGGGACGTTTACTAGTCCATATCTCATATGGTGTCTTTGGAACCGATTTAGATGGAACACGGTTCAGTGTAAAAGCAGCTGTTTCTAATGCATGTCCCCAAAAGGATTCTGGAAGATCTGTATGACTCATCATTGATCGAACCATATCTAATAAAGTTCGGTTTCTCCTTTCAGATACACCATTCCATTGTGGTGTACCTGGAGGAGTGAGTTGTGAGACAATCCCACACTCTTTAAGATAGTCATAAAATTCTTGGCTTAAGTATTCACCACCTCGATCTGATCGAAGTGCCTTAATGCTCTTGCCAAGTTGGTTTTGTACTTCATTCTTGAATTCTTTGAACTTTTCAAAAGATTCTGACTTGTGTCTCATAAGATACACATAGCCATATCTACTGAAATCATCAGTAAATGTAATAAAGTACATAAACCCACCTCTGGCCTGTGTGTTTAAAGGTCCACATACATCTGTATGTACTAAGCCCAATAAATCACTTGCCCTTTCACTATGTCCTTTGAAAGGGGCTTTAGTCATCTTACCCATCAAACAAGATTCACATGTCTCATACGATTCAAAATCAAATGAGTCCAAAATTCCATCTTTATGGAGTTTGGAAATGCGATTCTCATTTATGTGTCCCAAGCGACAATGCCAGAGATATGTTGGATTTTGATCATTAGATTTAATCCTTTTAGCATTTATGTTATAAATAGGCATATCAAAATTTAGAATGTAAAGACCATTAATTAGTTGTGCACTACCATAAAAGATATCATTTAAATAAATGGAGCAACAGTTGTCCTTTATTATAAATGAAAAACCCTTCTTGTCCAAACAAGAAATAGAAATAATGTTTTTAGTGATGGAAGGCACATAATAACAATCATCTAATTCTAAAATAAGCCCTGTGGGCAATGTCAAAATATAAGTTCCTACAGCTAATGCAGCAACCCTTGCTCCATTTCCCACTCGTAGGTCGACCTCGCCCTTAGTCAACGATCTACTCCTTTTGAGTTCCTGCACATTTACACAAATGTGAGAACCACATCCAGTATCTAATACCCATGATGAAGAAGTAGATAGATTAACTTCTATAACATAAATACCTGAAGTGGTAGTCTCACTTCCTCTCTTCTTCTTTAGCTCTTCCAGGTATTTGTTGCAGTTCCTCTTCCAATGTCCGGTCTCACCGCAATGGAAGCATTTCCCTTCTTTGGCAACCCCACCTTTAGGCTTCAGTGCAGTATCATTGGGCTTGAACTTGCCATTGGCTTTATTACCCTTTTTCTTGCCTTTGCATTAGCCCTGCCCTTAGCTTTCTTAACTATTAAGACATCTTTGGGCTTGGCCTTTTTCATGTTGGATTCAGCTGTTTTCAACATGCTAAGTAACTGTGGCAGAGTCTTGTCAATTTCATTCATGTTGTAATTAACAACAAATTGACTGTAACTGTCTGGCAACGATTACATAATCACATCAGTGGCCAACTCTTGGCCCAAAGGAAATCCCAATCTTTCAAGGTTTTCAATGTACCCAATCATCTTGAGCACATGAGTACCAACGGGAGTCCCCTCTGCCATCCTACACTGAAACAATGCCTTAGAGACATTGTACCTTTCTTGCCTAGCTTCCTCTTGATAGAGTTGCTTGAGATGCTCGATCATATCGAACGCATCCATTTCCTCATGTTGCTTTTGAAGCTCAGGATTCATGGAGGCAAGCATAAGGCAACTAACATCCAATGCATCATCTTGATGCTTCTTTTAAGCATCTCTTTCTGCCCTTGGAGCATTAAAGGGTGGTTCCTCAGGTAAGGGAATCTCAAGGACATACAACTTCTTTTCTTGCTTGAGGACTATCCTCAGGTTCCTGTACCAATCCAGGAAGTTTGTCCCATTCAACTTGTCCTTCTCAAGGACAGATCACAGTGAAAGTGTGTTATTTGTGTTTGATGCCATGGTAATCTACAACAAAAATATGCAAAATATAAGTATCATGAATGCATTCATTTAATTAAATATTTATTAAATGATGCTCCCACTATTTTTATCGAATCAACAACCCTCACTATTAATTCGAAAAAATTATCACATAATTTCTCTAGTGGGCCAAGATCCATATTTCACCTTATCTAGAGTTAGCTTTGGCTAATCGCCCAAGATTTGGCTATTTAGGTAGGCAACACTTACCAATTACATCTCATGTAACTCTTGGATAGTTGGGTGAACAACACTTGTTCTAATTCATCCCATGAATGGAAGCCCAACTTTATGCCTCTAAATTCCCAATCCTATTGAGGAAATCTAGTTAAGTCAACCCAATTTATAGCCTTTGGATATCACTATTATCCCATCGCGTCTTACTAAGATAGATATGATATTTTGCTTTGGCAAACATAACAAAATCGATTCTAGTCTTGACGAGTGCTATTCATTGGTAGGCATCTATTATTGACTTAATTTAATTTGAGGGATTTTCTCAGTTTATTGAATAAGATCTCACCAATTTTACTTTTCTAAAATTATCATATGATTTTCATATCATAAACGTACAAAATAAACCATGCATCTCATGCAATTAAGCAATAAAATAAACGTGATATAGTTATAGCCCAAACTAAATGGATTTCCCAAGCCAATGAGAAACCCTAAGGGTTAACCTAAGGGTAATAGCATCTTCTCGAAGTGCCTCTTTGGTAATCCTTTGCATGGTTGTCAGCTCCATTAGTGTTGATCACCATCAACTCATACTTAGCTAAATTCTAACCCTATACTACGTTACAATTACATAGTTTAAGAGAAACCTAGAGTAACATTTGAGGGGAGTAAGATGAGAAAAGAATGTACAACTAGAATTTCAAGAACAAAGCACGACACGCAGGTCGTATTTATTAAAATTTACAACCACCAAAATACAATCATATTAGGCTAGGGCTATAACTATGCACCATGCTCAAACAACAACCACCGTGTTTATACAAACAAGTGTAATGCAATTTCATCTTTTAATTTTATTAATGAGGCACATTTGAAAAGAATTATGACCCGACTGCGGGGTTCCTTGGGGCGAGGTCAAGGGGCAGCGCCCCTTGCGGGGGTTTGGGGGCGGAGCCCCAAAAAAAAAAAGGTCAACAGTATTGACATTGCCAACGCCCCTTATCCGAAAGTGTCCTAATCTTATCAGGATGTTCCAGCCAGTATCTCATACTGACTATAATTTTAGTCGCATTAGAACACTTTCGACATTATTCTGTTTCTTCCATAACATTTATGCAGAACAGAAACCGCCATTAATAATTCGCATCACAGATTATATCTCACATATAAGTTGAATCGAAATTGATATATATCATATATATAATTTCAACAATTCGATTTCTAGCCTCTGAATATATCATATACATTCTAATCCGTATTAATCTCATGAAACGATTGCATGTAATCAAAAACAGAAAGAAACCAGAGATCATGCTATAATCAAAACAAATCAGGGACTCCGAATCTGGCTCGGATACCAGTGAAGGAAACTGAAACAAACAAGCAGCGGAATTTAAATCATTCGGCCTCCACCAGGATCGATTCAGAGAGTTGCCTGATTAGGGTTTCGAGATTTACCTAACGTTTTCTTTGATTTCTGTCGTTGGTCGAGTCACAAGCAACAACCTTTCGTTCCTGCCTCTATGGTATCCACACGAACGGATCTCACGACTCTTGAACGTCTCACGATCAGCAGCCTTAAAGAGCGTTTTTGATTCTTATAATCGATTTGCTAGCTTCGATTAAAAGAATACCTTTTCTGTTTTTAATTGTGCAGCTCTGTTTTAGAAAAATCCTTTTATAGGCAGTAAATTTTACCCTAAAATTTACTGCCAAACAGAACTCTAATCCTACTTAGAATATGATTAACTATATCCTTAATCCAAGTCAGAATAGGATTAGACATATCCTTAATCCAATTCAGAATAGGATTAATTAAGCTCCTCATTGATCCGTTCTAAGTGTGCGACCCAATAGGTTCTCAAAACAATGGCAATGACAAAATTGTCACAGGCAATGAGCGGTATTTAGCAACACATCATTGCTACCCATGTAACGAGAATGTCAATGACTCGACATAACCTTACTCGTGATAGATGTTACCGTGTAGTCTAATCCCTTTATCCATTGATGTCTTGATTAGACACAAGTCATGGAATGTGTCACACTTGTATAGTCTAATCAGCGTTTCTTGATTCCTGAGTAGACTAATTAAACAAATAAAATCAATATCTCATATTGACTTATTCGAGCACGGCCATGCATTTCTTAGTCTCACTCTATCAAAGGGCCCAAGACATCACTCTTGTTATATAAGAGGGATAAATCCTATCTTGATCACTCAACATCCCTCTACATAGATCAAGGCATACCCAATTACTACCTTTATAGTCCATCCTGTTACGAATGACATCTAGCAGCATTAAAGTATGCAATTCTCTATGTTGGGATCTCTGATGATCTCAAGTCAAAGGATCACATACACCATCATCACTATGAGAATCGCTTATGACACTCATATAACAATCCATGTAGCGTTCTCATAGAGGGTCGATCCAGTACATAGTTCTCTAACATGTACCTATGTGATGACTTGATATCCTATATCCATGACAATGGTCATCAGTCAACCACATACTAGTCTTATCGTACATTGTTATCCTTGTTCACAATAATACTTGACTAGGGATATTTTAAGAATAGTGTGTTATTACTATTCTAAGGACATTATCATATAAGATTACTTTACGCAGTTATAAGACAAATATAATAATGAATTATAATAAATAAAATGTCATGATACATAAAATGCCAAAGTCAATCATCTAATGAATGGTTCTAAGGGCATAATCCAACAACTTGAACTCCCTTAACTAACTTTCCTAACTATTTATAACTAACAATAATTACATTTAATTCTACTTTATCCTAATGATGTTATGTTGCATATCATATTTCTGCATAACATTGGTGCTTGCTGGTCTGTTGCATATGGCTGCTACTGGTGTGTTGAGCTGCTTGAGCTGAGCTGCTGTGGTCTTGTTGCTATCAGATTGTTTGCTGCTACTAGGCTGCTGGTGTCCTCTGTTATTGTTACTAGGCTGCTGGTGCTGTATGTCTCTGTTGGTGTTAGTAGGCTGCCGATGAGCACCCCTGCTGCTGCTATCGGGCTGCTCATCATCTGTTAGAAACAACAGTAACATTAAGATAACTCAATGAGAATCGAAACAGGGAAGAACCCAGTTTAAATTATGGTCCCAAAAGTTGCTTCGAAGATAAACATGTCAGAAAAGTACATAAAAATTAGCACTTTTTTTGTAAATAGTTGGAGACCTTAAACATAAAAATTGAAGCAGAGGATGAATAAGAACGGAAAGTTGGGAAATGGGGTTGAGCAAAGAACGTTGAAGAAGATTTCAAAGAGAAATGGATAGCAAGGTTAAACAGCAAGAAGATGAAGAGAGAATGAAAGCAGCAGGCGATAGCAGAAGGAGACGATGCTGAACAAGAGCAACAGCATTATATCAAAGAGGGTTTTCTTTTTCTTTTGAGAATTCTAAATGTGCTACCTTTTTTACTCTTGGAAAATTCTATTTCTACTACTCTTTTTACTTTTTATACCCCATCCAAAATCAACTAAACAAAATATACGACATACCCATTTTTTACCAACCCTACCACATTTTATCCCCCAAAATCCCGCCACAAACTCCCTCAAATCCATTTCGGACCCTTTCTTCTCCATCTCCATCGTTCTCCACCAAAGCTTCGGGTATCATCCATCATCATTCTTTTAGGTTTCAGACAGGGGCTGGGTTTCACGCCCAGGGCTCTTGCCTCGTGCAGGATAACCTACGTGAGGGCCTTTGCCTTGGATCCGAGGTTACTGGCAAAGGCTACCGGCACAGTGGTCTTGCACAACCTGGCCTCTCCGATCTTGTCGGGCCTTGCGCAAGCCAACTTGCGCGAGGGCCTTTGCCTTGCGCAGGGCAACCTGTGCGAGGGCTCTTGCCTTATGCAGGGCAACTTGCGCAAGTTGCCTACCCTCGTGTAAGGCAACCTGTGCGAGGGCCCTTGCCTTGTGCAAGGCAACCTATGTAAGTTGCCTAGCCTCGCGCATGGCAACCTGCGCAAGTAAACTTGCCCAGAATTTGTTATATTCATGGAAGACGAGCTTTGTATGTTTCTTAATTTTAGTAGCAATGTGAGAAAGACTTGCTTATGATTATTCTTATGTAGTGGATGGTTTTTGTTTTAGTGAATGCTTTGAGTAGCAATTGATTGGTTTTTTGGTTTTGATATAAATATCAATATCTTTGTAAGGCTTTGGAATGAATCACTAAATTTCTAGCTATGACTTTTGTGGTTGATCATGTGATTGACATTATAGAATGAAGCTACTAATTGAGTAGATTACAACATTGTCCGAGTATCAATTTACATACCATTCAAGCATGATTCACTAGAATTGCAAAATTTATTTGGCCACAATGATACTTTGGTATTTCTTTGAACCTGTTTGTATTAGCACATTGCTGCATATAGAAAAACTCTATGTAGATTGATTTTGTGGTTCTGTCTAGTTTTTTGCTGCAGTTTTGTCGAAACACAATTGTCATTAACAACACATGCTTTTGTTATTCGTTCTATACATGCACTAAGACGCATAATTCATGCTATTACAGAGCAGCTGAGTGTATTTTTGCATTTTGTATCATTCCATTTGACTCCATTTAGTGAGATGACTTGAGAGCTATTCAAAAAGGGAGAGTTTTAGTGGAGAATGAGATGTTCAATTTCAAAGAAGTTAGTAAACTGCATGCATGTCTCTGATTTATTAGTGAGTTGGCAAGAAGTTAATGGAGAATAATTCATGTCATGAGGATTATATGTTCAGGTCTTGTTATGATTATGATAAAGCAATCATGAACTAGTAAATAATTTGTACCTAATCACTTGGTTGTGTACTTAGCACTGATAAATATCGCTTTTATCACGGATAAATTGTGTCAATTCCATGTATACAACTGCAATCTATCATGCAAGTGCTCAACTGTAGCCATTAGTTGCTTCTTGCAATCTATGGCTTGCTTGTAGTTTTATGTTGATTTTTGGATTTAGCTTTTTGGTGCTGTAAGATGCTTGCTTTTTCTAAGTTAGTAACTAATTACTTTCCACTTTGCTGACTTTGCAAATTGCTACAGTCCTTGAGGATCTTGGAATAGTTGGGTAATAGGGCAATCTCAGATTACCTTACAGCAAAAGACATTTTGGTTAGGATGAGACAAACAACTTATTTAATTCATCTTTGTTTGTTGATTGGCTTTCATAATTGTCTATTTGGTAGTTTCTTTACTGTTAGAGGTGTTGGTTTGTTGATGTTTTTGTCATTGTTTGTAGAGGATGTATGCAATTGTTATTCCAGCAATTCTTTATTTATCATTGCATTTTTATGCAATTGCATTCTCTTTATGAGTAGAAATTGGCAATCTCGAAATTTCATTTGCAAAATTTGAAATAGTATGAGTAGAAATTGAGAAAAGTGTGGTGGTGCATCAAAGAGTTGTCAAAAAGTCAAGACAAATTTCCAATACATAGTTGTGACGTGAAAACTACATGTTCCTACATGTATATATAGATAAAATGAATGTATGTGTGTAAATCTATTAATTTTCAAAGGTATTGTTTATAATTATTTAAATGTTTTTTTTTCAGACATGGCACTAATAAGAAGTGCAAGTTCATCTCAAGGAAGACGATGGTGACCCATTGCCTATGAGAGAAGACAATGAGCTAGGACAAATCATTCATCTCAAGGAAGACGAAGGCAACTTGCTACCTCTGAGAAAAGACGACGGGCTAGGATAGATCATGCTAAGTAGGCCGAACCTGCTGAGCAGGTTGACTAGGTTGAGCAAACTGATTTAGATGACCAAGCCGAGGAGGCAGATTTAGATGATGCAGAAGAGGTATCCGAGCCTTGTCTTGGAGGCCCAATTGATACCTCAATTCTTAAAAGTTTTAGATCACATGTTGCTTTTGCCATATGGAATGGTTAGGTAATAATTTTGTAAAATTGAAAAATTGAAAAATTTTTATCTATATTATTTGTTAAAAATGATCTTATTGTTTGTTGTTTCTGATATAGGAGCGAGGCAATTTAAAGGTTATTAATCATAGATAGAAAATCCCACAATGGATTTTGGACGATGATCAATCACGTATTTGCTCCACTATTTGTAGTCAGACTTAGGGTGTTTGGTTGACTGCAGTTGCTGCACATGTAATAGCACCATCATCTCTGCTTTTTGTGAGAGGTGGCAGCTGGAGATGAATACATTCCATATGCCTTTTAGAGAGATGACGATTATCCTGGATGATGTAGCTACACTCCTAAGTATACCAATGGTCAGGCAAATCGTATCATGCCGGCATATCTCTATCAAAAGCGCAAATAAAATGTTAGTACTCTTGTTAGGCATCTCTCTTATGGCAGCTAAAGCAGCGATGAGTACTGGTCATGGGTCAAGTGTCACATTGCATTGGCTGAGATCGAACTCTGGTGATGTGACAAACAGGAAAAGTGATGAGGAGATAGTTTATGCTACTCGAACATACTTACTCCACTTAGGTGCACAATATTTGTGGATAAGAGCGGATCGCATGTTCCTATATTATTATTGACCTGTCTAGAAGATCTATTGGCTATTTGTGGATATGTGTACATCTGCTCATGCTTATATGTATAGACAATTAGGTCTCAAGAGCAGGTAAAAAGTACATGAGATTAGCGGATATATGACCCTTATGCAGGTATTGTGATTTATAAATATAAATAACTGGTTAATTGTTATTAGTTTGTAAATAATTTATTAATTATTAATGTTTTATTTGATGTAAGCTTGGATTTATAAGCACTTTCCTTCATTGAGTTTGGAGGCAAACTTGAATTATGAAGACAGTATGCCTCAGGCTCGATAATGGAAGCCATGTGGTTACGGCTAAGAAGTGAAGATCTTGCGAGAGCAGCTAGATGATTTCCAGTGTAAACAAGTGTGCTAGGATCCATATACTGATAGTCGGAGGCATCATCCTTTGCCTCTGATCACATTTTTCACCGTCTATATAAAAGTTGGAGATATCGTGGAGTCGTATCATCCAGAGAGAGTGTTATGGCAATGGGCTACGTGTAAACCATATCTTTGAGACCTTTAGCGTCATATAAAGCATAGAGAGGTAGTATGAGTGCCACTTATCTTGTCGTTTATAAGTTCATGGATCAATTATGGGAGAGATGGACTATGTATGTGCTCATTGAAGAAAAACAAAGGGTGAAAGTGTGTGATCCTAGGTGAGACAGCTTCAGACTACATGTCTTGGTATGATGAACAAAAAGTTATATTCTCGCAAGTGCAATAATCAAGATAATATAGCATGCAAATACAAGAGTCAATCCCACAGAGATTTGCTATATTTATTCAATTAAAATTTAACTACTTATGCCCCAAAAATTATGCAAGTCAAGTATAAGAAATTACCTAAGCATTTAATTAACTACTAAAATTACTAATGAAATTAATTAGCCTAATAAAATAAATAAATTAACCAATAGAGAAAAGCCTAGGAATTTGATTTCACCAATGCATTGCAATTTTATGTCTTCAATCTAAAAATCTCAATTCAATTCTATGGTTCATTCTTCCTAATATATGATTACTCTGTTTGGTGGCAGTTATAATCAAGTATTTTAATCATTACATTATTTATGATATATAGCATAATCAATGACTAAAAATCCATTAAGAATAGAAGAATATATAACAAAAAGCAAATAAATATTCTAGCTTGATGTATGCTTCAAATATTTATTCAATCATTCAAGAGAGCTATACATGACTCAGCATCTGATGTGTATCTTTACCATGTCTCAAACAATCAATTGATTTATATTAGAGATGGCCAAACAATAACACAAAGCAAAAGATTGAATTAATCACAATGAATGAAACTAGAAATTAAGAATTGATCAATTAATCATAAAGACATAAAATATGCAAGTACTCAATCAAATTCCTAGATTAGTTCATGTTTAATCTAGCAAAATACAAAAAAATAATATAAATATTCATGCTTGAATTAAACAATAAACCAATTCAAAAATATAAACTTAATAATGCAATTCAATTGAAATTAAAGTAATAAGTGCAGCCCTTTTAAACCAATTGCAGTTGGCATCATGAATATGAGAACATAAACAGTACGTGGCAGCAACACACAATCTTGACAACACAATAGCTCACAATACAAGCAATCCACAATTTCTATTGCTCTTAATGCCAATTGTTGTCTCACAATTCTGCCTTTTTCTTTCCTTGTTGAGATTACTACAAACTCAGAGAAAATAACTGCTCTTCGGTCGACTTCTTCATATCGGTACTGCCATGTCTCACTCCAGCATAGTACATAACTTCTAGCTTTGTTTCACACTGTTGCAACACCCAAAAATTTTACTTGCAACTCACAGTTTTGTCTCAAACCAGTGACTATTCTCAGCTTCAAATAACGGGTTCTTCTTAGTGATCGGGTTCAGTGGCTTTGGATGCAACAGTTCATAGTTTTGCTTCCAGTGGTTGGCTTCAATAACACCTCAGGCAAAAAGCCTATAAAACAAATGGAAACAACCACCGAACAAAGAACAAAAGAAAAAAACAGCTCTTAAAATAAGCAAGGTAGACCTTTCCTTTTCTCTCTATTTCTTGATGCCCTCCTTTTTCTGTACCCCGCTACTGCTGCCGCTCTCACCTTTTATAATTTTTTTCTTTAAGATTTCTAGGGTTTCTTCTTGATCAAGAATAAATCTTAGCCCTCTATTATATTTTAATCATGTGGTCCCAAAAATTCTTAAAACAAATCAAAATTTAATTATAACTTTAGAAAGTCAAACAATGTATATTTCAAAAAATTTATTCCAATTACAAAATTTATTATTTGATTTCATGCCATAACTTCCAAAATTAATTCCAAAATCACTTTCTCTAAATTAGTTCACAAGATACATTTAACAATTAATTTTACACAAGAATATAGCAATAAATGTGCTAATTAAAACATAAATAATATAAAAATATATTATTATCATGGTCCGACATAATTTCTCATCGATTTATACAAAACCCCACACACAGATCGGGGTTTCAAGCTAGACCGGTTGATTCTAATTATTTTGATGTAAGTTATTAACTTTAAATCCTAAATTAATCAAATTTTATTCATATCAAATGAATTCATCAAATCTCTATTGTCTTGTTTTGCAGCGCATCTCGAGAGCCGTGTTTCATATTGATATACTCATGAGTGGCAACAAAAATACGGAGACATTGACAAAGGGCTTAACAACTTGCATGCCATATTATGTAGGTTGTCAGATGTAGGTAGTAGCAACGGTTCTACAACAGCACCTACCACATCCACATCACTTGCAAGAGCGATAGCTCTCCCTTTTCACTCCTTAGAGGCAATTCATGCCTCTGCTCCATCAGAGTTAGCTTCTCTTCGAGTTCTATTAGAGACAACTCCTCCTTCAGCTCCATTAGAAACGACCCCTTCTCTAGCTCCATCAGAGACGGCTCCTCCTCCAGCTCCATTGGAGACTGCTCCTTCTTTAGCTCGATTGGATACAGCTCCTCCAGCTCCATCAGAGACAGCCCCTTTTCCAACTCCATCGGAGACAACTCCTGCCTCAACTACATGTCTAGATTATTTTACGAAGTCTAGGAAGAGGAAGAGGAGGGTAATTATACGGGATAACTTGGATGATTAGTGTTTTGTATTAATGGATTTTGTTTTTTAAACATACAGTTTATGTTCATGACATCCAGAGATAATGTTATATTATTTGCTTATATTTATAATTATGTTTTCATTCTCGTTCATTACTTTCCTTACATGTTACAAATCTATATTAATCTATATAATGCATCAATGGATAATACATTTACCTAAAGGCGTAAATGTCAAAATACAATAATATTTAATAAAATATCATGGTTCATCAAAGTCAATGGTTTCTCTAGTGGCAACATTCGTTCTTGATAACAATTTTTGGAATTCCTCGATACGAGATATATATGGAAACTCCCATTTACAAGCAGAATCACATCGATATGGATACCAGTTGCATGCAATCGAAGGTATTGGTGCAATGGATTCATAAATACTTGAAAATAGCACTGTTAAACATATGTACAAATATAAAACAAAAAATGTCAAAGTTTAATGTAGATATTATTATTATCAATACTTCAACAAAATGAGAATTGTTAACAAGTCCAATTGTAATGAATCTGTCCTATAGTAATGGAGGTGGTGCACTTCTCAGCGGGAGATATGTCAAGCATTGTCTCGAAGATAAATGGATTAGCACAACATTATACCATGTAGCTATCAAATGACCCATATCTGGTGAGGTCATCCACTTATCATAAGGAGCCAATACGTTGAATACGATAATGTCTCTATCAATTCATCAACACGCTCCACGGATCTATAGAGACTAACATAATAAGCTTGAAAATTACATATCTCATGAATCAAATCTTATCGTACCTTAGCTCATGCATTAACCCCTATGGCTAGCAAACCGGTTATATCTTGAAAACTACAATATCCATTTGATTTAATATCCACAATAGAGCGTATGTGTTAGTGTATCTCTAAAGGGAAAGAATCAATAAATTTTACTTTTTCTTTCAATGACCTAGTAGTTTCATCCTCTTCGTCACTGAATTGACTGAGATGGGTGTTGAGGCGCTATCATGTTGAGATTCAACAATCTCAAAGTATGAAGGGGCACGTCGAGTTGATTTGTCTAGACGACCTTTGTTCTTAGTTTTCTCGAGTGGAGGAACAAGGAATGTAGTTGCAGGATTACCCAGTTCTATTAACTTTTTCTTCAAGGCTAATTTTTCTGGGAGATCACATGCATTAAAGCGTTTCATTATAAGCTCCTGCTCGGCATCAAGGTTCAACTCAAATATGTAATCAATGTTGATCTTCTTCAAGTCCAACCTTGACCAATAAGGATCCACAATGGATAAGGGAATTGTTTTTTCGACCCTTATAAATTCAACAATCTCGTGAGTACAAGACAACTCACGTGTGCTTCTAATGAAGCAACGACAAGTAAGGTGGTCAATACCAATATTGTTTGCTTGTTGCGTCTCCTTCAAAATAATATTCAATGCTGTCCTAAACACCAATCCCTGCAACTTCCTAAACAAAGTTGGCTGAAAATTATGTTCAACAACCGTAAGACTTTTCTCGAACGAAGCCTTTATCTTCATATATTGCAGCTCAATTAGAGAGTTGATAACATTCCAAGATCAATCAAAATCTCCTTGAGACAATCCAAGGTGTCTCTTTAACTTTGCATGTGCACTCTCCACCCTACATGACGTTAGAAAAGTGTTTATTATAATGACGTATAACATAAATTATGAAAACAACAAATTTTAAACCTTGTAAACCTACATACCTATTTGTTATAATATTCCAAAATACTTTACTTTATTTGTCCATGCAGCAACAAATTTCTGTTTGTGTTGATTTAACAATGTATCTCTTAAGTACTCGAGCACTCTAGGATAAGAATGATAATGAGTTACGATTGAACTTAAATTTGTTTCGTACTCATACTCATTTGAAGAGAATACAAAAAAATCCCAAACTGACATGAATGTCTCCCACTTCTCCTTGCCCTCAAACAACTTTTGAGGATCTTCTCAGCTAGCACCTAACTAACCAAATCTCTCCATTTGAAGATCCTGTTTTTTATCCCTTACATTAGGTCAATGAGCTACAAGCACAGGTCTTCCCTTTTCCCTCTACCCAAAATCCAGAGCCTGCAATAATATGCCAACAAACTCGTTCCAAGGCATCTACGGCAACAGGAGACCCTTCATCATTACGGTTAAAAGCTAAATTCTGAGGATTCTAAAAAAATTTCTTTTTCCGTAGTCTTGATCCATCAGCTTGAAGGTCTTCTACCAACAATAAAAAGACACCATAAACCATTTTCTAAAGGAGGAAGGAGAACAGAACTCAACCACACTAGGAGCTCCCTCCATCTTCAACCACGAACACACATAGAAAACCACACACACATGATCACCCATCCTTACCTTCGCCAACACCCCAAAGTCCCCAAACCCTTGAACCTAAAAATTTAATCTCATCAAGCAATAAAAACAAAACAACACATTCCAGTAGACACCATTTTTGTCCAGGTCTTTTTCAAACATTTTTATTTAATTAGTTTTTATATATTTTATTATTGATTTTTTTATTATTTTCTATTTTTTATTTTTAATTTAGATTTAGAAATAAATTTTGCATTTTGATTTTGCATTTTTATAAAATATAATAGAAAGAGAAGGAAAATCATAATTAATATTGAATTTAAGATTTGATTCTTGAAATCTAAAAATTACCTAAAAAATGGATTCATGATATCAAATTATTACCAAAAATAAAAAGATCCTAGGTCTACAAAAGGAGGGCTTGAATACCAAAAGGGAGAGGGGGTGTGGATTGCTCGGGGTGAGGATTGCTGTTCCTTGCCATCACCACTTTGCTGTATGTCGCTGTTTTGCGGCGGATTCGATTTTGGTGTCCCTATTCATCCTTCAGTAGTCGGTTATCATAATCACAACCTTTGCACAACAAAGTTAGTAAAGGAGCACAGGTGAAGGTTAAAAAGAAAAAAGACAAAGGAAGAAAACTTGGTTTACAGGTTAGCTTTCATTTCATTTTTATTTCCTTTTAGCCAGATTGATTTACTTGGTAACATGTGGCGTATGTTTATGCTTTGCATGTTGACTTAACTATTTACTTTTAATCACTTACAGTATTTGTAAAAGGTATTGCATAGTGCCATGGTTTACTTGGCTATTGAATGATTTGTTTTACTTGGCTAATAAATTAATAGTTAGTGGTTTGCTTGTACGTGTCTCATGTGGAATGTCCTTGTCTTGTTTATTTAATTATTTGCAATTGAAATATTTGAGGAAGGTTCAATTATGTGCTATGTTTTAGAAGTAAATCTAAACATATAAAGTTTGTAATTATTAATAACACAGAGTAAATTAAAATCAAAACCAAATGGTAAATTAAAATTAGTTTTACGAGTGAAGCAACTATAAAATTTTAATATAAATAAATTAAAATAAATAGAATCGTCCGATGATGAAATATCAAGAGAATTATGTTTAAGTAATTTTCTTCAAAATTTCTAAGTGAGAAATTCTATTCAAGGCCTCACTAGCTTAATGGAGGGTCTTAATGGAGGGTCTAAATAGAGGGTCTAAATAGAGTTTTCAATAACAAATAATTTATATTCATTTTAATAATAAATTTATTATAAAATTACAATAAAAACAATTAGTTACAAAGTTAGAAAAGATATTAATGGTTCATAATAATATAATAAAAATAATATTGATAGGTAACAAAACAAGGAAGGAAATAAATAAAAAAACCAGAATTAGATATTAAAATGATAAAGAATGTGAACATAAATTACTCTGATGATGAAATATCAAGAAAATTACGCTTAAGTATTTTTCTTAAAAATTTCTAGGTTAAAAAATTCTCTCAAGGCCTCACCAGTTTAATGGATGGTCTAAAGAGGATTTTCGATAACAAGTGGCTTATATTTAATCTAAAAATAAAATAAGACGTATTATAGAACTAAAATTAAAATAATTAGTTACAAAGATGAAATATAAAGAAATATTAATAATTCAATAACAATAATAAATATTAATAAATAATAATATTAATAATGGTAATAAATGATAAAATAAGATGATAATAGTTAATAATAATTATTAAGATTGAGTATTGATTATTCCGATGATAAGATTCCAAAAGAGATTACGCTTAAGTAATACTTTGGAAATCTTTAGGTCAAACAACTTCTTTCAAGATCTGACCAGCTTAATGGAGGATGCTTAGAAATATTTTCCAGTATTAAATTATTAAACTTAAGATTAACTAAGGTAAATTTGAGATAACCTAAAGTTAGTTGGTACCATTTTAAGATGGGCGTTGTGAGGGTGCTAATCCTTCCTCACACGTAACCGTACTCCCGAACCCTAAATTTGAGATGTAGACCAATCCTTATCCATAGTTTGAATAGGTGACCAATCACACCTAAGTAGAATGGTTGGTGGCAACTCCATATATTTTTGTGTCTAGCTATTAGGTTTTCTCTAAAACTTAATACGTTATGACAGTTTGGCGACTCCACTGGGGACTTTAGAGAGTCAAGCCAATGATTGGTTTTAGGTCATTTTAGGTTTGCCTTAGGTATGTTAATTTTGATGAAATAATAAGACATTAATAACTATATGTTTCTTCGACACACACTTCACGTGCATGTGCATGCATTAACCCTCTACCCAGGCTCTATCCTTTTAGGAGGAAGTAAAGTAACTACGCTCTCGTGAGGTAATACCTCCGCAATGGCTAGCGAAATACTACAACTCAAATTGAACCTTTCCATTTGTAACCTATAATGGGTGAGGATTGGGTGCCTTACTAGTCTTGTGTGGATGACAGTAAGGAACAATTTGGGAACCTGTAACCTTTTTATCTAAAGCCATGCATATAGTGAAATTAAGAAGACCAACTGTAAGATAGAGCCGTATCAACCCATGCTATAGAAAATACCCATTACTTAGGACACATGTTTGATAAAGTTTATACATGAGACACTAATAGGGTACCATGAGTTCACCAAAACATTTCCATGCATCACTCATCCATTATTGTTACATGGCAACTTTTTACCATACCATTCCATTCATACACATGTAGAATAATCTCATTTTGTTCATCTTCAATCATTGTTTTTAAACAAAGCATTTTCAAACTTTTTCAAGCATTACCACACAAATAATGAACTTTAATTGTGGTAATGAAGGTTCAAAGATAGCTCAACCAAAAGTCTGTTCGTATCACACTCGTTATCAAGCTAGGATCATGGAAGAAGAGCAAAGTGTCCGTATTGAGAAGATGGAAAAGGCTCAAGAGGAAATAAAGGGGGTAATTGACCCAAATTACTAAGTTGTTGAAAAACTTGAGTAAGGGAAAGAGAGTAACAGAATAAATTATAGTTCAAGAAGAGATTTGTCTTATGGGGGTATGGAGGGTTTGAGCCTGACAATTTTGAAGATTCATAAATTCTAGTTTTGGTTTTGCTTTCTTTTATTTCTTTAAGTAATGCAAGATAGTTTTTAAAAGTGCTTAAGCCCATAAGCACGAGATAAAGTTTTATGTATGGGCTAACTTTTATTTATTTCCCTTTCAATAAAGCGACTAATGTGATGCATTGTCAATTTCTCATTCTATTTATTCATTTGCCATTTCTCACATACCCACCATATCTTTTATTAATAAGTATCCAAATAATGAACATAATGATAACGATGTCAATAGATCTGGGATTCAATTTTGAAAGAACTACTACTATTGATGAATTACTAGTTTGCCAATATTGCCAAAGTAAGAAAATGAAGGAAAGGTTGCTCACCATCTTCACCTGATAGATGGTAGGAGAAAGGTGAATCTCTTACAGAAGCTTCTAACAAGTTTGTCATTGTTCAATAAATGAGCTTTAATGAGAGTAACATTTGAAATGATAAATGGCTTTCTTTCACTATCCTTCAAGTGTGAGTAAAATTATCCTTTGATTACCTCTTTCTGAGCTTTTTATATTTTTTGATGTAACCTACCAAGGATCACCCTCCACATTGGGGGCAAGGAAGATGAAAATCATTTGTAAAAGAATTTTGGGGGCAAAGATGAAAGTGTTCATGATGAATCAATGTCACATCCTAAATATACAGTATTTTACACTTTTTACACATTTTCACCACACATGAACAGTTTGGGTTGTCTGTGATACCTTAATTTCCACATTTAATTCACTGAAAACATGATTTCCATAATTTAATATAATTAACGGAAATAAATATTTTCAAGTTGTATTTTAAATCAATACTTACATCCCCTAATTTAATATAACATTGTAGTACCGTAAATCAAAAGTCTGAACATATAAAATAAAATAAATATACCTCTAGGATCTATAAATGCTGCCTCGGGGTGCTCAGTGTGTAGCCTCTAATCCTCGGATGATATATTCAACCGGTAACTGAAAATATTCTAGAGAGATAATATATTGGAGTGAGCAAAACCAGGCTCAGTAAGAGATTTGTATGCAAATCTTGATACCTCGAAGACTATATGTAGTAAAATCTTTTAGTTATTAAATTATTAAAATGTTTACTGCATATAAAATGTCATATGATTAAATAAACAATTTAGTAAATCATATGAACCACATTTGAAATTCATTTTGTTTTCCATCGTTGAAAACAATCACTTTAAACACATGTAGCAGTAAAATAAACTATTCACATATTTCACAAATCAGTGATAAAACATCACAATAAACAATATATTTCCATGTTTCTCATCAAATCCAAACACGTGGAATAATAGTGGAGACCAGGCAACACCCTGATGATATCATGCTATAAGTCCTGTAGAAAAATAATATGGTACATGTGAGATCCCTGTAGGGACAGTATAATAAACACATGAGATCTATGGCCATAGTCTATAAGTGTCCTCGGTCGTACACTGAGCAAGTGACGCCAGGACCGCTGAAGACAGCTCAATGTCAACAGCACAACACATGAAAAGGTACACATGAACACGTGAGCATGATATGGGGCCTAATAGTCTCAAAACAGTATATGCGAAATCTCGTTACCTTTATCGAATTAAGTAAAATCAATAACATCTTTCAGAAAATCCATAAAGATATAAATCATAGTATCGTACCGTGAAAACAGTTTATAAGATAATCATATAATAGGAATAAAATTTCATAACTGTTTTTTTCACCATAAAACACATACACAGGCATTCTCATGCTTTCTTTCTAAAACATGCATTTCAAAGTTATTGGAAAACTATTCCAATATTTTCATGATTTATGGAAAAAAAATATTTTATTTTCCAAATTCAATAATTCCACCAATAAATTTTTTTCACCATAAACACATGTAGAGACATTCTAGTCTCAAAACAATATTAACACAGTAATAGAGCCTTTATGGAAATCCTTACATGTGATAAAATTTATTTATCCCATAAAGGAAAATCATAAATAAAATAGTAAATATCATACTGAAATTAATTATAAATTATTCACTATTCACCATTTCATTTCACCAATCATACATTTCACTGTAAAACATATGGGATGAATTTTTAGTAATGACACCTTCACCAAAATCGGTGTCCAGAATATTCAATAAATATTTTTCGGTATAATAACCATTTATGAAAAATATTTAATTCATCCCTTTCGAGGCCAGGAAAAGTTCAATGATGCACCAAAATATTTTCTAACACATTTAGAAATATTTCGAATAAAATTCGACAGTATAACGACTGCCTGAGTCCTAGCCCCCTGCTTGCAAACACAGTTCACCAACTAGAAAATCCCAGATTCCATGCAATTCGAGGCAAAACCGAAATTCCATAATTCGTATAAAAGTCATAGCACATAAATCATGCATTCGGATATCCCTACAAATCTACACACGCATCTCTTACCTGTATCTCGAGATTGTGCTATTTCGTGCTCCACACAAACGTCGAACTTTCGACTCAATAGCATTGTAGAGATATGTTCTAAGTTGCACCATTATGCTTCTTATCTCATCGGATTAGAAACTGCAAATAACAACTTAATAAAATCAATATTCGATATTAACATGTATAAAATTCCTTTGTTTATTTGAATTCTCATTATATCGAATGTTTAGAAATTTCTATGATTTCCTTATGGTAATGAATATTTCATTCATTTTCCTTTTCTGTTTTGGCATTATTTGGCATTTTACCTAGTCAACCTTTTCACCAAAATTGTATGGTCGAATATCATTTTCCATGCATAAGCCTTTTTGGCTTATGATCATGTCTTCTTGTTATTTGTATATACATTCTTGTATATTTTCCAGCCACTTTAATTGACTAATTTTCTCCTCCTTTCCCCTTGTCCATCGCTATAGCCGAATATCCCTCTTCATTTACTAAGCCTATTTGGCTTATAATTCCCATTTTCCATAGTATTACATTCGTTTTATCCTTATATATTTTCAGCCTTCTAAGTTAGTCAATTTCTCCCCACTTTTCTTTACCATTCACGTCACTTCCTCTGTCCTTTATTTTGGCCGAATAGTCGTAGCTAAATATAAGTGGTTTATTTATTATATTATATATATATGTGTGTGTGTGTGTGTGTATATATACCAATCATAGTTGACACATTTTTCTATCTATTTAGCTAAGCCAAATCTAACCTTTCTTTTCTTTTTCTTTTCTTTCCTGATGTCTATTGTTCAACCCAAACCTTCATTTCTTTTCTATTTTGCAGTCCACGTTGGTTTCAGTTTATGTCTCTATATTAAGGCTACACTTGGTGCATTTTAGGCTGCCAAAACTTCAGCTTTCACACCTAAAAGTCAGCCAAAATCAACCACACCATTTGTCAATTTTCTTCCCATCTCGGCTGCATCATCCAGCCACACGCTTCCTCTCCATTTTCGGCTGTACAAACAGCCTAATTTATTTTCCATTCAGCCACAATTGTTGACTATAATAAAAACATTTCTTCTCTTTTCCCCTGTTGCACGTAAATCCTACCTAATACTCAGTCTCTCTTGACTAATCACATAACTCACGTTTCTAGTTCCTTTATTTTTCATGGCTGTTACGGTTCCATGCTCAGCTTGGTTTCACGTTTATCATATTAGCAAAACACTATCTTTCTTCTTTCTAAACCCTTACAACCGAACCTAGGTTTAACTTATACTTGTTTTTCATTTCAAACCAAAGCTATACATAGCATATACTTGATCATTACAGCCAAAATTTAAGGACAAAAAGCTCAAAAACTATTGCTGAATCTTTACCTGTACGGAGGAGCAATCTGTCCAAGTGAATCAGCCTCTGTTTGGAGGTTTTTGAGCTGTGTTCTTGGTGTTCTATAAAGCTTAATAAGCAAGGTTTATTTTCCCTCTAAAAAGAACTCATACGCTTAGATGATGAGCTGAAGAGAAAAAAGTTTCTGCTATGGAAGCTGCTGGTCAATGGAAGAACAGAGGAGGATTTCGGTGATAATAAATCTGAAATGCTTCCCCTGATGCAGCTGGAAGATAAGGGAGAAAGTGGCGTGTGTTGGCTAATTCTTACTAGCCAACATTAAAGTTTAATTAATATAATTTTACTATAATTATTATAATTTATTTAACCTACTTTTCTTGACTTAATTTCTTTTTTCATGCCACCAAAATAAATTATGATTTTCCCAAATCAGAATTTTCTTCAAGATATCAATATTTCTTCTAATTTATTTGGTTAATTTTTGATCCCTTTTGATTAATTTAACCATCACTTGATTTTCTGAAAATTAATTTCATATTAAATATCTAATTTTCCATTATGATTTTATTTCATCATTTATCTACGATTTTCGACACTTATACTTTCATTTAGCAGGAACATTTTCATGTGGGAGCCACATTCCTTATATTTAATTTATGTAAAAATCTTATTAATAATTCCTTTATTGATAATTAACCGAATAAATGTACATATACGGTACAAAATAAAGAGTTCTCACAATCAAAGTGCAAAAAGAAAGAAAGAAAGAAAGAAAGAAATAGCCCAGTTCTATGAAAAAAAGAAGAAAAGAAAAAGGGCTTTGAATTCAAAAAGAAAACCCAAAAAAGAAAAAAAAAGCAAGAAAAGAAATGGGTGAATTAGAAAGGGGCAAAATGCCTGAATGTTTTACTTGATAAAAAATTGATCTTTTGGTTTATAAACCCTGAAACACATTTTGGGCTTGCTTTATCCTTTTCTTTCATAAACCCTCACATGAGCCTACATTACATGCCTTTAAAAGCCCATTTTGATCAAATGTAAATGCTTAAATTGAAGAATCATGTATTGAATGAAGACATATTTGTATAATGAGATAATAATCCTTTGAAGGAAGTAGATCAAGTTGAATGAAGAAACTCATGAGCTTTAGAAGATACTTGGATCGAAATCAAGAACGCCTATTAGGGGCATGAATTTGGATTGAGCACTGAAGGTTGAAGTTTGTAAAAGCCAATGAAGTTGAAAATGAAGAGAAAAAAAAAAGAAAAAAAATATGAAAAAAAAAGAAAAATGAGAAAGAAAAAAGAGAAAAAGAAAAAGGAGGATTCAGAATTGAAAACCCAAAAAGGGCAGTTTGAATCAAATAAGGGGCACCTAAGTTGAAAACCTGAAAAGGCGGCTTAGGAAAATATCAGCATAAAAAAGTTCTGATACGAGGGTAAGATCGACAGACACTACATGAAAGAACATCAATAAGAGTGGGCTTTTGGAAAAGAATTCTAGATTGACTTGATTGAAATTGTCAGAATGTTTATTAAATGGATACTGAAAACCCTATTCCAAACAAACTGGCCCATTGATTTTTCTTGAATTCATGCTCCTTTTCTAAGAATGGATACCTATATCTCTTATGGTTATTTTAAATTTATCCCACCCCTATAACAAATAGAGAATATGCATAGGTGCATTACATTCGTGGTCGAGTTGAAAGGAAAATAAATAAATGTTGGTAACCTTTTTTTTGGGTAAATTTTGGAAAAAAAATATTTTTTGAGAAATCTTGCATTACTAAAAGAGAGAAAAAAACAAGAATGAATGACGAAAATATAAATCTGAAAGCATGATGGCTAGTCTTCGGGCATAACTGGATTAGAACTTAATAAAAGATAAGATGTTAAATGAAAGGAGATTTGAATGAGAAGAATCCAGCAGATATATGGAACTTGAGGAAAATGAGATGAGCTTAAGAATATTGTTACCACAATTGAGATTGCATTTACATACATTCATGGAATAATTCATGGGGCATGACATTAACATGTGCATAACATTCATAGCATCCATGGTATCCAAGGCATTCATTATATTCATGACATGCATGACATTTCATTACTGCATTTTGACATTGAACTACTCGTTAAGGCATTAGGATAAGAAGTTCTGAATGATGAAAATTTTGAAGAAAAAGAAAATGTAAGAATACAATGGATAGGATGAAATTTTAAGGATGAAAAATATAAGAGATGGTAATTTGAAAAAATAATGAGTTATGAGAAGATGATGAGAAAAATATTTTTTGAAAAACCATAGATAAGAGCAAAGCCTAGTTTAGCTGGCACCTTAGAGGAGGATGAAGCCAATGTTGTTGGTATCAAAATGAAAGTTAAGCCCTGTCAAACCCATGTTAACTGGCATTCTAAAATGAAATTTTTATGTTCAAAGTTTCACTGCCTCTGTTGAGAGGAGCTCTTTATTTTTCAAAAAGTTTCATTGCCTCTGTTGAGAAGAGCTCTTTATTTTTCAAAAAGTTTTAAAACCTCTGTTAAGAGGAGCTCTTTATTTTTCACAAAGTATCATTGCCTCTATTGAGAGAAGCTCTTTATTTTTCAAAAGTTTCATTGCTTCTGTTGAAAGGAGCTTTTTGTTTTCAAAAGCCTCGTAACCTCTGGTGAGAGGAGCTTTTATTTCATGATCATTAGGCATTCCTTAGTCTTATGATAGGAAAGACTATGAAATTTAATTTCATAGTCTTTAGTCTTATGATAGGAGAGACTAAGAAAACTTCATCTTACATTCCTTAGTCTTATGATAGGAGAGACTAGGAATTTCACTCTGCATTCCTTAATCTTGTGATAAAAAAGATTAGAAAATCTCATTCTAAATTCATTTCCTTAGTCTTACGATAGGAAAGACTGGGAAATTTCATTTTTTGCATTATTTAGTCTTATGATAGGAGAGACTAGGAAAACTTCATCTTGCATTCCTTAGTCTTATGATAGGAGAGACTAGGAATTTCACTCTGCATTCCTTAATCTTGTGATAGAAAAGATTAGAAAATCTCATTCTACATTCATTTCTGTAGTCTTATGATAGGAAAGACTAGGAAAATTCATGTTTTTGCATTCCTTAATCTTATGATTAGGAAATTTCATTCTTTAGTCTTATGATAGAAAAGACTAGAAAATTCCATTTTGCATTCATTTCCCTAGTCTTATGATAGAAGAGGCTAGGAAACTTCATTTTGCATTCATTCCTCAATCTTTATAAGAGAAGAAGATTAGGAAATTTCATTTGGCATTTATTCCTTAGCCTTATGTGAGACAAGGTTAGGAAATGTCATAGTTTACAAAGAATTCATTGATAGGTCTTGCATTCGGACAAAATGGTTGTCTATATCTTTGCACCATTACTGTTTCACAACAAAAGTGGAAAGAGGTGCAGCTGTAGACACCATTTTTGTTCGGGTCTTTTTCAAACATTTTTATTTAATTAGTTTTTATATATTTTATTATTGATTTTCTTTTATTATTTTCTATTTTTTATTTTTAATTTAGATTTAGAAATGAATTTTGGATTTTGATTTTGATTTTTATAAAATATAATAAAAAGGGAAGGAAAATCATAATTAATATCGAATTTAAGATATGATTCTTGAAATCTAAAAATTACCTAAAAAATGGATTCATGATATCAAATTATTACCAAAAATAAAAAGATCCTAGGTCTACAAAAGGAGGGCTTGAATACCAAAAGGGAGAGAGGGCGAGGATTGCTTGAGGTTCGATCGCTGTTCCTTGCTATCACCATTTTGCTATATGCCGCTGCTTTGCGGCGGATTCGATTTTGGTGTCCCTGCTCATCCTTCACTAGCCGGTTATCATAATCACAACCTTTGCACAACAAAGTTAGTAAAGGAGCACAGGTGAAGGTTAAAAAGAAAAAAGACCAAGGAAGAAAACTTGGTTTACAGGTTAGCTTTCATTTCATTTTTATTTGCTTTTAGCCAGATTGATTTACTTGGAAACATGTGGCGTATGTTTATGCTTTGTATGTTGACTTAACTATTTACTTTTAATCACTTACAGTATTTGTAATAGGTATTGCATAGTGCCATGGTTTACTTGGCTATTGAATGATTTGTTTTACTTGGCTAATAAATCAATAGTTAGTGGTTTGCTTGTACGTGTCTCATGTGGAATGTCCTTGTCTTGTTTATTTAATTATTTGCAATTGAAATATTTGAGGAAGGTTCAATTATGTGCTATGTTTTAGAAGTAAATCTAAACATATAAGGTTTGTAATTATTAATAACACAAAGTAAATTAAAATAAAAAAAGCAACCATAAAATTTTAATATAAATAAATTAAAATAAATAGAATCGTTCGATGATGAAATATTAAGAGAATTACGTTTAAGTAATTTTCTTCAAAATTTCTAGGTGAGAAAATTCTATTCAAGGCCTCACCAGCTTAATAGAGGGTCTAAATAAAGTTTTCAATAACAAATAATTTATATTCATTTTAATAATAAATTTATTATAAAATTACAATAAAAACAATTAGTTACAAAGTTAGAAAAGATATTAATGGTTCACAATAATATAATAAAAATAATATTGATAGGTAACAAAACAAGGAAAGAAATAAATAAAAAAACCAGAATTAGATATTAAAATGATAAAGAATGTGAACATAAATTACTCCGATGATGAAATATCAAGAAAATTACGCTTAAGTATTTTTCTTAAAAATTTCTAAGTTAAAAAAATTCTTTCAAGGCCTCACTAGCTTAATGGATGGTCTAAAGAGGATTTTCGATAACAAGTGGCTTATATTTAATCTAAAAATAAAATCAGACGTATTATAGAACTAAAATTAAAATAATTAGTTACAAAGATGAAATATAAAGAAATACTAATAATTCAATAACAATAATAAATATTAATAAATAATAATACTAATAATGATAATAAATGATAAAATAAGATGATAATAGTTAATAATAATTATTAAGATTGAGTATTGATAATTCCGATGATAAGATTCCAAAAGAGATTACGCTTAAGTAATACTTTGGAAATCTTTAGGTCAAACAACTTATTTCAAGATCTGACCAGCTTAATGGAGGATGCTTAGAAATATTTTCCAATATTAAATTATTGAACTTAAGATTAACTAAGGTAAATTTGAGATAACCTAAAGTTAGTTGGTACCATTTTAAGATGGGCGCTGTGAGGGTGGTAATCCTTCCTCACGCGTAACCGTACTCCCGAACCCTAAATTTGAGATGTAGACCAATCTTTATCCATAGTTTGAATAAGTGACCAATCACACATAAGTAAAATGGTTGGTGGCGACTCCATATATTTTTGTGTTTAGCTATTAGATTTTCTCTAAAACTTAATACGTTATGACAATTCCCTTTTGGGAAGCCACAATGTCAAAATCAAGAAATACAAATACAAAGGGAGACAAGCTTAAGTTTTTCTTTCTTGGGAGTTACTGTTTGGGTCAAATTTAGGAGCAAGGAAGAGGTTTTGAGGAAAACCGAGTGAAGAGGAAGGAGGAACAAACAGAACGACTTGGAAAGCAGCTTTTTTTTCTGGTTTGTTTCAGCCACTTCCGGCTATTGGAGCTCAAAGGGGGCGGGGGGCCTTTGGCTAAAGAAGAAAGAAAGCTCTTGGTTGAAAAAATAAACAGAAAGCAAAGAAAAGAAAGAACGTTTTTGGGTATTCTAGCCGATCCTTGAACCATGTTGTATTTTTTTTATGCGATTTGCTGCTACAGCTTGAGTTACTATTATCTTTCTGGTTAAACTTTATGATTTCACATATACTCTTTAAGGTTTTTTTTTTTCTGTTTCATCTACCTATGGGTCATAATTGCCGTCACTTATTTTTATTGCTTTCTGAACGTCCTGTGTTCAGTCAATCATTGTACTTATCTTTGTCTATTATTATTATTATTATTATTATTATTTTTTCTATGCCTTTTGCTTATATATTTTAACTTCATTCACGTGATTCTTTTTTTGTTTGATGGGTAGTTAAAAATTTTGCCTTTCATTTACTTTCTGTAAATTTGATTTCATTGGCTTTCATTTTATTACTTTATCATTCTATTTATTTATCTATTTTTTTATTAACATAAGGTATAAATGTATATATATATATATATATATATATACATGATTATACCATATTTGTGAGATAGTATATTTTTGATAAATGAAATAAATAAAAATTTCTTCTGATGATGGAATGTTACAGAAATTACAAATAGTGATTCCTAACTGATCCTTAGGTGAGAGGAATCCACTAAATATTACCAGCGTATTGGAGTATTTAGTGCGATTTTTTTTCAATAATTTAAATTTTTGTCAAAATAAAAATGAATAAAATTTTTTTTTCGAAACAAAGAAAAATTAATAATGAAATTTAAATTAAATTTAACAAACTCCGATGATGGGATGTTACGGAAATCATAAGTAGTGATTCCTAATTGATCTCTAGGTAAGAGGAGTCCATTAAATATTACCAGCGTATTGGAATATTTAGTGATATTTTTTTCAATAATTTAAATTTTTGTTAAAATGAAAATAAATAAGTTTTTTTTTGAAACAAAGAAAAATTAATAATGAAATTTAAATTAAATTTAACGAATTCCTATGATGGGATATTACGGATATTATAAGTAGTGATTCCTAACTGGTCTCTAGGTGAGAAGAGTCCACCAAATATTACTAGTGTATTAGAATATTTAGTGCAATTTTTCAAGAATTTGAATTTTTGTTAAAAATAAAAATGAATAAGTTTTTTAAATCAAAATAAAGAAATTAATTATAAATTTTAAATTTAATTAAATATTTGGCTCAATGATGAGATTTCGTAAAATTCGCACGTAGCGATTTCTCGAAAATTTCTAGATGAGAGAAATTCTTCGATTATTACCAGAGTATTGAAATTTTTGGAGTAATTTTTCAATACGTAGATTCACATTTATTATTAAAAAAATTAATGAGCAATTTTTATAAAATAAAATAATCAAAAATAAATAGAGATACAAAAATGATAAATTAATAAACAATATAACAAATTAGAAATCAAAATGAGCATCTAATGTATATTTGTATAATTTGCATTGATTTTATTTCCGATTATAGGATGTTACGAAGATTAGAAGTAGTGGCTCCTAACCGATCCTTAAGTGAGAGTAGTCTATTAAATATTACTAGAGTATTAGAATATTTAATTTGACTCTGCAACAAAACAAATTCTTATTTAAAATAAAAAATATTTTTTTTATAAAAATGACAATAAATGCATGTGCATCATTCATAGTATGTCTGCATCATATGCATTCATGTAATTTTAAAATAAAATGTGAATCTTTCGAGGAAGATTTTATAGAAATCGCAAGTAGCGATTCTTAAGAAATATCTAAGTGAGAATATTATTTCAAATATTACCAAAAGTATTGTAGTATTTAATTTAATTTTTCAATACAAAAAGGTTCACATTCACTTTTGAAAAATAAAATTTAACTTTTTAAAGTAAGGAAAAATTGATTTTGATAAAAAAATGCTTTGAAAAAGTGTAATGAAAAATTATTTTTGAATATCAAATTAAGACCATTTTATTAAAGCCAAAGGATAGCATATGATTAAAATGATACCGTTTTTAACGAGCGCTGTGGGGGTGCTAATCCTTCCCCATGCATAACTGTACTCCCAAACCTGGTTTTGTTTTCGCAGACCAAAATTTTCTTTTTAATAAAATTTAATTAATTTTTAGGTGGCCAATCACACCTAGACAAAAAAGATTGGTGGCGACTCCTTGTTTTTAATATTTTCAAAATCATCGAGCGGTTGACTCCTTGGACGAAATAGTTACGACAATGACAAAAAGTGTTGGATCAGAAGACATCAAGCTTCTCAGTTTCTCTAATGCCCAAGTGTAATTGTCACTGCGCTCAGCCTCCATAAAAACAAATGCAACTGAAAATGTTAAATTTGTATATGTCACACCAACAATTTCAAGGAGTGGGAGTCGATATCTATTACTTTTATATGTACAATCCATAATTAACACATTGGGAAAAACATTCAACAAATTTGTAGTCGTCGGATGTGCCCAAACAATCACTTGACTCATCACTCCTATACCACTCAACATATTTACAATCATTCAAGTGTTTCATGAGTTGTTGCATTTGTGATCTACCAGTTTTTTTAACCATTTTATATTTTTGTCGCGCATTGTGGATGGTCTTTAGGGTACTCACATTCTTCTTATCATGTTGTTTCAACATCATTAATATATTTCTTGGTTTTACCATAGCATTTGTCATATCAGCAACTATACTTTGCTCATTCACTGTCAATCGACCAATAAAGGAATGTCCTTCGAACTGTTTTGTAGCCAAATGATTATGCATCCCATATACTACTTTCACTGCCCATTTATCGTCCCTTTCCAATTTCACCCCTTGTAACTCGAATGGACAATTACACTTCTTTGTTCCCGTTCCCAAGCGACGGAATTTATCTCTGTTTGACTTATATGTTCCATACATTTCACATAGAAGTCGAACTCTAGGTTTTCTTTAGGGAACACCAACATCTGATGATCTAATCACAACAACAAAACCTAAGTCTCTTCCAAGCTCTCTAGCCCATGTGATCAAGGCATTTCGACTATTGAAAAACTAAAACAAAATAAATTTAAAAATTAGTTTTTTCTACTATATTTGTATTAAAACATTATTTTAATTTTAATATACTTGGTTAGCAGTAAATGCATAGGTAAAATCAAATATTTCTGCATCCACAATTTTGTAGCCAAATAATTATGCATCCCATATACTACTTTCACTGCCCATTCATTGTCCATTTCCAATTTCACCCCCTGTAACTCGAATGGACAATTACACTTCTTTGTTCCCGTTCCCAAGCGACGAAAATCATCTCTGTTTGACTTATATGTTCCATACCTTTCACATACAAGTTGAACTCTAGGCTTTCTTTGGGGAACACCAACATTTGACGATTTAATCACAACAACAAAACCTAAGTCTCTTCCAAGCTCTTTAGCCCATGTGATCAAGGTATTTCAACTATTGAAAAACTGAAACAAAATAAATTTAATAATTAGTTTTTTTCTACTATATTTGTATTAAAACATTATTTTAATTTTAAATATACTTGGTTAGTAGTACATGTATAAGTACAATCAAATATTTCTTCATCCACAAATTTTGATTCTCCATTATACACTATCCTTTTGTCACTCTGCAAATATTAAACAATGTAATTAATTATAATTATTATAATAAAAATAATTGATTATAATTATAAAAATAAAGTTGTCTGCGCAAATCCATTTGCGCAAAACAGATATCATATGCTGAAGTGATTTTGCGCAAAACTATTACATATGTGCAAGTTAATATGCGCAAATATTATAATTCAGCACAAGAAGACTTGCGCAAATATGATACATTCGTGCAAGTTGACTTGTGCATGGATGTCTTTTCAACGCAAGCCAACTTGCGCTGAGTCATGCTTCCTGCACAAATTTGGTTGCGCAAGAAGCAAAACTAAGGTAAAAACAACACATTACCTGTTCTCCTGCTCCTTCCTCTTCTCCTTTACCTTCAATGCTTTCATATTTTTCATAACTATCATAATAGCTGCTCTTACTTATATTTTCCATTTTTTGTGAAAGAAAATAGATTTTAGGGTTTGGAAGAAGAAAGTGATGAGAAGTTGGAAGAAACGTAAGAGAAGAGAAAAAGTAAAAGAGAGGGGAAAAGAGAGAAAAAAAATGCAAGGAGTGATATACGACACCCCCCAAAAAATATTTGTTTAATATTTGGAAAAAACTTATTAAATACCATGGGTCTCACGCAAATGCGCAAAAAGATTTGCACAAAACTTGCTACGACACACAAAAAGATTTGCGCGATGCTCAGAGTTTCGCACATGATCTGTTGCATGATGGCAATGTTTGTGTGCAAGGATTTTTGCGCAAATGTCGTTGTTTTGCGCATGTGGACTTGTGCAATATCTATGATTTTGCGCAAGTGTTCTTGCGCGATGTACATGGTTTTGCACAAGTGTTTTTGCACAATTCACATGGTTTCGTGCAAGTGTTCTTGTGCGATACACATGGTTTCGCGCAAGAATACTTGCGCAGCCAGGTTGGAAGACATAAGTGATAGGGTTAAAATGGTTTATAAAATTAGGGGTAGGTTATGTTGTTTCTTTTTTTTTTTTTTTCGTTTGAATGGGGTATAAAGAGTAGAAAGGGTAGTAGAAATAGAATTTTTCTTTATTCTTCATACTTCAACTATTCAAAAGACAAAAAAAATCCTTATGTAAAATGATATTAATATCCAACAGAAACTCACCCTCTTATTTTCCTTTTTCTCCTCTTTCTCTTCTATTACTTTTCTTCAGTTACTCTAAGTTTCAAGAAACCCATAAACTGCTGAAAATATCACCCATAGTTCTTACAAGAACAATTTAGTGAATTGAATTGTATAATAAGAGAGTTGATGACTTGATCAAGCAAATAAAAGATTGAAAAGAAAAAGTAACTAAAATACAAACAAGTGCAAGATAATTTAATTTCAGAGGTCAAATTCATTCTCTTTTTTCTATAACTTGTTTTGCCTTGTTGTCAAGTGTACAACAAACAATCGCAACTTAACCAAGAAAAAGAATCAAAATACAGTTTGCCCACATCTAGCTGAAAATAAGGTAAAGAAAGAAAGAAAATCTGTACAAAGCCATCCGGTCACTAAAATGTTTGGTTTTTTAATTGGAAACAATAGGCTTAAGGCACATAGATTAGCTTAAGAGAACCACACACTACAAATATTTTGAGGAAGAAATATAGATCAGAAACTAAGAGCAGTATGCTATGAACCACAACCATCTTGACTGGCATCGATGGCCTCGCGCAAGATGACCTGCACGAGTGCAGCAGCCTTGTGCAGGACGACATGAGCGCTATCTCCCCATCCCTTCACTTTGCATCTATTTTCTTTTCTTTTGTCATATTGTATCTGTCTGTTCCAATTTCTTAGTTTCTCCTCTATTTATACACAATTCATGCATCGTTTGCATCGCATTGACTTCGTCAAACCTACATGCATGATGCATTTATAGCACAGAGAGAGCCTAATTGCCCTGAAATTCAGACAATTGTGCAGCTGTTGCCTTCTTAGCTGAAACTGGTAAAGTAAGTTTATTTCATTCTCTACCTGCTGAATTTTGTGATTTTATTTTGGATTTAGAGGCGTTAGCTTAGCTGGGCTGACTCTAAAATTTGATGTCCAAAGTCAAAGAATGAGCTAAGCATTGAGAAGGACGGAGCAGTCGTGGATGATTTGGTGGGGAAAGAATTTTTGGTAGGAGGAAGGGTTTGGGGATTAAATCTTAAGGATTAAAATTGTAAAAAAAGGGGTAAATTTAGGAGTGCTTCTATTCACACCCTAAACATTTCTACATACACCCTATTTTTAATAATTTTTTTATTAAAAAAATTCTTGTACAAAATTATTATTGTACCCTTTGAGAGAGGAGTGAGAAAAGAGAGGGAGCTGCTGATTCTGATTAGCAATGTATGTTTTGTATGATGATTTGTTTTTTTATCTTATTCATAGATCAAAATTCTAATTAATGGTTTTTTTACCTCTACCATTTTCTTATTATTAATGATTTGGATGTCGAACCAATAATTAGACCCTGGCAATTTTCATATTTCCTAGTTTAGTTATTGTCAATTGGAATTTTAGGAACCTGTCAAGTAGTTAAGTTCTACCTTTGTTGTGGGAAAATAAACTCCAAAAACTGATTTTTTTTCCTGAATAAGAGACAATTAAACGTAATTTCTGGTTTTGGAATATTTGTCTTTACAGGAAAATGAGTTCTTTTCAAATGATAGAGTTAAAATTGGTAAAAAAAAAAAAGGTTAAGAATGTTTAGAGGATGGGAAGGGCATTTTGTGTAGTATAATATTAAATTTAGAGTGTGAGGAGTGAAAATTAGAAAAAAGATTTGGAGACTAAGGTTTTTAAGTAAATAGGGTGTGTTTAACAATGGGTAGGATGTAAATAGAACTACTCTAAATTTTGTTTTTTTTTTTAGTGTTGTGTAAAGAATAGAAAAGTGGTTATACACATAGTTATCAAAATCGTACGATACGCGATACGTATCGTACGATTCGGTTCGATTAACTATAAATTTGATACGTATCGATATAAAGAATCGGTTTTATCATGAATTGGTACCATATCTATCGATACACAAGCGAATCGATATGTATCGTACAATACACCGATTCACTTCGATACGCTTTATACTAATATTGGGCCAGGCCCAAAAAAATCTGATCTGACCCAATTAACTAAAAAATGCAATTTTAAAAGTTTTTTAACCTAAAAAACACTTAAAAACATATTTTATATATAATTTAATCTTGAAATATTGAAAAAAAATAAACTTTTAGTTAAAAAATTAAAAATAAAAAATATAAAAATATTATTTAAAAATATAGACTATTAATGAATATATTAAGTGTTTGAAAAAAATCATACTTTTTATTTTTATCATATACGTACTTAATCTTATTAATATGTATAATATTTTTTATATTTTATTTATCTTACATGTGTATATATTATTTATAATTAATTTTAAAATTATTTACCATATCTTACGATACGATACGATACTCGATACTCGATTCTTAAAAATAACATTTCGATTCACGATACGTATCTCGATTTAATAACTATGGTTATACATAGAACTTCTCTTCTCCCAGGCGAATCGTCATGTTGTTTTTGCAAATTTGATATAAGAAATTACTAGATCTTTGTTCTTAACAATGCTTATTCTCAAAGTTTACCATGAATAATTCTTCCTCCATTTACAAAAAGAAATAGAATTTCTAAAATGAACCATTTTTTTTAACTCTTCATATCCCAATTTCTTCAACGGGTTATTGTTCATTACTAAAGAAATGGGCTGGAAAACTAAAAAAGTGGGTATATTTAGAATTTTTCTTTGCCTGGAGATTGATAGGGAAACATGGAAGCTGAAGCTGGAAAGGCTTTTTCTTAAAATTCTAACATTGAGAAAATTTCTTTTAAATATAAAAATTATCTTGTAAAATTATTAAATACATTTTAAAAAATAAATATTCATTTGATTTCTTGATTGAGTATTAAAATTTTAACTTTTTAAAATATAAAAATATAATATCTAATGAAATTTTTTATATTATTTTTAAAATGTATAATTTTAGAAAAATTATTTTTTAAGGTCTCGTTTGATGCAAACAAAGGCTTTGGTGTGGCACGGTGAGATTTCTCACATTGCTACTATTTCAATTTTGTGCCTCTCCCTCTCACTGTTTTATTTTATTTTAATATAATGTTTTTAAGGATCATTTTTTCCACTACATTCATCTCATCGTTACCGTTGTGATTACATCCAAACACATTACTATTTCACTATCATCATTGTTTTTAATCTCACAAAAATCAATCTTATCGTCAATCCAAATTAACCTTTAATTTTAAAATGAATTTAATCATGTAACACTTCAATTTATTTTAAAATTTTTAAAATAAAATCATGAGATTTTTGAATTAAAAAAAGACAATGCATCAAACCTCATATAATTGCTTAAACCACAACATGTTTCTCTCTAGAAAGGAAAAAAGCAGGTATATTCACACTTTTTTTTTACATAAAATTTGGAAGGGAAGTTATCCATCACCCATATCAAAATATATCGTCAATTTATTATTAAGATTTACGAATTTATTAAATTTTCATTTGTTTATTTTTCAAAATTTATATATTATCTACTGCGAGAGAACAAATTTTCATCAGTTGGAAATTATTCTTTTGTTTCAGGACAGTGGACTGTCGCAAGCAGGGCTAATTGATCAAGCTTCTCGCTCGGATGTCTCTATTATCTGATCCTTTCGAGCAATGGTCTCCGAAAGCCATGAATTCTCCAATCGGAGTTCGCTCAAACTAGCAAACTTTCCCTTCAATCTGTACTAATTAATGGCCTCTTGTCAGTCAACTCTTGCAAAATGCTTCCAAAAGCAATGCCCCAACAACCAGTCTACTCGATCAACTGCAAGCCCATGGCTTAAGGATTGAAATTCCTACCCAATGATACTAAGCTTTTTCCATGCAAGCTTGGGTGGACAGGAAAGCGAAGTTGAGGATAGCTCAAGAATGGTGAGGGACAGGTGTGAATGAAGCAATGATGATGCAATAATCCGAAGTTGGGTTGATTCTAGGAATTTGCCCACTTGATTTCTCCAGAGTGCTCTGCTTGATAATTTGATTATTAATCATGAAAATAAATACAGACAAGATGCATGTGTCAAATTGTCCATCCAATAAACTTCTATAACAAGGTCAACACTTTTTATTATAAAATCTATCTAAATACATAAAATTGAACATAAATTTAATTTTATTAAGTGAGAAATATATTAGAAGTATCGTGAAATTAGAATAGAAATAAAATTAGAACCAATAGACGTAAACATATGATAATTTTATTAGAAGATGTTGTTATGTTCATTCTCATGTGTTTACTATACTTTTAACATATTTTACGTCTAATAACATTAAATTTACGCTTAATTATGTGTGTTTATATTGATCTTATAATAAAGTAAAAGATTTTAACCTTATTGTAGAATTCCCTGTCCATTCTTATAATGATTATGAATTTGAGATTAAAGATATTAATAAAAATAATTAACAAAATTTGATTTCCAAATTCATTGCTTTAAAAAAAGTAGTATGAAATCTTAATTTCTTGTTCACGTATATTTATTCAATTTAAATTATTTCACATAATCATATTTATTCAATTTATTGTTATAATCATTATCATTAATAATATTTATTAAAATATTCATTATTTAATTATTTCTTATAATAATTAATAAATTATTAATAATTTTTATAAAATGATCGTGTGACATAATTGTCAATTAAGTCAAATTTTTTAATATTTTTTTATTGCTTATCCCTTATCATCACCGTCTGTATTGTCACAGCATCCGTTGTAGAATCTAGCAGCCTAGAACTGGTTGTTGAAATCTCTGATTCCTGGTTCGGACGGTGTATGTGTGGTTGACAAATAAAACAAAGGTTGGTGGAATGTTTTTGTTTAATAAATTGTCCGTAAATTTTTTAAACTTTACTAATAAAATTAAAGTTTATGAGACAAGCCATTTGACTAAGTTGCATGGTAATGATGAAGTGGTTTGTTCTAAAACCAATTCAAAAACACATTTATGCAAGTACTTTAATATTTTTAATGTACTAAAAACTAAGTTTAAATAAAATATAATTTCGAGCCGGTTGAATCATGTTTGAAAATCTTAATCGAACCTAATCTATAACATTATCAAGCTTGAAACCTAAGCTAAACCATTTTCTTGTGGAAATTGTGGCAATTGTTATTGGCTAATTAACCCAACATGAAAAGCAAGATGTGATATGCCGAACCTTAAGTTGAATGGATAAGGGGCGCTAATAACCCCACTCAAGAGTCATCTTAACACTCCATAGCAGAATCTGTTACTACTAGTTTTCTTTAGGTACTGTTGAAAGAAAGAAGAAATGGAAACAAAGGTGAGAAGAATTAAGCTAGGCACCCAAGGCCTGGAAGTATCAGCTCAAGGCCTAGGCTGCATGAGCATGTCAGCCTTCTACGGTCCACCCAAGCCTGAACCAGACATGATCAACCTCATCCACCACGCCATCAACTGTGGAGTCACTTTCCTCGACACTTCTGATGTTTACGGTCCCCATACTAATGAAATCCTCCTGGGAAAGGCCTTGAAAGATATCAGAGACAGAGTTGAACTGGCTACCAAGTTTGGTCGTTGTATTGTTGATGGTAAACGGGAGGTCCGGGGTGATCCTGCTCATGTAAGGGAGGCCTGTGAAGGTAGCCTGAAACGCCTTGGCGTGGAGTGTATTGATCTTTATTATCAGCATCGGGTTGACACCAGGGTTCCCATTGAAGTCACGGTCTGTGTGTTTCTGATCTGCTTCTTTCTTTGTTTTTCTTTTGCTTTCTAAAGAAAGATTTTAAAAAATGGGTGTTTTCTTAGGTTGGGGAACTGAAGAAATTAGTTGAGGAGGGTAAAATAAAGTATATAGGCCTATCTGAGGCCTCAGCATCAACAATCAGAAGGGCGCATGCTGTTCATCCAATAACTGCTGTGCAGTTGGAATGGTCCTTGTGGGCTAGAGATGTTGAGGAAGAAATAATTCCTACTTGCAGGTCAGCCATGGATGACAATCTAAAACTAACAATATCTTTGGATCATTAGCAATTCCAAATTCTAATGTTTCATTCCTTAACTAACAATATCTTTGGATCATTAGCAATTCCAAATTCTAATGTTTCATTCCTTTTCATTCTCAGGGAGCTTGGTATTGGTATTGTTTCCTACAGTCCTTTGGGGAGAGGGTTCTTTTCCTCAGGGCCTAAACTGGTGGAAACTTTCTCTGATGGTGACGGTAGGAAGGTTTGTTCCCATAGCATCTTTGATGAATGTCCTTAAATTTTCAAGGTTCCTTCTGTTTTTCACCTTGATTAGGATTTGCAGACCAAAGTGCTAGGCAGGGAATTCTGATTTGCTCAGTTTGGTATGATTAACATCTGATTTCTTAATTTCCACAGTTTCTTCCAAGGTTCCAATCTGAAAATCTTGAGCATAACAAGCACCTGTTTGAGCGGGTTAATGAGATGGCAAGGAGAAAAGGGTGCAGCCCATCACAACTTGCATTAGCCTGGGTCCATTGCCAAGGTGATGATGTCTGTCCAATACCTGGAACCACCAAAATTGAGAACTTGAATGAGAATATCATGGCTTTGTCTGTGAAACTAACACCCAAAGAGATGGCCGAACTCAAATCCATTGCTTCAGCAGATGCTGTAAAAGGAGACAGGTATGACGACACTGTCCCAACCTACAAGAACTCTGACACCCCACCCTTGTCTTCATGGAAACCTGTTTGAGAAGATGCATTTGTGATATCTATACAATCTTCTAAATAAGCTACACTACTGCTTTTTATGATGTTTGGAACTGTAATGAGTTCCTATGTTCTGAGAATAAGTTTTCTGTCTGATTCTGTCAAATGTTGGTGTAAGTCCACAAACCAAGAAGTTTGTGTGTGAAGTTTATCTTGTTGACATATTATATTCTCTACATAGCTTTATAGAAAGCCAAAAGAAACTCAATTTTAATATTTCAATACCAATGAAACATAGCAATATATTAAATCAAAGATCTGTAACATTGCTACACCTAGAGGTTAAACAGATGATCAACCATCCATCTACACAATATAAAAATTCAATCAAGAAAAGAAATAAACAATGGAGATCAAAGCAGGTGATTGTTTTCTTTACTCCTCAATGCGAATCAAATAAGTAATGTACTAAACTTTCTCTAATCTTGTATTTCTACGCTTATCTTCATTCTTTAAAAGACTTGCTCCAATGGCTGGTCTCCCACTATTCCAGAAAATATCAACTTCCAGCTGTTTCCTACAGCAAAATCAACACTGGGATCCCTGCCTTCCTTGATATCTTCCCTAACTTTCTCCACTCTCTCAAGAACTCTTCTAACAGCAATGTCAAACGCATCCTCAAATCTCCCCAATCTTGACCTGGTATCTGCATATATCACCTTTGGGATTAGCTTAAGGACCTGTTTTCTCATGGCTAGCACTTGGCCTTTCTGAATACGAGAAAGTGCCTTATTGATGCTCAATCTACAATCTTTAATGTCATTGGCAGGAATGTACACAGAATATGTAGTATAGTTCTTTGGAAAGTACCATATGTATTGTGCATACGCAGAATAAGGATGGAAGATTACAGGAATGCAGCCTGCCAGGATCGAATCAAAAGTTGAACGCCAAGTGTATGAGTCCCCTGGAGGCTGCAAGCAAAAAGCAGTCTCGAAACACCTTGGTTACTTCAACTGGAGTATCACACCTGTTTCCACCCGACTGTCAATCAAGAAACTTGCATGCTTTTTCTGAGGCTAAGCATTGGTTGATGATCTCGCCGCGGATTGAGTCATACATGCTAGGACATGGTGCACTAGCAAAAGAGAATAGATACCGCCTTTTTCAGAGTCTAACTCTCTTCTGCCAACATATTACCTTACTGTCGCTTGATGGATGGAAGTAAGTTGGATATGGTATGGCAAATTCATTGCTCCAGGAGCTTGATTCTATGGATAACATTGTCATGTTCATGGTTTCAGGAAATGACATAAGCCTGCTGCCCCAATCAGGTTCATTTCCTGCTTGTCTCTGGAAATCCCAAGCAATCCTCCCTGCAACAAAGAAATGGTCTCTACCCGACATGAGTTTCCATTCAAGTTGTCTTCCAAGCCAATTGACCAAATCATAAGCAGAAGAATCTCTTACAGAAGCGTTATAACCCCAAAGATAACGACCAACATCCAGGCCAGCTTAGAAGGGCACAAAAACAGCCGAAGCCATTGATGAATTCTTGGTTAAGCACTTGTATTGCTTCATCCTGTGATGGAAATGACTTCTAACAGGAACTGGTTTGTTTCAAAACCAACTCCTGTCGGATAAAACCCCTTGTGGGCTTTCAACCTTCAGACCAAGCCCTGAATTCATCAGGGATGGACACATATCAAACCATTTGATAAGCATTCAACAATCCTCGAGCACACAATGATTGAATCTAAATGGAAGCTTGTGAACATATATGTATCAAGCACTGACACCGAAGGAAAAAATATTGCATTATACAATGTGAGGGTTGAAGAAAAGCAAAACTGTATGAACCTAAAAATCATATACAAAACTTAAAACAATACCATGTTGCTAAACATGTAAGGAATTGAAGAATCCTAACGATTATAGAACAGAGTTCATCAGCAACTGAGAAAAGTTTCAAAATTCAATCAAGATTTGTAGTCCAAGCAACTATTTCCTTTAGTGAAACAAATTTGACTTTAATTAAGGTCTGGAACAAAACAGCCCTACTAAAACAAACTGCAGAAATCTTGCTGCTTACATTTACTTAATGTATGATGCTATGTATAAAATTCCAATTGTTATCTTTAGGAACAAAACAAAAGAATAACAGTAATTTCTAACAAAAATGTAAAGAAAATTGAAAATGACAAGAAAACAAAACCAGGTGGACTTTTGATACTGCTAACTTCAAACAAAAAATACTATCCAAATATATAAAATTCAACATTAGAAAATTAAAGGAACATAACAATCAAAGATAATGTAAATGTAGTAAGCTTAAGATAATAGTCAAATGAAAGGCAAGAAAATGCAACGCTACATTTGTAATTAAGGACCATGCAATAACGATATAAAGCTAAGAAATAAAAGCTAATAAGACACTGGAGAATGGGAAATCACCTTATGGAAAATTGGTTGTCGTCTGCTTCACCACTGACATGGTTACTATCACAATCCATTAGGCCGCATAGAAAAGGCTGAGAAACCGTACGTTAAGAAACAACAGTAAGTAACGTTGGGATAACTGAATGAGAATCGAAACAGGGAAGAAACCAGTTTAAATTATAGTCCCAAAAGTTGTTGCGAAGATAAACATGGCAGAAAAGTACATAAAATTATGACTTTTTTCTGAATAGTTGAAGACCTAAGAAGGGTAAACAAGAAAATGGAAGCAGAGGATGAATAAGAAGGGAAATTCGGAAAATGGGTTGAGCAAAGAACGTTGAAGAAGATTTCAAAGAGAAATGGATAGCAAGGTTAAACAGCAAGAAGATGAAGAGAGAATGAAAGCGGCAGGCTTTAGTAGAAGGAGACGATGCTGAACAAGAGCAACAGCATTACATCAAAGGAGGGTTTTTTTTTTTTTTTTTTAACTCTTTCGTAAATGGAGGAAGAATTGTTCATGGTAAAATCCGAGAATAAGTATGCGTTTGGTTCATGAAAATAGAGCTGTTTTTCATTTTCATTTTCATAGAAAATAGAAAATGTGAAGGAAAATATGTTTGGTTGAAGAAACAGAAAACATGTTTTTGGAAAATGAAAATGAAAATGGGCCAAATTTTGAACAAATATATAGTCATTTATATTATTTTCATGTGTTTACAATATTTCTAAATATGCTTCACAACACTAAATTAAACTTAATTATTTGTATTTAAATTAGTATTATAGTAAAGTCAAAAACTTTGTCCTCATTGTAGAATTCTCCTTCCATTCTTATAATTATTATAACTGTGAGATTAATTATATGAATAAAAATAGTTAATAAAATTTGATTTCCAAGTTCATTGTCCTAAAAAAAATATTGCATGAAATCTTGATTTCTTCTCTGCCCATATTTTTTCAATTCAAATAATTTCACACAATAACATTGTTTAAAAAATAATCATTTATTATTATCATCATTATCATTAATAAATCTATTAAAGTATTCATTGTTTAATTATTTCTTATAATATGTAATAAATCACTAATATTAACCATCTTTAAAAAGCCCAAATTTATCAATTAAATCAAATTTTTTAATTTTTTTTTCTTATTGTTTATGACTTGTCAGCACCATATGTATTGTCATAGCATCAGTTACAGAATCTGTTCAATCTAGCAGCCTAGAACTAGTCGTTGAAATCTTTGATTCCTAGTTCGGACAGTGTTAGTGTCACAGTCCATAATTAATAGTATTTACAACATTTTCACACATACAGTAGCCGTTGGGTTGTCTGCGATGTCTTTATCACACACGTGCTTTAAACAGTAACCAATTTACATAAGTAATTTATTTAATTTACAAAATAGAAATATTTACAAACCAATGTGCATTTAATATTTACGTCCTCTTATTATAATTTACAAAATAAAGTAGTACTGTACGATAAGTCTGAACATATAAAAGTAAACTAATATGCCTCTAGGATCCTCAACAAGCTGCCTCAGGGTAACGAAATGCAACCTAGTCCTTAGAACAGTATATCAAGCAGTCATTGAAAATAATATGTGGAGTGTAAAATAAAAGGATGAACGAAACGTGCTGAATAAAAAAATCGTATGCAGGACTGATATTATGAACTTTATATGCATAAAATCGTTTAGTTTCCTATATATTGGTGCACTAGGGACGATAAAAGGAAGGATACTATAATCGGCTAGGGATCCGGAGGGAATATGAGAGGTATTTTAGAATACCTGTCGTATCCCGGAACCTAGTAGCGATTATAAGGAGTATTAATTGAATTTTTGATATGGAATTAGAATAATCACGTTTTCCATGAAAAACAATTGTTAAACATTTCCATAAAATAGTTAAAGTCATTAAACACAGTACAGTAACAGTTCAGTAAATAGTAGGGTAAACGGTTTAGTACACAGTAGTCACTTTAGTAATAGTAATAGTTCAGTAAAACAATACAGTAAACAGTAACACGTGAGTAGAGATTAGGCAACACTCAAAATATATCATGTTATAGCAGTAATTCCTGTAGGGAACAATAATAGTAACATGTGAGATATATGACCATAGTCTATAGGTGTCCTCAATGTGCATTGATCAGGTGACAACTAGGATGCTGATGATATGATGAGTATCAATCAACACAGTAACAGTACAGTAACACGTGAGCATGATACAGGGCCTAACAGTCTCAAAACAGTTTATAAACAACCTAAATACCTTTAAGGAATTTGATAAATATCAATAAAATTTCCAATCAGTCCATAAAAGGTATTTAAGTAACACAATGAACAGTACAGTGAAAACAATTTATAAAATATTTATATCTCAGTGATAATTTTTATAAACATTCTATTATACTGTAAAACACTTGTAGGAATATATTGATCGCTTCACTTTGATTAAATTCGATAACATGAATATTTAAATATTATTTTTCGGTAAATCACCATTTTATGAAAAATATTAAATAAGATGCCAAAATTTATAAATTTCACTTAAACCATGCACTTAAAATATTTCATGATATTTTTATAAAATTTTCAAGAAATTTCAGCACCATAATGACTGCTATTTGCCTAACCTCCCTGCATTTTAAACACAGTTCAATATACCAGCCAAAAGCCACAATTTCCACAATTCCAAAGCAATTGAGTTCTAAAATAATTTCATAAATTATTTTCAATAAAATCATACATTCATAATATCTTTACAGCTTCCACACTCATCCCTTACTTGTCCGATGTTAGCGACCTTCTCAATAGCACCATGTGTAAATTATTTCTCCCGAGCTACAAAGCATTTCACTAACATTATTAATTTTCCTCACTTTAATTTTTAAGCTATTTTTCTTCACTAAATGCAGCCACATTGTACACTGAAAATATTGAACCAGTATAAATTCTACTGGAACTAAAACATAACTTCACTTATTTAAGTCCGATTTTAATTCTGATTTCACCGATAGACTCCTCATAATTTTTACAGTATTTTGGCATCTCAAAATGATCAAATGCAGCACAAAAACTCCCTCCCCTTGGCTAGGCCATAATCACCATGGGAGGATTTTCAAGCTTTCTCAACAATTTCATCTTTAATTCATGTTCTTTTCTTGTTTCTCATTCATTTTACATCATTCCCATGCATCAAACATCATCTCGTATGGCATTAACATCAAAACCGAAACCCTAAGGATGTACTTGAGCATGATTTAATTCAATCTAACACTAGATTCATGCTTAACACACTTAGATCAGTCATTTTCTATCATTGGAATTTAATGAAACTTCAAGCATGGAATTCACTCACCTTGGCCGAATTCTTCAAGCTTTCTTTCCTCTTTGATTTTGTCAATTTTACACTAAGCTATGGCTATGGGCTTGTAGAGCATAAAGAGAAGAACAAGTTTGTAGAAGAGACTTTAGTGAATTAAGGTGATTTTAATGGTGTTTAGGTAAGTTTTCTTTCTTTTCTCTTATTTTTGGTTATGGAAGACGTGAGGGAGAGGTTGAAGATGAGTGAATAGTGGCTGGCCAATATGGGGGGAAAAATATAGAGTCTTCTAGAAAGGGGCAAAAAGATCAAAATGCCTTTGGTTATGAAATTTTTGGACAAAAATGCTCTTAAGCTTTCGTAATTTTTATAACTATCCAATTAAACTCCCAAAATTCATATTTCATCACTAAAAATTATTATTAAATATATTTTGATGAATAAAGGTGGTTTCATCGAAGTTCGATCTACCGTGAAGGTGAAATTACAAAATTATCCCTATCGAGTTAATTGCATAAATTTTTGTTTTAGCTACCGAGTCAATCTATCTAGTGACATAGCCTCGGACTTATTTTCATGTAGATTATCATTCTTAAATCACTTGGTCAAAAGTTAATTTAGTTTGATCAAAATTTACAAAAATGCCACCAGACTATGTCTTTAGTCATTATTTCCTAAATTGTTTTTTTACTTCCCAAAAATAATCAAAATACATGATTTTGGGTTCGAGATTCTTACCATAGGTTTATTGGACTCCTCGTACAGTGTCTATACAGTCTCATGTGCATTGGGGCACTGTAGAGCCGGTGGGGCCCACAACACTATTTACTCCTTTATCTGCAAAACACACAAGAATTGAATAGTGGTGAGAAGTCTGACATATATAACAGTACCGAAATATGTGATTCTCACAGTTAGTGGGTGACAAAACAAAGGTTGGTGGTATGCCTATTTATAATATTATTATTTCATACATTATTAATAAAATTTTTAGATTTACGACCAAGTGATTAGGATGCACATTTAAAATTTTTATTTTCTTAAAAGTGTTATGTCCTAATAATTTTATCTCAAATATTTTGTTATTAATTCATGTATTTATGAAATAATTAATCTTTTCACAAGTTGGAAAATCTTATTTTTAATTAATTTATTCAATTAATTTTTGTCACATTACTCCCTATCCTTATATGAAATTTACTTAGAAATAGTGTTCTTATAAAACTAAAAATTTTCCTCGCCCATCATTGTGGATAAATTTTTTTAAATACTATTAATCTTTAAAATTATTTAGAATAATTATCCCATACACCAATGAAATTTTTTGATTTTATAAGCAGGATTAGGATGATAACATATGTTTTATTTTATTTATTTTTTTAATATATTTAAAGAACATGTGTCATCATCCTAACTCAACTTGTAGAGTCAAAAAACTTAACTAATGTGGATGAAATAATAATCCAATTATTTATATCATTTTACATAATTTAATCATATAGTTATTTTTTTAGCTGTAAATTTTTATTAAAAGTTATAATCATAATCAATATAAAACTTTAAAATCTCAAAACTTTTTCCTTGCCACTAATCCAAAGTCTCATTCACAATAATATAATTAATTAAATCTTTCAAGAATTAATAATAAAATGAAACGTAAGGTCAAAGATGAAATTAATAGTTAAACGTTCTATTCAATGATACATATTATTCAAAAATGTGTCCTTCAAAAATTATATTTGAAAATGATTAATCATGAGTATAATCTTTAATTTATGCATTAATATATCATTTTTTTACAAAATAAATAAATATGTATAAAATAAATAAATATTTCAAATGAATTATTTAATCTTAATTAATTTACTTTATTTAATTAAGTATACTATTTTTACTTTTTCACTTTTTTTGAAATTATATAATAAATATAATTATTTATATATGATGCACTAACAATGTATAGTCTCTATACATTGTCAGTGCACAAAAAATTGACACATCATCAATAAATCCTTATGAACAAATTGAAAAAAACTTATTTGTATTTATTTTTAAAGGTTTGGCATTTTTTTTATTTTGCATATCGATGAAGTGTCAACTTCTGATATATTGACAGTGTATAGAAACTATACACTATCAGTGCATCATATATAAACTCATAATATGATAGTATGAAATAAAATATTTTTAATAAAAAATATAATTTATTGAAAAAATTTATAAAGATAACAATTAGTCAATTTTAACATTTGCATTTTAATTAATTAATATAATTATATATTTTTATTCTTCATTATAAAAAATTAATAATTAATTGATATTAATTGTATATTTGATTAAATGCATATTGTATGCAATTCTTTTATTTTAGTTTTTATTTAATAAAAATACTTATATCTCATTTTTATCATCTTCGATTTATAGTTTATTTTTTAATTGATATTTCGAAATATTCTAGTGTTGTTTATTTTTATTTTTATTTTTATTTTTTGTGATTTTATGATTTCTTAAAAAAAAAAAAACATGAGAGGATGGAATCCTAACGTTTAGAAATCTACTTCGAAAACAGTGATAAGAGTTGTGCTTTTTGGGCTACATGAGTTAAAAAATGGTGATGATTCAAAATATCTCTTAAATCAAACATAATATGAGAAAGTAAAAATAAATACAATAGTTTTTAATATGGTTTTATACAATCAAATGAGTTTACAACCATCCAACTAATTTAATAACCAATTAAATAATTACTTGTAAATTCTTTACAAACTCAACCATACCCTTTTTAGAAAAAAAAATTACAAACTCTTAATAAGGATCTCAAAACCCAACTACACTCTTCAATAACCCAAGCTCTAGCTATTCTATCAGTGTCCGTAACTCTTTGAACACTACATTATTTATAGAGCCCTTTAATCTTCGGAGAATGAATCAAGCAGGATGATAGATTGCGGATGTTGCAAAGCTTGCTCTTAGTTGCATTGCATCCGTGAAAATGCAGAGGATAAGCCATTAATCATCGTTGCGGCGAAACAGCTGAGGAGAATTTCTGGGCTTCTCCATCAGCTTCTTGGCTAGTTTAGCTTCATTAATCTAGTTAAATCTTGGTTATGGTTTAGTAGTTAGCATCCATGAAAACTTTCTGACATCGGCCTTATCCGATAGTTTCATAGTTTTCCTGGATTGTTCAGCAGCTTGGTCAGCTATTCACTGTAACCACCATTCTGCAACCAAATTTCCAGAGAAACAATGGCAACAACAGAAGTTGGAAGGGTCAAACTAGGTACTCAAGCCTGGGTGGGGATGTCAGCCATTTGCGGTCCTACAAAGCCTGGAGCTGACATGGGTCGCTCTCGACCGAAGTCAAGAGGGAAATCCGTGACGTGAGAGCGGCTTGTAAGGGTAGCTTGAACCGGCTTGCGTGGGGTGGTTTCTGTTGATCTTTATCATCAGCACCAGATTGAAATCAGGGTTCCCATTGAAGTCACGGTTTGTTTTTGCTCTTGTTTTTCTTCTGTCTCCTACTGCTTAGTTTGTAACAAAAAAGAAGAGAATTTTCAAGTTTTGAACTGATTAATTCATTTTTTTAAACACTTTACATGATATTTTCATCTAATTTTATAATATTCTCATCACAGTTGATTTATCCTGCTTATTTTGCCAAGTGCATGACGTGATATTGTCCCATTCTATTTACCTTTGGTGTTTGGTGTGGAATCCCATCGTTAAAGTGGCACTTATGAAATCGGACAATCAAAGGTTCATTTTAATATCACTTACCGTATTATCGTTATCTTTTTTTTATAAAATCTATTTATTGTACAACATTCAAACTTATATAAATGCTTTTCATATTCAATGTACGGTGACAGACAATGGAAGTTAAAATTCTTTAATGGTCACTTGTAATATAATAACATTTACTTTGTCATAATCACGAAGCAAATCCTCTAATTGTAGTACAAGTATTACTTTATGTAGGCCGGTGGTCCAAATTCATGTCCTTTCCCAACTTCTCCATTTTGTAACATGGCGGCTAATTGCTACTTCCTAACTTTTTTTTACTATTCCATTAGAATTCAAAACAACAAATATAAATTAAAACAAATGACCAAAGCACATCAACAAAAACAATGCTGCAACAATCCGTATAGCATTTTATCTGTTTTTTCAATCCCCCGCCTCCTGCTTTCCAGCAGCTATTTAAGAACACTGAAACCGTCTTCCTCAGCACCACAAACACTGGAACTATGCAGCAGCCTTAGCTAGCTTAGCCATTCACACTCATTCAACAGTGAAACATGGTAACTGCAAAGTTGGGAGGATCAAGTTTGGTTCTGAGGGCTTGGAAGTGTCAGCTCCATTGTTTTAAATTGCGGTCGCGGCCGCGTTTTCGGTCGCGTTGCGTTTATCGCGGTTGCGGACATAACGGCGGTAATTGCGGTCATCGCGGTCGTGAATTTTTTTTAATTTCACATAATTCTACATAAAGTGTAGTAATTGTAATTATAATCATGTAAAGTCTTGTTTTATAGTTTTTAAAGTAATTTATGATACCTCAAGTCTATTATTTATGTGAAAAAAAGGTTATTTATAATTTTTTGAACTATAGCAAAACATTTATATTAAAAAAATTACTTATGATAATTAAAAAAATAACAAATATTGAAAATAGAGATAAATAATTATGTACTAATAAGAATTAATGCCACTCGATATCATCACTTGGCGTACTTTCTAGTCTTTTACTTGGAAACTGATCATTTGGTGGTATGCCTGGCATTTTCTATTAAACAAATAATTACAATCGAATGAGATAGAGTCATCACATTTTTCAAACATTGATAAAAATTGAATTTCAATCATTAATTAATCACATTTTCAACCCTTTAATAAGTAATAATAAATTAATAATTTAATTCATGACATTTACATTATCAATATTCTCTTGCATTACAATAATGTTTGGTTATATTACGAATTTAATATTAATTTGCCACAACCAATTAACTTAAACATTCACATTTATATATCAATATCAAATTATCAATATTAATTTTTTTCTTAAGTTATAATAATATTCAATACCATTTGTAATAAAAAATATTTAATACCATATATTTAATTACTCTATAAATTTTACTTTAAAAAATTAAATTAATAATCTAAATTAAACATTACTTAATAATTTTTTAATTCAGATAACCTAATATTATTTATCATAATCCATAATGTTAACTAATATTAATTCTTCAAAATTAATATGTTGTTAGTTGTTACCAAAAAAAATTCTTAAACATTAAAACCCATTAGCCATCATAAATTAGTGAAATAACACATTTTTTTATTAGAGTAAAATACCAATTATAAAAAATAAGTCATTATCAAATATTAAATCATTATTTAACTTAATTAACTTTTGGTAAAAAAAAAATTTATGATTTACTCACCCACAAACATTTATAATTAACTTTTGGTAAAAAAAAAAAACATTTATGATCTACCCACAACCGAACTACCCAATCGGCCAATCCCATTCCCATTACCCAATTGATTCTCCCTAATCCCCATCACCCTCATCTCGTGACCCCGTCTCTCTCCCTCCCTCCCTCCCTCGAGCCTTGAATCAGATCTGATCTGAAGAGAACACCGGTCATGCACACGCCTCCGACACAGCCCCTCACCAGCTCACCCACCGTCGACCGACCCCCCTCACGCCCTTACCCAGTCACCCTCACCCCTTAGGCCTCTCAGTTAGCCAGCCAAGCCTCACGGCTCACTCAGCCTTGCGCCCTCGCAGCCGCCCTCTACGCAACCTGTCCAGAGCAGCCTCAGCCCTCAAATCCCAATCTCGTTTCTCTTCATTTCATTTTCATCTCTTGTTGATTTCTGAGTTGGTTTTGCTCCCTGTTGTTGCTTGCTTTGCTTGTGTCTGACTGAGCTGAGTCCAGAGACTCTGAGTTGTGCTTGTGCAATATGATCTGATTTTTTGTTGATTAATTGATTTTGATATGGTCTTGCTGATTGATGTTTGAAAGCTTCGGCATTGTATTTGGGGAATCTGATTCTTGCTATCTGCTACTCTGCTTCTGAAATTTTTTTTTCTTCTGTCTGAAAGGTAACGATGGATAGCGGCGATAACGGACCGCTATCACCGCTATCCTCCGTTATGGCGTTTTATAACACCCGTTATCAGCCGCTATGGGTGTGAGCCATAGTCACACTCATTATACCTGCGATAGCGGTGGCGGCCACCGCCGCTACCGCGAGATAGTGGTCGCTATTTGATTTAGTGGCCGCTATTTGAAACACTGGTCAGCTCAAGGCCTTGGATGCATGGGGATGTCAGCTTTCTATGGTCCTCTAAAGCCTGAAGCTGACATGATTGCTTTCATTCATCATGCTATCAACTCCGGGGTTACCCTTCTTGATACCTCTGACATTTATGGCCCCCATACCAATGAAATCCTTCTCGGTAAGGCCTTGAAAGATGGTGTCAGAGAGAAAGTTCAATTGGCTACCAAGTTTGGCATAGACTATACTGAAGGCAAGCGGGATATCCGCGATGACCCTGCCTATGTCAGGGCAGCCTGAGAAGGTAGCTTGAAACGTCTTGGTGTTGATTGTATTGATCTTTACTATCAGCATCGGACTGACCCTAGGGTTCCCATTGAAATCACGGTTTGTTTTTGTTTTAACTTCTGTTCTTTTTTTCTTTGTTATGATCTATTATTCATTGATATTTTCATTGATTGTTGCATTTTTGTTTACCCAGATGGGAGAACTTAAGAAACTAGTTGAAGAAGGTAAAGTGAACTACATAGGATTATCAGAGGCTTCTGCTTCAACCATCAGGAGGGCTCATGCTGTTCATCCAATAACTGCTCGCAGATTGAGTGGTCTTTATGGTCCAGAGATGTTGAGGCAGACATCGTTCCTACTTGCAGGTTATTAATACATAAGAATAACATATTTTAGAAAGTACTGATTTGGTATTCTTATTTTAATGTGATTCTTCTAAACTTCTCAGGGAACTTAGGATTGGAATTGTTGCTTACAGTCTTCTGGGGAGAGGGTTCTTTTCATCTGGGCCTAAAATCATGGAAACTTTGTCCAATGATGACTTCAGAAAGGTTTGTAATCTATAGCTATATTTTACAGTCGGATATGGGTTTTGTGTTGATTGTCTTTACTTTTTATGATACAATCATTTGAATGAATTATCATTTGTCACATAGAATCTCTCAAGGTTCCAACCTGAAAATCTGGAGCATAACAAACGCCTATATGAGCAAGTCAATGAGATAGCAGTGAAGAAAGGGTGCACCCTATCACAGCTTGCATTGGCCTGGGTCCATCACCAAGGGAATGATGTTTGCCCCATTCCTGGAACCACCAAAATTGAAAACTTCAATCAGAACATTAGAGCTTTGTCTGTGAAATTAACACCTGAAGAGATGGCTAAGCTAGAATCCATTGCTTCGGCAGATTCTGTGAAGGGAGACAGATATGGTGGCGCTCTTGTCACCTACCATGAATCTGAAACACCTCCCTGATCTTCATGGAAACCTTAATGAGGACATGCTACTATATTGCTAACACCTTGGAGATGTGAGTTAAAAATTACAATGAGTCTCTACTTTGTTTTCAGAGAATGAGTGTTATGTCTCCAGAAGTATCAAGAGGTCTTATGGTGATAGATCGCACACTTGGTAGTTGTCTAAGTTTGTAATATGTTGCCAACAACTTTTTCTTAATTGAGTGGTTAACGAAGAGTTGTGGCATGTTGTAAAGCTTGGATTCAAGTCCAAGCAACCCCCATGGTTTGTAATATGTTGAGATTGCCTATTCCAAGGTAATGAAGCAAATGTTTATGAGACAAGCCATTTGACTAAGTTGCATGGCAATGATGAAGTGCTTGTGTTCCTCCTATTCTAAGTGTAACGCCCAGCCCGTTCCCTGGGTCATTACTCATCCGTTCTATCCTCTTTAGCGAGCCCACATGGCCCCCTCAAGGTTTTATCATGAGTGCCTGTCTATGGCCAGCCCTACCACTGGCTCACTCACAATTTGCGTCCCGCATGTCTCGAATCCTTGAATCCTACGGGGGCCACCTCTTGAATACGGATGAGTGAGTTACGGGGGCCACCTCTTGAATCCTGCGGGACCAAAGTGCCAGGCAGTCGTCACAAAAAAAACGCGTGTTTTTTTGTAAGGCCCCGGCCCATCCGCCGTCCGCCATTGCTCATCTGTACTGTCCACAATTGGTTAAGAGTGACTTGACACTTGAGGAAGTCAAGGGTTCAAGTCGCTCCGGACGCGAATTGTGAGTGACCCAGAGAACAGGCTGGGCCTCACGACAAAACCTAGAGGGGACCATATGGGTTCGCCAAAGAGGACAGTACGGATGAGTAATGGCGGACGGTGGAAGGGCCGAGGCCTTACACTAAGCCAAGCTCTAGTCTGCCCATATAATTTGTGTTCTTATCATTAAATTTAAACCAATTCAAATACACATTTATGCAAGTACTTTAATATTTTCAATGTCTTAAACATTAAATTTAAATAAAATAAAATTTTGAGTCAGGTTCAATCATGCTCCAAAATCTTAATGGAACTTAACTAAAAACTGTATCAGCTTGAACCTAGGCTAAACTGTTTTCTAGGGAATTTTTGTGGCACTTGATTTTTTCTTTTTGAATAATTGTGGCAGTTGTTTTTGCCTAATCTTACATGAAATGCACACATTTTGTCTTGATATGAAAATTTGAACCCGGGTTTTGAAATGTTATGGCAATTGATTTTTTTTTTTGAATAATTGTGGCAGATGTTTTTGACTAATCTGACATGAAATGCACACATTTTGTCCTGATATGAAAATTTGAACCCAGCTTTTGAAAGCAAGATGTGATATGCTTCACCTTATTGAAAAAGTTGAATGGTGAGTGGGGTAATTTAATCCCACTCATGTGAAATCCCCCAATTCCATGTAATTTTCCATGTTGTAAAGTATTATAAACTAAAATGATTAAGTAAATATGGGAATTATGATGTATGAATGATGTATGAAACATATGAATGAATAAGGGAAGTGATAGTCAATTTGTCAAGGAATTAATGTTGATATCAGGAAAAATAATTTAAGTATGAAGAAATTAATATCAGATTTTGGTAATTAAATACATATGTCATATGAAGAAAGAAGAAGAGAAATTAATGGTCAAATGGTCTTGAGTCAAAGGAGGTCAAAGGCTGAGATTGATTATGGGATTAACATGCATTTAATGCAAATGGCATGAGTCATCATCCTCATCAACCATCACCAATCGACAGCCCTTCCAGCCCTCTCTCTCGTTCCACACCATTTTCCCCAAGTTCCCATCCCCAATCACCTTAACAAGCTACCTCATTCCTCTATCGATTCATTTAGTCAGTTGAACGAAAAATGATCATAGTCACTAGACTAAGCGATATCTGAAGTTTGGTAGATTGAATCCAAGTATTGAAAGAGTTCAAAAATTCTAAAATTTTGGTCACTAGCAAAGGTAAGAGAAGAAATGGATTTAATCACTTTCATTCATAGTTTGGAGTTGTACTAAGTTGGTATAGCATATGTATGGTGATTGTTTAAAAGGTTTGAATTGTGATGATGTTACAGATTTGAAAAAGTGAAGAAGACCCTTGGTGCAACCAAGTGATTTGCAATTCGAAAGTGAATTGAGGTAAGGAATTTATGTAACGGACGTAGGGTGGATATGTTTACATGTTTTGATATATTTCAAATGTCTTTTGGGATGAATCAAAAGTTGATTTGAAGTGCAGGAAATGAACTTCTCGGGTTTTACTCCTAGTACCAATTAGGTTAGGAGCAGCTGACTGCCTTAAGTAGCAGCCGACTGCCTAGAGACAACCAAAGCGTAGTTTGTCGAAAACTGAGGCAAACCAGTTGACTGCTATGTAAGCCAGTCGACTGTTATTTTCCCAGAAGCATTCTGTTTCAAACCAGTAGACTGCTATGTGGGACAGTCGACTGCTATTTGCTAAAATGCATTCTGTTTCAAAACCAGCCGACTGCCATGTTGCCAGAAGCATTCTGTTTCAAAAACAGTTGACTGCTATATGACCAGTCTACTGCTATTTCTCGAAAAGCATTCTGTTTGAAAACTAGTCGACTGCTATATGGACCAGTCGACTGCCCCCATGTGTTTTTAGAAAAGAAAATATCAGAATTTTAAAAGAAAATAATTTCGATAAATGAAAATATAAAGCAGTAGCCGACTGCCCTATGAGGCTAGTCGACTGCCCTGTTTGAAAAGAGGTTTTCAAACCTATTTCAATAAAGTACAAATGTCATAGCAAATAGCTATGTGACAAATGTTTTGAGACTATGAAGTACTTAATGATTATGCATTTCTGTATATGTTCATGGCTGAGGAGCTCTAGTCCAGCCCTCAATGCTACAAATGTCACCTGACTAGTGTTCACTGTAGCCACCGACGTTTGGCCAAATTGTCTCTGTTATGTATATATTGGCTAGGGGAGGATTCCTGGCTCCTATGGGAGTACGCCACATGATTCCATGAATAATTCTGTTAATATGCAAATAGTCTCTCTGCTATATTATGTATGTTTTGATGAAAGAATATGATGCATGTTTTGAAGTAAGTTTATGAAGTATGATGTTTTAAAGAAAGTATATGATGTATGCTATTTCAAAGAAGGATATAAAGTATGTTGCCTATACCATTTGGAAGAAATTGCATGGTTGCAAATGCTATATGAAAGATGTACATGAAGCATGCTTTATAATGGTTTTACATGACATTATAGAGCCAAGCAGGAAAACTACATATAAAGGCATAGTACGCTCTTTTACATATATTTCTTACTGAGTGTAAACTCACCCTTTTACGAATATTTTTCATACAGACTATCTGAAGTGATCCCTCGCTCTCGAGAGAGAAGAGCCTATTAGTGGATCTTTAAAGTTTACCTTCGAGAGGCGCTTCCCAATTAGTATTGAAGGTATACTTATGTAATTATGTAAAGTAAATTGTAATTCAGCTTTGGTACAATACAAGTTGACACTTTTGTATATAAGATGTCGGGGATTTAAGTTAGGATGATGTGTAAGATCCTGTGGTATGGAATGATATATATATATATACATATCATTATTCTGTTTATTGAAAGTAAGTTAATTATATTGAGCTATTAAATATTAAGCTTAAGAACAAAAAGAATGAATGACATTGATGAATAAATCAAATCAAGTCGGATAAGATAAGGGAAAAAGTTAGGTGCTAAGATGTACTGGTGAGGACTTCACAACTCAAGAGTCATTTCAACAATATGGCTGCACCTTGTTGCTGTACAAAGCTAAAAAAAATAGTGAGCAACAAAAACTCCATTGCTGAACCTATTACTATTGGTTATTTTTAGGTATAGTTGAAAGAAAGAAAAAGAAATGGAACCAAAGGTGGGGAGAATAAAGCTAGGCACCCAAGGCCTAGAAGTATCAGCTAAAGGCCTAGGCTGCGCGAGCATGTCAGCCTTCTATGGTCCACCCAAGCCTGAACCTGACATGATCAACCTCATCCACCACGCCATCAAATGTGGAGTCACTTTCCTCGACACTTTTGATGCTTACGGTCCTCATACTAATGAAATCCTCCTGGGAAAGGCCTTTAAATATATCAGAGACAGAGTTGAATTGGCTACTAAGTTTGCTGCTTGTTTTGTTGATGGTAGATGGGAAGTCCGGGGTGATCCTGCTTATGTAAGGGAGGCCTGTGAATGTAGCCTGAAACGCCTTGGCGTAGAGTGTATTGATCTTTATTACCAGCATCGGGTTGACAGTAGGGTTCCTATTGAAGTCACGGTCTATGTGTTTCTGATCAGCTTCTTTCTTTGTTTTTCTTTTGCTTTTTAAGGAAAAATATAAAAATGGGTGTTTTCTCAGGTTGCAGAACTGAAGAAATTAGTTAAGAAGGGTAAAATAAAGTATATGGGCCTATCTGAGGCCTCAGCTTCAACTATCAGAAGGGCGCATGCTGTTCATCCAATAATAGCTGTGCAGTTGGAATGGTCCTTATGGGCTAGAAATGTTGAGGAAGAAATAATTCCTACTTACAGGTCAGCCATGGATGACAGTCTAAAACCAACAATATCTTTGGATCATTAGCAATTCTAATATCTAATACTTCATTCCTTTTCATTCTCAGGGAACTTGGTATTGGTATTGTTTCCAATAGTCCTTTGGGGAGAGGGTTCTTTTCCTCAGGGCCTAAACTAGTGGAAACTTTCTCTGATGGTGACTTCGGGAAGGTTTGTTCCCATAGCATCTTTGATGAATGTCCTTAAATTTTCAAGGTTCCTTCTGTTTTTCACCTTGATTAGGATTTGCAGAAAAATGTGCTAAGCAGGGAATTCTGATTTGCTCAGTTTGGTATGATTAATATCTGATTTCTTAATTTCCACAGTCTCTTCCGAGGTTCCAACCTGAAAATCTTGAGCATAACAAGCACCTATTTGAGTGGGTTAATGAGATGGTAAGGAGAAAAGGGTGCAGCCCATCACAACTTGCATTAGCCTGGTCCATAGCAAGGTGATGATGTCTGTCCAATACCTGGAACCACCAAAATTGAGAACTTGAATGAGAATATCATGGCTTTGTCTATGAAATTAACACCCAAAGAGATGGCTAAACTCAAATCCATTGCTTCAGCAGATGCTGTAAAAGGAGATAGTTATGAGGACACTGTCCCAACCTATAAGAACTCTGACACCCTACCCTTATCTTGATGGACACCGGTTTGAGAAGATGCATTTACGATATCTATACAGTCTTGCAAATGTGCTACATTATGCCTTTTATGATGTATGGAACTGTGCTGAGTTCCTATGTTCTGAGAATAAGTTTTCTGTTTGATTCTGTCAAATGTTATTGTGAGTCCACAAACCAAGAAGTCTATGTGAAGTTTATCTTATTGACATGTTATATTCCCTACAAAGCTTTACAGAAAGCCAAAAGAAACTCAATTTTAATATTTGAATACCAATGAAACATAACAATATATTAAATCAAAGATCTGTAACATTGCTACACCTAGAGGTTAAACAGATGATCAACCATCCATTTACACAATACAAAAATTCAATCAAGAAAAGAAATAAACAATGGAGATCAAAGCAGGGAATTGTTTTCTTTACTCCTCAATGCGAATCAAATAAGTAATGTAAAAACTTTCTCTAATCTTGTATTTCTATGCTTTTCTTCGTTCTCTAAAAGACTTGCTCCAATAGGTGGTCTCCCACTATTCCAAATAATTTCAACTTCCAGCTGTTCCTTACAGCAAAATCAATGTTGGGATCCTTGCCATCCTCGATATCTTCCCTAACTTTCTCCATTCTCTCAAGAACTCTTCTAACAGCAATGTCAAATGCATCCTGAAGTCTCCCTAATCTTGACCTAGTATCTGCATAGATTAGCTTAAGGGCCTGTTTTCTCATGGCTAGCACTTGGTCTTTCAGAATTCAAGAAAGTGCCTCATTGATGCTCAATCTACAATCTTTAATGTAACTAGAATGAAATGCGAGCGTTGCCGCGGGATAAAATTATTTTTAATTCGTAAAATCATACAATCTTTAGTTATTTAATGTCTTTTTTAACGCATTTATGGTAAGTATTTAGCACTAAACGTATATTTATATTTTACACAAACTAAAAAGACACTACACTAACTCAAGAATATGAGAGGAAACACACCAAGAAAAAGAAAAAGACATTTCTATTTCTATATATATAATTTTGTCATCATATCATGTATGGTAACAAATTTTTTTTTTGTAGAGGACTATACTTGCAGTTATCTAACTCGCACAAAAATAATAGATTTGTATGTTTCACTTCACATGAACTTGGAATACAATTATGGTGATTTTTATTCATTTTTTGTCATTTAAAGTGCAAGCTGATCCTAAAACAGACAATTGCAGTAGGACAACTTCATCATGTAAATCAAAATATAATGTTTGAGTTGAAATTTAAATAAAAAATCATAAAACAGTACCAGCAAGTAAAACAATAGGTTGAAGGCAATCATTCCAGAAATGATTGAAATTATTAACTGATTTTTAAATAGACAATTTCAAGTCCAAACTATAATTTTCTTAAAACAAAGATACGCATGCATGATAATCAGCACAATCAAGATGCAAATTGAATACATATAATAAGTCAAGTATTCTAGTCCAAAAAGACATCATGCTTTTTAGTGTTGATATTAACATGTAAACCGGAGTAAGTGCATGAACTACATAGAAATAGCAGCCATGGAACTGGCATTCTAGCATAGAGAAAATTATCACCAGTTGTAACAAATAAGATAAGACTTTTGAGAAGAAAGAATCCACTAAATCCATCCAAGAAAGCAAGAATGGTTGCTTCTTGTAGTAGTTTGAAAATTTTCTAGCAGACTTTGGCATTGTTAATGAACATGTGAAAAATCCAAACATTTTATCTGATTCATAAAGGTCATTGATTCATGAAGGTTATTATTTTTGTAGTACTTTACGCAATATAGCAATGCATTTAAATTATAGTATTTGATTCTTTAAACAATCCTATGGTGATAGTATTAAATAACTAAATGCAACAATTTTGCTTTTTCTTATAATATGAGCACTTAAGATGATTAAATGCTCATGATTTCAAGACCTAAGATGCAGGCTAATAATAAACATTAAAGTTATATTAAAAACGAACCCTTTGATTCTAGAAACAATCCCACCAGGACAAAATATGAAAAAAAATAACATTTTGGAAAAAGCAAATGATAATGCTTAACACCTTAATTGATAGAACAACTTGGCCTTATTATCCATAAAATTCATCTTCTTTTGTAGCCTTTGAGCTTATTGACATTATAGTGATCTACGTATTCGTCCATATTAAACATAATCAATCAAAGGAAAAATGAAAAGCATTAAAAACAAACTACCTAAAGAGCAAATTAAATTATGAGGAAATAAGTACCATAGCCTATAAAAAACAATAATATGAATATGTCCACAACTAATCACAGTGTAATTAGTTTGAACAAAAACGGTAAAAAAATAAAAAAAGTTGCAAATCATAGATCAGCTCAAAATGTATTACTTACATGAAAGATAAAAATTAAATAAAAACAACTTTATGAATTGATCAAATGCTCCAATCATATACATCACCTCAATATCTCTATGAGAATATATACCTAAAGCAACATCAAAAGCCAAAGCAAAAACAAAATAAAAATCACTTAATAAGAACATAATATGGAATATAAAAAAAAAATTCGAGGACAACATAATATAAAATTGAAAATATATAAATACAAAAAACTGGATTAAGTTAGACATGATAGAGAATTAAGAAAGGAAAATTTTACGATTTTTTACTTCAACATAGATGATTTCATGGAATTATGCTCTTTGATGGTGACCATATCATTAAGCTAATTCGCAATTTTGCAATGACTGCATAAGTAAATCATATAATGATTAAGCAAAACAACCATTAATGTAAAAATGTTCAAGCATTCGGTAAATGTCAAAACAAATATAAATTGCATACTTGGTATTTGAAGAGAGGTTTCTTATACCGTAATCTCAGCATAATTTTATTGAGGCATGCAAATTAATCTGAATTATGAGAACTTTATTATGCCTCTATTAATATGGTGTATATATCCTAATTAGTTATGTGCTAGGATAATGTTTCTATCAATAGATGGATAAGTCAAGAGCACTAACATGCAAAGGATTTGAATTGTCATGGCCTAATTAGAGATATATGTATACCACCCTTTGAATGCATGTAATCTAAAAGCAAAAACAGGACAAAATCTTGTCTTGAAATTATAGCTAATCATGCACATAAGATACCAATGATAGATATCACCACACCATTCAAATTAATAAAGAACAAAAAGAAATGCAAATAACAACAAAAGATAAATGTGAAAGTTTATCTCTAAATAAAGCATGAAAATTTAGCCAAACCAGTCAAATTAATAAAACAAAATATAGCATCTTTTACACAAACAAAAAAACCCCTCAATTAACTTACAATTGAACGAAACCAAAACCAAGATGTTCAGTTGAACTTATGAACAAAACCAATAATTCATCACTTACACATCTCTGTAACCATAAAGACTAAAACAATGCCTAATTGGACTGACATCTGTAAATGTTTCTTCAAGCTTAAAAAAATTTAAAAAAAAAATCACTACTGCTAATTTCTATATGTAAAAAAACTTAAGATATAGTCCTAACTGAGACTTTGTAAAATAGTAGGGCAAGTTTGTGATGAAGACACTGGAATGTGGGTGTTCAGATTCAGGTCTTGTTAGCACATTCTTAAATTTGAAATTAAAGACAAAATAATAGAGAAATGCAATATAGGTATAATAATCTCATTTAACAAAATAAAAGAGAAAACCCTTATCAAATCCCTATATTCGCTTATAGTGATTTGTTTATTGTCATTTCTCTATGCACATATACAATAGTCATGACAAAATCTGCTTCTTGCGAATAGTAGTACAATATCAAAATTACTACCGATAGTGTAGGCCATGCAATGGCAATAAAATAATGAAAGGTTTTTATAATTTCTTGAAAAAGATTTGGTAGAAAATTAATTTATTAATATTTAAGCATATGACATATATAACTTAACCAAAAGAGAATCCTCAGACTTTGCCTCTAAAAACTCCTAAGCTATTAATGAAGCAAAAATCAGATTGGCAAGTATATTTAATGCAAAAGGAGCTAAATTTACAACAGACATTGTTCTTGCTGTGATTCCGAACCCACCATTGGCAAGATGAATCATTTGGTCTATAAGTCTTATCCTGTTAAAATGTAATAATTGAAATTAAAAAAGAAAACATAGAAAGCCAGAATTAAGGTAAAAAAGTGAAACTTTGGTAAAACACAATTGATGTATAGCTTTGAAAAAGAAACTCCAATAAGTTTCCTTCAACTTTCCTTGGTTCTTTCGGCCATTAAAGAAATTAGTTTTAAGCAAAAGTCAACTACTTCAATTAATGAAAGAAACCCAACACTCAAAGACGGGCAACCATGCAGGGGAAGGAGGGCGAACTAATCAGCTACTCAAAGGAGCTTCAATGGTAGTACGATGGGTGAAATAATCCCTTGGGCATGTGAAATCGGTTTTACCAGGAAAGAGGTAGGCTGAATCAAGTAAAATGGCATGGGTATTGAAAAAGTAAGTGTCAGACAATGAAAAAGGGCAAGGGGACCCCCCAAAAGGTGTGGCAATGGTAAGGGGGAACATCCAATCAAGGAAATTAGGGGCTGATAGGAGGTGGTTAGGTTGAATTTGGCTAAAGACGGGTTAGGGAGAGAACACGCAACTTATGGGAGCCAAGCACTGAAGGGAGGGTGTGTAGGAAAATATGGCTGCTTTTCTTATCGATGGGATTACAAACCCCTTAAAAAACCTCTATTTTCCTAATAAAAAAAATGAAATCTAATAATCTAATGCAAATAAGTGTTTACAGCGAAAAACACTTGCCTTGAAGATGAATTGAAGACCCGCATCGAAAACTTTTTGGATTATTCTTTCAGTGTTTTCTTTATCATCTGCAAGTCAATTTTTTAGTAAGGAATTAAGGTTCTAAAAGAATGAAGAAGGTTGATAGGGCTTCACCTAGGCTTTTCCATTAAAGAAGAACTGAAACTTTACGAAAATGGAAAAGAGGGGGTGGGTATGGTGAAAGAGGTTGGTTAGGAGAGAAGCGAAGAAGGAAGACTTAAAAAAAAAGAAAAAGAAAGGGGCGTCAGTGGTATCACTGGCATTGTTGAATGAGAAGAATGAAATAGAGGCAAAAGGATGAAGCAATGGCTAGATCGGCCAGGGAAATAAAAGGAGAAGAGTCACACGCGCCAATTCTAGGTTAGCAAAAAAACTTCTTTCTGAAATTGCTATTCGTCCCGGAAACGGACAAGAAAAGCAATCAAGTGAAAGACAAACAGGGGAAAACAGGTGAAAAAAACATGGCTGAAGGTGCGCGCACGTTCATTTACGATTTTTGTTATATAGATTGGCAGGAATGTACACAGAATATGTAGTATAGTTCTTTGGAAAGTTCCATATGTATTGTGCATACGCAGAATAAGAATGGAAGATTACAGGAATGCAGCCTGCCAGGATCGAATCAAAAGTTGAACGCCGAGTGTATGAATCCCCTGGAGGCTGCAAGCAAAAAATAGTCTCAAAACACCTTGATTACTTCAACTGGAGTATCACACCTGTTTCCACCAGACTGACAATCAAGAAATTTGCATGCTTTTTTCTAGGCTAAGCATTGGTTGATGATCTCACTGTGGGTTGAGTCCTTCATGCAAGGACATGGTGCACCAGTAAAAAAGTATAGGTACCACCTTTTTCGAAGTCTAACTCTCTTCTGCCATCGGATTACCTTACTGTTGCTTGATAGATGGAAGTCGGTTGGATATAGTATGGAAAATTCATTGCTCTAGGAGCTTGATTCTATGGACAACATTGTCTTATTCATGGCTTCAGGAAAAGACATAAGCCAGCTCCTCCAATCAGGTTCATTTCCTGCTTGTCTCCGAAAACCTAAGCAATCCTACTTGCAACAAAGAAATGGTTTCTACCCAACAAGCATTTCCATTCAGATTGTGTTCCAAGCCAATTGACTAGATCATAAGGAGAAGAATCTCTTACAGGTGCGTTATAACCCAAAAGATAACGACCAACATCCAGGGCAGCATAGAAGGGCACAAACCTGCTTGTCTTCGAAAATCCTAAGCAATCCTCCTTGTAACAAAGAAATGGTTTCTACCCGATAAGCGTTTCCATTCAGGTTATGTTCCAAGCCAATTGACCAGATCATAAGGAGAAGAATCTTTTACAGATGCGTTATAACCCAAAAGATAATGACCAACATCCAGGCCAACTTAGAAGGGCACAAAAACAGTTGAAGTCGTTGATGAATTATTGGTTAAGCACTTGTATTGCTTCATCCTATTATGGAAAATGACTTCTAACAAGAACTGGGTTGTTTCAAACCAACTCCTGTGAGTTCTCAACCTTCGGACCAAGCCCTAAATTCATCAGGGATGGACACATATCAAACCATTTGATAAGCATTCGGCAATCCTTGAGCACACAATGATTGAATCAACTTCTAAGATTGTGAACATATATGTGTCAAGCATTGACACAGAAGGAAAAAATATTGCATTATACAATGTGAGGTTTGAAGAAAAGCAAAACTGTTTGAGCCTAAAAATCATATGCAAAACTTTGAACAATACTATGCTGCAAACATGCTAGGAATTGAAGAATCCTATAGATTATAGAACAGTGTTCATCAACAACTGAGAAAAGTTTCAAAATTTAATCAAGATTTGTTGTCCAAGCAACCATTTCCTTTACTTAATATATGATGCTATGTATAAAATTCCAATTGTTATCCTCAGGAACAAAACAAAAGAATAATAGTAATTTCTAACAATAATGTGTTGGATATTTTGATATTTCTAAAAAGACTTTTACCATATTTATTTTTTATTTAATTATTTTTCAGTATTTAATCTTATTTGAAAAACTAATGTTTTGGTTTTTCTAAAACTTTGACAAGATTTGTTTCAAATTTAATTAAATATTCTCTCAGATTTAATCAAAATCCTATCTTGATTTTCTCCAGATTATGTACTAATTTTATTATGATTTTATTACGATTTCTTACAGATTTTCTGCATCCATTTTTTACCATAAATAGAGGACTGTAGAACACAACTTCTTCAACCCCCTCACAGCGTTCTCAGCTTCCTCGCTCTTTCTTCTTTTCCAGCTAGGTTAGAATAATATTCTTTCTTTCTTGCTGTTCCTGTTCCCTGGGCAATCCCAGAAGAGCCTGTTGAATCCAGGGGGATTACACCTGTTGGTGAAATAATCCTTAAGGACGGTGCGATTGCAGCACGCCTTAGGCTGTTTTACTATTGTTTGTTCTTTCTGACTACAACACAATGTAATGAAAATTGAAAAAGACAACAAGAAAACAAAACCAGGTCAAGTTTTGATGCTGCTAACTTAAAACAAAAAGCACTATCTGAATATATAAAATTTAAGATTAGAAAATTAAAGAGACATAACAGTCAAAGATAATGTAAATGTAGATAAAAGTTAAATGCAGGGCAAGAAAATGCAACGCGACATTTGTAGTTAAGGACCATGCAATAACGATATAAAGCAAAGAAATAACAGTTAATAAGGCATGGGAGAATGGGAAATCATCACCTTAGGGAAAATGGGCTGTTGTCTGCTTCACCATTGACATGGTTATTATCACAATCCATTTGGCTACATAGAATAGGTTGAGAAATAGTACTTTATGTAACTGTTGAATTCTTGAATAAGAGTTGAATTCTTGAATGAGCGAGAGTTTCATGAATAAACTTCTTGTGTATTGAATCTGATAAAGAGGTTAAGGTCTGTTACAATGCTTTATATATGCCAGTTGTTCTTAAATAACTTTCCTAACTATTTATAACTAACAATAATTACATTTAATTCTACTTTATCCTAATGATGTTATGTTGCATATCATATTTCTGCATAACATTGGTGTTCGTTGGTCTATTGCATATAACTGCTACTGGTGTGTTCAGTTGCTTGAGCTTTTGTGAGCTGAGCTACTGTGGTCTTGTTGCTATCATATTGTTTGCTGCTACTAGGCTGCTGGTGTCCTCTGTTATTGTTACTAGGCTACTGGTGTTGTATGTCTCTGTTGATGCTAGAAGGCTGTTGATGAGCACCCCTGCTGCTGTTATCGGGCTGCTCATCATTTGTTAGAAATAACAGTAACATTAGGATAACTCAATGAGAATCGAAACATGGAAGAACCCAGTTTAAATTATGGTCCCAAAAGTTGTTTCGAAGATAAACATGTCTGAAAAGTACATAAAATTAGGACTTTTTTTGTAAATAGTTGGAGACCTTAAACATAAAAATTGAAGCAGAGGATGAATAAGAAGGGAAAGTTAGGAAATGGGGTTGAGCAAAGAACACTGAAGAAGATTTCAAAGAGAAATGGATAGCAAGGTTAAACAGCAAGAAGATGATGAGAGAATGAAAGCAGCAGGTGATAGCAGAAGGAGACGATGCTGAACAAGAGCAACAACATTATATCAAAGCAGGTTTTCTTTTTCTTTTGAGAAATTCTAAATCTGCTACCTTTTTTACTCTTGGAAAATTCTATTTCTACTCTTCTTTTTACTTTTTATACCCCATCCAAAATAAACTAAACAAAAAATAAACATATACCCCATTTTTTACCAGCCTTACCACATTTTATCTCCCACAATCCCGCCATAAACTCCCTTAAATCCCTTTCGAACTCTTTCTTCTCTATTTCCATCGTTCTCCACCAAAGCTTCAGGTATCATCCATCATCGTTCTTTTAGGTTTCAGACAGGGGTTGGGTTTCATGCCCAGGGCTCTTGCCTCACGCAGGATAGCCTACGCGAGGGCCTTTGCCTTGGATCCGAGGTTGTTGGCAAAGGCTGCTAGCAACATGGTCTTGCACAACCTGGCCTCTTCGATCTTGTTAGGCCTTGCGCAGGCCAACCTGCACAAGGGCCCTTGCCTTGCGAAGGGCAACTTGCATAGGTTGCCTAGCCTCGCTCAAGGCAACCTGTGTGTAACAGTCTGAGTGTACATTTTTACACAATATTTACTAGTATTTTATACATTTTTACCGATTGGGCTGTCTGTGATGCCTTTACACTTCAACAGTAACAATAATAAATAATGGACTTTTATTTATTGATAAAATTCGGAATATGTAATTTTACAATATTTCTTATACTTTACATTCCCTGTTTCTATTTTACAATGATGTAGTACTATATACAAATGTCTGAATATATAAGAGAAGTGACTGTACCTTTAAAATTTCAATGCTCTGTCCCAGTGGGCTACTCGCAGCTATGTCCCTTACACCATCAGTTACTTTATTACCATCAATCGGTTCCAAACCAATTTAGTCATCTATGATTCGGGGAAATTAATTCAATATAGGGGCACATTCGTCATTTTCCAGTTTATTTCTCTCTCTTCAAGATACCTTTAAGTAGGCGATCCTAAGATCTATACACTGATGATATCTCATTCCACTCTAATATCATCATTTCAAGGTTTTAGTTCGATTCGGACAGAGAAGTCCTGGTGGGGCCCTCACCGAGTTCCTCTCCGTACTTTACCAAACAAGCCTCCAGTAAGACCATAAGATCACCTATTTCATGCAAAATTCTCGGATTATAATCCTTCTTTAGCATCCTTAATTCATAAATTCCTCATACCATTTAAACACTTAATCAAATTTACATTCACTTATTTCCTCTATACATTCAGACTATACAGTATTACAGGGGATGTTAACCATTTTCAACACTTTCAACTTTAAAAGCATCAATAGACTTCAAGCCAACCCTGCTCTGATACAATTAAATCTGTAACAGTCTGAGCGTACATTTTTACATAATATTTACTAGTATTTTACACATTTTTACCAATCAGGCTGTCTGTGATGCCTTTACACTTCAACAGTAACAATAATAAATAATGGACATTTATTTATTGATAAAATTCAGAATATGTAATATTACAATATTCCTTATACATTACATTCCCTGTTTCTATTTTACAATGATGTAATACTGTATGCAAATGTCTGAATATATAAGAGAAGTGACTGTACCTTTAAAATTTCAATGCTATGTCCCAGTGAGCTACTTGCAGCTATATTTATCCAAGGAAGCCATCAAATAATCCTCTTGATTAATCTGGAAAGTTTGAAAGTAAGGGGTGAGCGAACCACATGCTCAGTAAAGGAGTCGTATGTTGCTTGATATAATGAAATCTATATGCTGGAAAATATTTATTTTTTTATAAATTTAAATGGAATAAATCCTTTAATTTCCACCACTTCAGTAATAGTTCAAAACACGTGACAGTACAGTGGTAAAACAGTAGTTACGGTAAACAGTCTTTTCAATATAGTAGCTTATAAATATCCAAATCACTGGATAACAGTTCAGTAATTATTTCTATTTTAGAAATACTTTTCAAAGTATTCTTTCTCGATAACAGTAAATTTTTTTTTCACTTCAGTAAACAGTATTTCGTATAATTCAGTTCAGTAAATAGTAATCGGTAGATTTCAGTTTAATAAACCGAAATCAGTAGCTACTAGTTCAGTAAACAGTAATCAGTAGCTACTAGTTCAGTAAACAATAATCAGTAGCTTTTAGTTTAGTAAACAGTAATCAGTAGCTACCAGTTCAGTATAGTTCAGTAAAATAGTATTTCGGTACGGTTCAGTTCAGTAAACAGTAATTCACAGTGCAATATAGTAAAACAGGATTCAATAAATCCCTTCAGTAAACAGTAATAGTAAGTTGAGACTAGGCATCACCCTACAATTAAATCATGTTATCATCTTCCACTAGGGGACACAGTAATCATCCCTGAATGGACAAAGTAACAGTATACAGTGAGATCTATGGTCATGATCTATAGGGTGTCCTAGGTGTACACTTGTCAGGTGACATCCGGGACGCTGATAACTGGCAGGTCAATCAGCCACGTGACAATAACAGTAATAGTATGATGCATGAAACTCAGGGCCTAAGTCTCAAAATAGTATAAAAACCGTACCATAGCCTTTATGGATCTTATTCAAAATAATTTGAAATATTTCATGTTTATCCATAAGGCTCTCACATTTTCGTATATCATCACCTTTATGAAATTTATAAAATAATTAAAATCATCACTTAATTTCATAAAGGTATAAAATCATTCATTTTCTCATAAAAATACCTTTAAGGAAATCAAATGAATTAAATCATTTATTTATAGAATTATTTTCCAAAAAGGTATTTTATTCCCCATTCTCACATACAGTAAATCCATCAGTAAATATTCATGTATCAAGTGAGAAAGTAAATAAATATTCAATTTGAATATTTAATATTATATAAAACAAATCAATTTCTCACTTTAATAAAAATATAAAACATGAATATTTAATTTCTCATAACTTTCTCAAAATTTCCAATTTATGGAAAATTGGTGGATATTATATTCAAAATTTTCCATTTAAATCATTTCATGCTTCTAAAATATTTTGGAATATTTTAGAATATTTTTGGAAAATTTCCGACAGCATAACAGCTGCGAATTCCTAACCTCCTGCACACAATCACAATATATAAACAAGCTTTTCAACCACAGATTTTTCATGTTTTCAAACCAAACCATGCATCCAATATTCTTATAAAATTTAGCTCAAGAAAACATGCAATTCATTATATCACTACAACTCACATACTCCCCCCTTACCTGTCTTACGAAATCGAGCTTCCCAGTTGCGCCTATCGAAATTCGTCAACTCAGGCTGCAAAATGATTTTATCAAAAATTATAAATACTTTTCCTCTTAATTTTAAGCCACTAGCTTTCATAAAATGCAGCCACTAATAATACAGTACAGGCACAACCAGTATTATTTACACTGGTGCTAAAACTGAACTTTCTCATTTTAGCTCCTTTTTCAGTTCCAACTTCACCAACTTTCCTCTTTTGATTTTTTTATATAAATTTTCTATTGTCAACTATAATTTTCAGCATTAATCCATGCCTCAAACAACATGGCCGAACTCCCCTTTTTCATTGTACACCTTCATGCTTTTGTCTCATTTATGGAATTCTAATATTTTCATCTCTCTTATTCCATCTCAAGCTATCATTCCTTATCATCTTCGTGCAATTAAGTGCATGTCCTCCTTGAATTCTAAGGCTGACCGAACCCATGAAGATTGTATATTCTTGCTCAAGTAAAATAATTTAACACCAATAGCAATATAAGAGGTGTACCATCATATCTACAAGATTTATAACTTGAATTAAAATAAAATAATTAAATTTGGTATCCCCTTTTCTGTCCGAGCCTTCCTTATTCTTTTCTTTCTTTCTTATATTTCTTTTATTTATTCACTTCCATCTCATGTCTTAACATGCTATCCATGCTATAATATTAGAAATTATATAAAATCAACCAACATATCATCAACACTTTTACCTTAGCTTGATCGAATCCTCACTGCTCCAAACCAGAGTAGTTTCTGTTTTCAAGTTAGTCTCTTCCTTTCTTGACTTCTTGATGTTCTTAAGATGGAGGAAAATCTAGCAAGGATGGTTAGGTGGTTAGCTAGCTAAAGGACGTAATTTTGCTAATGAAACATGGAGAAACGGAAGAAAACATAGCAGTACGTGAAGCCAAAACGGAACAGTCGAGGAGTTGCTGAATGAATCGGTAAAGCTGAAGAAATTTGCAAAGTTTCTTTTCTATTAGTCTTCTTTTCCTCGTGTTAATCAATAGCAATTTGACACATAACTATTTCTTACATTTCTTTCATCATTTCATCCTTTTAATTGGGTTTACACGTACATCAATTTACAGACAACAAGAGAAGGCGTGAAACATACATTTTCTGCTTTATGTTTTTGACCTGTTTCTTTTCTTTTTAAAGGCTCCAACTAATAATATTTAATCATATTTTTCAAATACAATATTTCTCTTGTTTTTTCTCTTCTTTTTCCTTTTATCATTTTCTTTTCTTTATTGAGCATTAAAACGAGAACAATAAAACTGCAGAAAAAGAAGTGACGGGGATGAAGTGAGCTATACGTTTGTTTGACTTGTTTTACTTACTTTTGATGTAATCTTCAGCCAAAAATTAATTACATGCTAGACATTAAGATATCTCTTCCTTTAATAAATATATATTGTATTTTATACAATAAAATTTACTTTTAAGTCTTCTTTTTGATTAGTTAACCGGACAGCACACCAGTGTAATTGCTTATCTTCTGCTGCCTTTCTTTTTGCTGTCCGATTTTACCTCGTTTCACTTCTCCTTTTCTCTATATTTCAACCAATCAAAATTCATCTCATGTCAAGCAACTCTATTTCTCTCCTTTAAATCAGACTTGGTTGAGATTGTATACCACAAAATTACCTCTCAACGTGTGGCTCACAACAGCAAGAGGAAGTGGCGTACTGCTGTCCATTTTTGGCTGCACGTTTACTTGATTCATTTTTTCTCTTTTGAGCTATAATTCCTTCAATTATTTTCAGCCAAATATTCCCTTAATAACTCCCTCTTTATCTATCATCATCTATCACATTTACATCATAAAGTTTTGTATTTCAATGGCCTTTAAATGGATGAAACCGTGCAGCATGAAAGCAGCAAGAACGGCGTGCAGTCCAAAATTTTCTGCACGTTTTTGCTTCATTTTGGCCTCTCTTAAGGCATACTTCATCCAATCATTTTCAGTCAAATATCCATTTAATAACTCCCTTCATCTATTGTTATTTACTTTATTTTTACACCATAAAATTTGCAACAAAATTAACATTCTGCCATGTAGCACACAGCAGTAGATTGTTGCATAGTTTGGACTTTGTTTCTCATATTCTATGTTTTCAATTCCTCCATTTATATTCATTTCAAATCATATACACCATACTATAATTTACAATTCTAATAACTCCAAATTGAGAGAGGAAATTCATTCAATCTTAATTTAATTCCACTAAATAATTTACAAAGTAGAGTGTACAATGTAATAAAATCGGATCTCACACTGTGCAAGTAGGCTTGGCTTGTGCAGGGCAACCTATGCAAGGGCTCTTGCCTTGTGCAGGGCAACTTGAGCAAGTTGCCTACCCTACATAAGGCAACCTGCGCAGGTAGGGTTGCCCCGCGCAGGGCCCTTGCCTTGCGCAAGGCAACCTACGCAAGTTGCCTAGCCTCACACATGGCAACCTACGCAAGTAAACTTGCCTAGAATTTGTTATATTCATGGAAGAAGAGCTTTGTATGTTTCTTAATTTTAGTAGCAACATTAGAAAGACTTGGTTATGATTATCCTTATGTAGTGGATGGTTTTTGTTTTACTAAATGCTTTGAGTTGCAATTGATTGGTTTTCTGGTTTTGGTATAAATATCAATATCTTTGTTAATTTTGGTTAGAACTACATGCTTTACAATATAAAGGCTTTGGAATGAATAACTAAATTTCTAGCTATGACTTTTGTGGTTGATCATGTGATTGACATAATAGAATGAAGCTACTAATTGAGTAGATTACAACATTGTCCCAGTGTCGTAACGTATTAAGTTTTGGAGAAAACCTAATACGCTAGACACAAAACTACGGAGTCGCCACCAACCATTCTAATCTAGGTGTGATTGGTCACCTATTCAAACTAAAGATAAGGCTTGGTCTACGTTAAAAGTTCTAAGTTCGGGAGTACGGTTACGTGTGAGGAAGGATTAGCACCCTCACAACGCCCATCCTAAAATGGTATCAAATAATCTAAGGTTATCCTAATTTTGCCTTTTACTTTAATTTCGATATAATTAAATATTGAAAAATCTTTTAAGTCTCCTCCATCAAGCTGGTTGGATAACCTAAAAGTTTTTCTCACCTCAAGAGTATTCAAGTAGGACCAATCGCCTTTCTTGAAGAGGCTCCGTCGTCGGATATTTAAATAAATTATGCAATCCCTATTTAGACTCCTATCCAATTTCTATTGATTTTATACTATTTATTTTATCTTATTTTATTCTATTATTATTATTTTCTTATATAAATTATTATTTCATATATTTCTATATCTTTAAATAAACATGAATTATTTGATATTGAAGATTTTCTTAAAGACCTTCCATTAAGCTGATAAGACTTTAAAGAAACTTTCTCACCTTAGGAATTTTTAAAGAAATTACTCAAGCGCAATTCCCTTTAAATTCCATCATCGGAATAATTCACATTTATTAAAATATTTAAATTAATTTAATTTCTATTTATTTTAATTATTTTCTAATTTTAATTCTAATTTATTAATTTGATCTTTATTCTTTATTATAATAAACTTAATTTTAATATACTATTTTTTAATCTAATCTAATTTAATTTTTATTTTTATAATTTAATTTATTAAATCTTGGAAATGTCCTATAAATCTTCCATCAAGCTGGCAAGATTTAAAAAAACTCTCCTCACCTCAAGACATCTAAAAGTACTACTCAAGCGCAGTCCCTTTAGAATTCCGTCATCGGATAATTTGTACTCTTTATTATTTTTATTCTATTTTATTTCTAAATATATTTATTTTTATAATTCTTTATTTCTAATTTGATTATTTATTCTTTTAATTGAAATTAATTTTAATTGATTCTTATTTCAATTTCTAATAATAAATTTGAATTTTAAATATTGGAAATATATTTTTAAATCTTCCATCAAGTTGGTAAGACTTAAAAAGAACCTCCTCACCTCAAGATATTTAAAGGTACTACTCAAGCGCAGTACTTTTAAAATTCCATCGTCGGAGTGATGCGTATTTATTTAAACTTTATAATTTTAATTGATCAAGCAAATTTTTATTAACATTTCAATTCTAGAATTTCCACTTTATAGACTTGTTTATATAGCTTTCATAATTGTAAATCTTATCAACTTAGACATGACAACTTGATAAAATCTATTTTTAAGACCATAATTATCTAGATCGGTACATAAAGCTTGAAGATATCCCAAGTACAAGAAACACAACAATCAAGTCGCCAAGCAAATAAAATAAGCATATATAATACATACATATCAGCACCAAAAAAACAAAGTATAAAATAGAAAAACAACAATATAAATGATAACAAATTAACAATAAAAAAAAAAGAAAAGAAATTACCTTTAGCAAACCTGTATCATGAATGATGGCACTTCCCTTGTCTTTTCTTTACTTCTCCACTCTTTCCCCTTTCGCATTAATAGCACCCCTCAAAAGCCTTCGCAACAGCTACCAGTATTCGGTGATCAACGGCACACGAATTCTTCCTCACCTATCGTTCGCCAGCCATGTTTTAGTTCAACCACAGCAGCTTCCGAGTCTGTTCCAGTGAAATTGAACAAACAAAATCCTTCCTATCACGCATCAAGTGCTTCACGATTTTAGGTTCTCCTCCAACACGTGCTGCACTGCTACGATCCGGGTTTTAAGCAGGCTTCGGTTCAATGCAGGAATGATGAAGATGACGAACGAAGTTGTGATGCCGCAAGGAACTTCGATCCAGGGAGCAATGCAGTGTTCACAGGTTTGGTCTGAGCAGAGGGCTAGACTCAATTTGATACTCGGGCAAGAACAGAGAGGAAAAAAAAGATCAGGGAACCAGGGCGGTTTGCAGAATGATCCCCCCTAGATGGAAGTGGCGTCCCCAGTAAAATAAGAGTAGCAGCAAAATTCGCTAGCGTTTTTTTTCTAGGGTTTTCTCCTCTCTTTATACTTGTCAAAATTTCATGGAAAGAAATAAAAAATTTATAATTGATCCCATGATTATGGGATTTTTCATTTATTTTGTTTGACTTTCTCCTTTTTTTTAATTTATTTCCTTTTTATTATTTTTTTGGCAATGAATTTTCAGATTTAATTTCAACCAATTTCCTTCCTTTTGTTGATTTATTCATTGATTTAATGGCTGATTATTTTTTCTTTTATTTTTGGCAACAATATCAACTTTAGTCAACTCTTGAAGATGTGAATTTTGCATGTGCTTCACATGAGATTTGACCAAAATTGACTTGTTTCTTTTTTATCATTATTTATTTTTTTGATTTTTGATTTTTTGATTATATAAAAAAATAAAATAAAAAAAAATTGTTCGGACAAAATTAGGTGTCTACAGCTGCCCCTCTTTGCGCTTTGCTGTGAAACAGTAATGGTGCAAAGACATAGACAACCATTTTGTCCGAATGCAAGACCTATCAATGATTTTTTTTTATTTGATATTGATATTTCCTAGCCTCTTCTATCATAAGGCTAAGGAATAAATGCAAAATGAAATTTCCTAATCTTCCTCTCTTATAAAGATTGAGGAATAAATGCAAAATGAAGTTTCCTAGCCTCTTCTATCATAAGGTTCAGGAATGCAAAGTGAAATTCCTATTTTAGTCTCTCCTATCATAAGACTAAAGAATACAAACATGAATTTTCCAAATCTTTTCTACCATAAGATTAAGGAGTGCAAAGTGTAACTCCTAGTCTCTCCTATCATAAGACTGAGGAAATGCAAAAAATGAAGTTTTCCTAGTCTCTCTTATCATAAGACTAAGGACTGTGAAATGAAATTCCTAGTCTTTCCTATCATAAGACCAAGGAAATGAAAAATGATCATGAAATAAAAGCTCCTCTCACCAGAGGCTATGAGACTTTGAAAAATAATCTTGTGCTCCTCTCACCAGAGGCATTGGAACTTCAAAAAATAACCTTGTGCTCCTCTCACCAGAGGCATTGGAACTTTGAAAAATAATCTTGTGCTCTTCTCACCAGAGGCATTGGAACTTCGAAAAATAATCTTGTGCTCCTCTTACCAGAGGCATTGGAACTTTGAAAAATAACCTTGTGCTCCTCTCACCAGAGGCATTGGAACTTTGAAAAATAACCTTGTGCTCCTCTCACCAGAGGCATTGGAACTTTAAAAAATAAGCTTGTGCTCCTCTCACCAGAGGCATTGGAACTTTGAAAAATAACCTTGTGCTCCTCTCACCAGAGGCATTAGAACTTTTAAAAATAAACTTGTGCTCATCTCACCAGAGGCATTGACTTTTGAAAAATAACCTTGTGCTCCTCTCACCAGAGGCATTGGAACTTTGAAAAATAACTTTGTGCTCCTCTCACCAGAGGCATTGGAACTTTGAAACAAAGAGCTCCTCTCAATAGAGGCATTGAGACTTTGAAAAATAAAGAGCTCCTCTCAACAGAGGCATTGAGACTTTGGAAAATAAAGAGCTCCTCTCAACAGAGGCATTGAGACTTTGAAAACAAGAGCTCCTCTCAACAGAGGCAATGAGACTTTGAAAAATAAAGCTCCTCTCATCAGAGGCAATGAGACTTTGAAAACAAAAAGCTCCTCTCAATAGAGGCAATGAGACTTTTCGAAAAATAAAGAGCTCCTCTCAACAGAGGCAATGAGACTTTTTGAAAAATAAAGCTCCTCTCAACAGAGGTAGTGAAACTTTTTGAAAAATAAAGCTTTCATTTCATAATGCCAGTTAACAATATTGGACTTCATCCTCCTTTAAGGTTCCAGCTAAACTGGACTTTGCTCTCATTTAAGGTTTTTCAAAAAAGTATTTTTCTCATCATCTTCTCATACCTCTTCATTTTTTCAAATTATCATCTCTTATATTTTCTTTTTTCCTCAAAATTTTAATCATTCAGAACTTCTTATCCTAATTCTTAACAAATAATTCAATGTCAAAATGCACTAATGAAATGTCATGCATGTCATGAATTTAATGAATGTCATGAATACCATGGATGCTATGAATGTTATGCACATGTCAATGTCATGCCCCCTGAATCATTCCATGAATGTATGAAAATGCAATCTCAATTGTAGTAACAAGATTCTCAAGCTCATCTCATTTTCCTCAAGTTTCACATATCTGCTGGATTCTTCTTATTTAAATCTTCTATCTTCACTTCTCATCCCATCTTCTAATGAGTCTTGGTCTCATTATGCTTAAAGACTTGCCATCATGCTTTCAAATTTATGTTTTCATCATTTTTTTATTTTTGTTTCTTTCTCTCTTTTAGTAATGCAAGATTTCTCAAAAGAATATTTTTTCAAAAATTTACCCAAAAAAGGTTACCAACATTTATTTATTTTCCTTCCAACTCGACCACCAATGTAATGCACTTATGCATATTCTCAATTTGTTATATAGGTGGTATAAATTTAAAATGATCAAGAGAGATATAAATATTCATTCTTAGAAAATGAACATGAAATCAAGAAAAATCAATGGGACAGTCTGTATGGAATAAGGTTTTCAGCATCCATTTAATGAACATTCTGACAATTTCAATCAAGTCAATCTAAAATTCTTTTCCAAAAGCCTACTCTTATGTTGATATGTTTTTCATGTAGTGTCTGCCAATCTTGCCTTCGTATCAAAACTTTTTGATGCTGACCTTCTTCCTAAGCCGCCCTTTCAAGTTTTCAACTTAGGTGCCCCCTCATTTGATTCAAACTGCCCTTTTCGAGTTTTCAATTTGAATCCTCCTTTTTCTTGTTTTTTTTTCTTTTTTTTTTCCTCTTTTTTCTTTTTTTTTCATATTTTTTCTTTTTTCTTTTCTTCATTTTCAACTTCATTGGCTTTGACAAACTTCAACCTTCAGTGCTCAATCCAAATTAATGCCCCCTAATAGGCATTCTCGATTTTGATCCAAGATATCTTCTAAAGCTCATGGACTTCTTCATTCAACTTGATCTACTTCTTTTATCTCCATTGAACCTTCAAAAGATCGTTATCTCATTGTACAAGTATGTCTTCATTCAATGCATGATTCTTCAATTTAAGCATTTACATTTGATCAAAATGGGCTTTTAAAGGCACGTAATGTAGGCTCAGGTGAGGGCTTATGAAAGAAAATGATATAGTCGGCCCAAAATGTATTTTAGGGTTTGTAAACCAAAGGATCACTTTTTTATCAAGTAAAACATTCAGGCATTTTGCCCCTTTCTAATTCACCCATTTCTTTTCTTGCTTTTTTTTTTGGGTTTTCTTTTTGAATTCAAACCCTTTTTCTTTTCTTTTTTTTTCACAAAACTGGGCTATTTTTTTTGCCCCTCAATTCATCATAAACATTTTCATTTTTGCCCCCAAAATTCTTTATTTCATCTTCCTTGCCCCCAGTGTGGAGGGTGATCCTTGGTGGGTTATATTACAAAAATATAATAGGCTCAAAAGGGGTAATCAAAGAATAATTTTACTCATACTTGAAGGATAGTAAAAAAAGGCCATTTATCATTTCAAATGTAAGTGCTCTCCTTAAAGATCATTTATTGAACAATGACAAACTTGTTAGAAGCTTTTGTAAGAGATTCACCTTTCTCGTACCGTCTATCAAGTGTGGATGGTGAGCAACCTTTCCTTCATTTCCTTGCTTTCGCAACATTGGCATACTATTAATTCGTCAACAGTAGTAGTTCTTTCAAAATTGAACCTTAGATTTATTGACATCATTATCATCATGTTCATTATTTGGATAGTTATGAATGAAAGATGTGGTGAGTATGTGAGAAATGGCAAATGAATGGAATGAGAAAATGATAGTGCATCACACTAGTCGCTTTATTGAAAGGGAAATAAATAAAAGTTAGCCCATACATAAAACTTTAACTTGTGCTTAGCGTTTTCAAAAACTGTCTTGCATTACTTAAAGAAATAAAAGAAAGCAAAAACTAGAATTTATAAATCCTCAAAATCGCATGGCTAGAACCCGACCCCTTCATTCCCCCATAAGACAAATCTCTTTTTGAACTACAACTTATTCTATTACTCCCTTTCCCTTACTCAAGTTTTTCAACAACTCAGTGATTTGGCCCAATTGCCCCCTTATATCCTCTTGAGCTTTTTCCATCTTCTCCATGCGAATGTTTTGTTCTTCTTCCATAATCCTAGCTTGATAATGAGTGTGATGTGAATAGACTTTTGGTCGGGCTATCCTTGAACCTTTATTACCACAATTAAGAGTTCATCATTTTTTGTGTGGTGATGCTTAAAAAAGTTTAAAAATGTTTTGTTCAGAAACAATGATTGAAGATGAACAAAATGAGATGATGCTACATGTGTATGAATGGAATGGTATGGTAAAAGGTTGCCATGTAACAATAATGGATGAGTGATGCATGTAAATGTTTTGGTGAACTCATGGTACCCTCTTAGTGTCTAATGTATAAACTTGATCAAACATGTGTCCTAAGTAATGGGTATTTTCTATAGCATAGGTTGATATGGCTCTATCTTACAGTTGGTCTTCTTAATTTCACTATATGCATGACTTTAGATAAAAGGGCTAAAGGTTCCCAAATTGTTCCTTACTGTCGTCCACCCAAGACTAGTAAGGCACCCAATCCTCACCCATTACAGGTTACAAACGAAAAGGTTCAATTTGAGTGGGAGTATTTCACTGGCCTATGTGGAGGTTATCACCTCACGAAGGCAAAGGTACTATACTCCCTCCTATGAAGGATAAGCTCGGGTCGAGGGCTAATGCATGCACATGAATGTGAAGTGTGTGCATTAAATATTTTATGAAATTTAAAGTTTTAGGCAAAATCTTGATAACCTTAAACTACCTAATGGCCTGACTCTCTAATATCCCCAGTGGAGTCGCCAAACTGTCGTAACGTATTAAGTTTTGGAGAAAACCTAATACGCTAGACACAACTACGGAGTCGCCACCAACCATTCTAATCTAGGTGTGATTGGTCACCTATTCAAACTAAAGATAAGGCTTGGTCTACGTTAAAAGTTCTAAGTTTGGGAGTACGGTTACGTGTGAGGAAGGATTAGCACCCTCACAACGCCCATCCTAAAATGGTATCAAATAATCTAAGGTTATCCTAATTTTGCCTTTTACTTTAATTTCGATATAATTAAATATTGAAAAATCTTTTAAGTCTCCTCCATCAAGCTGGTTGGATAACCTAAAAGTTTTTCTCACCTCAAGAGTATTCAAGTAGGACCAATCGCCTTTCTTGAAGAGGCTCCGTCGTCGGATATTTAAATAAATTATGCAATCCCATTTAGACTCCTATCCAATTTCTATTGATTTTATACTATTTATTTTATCTTATTTTATTCTATTATTATTATTTTCTTATATAAATTATTATTTCATATATTTCTATATCTTTAAATAAACATGAATTATTTGATATTGAAGATTTTCTTAAAGACCTTCCATCAAGCTGATAAGACTTTAAAGAAACTTTCTCACCTTAGGAATTTTTAAAGAAATTACTCAAGCGCAATTCCCTTTAAATTCCATCATCGGAATAATTCACATTTATTAAAATATTTAAATTAATTTAATTTCTATTTATTTTAATTATTTTCTAATTTTAATTCTAATTTATTAATTTGATCTTTATTCTTTATTATAATAAACTTAATTTTAATATACTATTTTTTAATCTAATCTAATTTAATTTTTATTTTTATAATTTAATTTATTAAATCTTGGAAATGTCCTATAAATCTTCCATCAAGCTGGCAAGATTTAAAAGAACTCTCCTCACCTCAAGACATTTAAAAGTACTACTCAAGCGCAGTCCCTTTAGAATTCCGTCATCGGATAATTTGTACTCTTTATTATTTTTATTCTATTTTATTTCTAAATATATTTATTTTTATAATTCTTTATTTCTAATTTGATTATTTATTCTTTTAATTGAAATTAATTTTAATTGATTCTTATTTCAATTTCTAATAATAAATTTGAATTTTAAATATTGGAAATATATTTTTAAATCTTTCATCAAGCTGGTAAGACTTAAAAAGAACCTCCTCACCTCAAGATATTTAAAGGTACTACTCAAGCGTAGTACTTTTAAAATTCCATCGTCGGAGTGATGCGTATTTATTTAAACTTTATAATTTTAATTGATCAAGCAAATTTTTATTAACATTTCAATTCTAGAATTTCCACTTTATAGACTTGTTTATATAGCTTTCATAATTGTAAATCTTATCAACTTAGACATGACAACTTGATAAAATCTATTTTTAAGACCATAATTATCTAGATCGGTACATAAAGCTTGAAGATATCCCAAGTACAAGAAACACAACAATCAAGTCGCCAAGCAAATAAAATAAGCATATATAATACATACATATCAGCACCAAAAAAACAAAGTATAAAATAGAAAAACAACAATATAAATGATAACAAATTAACAATAAAAAAAAAGAAAAGAAATTACCTTTAGCAAACCTGTATCATGAATGACGGCACTTCCCTTGTCTTTTCTTTACTTCTCCACTCTTTCTCCTTTCGCATTAATAGCACCCCTCAAAAGCCTTCGCAACAGCTACCAGTATTCGGTGATCAACGGCACACGAATTCTTCCTCACCTATCGTTCGCCAGCCATGTTTTAGTTCAACCACAGCAGCTTCCGAGTCTGTTCCAGTGAAATTGAACAAACAAAATCCTTCCTATCACACATCAAGTGCTTCACGATTTTAGGTTCTCCTCCAACACGTGCTGCACTGCTACGATCCGGGTTTTAAGCAGGCTTCGGTTCAATGCAGGAATGATGAAGATGACGAACGAAGTTGTGATGCCGCAAGGAACTTCGATCCAGGGAGCAATGCAGTGTTCACAGGTTTGGTCCGAGCAGAGGGCTAGACTCAATTTGATACTCGGGCAAGAACAGAGAGGAAAAAAAAGATCAGGGAACCAGGGCGGTTTGCAGAATGATCCCCCCTAGATGGAAGTGGCGTCCCCAGTAAAATAAGAGTAGTAGCAAAATTCTCTAGCGTTTTTTTTCTAGGGTTTTCTCCTCTCTTTATACTTGTCAAAATTTCATGGAAAGAAATAAAAAATTTATAATTGATCCCATGATTATGGGATTTTTCATTTATTTTGTTTGACTTTCTCCTTTTTTTAATTTATTTCCTTTTTATTATTTTTTTGGCAATGAATTTTCAGATTTAATTTCAACCAATTTCCTTCCTTTTGTTGATTTATTCATTGATTTAATGGCTGATTATTTTTTCTTTTATTTTTGGCAACAATATCAACTTTAGTCAACTCTTGAAGATGTGAATTTTGCATGTGCTTCACATGAGATTTGACCAAAATTGACTTGTTTCTTTTTTATCATTATTTATTTTTTTGATTTTTGATTTTTTGATTATATAAAAAAAATAAAATAAAAAAAAATTGTTCGGACAAAATTAGGTGTCTACACCCAGTATCAATTTACATGCCATTTAAGCATGATTCACTAGAATTCCAAAATTTATTTGGCCATAATGATACTTTGGTATTTCTTTGAACCTATTTGTATTAGCACATTGCAGCATATAGAAAAACTCTATGTAAATTGATTTTGTGGTTCTGTCCAGTTTCCTGCTGCAGTTCTGTCGGAATACAATTGTCATTAACAACACATGCTTCTGTTATTCGTTCTATACATGCACTAAGACGCATAATTCATGCTATTACAGAGTAGCTGAGTGTATTTTTGCATTTTGTATCATTTCATTTGACTCCATTTAGTGAGATGACTTGAGAGCTATTCAAAGTGGGAGAGTTTTAGTAGAGAGTGAGATGTTCGATTTCAAGGAAGTTTGTAAACTACATGCATGTCTCTGATATATTAGTGAGTTGGCAAGAGGTCAATGGAGAATAATTCATGTCATGTTCAGGTCTTGTTATGAATATGCCAAAGCAATCATGAACTAGTAAATAGTTTGTACCTAACCACTTGATTGTGTACTTAGCACTGATAAACATCCCTTTTATCATGGATAAATTGTGTCACTTCCATGTATACAACTGTAATCTATCATGCAAGTGCTCAACTATAACCATTAGTTGCTTCTTGCAATCTATGGCTTGCTTGTAGTTTTATGTTGATTTCTGGATTTAGCTTTCTGATACTATAAGATGCTTGCTTTTTCTAAGTTAGTAAATAATTACTTTCCACTTTGCTGACTTTACAGATTGCTACAGTCCCTGAGGATCTTGGAATAGTTGGGGCAATAGGGCAATCTCAGATTACCTCATAGCAAAAGACATTTTGGTTAGGATGAGACACAAAAAACTTATTTAATTCATCTTTGTTTGTTGATTGGCTTTCATAATTGTCTATTTGGTAGTTTCTTAACTGTTTGAAGTGTTGGTTTGTTGATGTTTTTGTCATTGTTTGTAGAGGATTTATGCAATTGCTATTCCAACAATTCTTTATTTGTCATTGCATTTTTGTGCAATTGTATTCTCTTTATGAGTAGAAATTGGCAATCTTGAAATTTCATTTGCAAAATTTGAAATAATATGAGTAGAAATTGAGAAAAGTGTGGTGGTGCATCAAAGAGTTGTCAAAAAGTCAAGACAGATTTCCAATATATAGCATGACATGAAAACTACATGTTCCTACATATATATATAGATAAAATGAATGTACGTGTGTAAATCTACTAATTTCCAAAGGTATTGTTATAATTATTTAAATGTTTTTTTTTCAGACATGGCAATAACACGAGGTGCAAGTTCATCTCAATGAAGATGATGGTGACCCACTGCCTCTGAGAGAAGACGACAAGCTAGGACAAATCATTCATCTCAAGGAAGATGAAGGCAACCCGTTGCCTTTGAGAAAAGACGACGAGCTAGGATAGATCATGCTAAGCATGCCGAGTAGGTCGAACCTGCCAAGCAGGCTGAATTGGCTGAGTAGACTGATTTAGACGACCAGGCAAGGAGGCAGATTTAGATGATGCAAAAGAGGTATCCGAGCCTTGTCTTAGAGGCCCAATTGATACCTCAATTCTTAAAAGTTTTAGATCACATGTTGCTTTTGCCATATGGAATGGTCAGGTAATAATTTTGTAAAATTGAAAAATTTTTATCTATATTATTTGTTAAAAATGATCTTATTGTTTGTTGTTTCTTATATAAGAGCTAGGCAATTTAAAGGTTATTAATCATAGACAGAAAATCTCACAGTGGATTTTAGATGATGATCAGTCACGTATTTGCTCCATTATTTTGCAGTTCGGCTTAGGGTGTTTGGTTGATTGCAGTTGCCGCACATGCAATAGCACCATCATCTCTGCTTTTTGTGAAATGTGGCAACCGGAGATGAATACATTCCATATGCCTTTTAGAGAGATGACGATTATCCTGGATGATGTAGCTACACTCTTAGGTATACCAGTGGTTAGGCAGATCGTACCATGCCGATAGATCTCTATAAAAAACGCAAATAAAATGTTAGTATGCTTGTTAGGCATCTCTCTTACAGCAGCTAAAGCAGCGATATGTACTTGTCATGGGTCAAGTGTCACATTGCATTAGCTGAGATCGAACTTTGGCAATGTGACCAATAGGAAAAGTGATGAGGAGGTAGTTTATGCTACTCGAGCATACTTACTCCACTTACTTAGGTGCACAATATTTGTGGACAAGAGAGGATTGCATGCTCCTATATTATTATTGGCATGTCTAGAGGATCTATCGGCTATCTGTGGATATGTGTACATTTGCTCATGCTTATATGTATAGACAGCTAGGTTTTATAAGCAAGTCAAAAGTACATGGGATTAGTGGATATATGACCCTTATGCAGGTATTATGATTTATAAATATAAATAACTTGTTAATTGTTATTAGTTTGTAAATAATTTATTAATTATTAATGTTTTATTTGATGTAGGCTTGGATTTATAAGCACTTTTCATCATTGAGTCTGGAGGCAAACTTGAATTATGAAGATAGTATGCCTCACGCTTGATAATCGAAGCCATGTAGTTACTGCCAAGAAGTGAAGATCTTGCGAGAGCAGCTAGATGATCTCTTGTAACAACCCGTTACCACATTTTTCACCTTATTTTACACAATTCATCCGGTTGGGCTGTCTGTGATACTTCACTTTTACTAACTGTTAAACAAATTTACATAACATTGTTTATATTATACACATCCCCTATCTTAGTTAATCAGATAAGTAGTACTGCAGACATGTCTAAATACAGAAAATAAATGATCGTACCTCATATAAATCAATCGGTCTGTCACATTGTCCTTTGTGTACAACCGTGATCCACAATCAATTGATCTTACAATCTTTAAAACCTGAAATGTTTAAAATTAAGGGGTGAGCAAACCACGGCTCAGTAAGAGAGTTATATGTCACACTTGATATTCAGCTATCTATATGCTGAAAATATTTTTCATTCTCTTTAAAATCTTCATAGCTGGCTCTAGGCTCACATGTAGGAAGGATACTACAGTCGGCTAGGGATCCAGATAGAGTAAGGTAGGTATTTTAGAATACCATACTTGTTCCGGAACCTAGAAGCAACTGTAGAGAGTACTAAATCCATTTTTTCTCAAAACGATATGATTCTTATTTTTTTTACAGAGTAAACCATTTGTTTCTTTTCACTTCACTGTCCTTTAAAACACGTGACAATTCAATAGTAAAACAGTGGTTTACTTCTCTTCTCTTCAGTACAGTGATTTGTGAATATCCAATCAATGGATAAACACTTCTTCTATTATTTCTATCTTAGAAATAATTCTTATGTTATTCTTTTAGAATAAACATTTATTTCTCTTTTCAAATCAACAACCGTATCGTACAGTTCAGTAAAACAGTATATTCGGTACTTAGTAAAACAGTATCTCGATACGGTTCAATCAGTAACAGTAAACAGTAGCTACCAATTCAGTAAATAGTATACGATAGCTTTCAGTTCAGCAAACAGTAAATGGTAGCCTTAAGTTCAGTAAAACAGTAATCAGTAGCTATCATTTCAGTGTACAATACAGTTCTGTAAATACAGTATTTTGGTACGATTTTTCATCAGTAAACAGTAACTAGTGATCAGTACAGTAAACAATACAGTACAGTAAATAGGATTCCGTAAATCCTTTCAATAAACAGTAATCAGTGTGTGAGACTAGGCATCAAATAAATCATGCTCTCATTGTTCCCTCAGGAACACAAGTCGTCCGCTTTTGGGGTGCACCCGTAGGCCATCGCCCCTCACGGCTACCTCTGCTAGATCTATGGCCATAATCTATAGGTGGTCCTCGGGTCCACTTGCCAAGTGACCTCGAGACCTCTGATGACTTGGCGGGTCCATCAGCCTTGTGACACCCTGAGGTGCACCCGTTGGTCCATCGACCCGAGCCACCGCCCCAGGTGGATCAGGCAAATACATGAATAATAATGCATGAACTCAGGGCCTAAAGTCTCAAAACATTATAAATCGTACCATAGCCTTTATGGATTTTTAAACACCTTAAATCAAATATCCATAAGACTCACATGTAAATATAATCACCTTTATGAAATTTATAAAATAAATAACATTTTTCAAATTATTTCATAAAGGTATATATCATGTTTTCTATACGATGAAGACAATTTGAAAAATCATCACTGAAAGTATATAAGGGCAAAACTGTCTTTTTTCCACCGTAAAACACTTATGCACGCTTTTCCGTGCTTTCACTTGAAAACATGGTTTTCAATAATTTATGAAAAATAAAATATTTATTTTTCCAAATTCATAAATCCCGTAACCATGTTTCTTTCTAAAACACGTGTAGAGACCTCTAGTCTCGAAATTACAGTTTTTCATCATTTCTTAACCTTTACGGAATTTATATAATTATTTATCTCACAATTAAAACCATAAAGGTTTTATATTAAATCAAGTGAATATTTAAGAATATTTATAAAAATATTCACTTCAGTCTCTTTTTCATTTTTATCATCGTTTCACGTGAAATATCACCTATCGGGTGAATTTTCGATGATTTCCTTTTCACCATTCTCGAAAACATGTAATTAAATATCACTATATTCATGTTTTATGAAATTTACTTGATTTCTCGATTTTTCGTGCCTGAAAATCGTTTCACGTGAAATCAAATCATTTATTATGGTTTTTGGTGATTTTCGGTAAATTTCAGTAATTTTTTTGATAATTTTTCGGTAGTATAACAGCTACCGATTTGACTAGCCTCCTGCACGAAAATACAGTTTATATTTCTCAACCAGTATTTCACCACAATTTAAAACCGATAAATAACCACAAATTTAAAAACCAATCATGATAAATTGCATTTATAATTTAAATGCATAATTTAAAACATGGCCGAATATCCTTACAGGCGGTACATGTCTCCCTTACCTGTTTCGGGTCGGCGACTGCCTCTTGAAGGTCGCGCCCGTGTTCACCTCGCCCAATTCCATTGGCTCGGTCATCGAGGGAATTTTCTAGAAATTAAATTCTAAAATTTAGAATTTTTCCACAATTATTTAAATAAATAAATTATTTAAATAATTTACTATTTTTCGGGATTTCTTACCGATTCCCGTAATTCTCGGGATTTTCGTAAATTTTCGAATTCTCGGGAATTCTCCAAATTCCCGGAATTCCTTTTCCCTTTTTCTTTCTTCTTTTTCTTCCTTCTTTCTTTTTCTCTTTTCTTTTCTTTTTTTTTTTCTTTTTTTTTTTTTTTTTTTTTTTTTTTTTTTTTTTTTTTTTTTTTTTTTTTTTTTTTTTTTTTTTTTCCTTTTTTCTTTTCTTTTTCTTTTCTTTTTTTCCTTTTCTTTCCTTTTCCCGCCGGACCGGTCTGCCTCCTTCACCGCCGGTTCTCCTCCGGTGGCCGGTTCTCCGGCGGTTCGGCGGCTCCAGAGCTGGCCGGCACCACGGCGAAGCCGGATTTGGCCTCCGTTCGTCACGAATCGACGGCACGGCGGCGGATCTACTCGGTTTTGGTTCGGCTCCTTCTCCTCCTCCGTCGGCCTTCCTCCGCCGTTCTTCGCCTGAACCGTGGCCTCCATCGTCTTCCTCTCCCTCCAGTGGTACTTCGGTGGCAGTGGCGGTGGCTGGTTTGGCCGGTACCGCCACTTTCTCTTCTCTTCTCCTTCTCGGTTTTCCATCGGTTTTCGCCCCTGTTCCTTTCCGTTTTTTTTTCCTTCGCCGGTCGTCCTCTTCCCTTCCTTTCTTCGCCGGCGACATCGTCTCTCCCTTCCTCTCTCTTTTCCCTCGCCAGCGGTGGCATCTCCGCCACCAACGGTAATGGCTGGGACGGGGTCGGGGTTGTCCCGATCCTTCCTCTGTTTTCTGTTTCTTTCTCTTTTTTTTTTTCATTTAATTATATACACATATATATATTATATACAAAATACATATAATAATATTATTATATATATTATAGTACTATAGATATATTTTATTTATATATAAATGTGTATATATTTTTCATGTATTAACAAAATACATATTTCGTATATACATATATGTTGAATTTAAATTACATAACATATATATATAAATGAAATAATACAATATATATTGTATGTACAATATATATATATTTTCTTCTCATTTTCTTATTTAATTTGGATTTCTATTTATCCAAATTAAATTTCCTTCTTTCATTATTTTCCATAATATCTCATCTTATTTTTCTGATTTAATTTTCCTTCACTCGGATTTTCACCATCCGTTTCCTTTCTCAATTCTCGGGATTTTCACCAATATCCCGTTCTCACAATTTTATTTATTTATTTATTTCCAATATTTATTTCCAATATGTATAATTTCCAATAATTGAAAAATTTATGGTTATCACATTCTCCCCACCTTAAGAAATTCGGTCCTCCGAATTTAACTTAAGTCCAAAGGTGGTACATGCCGTATACTTACGACTTTTGACCTCTAGGTCATCCTCCAAGTAATACTGCCAATACACTTTCAACATCAAGAATACTTTAGACCACTACATGCTGTATTTCATCATATATGTCTATACTCCCGTAAGTTCATTAATTAAATCGCGAGTTTTCATTTCCACTCTTTTCACATAAGAGTCCATGCACAGTATTTTTCATATCGTAGCTGATCCATGCTGTTCATCCTCCATTTTTCTCACTTAGTGCCAAGTCGATATAGTTTAAAACTATCAATTACACATATTAGTCAGTTATATGTAATTGTCCCAGTAGCTTATACATCTCATGCACACGCTCTCTCAATATCATGGAGCGTTTACATCTCACGCTCATCTATATATATATCAGTATGGAGCGGTGCTATCAGTACACTTGGGATCTCGAAGCCTTTTGCTATTTCTCATTAAGCATATGGCAACTCAGAGACTCCCATCACATGTAAGGCTCACTGGAACTGTACATACACATTCACACCGTTTAACACTTATACTTCGACTACAGCACTAGAGAATCTAAGAGTCTGATAATGGAAGGTGATTCTATTCAGATCATCAGTCTTTAATCACTTCCATATTATCATTTCTCTTTTGGACTCTTTATTATTCACAGTATTCATTTTCTCTTTTATTTTATTAAGGCTACATCTCACTTGCAGACTTTACTATTGATCATCTCTTACAATCATAGCTCATGAGACAATCATGTTCTCTTCATGTAGTATGGTCATTCGATTATTGAATCCTCAGTTTATATTTTTGATCACCACATCATCTATATACTTCCACCGTTTCTATCATGTTACGGTGGTTATATGTATAATCATTTTTCATTTATATACTGGCAGTAAATAATACTTGTCATTTTTGGTTTGATTTTTACATCTAACCACTGACATGTGATAACCAACACTAGATCATTTTTAGTCTTACCTTTAGGAACTGTTTCATATTTATGTTCCCTTCTCATCATGTAACTTATTTCCTTTTTCCACTTTCACCTCTTCATATTTTTACTCTCATCCTTTTAGTCGGTTTTTCTCTCAATTGGTATGGTATTATACTGCCAAGATCTTTTAAAATCTTGCATACCATCTTTTCTTTACACTTATCCTTTTACCGACTTTAACTTCTTTCTTTAATTACATCACATTAGTAGAACAGCTAGTCTTATCACTCTTTTATAGACTGGCAGTAGTATCTAGCTAGACTCATTAATCTCGTATCTCAATCATTATCTCTCTATCATAGACAGATTCACTGTCATTCTGTCATCTCAAGATCATATATCCCAGAAAGAGATATTGTCTAGCCAAGTCTCTTATTCGCCAATCTTAACATAAGTCCACAGTCTCTGAGAGTTTAAAAGATTATATATCATAGTACTGCTCCTGTTCCATTTGTACCTTGGACTCTATTAATATCTCTTCAATTTATGCTCATATGGATGCCTCATTCTTTAGGCTTATAGATCTCCATAGGAACTCGTATTAAGTTCATCGAGTTTAAATCATTATCTCATGAACATCAATCTCTAATCTTTTATCTGATGACGCTTTGTATTGAGGCTAGTCTTATAACTCCTCATATATCTTTGATTAGATCAATAAAGCGTCCATTTTCATGTAGATGGTCACTTGTTCTTCACAAGAACTTTATTAAAAATAGGAATTTACTATATCCTTTAATTCATCTACATATCAAGGTCATCTGTGCTTCTTTCATTCACACTTATACAGATAACTTCATTAACCTCAAATAACATTATCTGTATTTTCATCAATCATACTTTTATCAGTGAATTTCATTATTCACTCATCTTCCAGAGTTAATTCTTAAGCTTTCGGAATTTTTCTACATTTCCGATATAAGCTCAAAATTAGATTTCATATCGTCAACCGAGCCAATGTTAGTTCGATTTCTCCAATCTATACAACTCTGAAAAATTTATCGGGGATCATATCCGATATTTTCTTTAGTCACACATCTCTTATTATTTCGGACATTTCATCTCATGTCCTATCATTTTCACTATATATATCTTCAAGGTAAAAACATTTAATATTCAAATCATTTTGAAATATTATCCACCTTGATTTCATTATTTGTACTATTCACTTTCTCAGTCATTTTCTGTATTCATTTCACTTTTCATAATATTCAACGATCCCATTCAATACACTCTTAATTCAGGCCCTCATAATCAATAACCGGGCCAATCATCTTGCAACATCCCACTACACTCTTATCGGATCGCATCATATAAGGCCTCGGCCCGTCCGCCGTCCGCCTATACATATATATACCGTCCTCTTTTGGCGAGCACACTAGCCCCCTCAAGGATCTATCGTTAGGCCCAGCCCGTTCACTAGGTCACTCACAGCCGCGTCCGAAATCTAAGTGTCAGTGGAATCAGTAATAGGGATCGCTATATTCACCATTTCTATCAATGGATTCAAGATCACTTGGTTTTATCACTATTCAAAACTTCGCCCAACATAGGGGCATTTTCGTCATTTTGACATTAATTTCTTTCTCCTCAGTATACATTTAAATCAATGAACTGATCATCTATGTGCTGATAGTATCCTTCTTATACTAATATCAACCGTTAAGATCTTGTTCAATTTCGACAAATAAGTTCACTAAAATCCAACTTGGATTATTCTGCCTGTAATTTAGCTTTATTTCATCAATTTCTCTGTCAAATAAATCAAATCCAACCTCTATTGGTTTATTCTGACTCCCAGTAAAATTTTGGAGGTAGGGGTATTTTGGTCATTTTTTGTCAAAAATTTTCTCTCTCTTCAAATTACCCTCAATCGGTGATCTTAAAGTCTATTTAATGATGATATTTCATTCCCCTCCTTTATATCATCACTTTCAGGTCTCAGTTCGATTCGGACATAAAGTACTGGTGGGGCCCTCACCGAATCCTTTACTGGTCCTTACCGAACAGGCCTTCATTTAGATTATAAGAATCACCAATTTTCTGGTAATTTCTGAGCTTATTATTTCTCTTCAATATTCTCTATTTATACTTTCTCACTCCCTTTAAATTATTTTATTCAATTTACAATCATTTATTTTTTCTATGTATTCAGACGACACAGTACTACCGGGGATGTTTAACACTTTTCCTTCCAAAAGAATTCACAGACATCAGACCAACCATGCTCTGATACCATTAAATCTGTAACAACCCGTTACCACATTTTTCACCTTATTTTACACAATTCATCCGGTTGGGCTGTCTGTGATACTTCACTTTTACTAACTGTTAAACAAATTTACATAACATTGTTTATATTATACACATCCCCTATCTTAGTTAATCAGATAAGTAGTACTGCAGACATGTCTAAATACAGAAAATAAATGATCGTACCTCATATAAATCAATCGGTCTGTCACATTGTCCTTTGTGTACAACCGTGATCCACAATCAATTGATCTTACAATCTTTAAAACCTGAAATGTTTAAAATTAAGGGGTGAGCAAACCACGGCTCAGTAAGAGAGTTATATGTCACACTTGATATTTAGCTATCTATATGCTGAAAATATTTTTCATTCTCTTTAAAATCTTCCTAGCTGGCTCTAGGCTCACATGTAGGAAGGATACTACAGTCGGCTAGGGATCCAGATAGAGTAAGGTAGGTATTTTAGAATACCATACTTGTTCCGGAACCTAGAAGCAACTGTAGAGAGTACTAAATCCATTTTTTCTCAAAACGATATGATTCTTATTTTTTTTTACAGAGTAAACCATTTGTTTCTTTTCACTTCACTGTCCTTTAAAACACGTGACAGTTCAATAGTAAAACAGTGGTTTACTTCTCTTCTCTTCAGTACAGTGATTTGTGAATATCCAATCAATGGATAAACACTTCTTCTATTATTTCTATCTTAGAAATAATTCTTATGTTATTCTTTTAGAATAAACATTTATTTCTCTTTTCAAATCAACAACCGTATCGTACAGTTCAGTAAAACAGTATATTCGGTACTTAGTAAAATAGTATCTCGATACGGTTCAATCAGTAACAGTAAACAGTAGCTACCAATTCAGTAAATAGTATACGATAGCTTTCAGTTCAGCAAACAGTAAATGGTAGCCTTAAGTTCAGTAAAACAGTAATCAGTAGCTACCATTTCAGTGTACAATACAGTTCTGTAAACACAGTATTTTGGTACGATTTTTCATCAGTAAACAGTAACTAGTGATCAGTACAGTAAACAATACAGTACAGTAAATAGGATTCCGTAAATCCTTTCAATAAACAGTAATCAGTGTGTGAGACTAGGCATCAAATAAATCATGCTCTCATTGTTCCCTCAGGAACACAAGTCGTCCGCTTTTGGGGTGCACCCGTAGGCCATCGCCCCTCACGGCTACCTCTGCTAGATCTATGGCCATAATCTATAGGTGGTCCTCGGGTCCACTTGCCAAGTGACCTCGAGACCTCTGATGACTTGGCGGGTCCATCAGCCTTGTGACACCCTGAGGTGCACCCGTTAGTCCATCGACCCGAGCCACCGCCCCAGGTGGATCACGCAAATACATGAATAATAATGCATGAACTCAGGGCCTAAAGTCTCAAAACAGTATAAATCGTACCATAGCCTTTATGGATTTTTAAACACCTTAAATCAAATATCCATAAGACTCACATGTAAATATAATCACCTTTATGAAATTTATAAAATAAATAACATTTTTCAAATTATTTCATAAAGGTATATATCATGTTTTCTATACGATGAAGACAGTTTGAAAAATCATCACTGAAAGTATATAAGGGCAAAACTGTCTTTTCTCCACCGTAAAACACTTATGCACGCTTTTCCGTGCTTTCACTTGAAAACATGGTTTTCAATAATTTATGAAAAATAAAATATTTATTTTTCCAAATTCATAAATCCCGTAACCATGTTTCTTTCTAAAACACGTGTAGAGACCTCTAGTCTCGAAATTATAGTTTTTCATCATTTCTTAACCTTTACGGAATTTATATAATTATTTATCTCACAATTAAAACCATAAAGGTTTTATATTAAATCAAGTGAATATTTAAGAATATTTATAAAAATATTCACTTCAGTCTCTTTTTCATTTTTATCATCGTTTCACGTGAAATATCACCTATCGGGTGAATTTTCGATGATTTCCTTTTCACCATTCTCGAAAACATGTAATTAAATATCACTATATTCATGTTTTATGAAATTTACTTGATTTCTCGATTTTCGTGCCTGAAAATCGTTTCACGTGAAATCAAATCATTTATTATGGTTTTCAGTGATTTTCGGTAAATTTCAATAATTTTTTTGATAATTTTTCGGCAGTATAACAGCTGCCGATTTGACTAGCCTCCTGCACGAAAATACAGTTTATATTTCTCAACCAGTATTTCACCACAATTTAAAACCGATAAATAAACACAAATTTCAAAACCAATCATGATAAATTGCATTTATAATTTAAATGCATAATTTAAAACATGGCCGAATATCCTTACAGGCGGTACATGTCTCCCTTACCTGTTTCGGGTCGGCGACTGCCTCTTGAAGGTCGCGCCCGTGTTCACCTCGCCCAATTCCATTGGCTCGGTCATCAAGTGAATTTTCTAGAAATTAAATTCTGAAATTTAGAATTTTTCCATAATTATTTAAATAAATAAATTATTTAAATAATTTACTATTTTTCGGGATTTCTTACCGATTCCCGTAATTCTCGGGATTTCCATAAATTTTCGAATTCTCGGGAATTCTCCAAATTCCCGGAATTCTTTTTCCCTTTTTCTTTCTTCTTTTTCTTCCTTCTTTCTTTTTCTCTTTTCTTTTCTTTTTTTTTTCCTTTTTCTTTTCTTTTTCTTTTTCTTTTTTTTTTCCTTTTCTTTCCTTTTCCAGTCGGACCGGTCTGCCTCCTTCACCGCCGGTTCTCCTCCGGTGGCCGGTTCTCCGGCGGTTCGGCGGCTCTAGAGCTGGCTGGCACCACGGCGAAGCCGGATCTGGCCTCCGTTTGTCACGAATCGACGGCACGGCGACGGATCTACTCGGTTTTGGTTCGGCTCCTTCTCCTCCTCCGTCGGCCTTCCTCCGCCGTTCTTCGCCTGAATCGTGGCCTCCATCGTCTTCCTCTCCCTCCAGTGGTGCTTCGGTGGCAGTGGCGGTGGCTGGTTTGGCCGGTACCGCCACTTTCTCTTCTCTTCTCCTTCTCGGTTTTCCGTCGGTTTCCGCCCCTATTCCTTTCCGTTTGTTTTTCCTTCGCCGGTCGTCCTCTTCCCTTCCTTTCTTCGCTGGGGACATCGTCTCTCCCTTCCTCTCTCTTTTCCCTCGCCAGCGGTGGCATCTCCGCCACCGACGGTAATGGCTGGGAAGGGGTCGGGGTTGTCCCGATCCTTCCTCTGTTTTCTGTTTCTTTCTCTTTTTTTTTTCATTTAATTATATACACATATATATTATATACAAAATACATATAATAATATTATTATATATATTATAGTACTATAGATATATTTTATTTATATATAAATGTGTATATATTTTTCATGTATTAACAAAATACATATTTCGTATGTACATATATGTTGAATTTAAATTACATAACATATATATATATATATAAAAATGAAATAATACAATATATATTGTATGTACAATATATATATATATATATTTTCTTCTCATTTTCTTATTTAATTTGGATTTCTATTTATCCAAATTAAATTTCCTTCTTTCATTATTTTCCATAATATCTCATCTTATTTTTCTGATTTAATTTTCCTTCACTCGGATTTTCACCATCCGTTTCCTTTCTCAATTCTCGGGATTTTCACCAATATCCCGTTCTCACAATTTTATTTATTTATTTATTTCCAATATTTATTTCCAATATGTATAATTTCCAATAATTGAAAAATTTATGGTTATCACATCTCTAGTGTAATCAAGTGTGTGGGATCCATATACTGATAGTCGAATGCATCATCCTTTGCCTCTGATCACATTTTTCACTGTCTATATAAAAGTTAGGGATATCGTAGAGTCGTATCATCCAAAGAGAGTGTTATGGCAATGGGCTACGTGTAAACCATACCTCTGAGACCTTTAGCGCCATATAGAGCACAAAAAGGTAGTGCTAGTGCCACTTATCTTGTCATTTATCAGTTCATGGATCAATTATGGGAGAGATGGACTATGTATGTGCTCACTAAAGAAAACAGAAGGCAAAAGTGTATGATCCTAGGCGAGACAGCTCCGGACTACATGTCTTGGTATGATGAACAAAAAGTTATATTCTTGCAAGTGCACGAATTAAGACAATATAGCGTGCAAATACAACAATCGATCCCACAGTGATTTGCTATATTTATTCAATTAAAATTTAACAACTTATGCCCTAAAAATTATGGAAGTCAAGTATAAGAAATTACCAAAGCATTTAATTAACTACTAAAATTACTAATGAAATTAATTAACCTAATAAAATAAATAATTAACCAATAGAGAAAAGCCTAGGAATTTGATTTCACCAATGCATTGTAATATCATGTCTTCAATCCTAAAAATCTCAATTCAATTCTAGGGTTCATTCTTTCTAATATATGATTACTTTGTTTGGTGGTAGCTATAATCAAGTATTTTTAATCATTAAATTATTTATGATGTGTAGCATAATCAATGACTAAAAACCCATTAAGAATTGAAGAATATATAACAAAAACCAAATAAATATTCTAGCTTGATGTATGCCTTAAATATCTATTCAATTATTCAAGAGAGCTATACATGGCTTAGCATATGATGTGTTCCTTTATTGTGTCTCAAACAATCAATTGATTTATATTAGAGATGGCCAAACAATAACACAAATCAAAAGATTGAATTAATCACAATGAATAAAACTAGAAATTAAGAATTGATCAATTAATCATAAAGACATAAAATATGCAAGTAAACTCAATCAAATTCCTAGTAAAAAGATTAGTTCATGTTTAATCTAGCAAAACACAACAAATTAATATAAATATTCATGCTTGAATTAAACAATAAACCAATTCAAAAATATAAACTTAATAATGCAATTCAATTGAAATTAAAAAAATAAGTGTAGCCCTTTTAAGCCAATTGCAGTTAGCATTATGAATATGAGAACATAAACAGCACGTGGCAGCAGCACACAATCTTGACAACACAATAGCTCACAATACAAGCAATCCACAATTTCTATTGCTCTTAACGCCAGTTGTTGTCTCACAATTCTGGCTTTTTCTTTCCTTATTGAGATTACTACAAACTCAGAGAAAATAACTGCTCTTTGGTCTACTTCTTCAAATCGGTACTTCCATGTCTCACTCCAGCATAGTACACAACTTCCAACTTTGTTTCACACTGCTGCAACACCCAAAAATTTTACTTGCAACCCATGGTTTCGTCTCAAACCAGCGACTATTCTCAGCTTCAAATCACAGGTTCTTCCTTAGTGATCGGGGTTCAGTGGCTTTTGGATGCAGCAGTTCATAGTTTTGCTTCCAGTGGTTGGCTTTAACAACACCTCAAGCAAAAAGCCTATAAAACAAATGGAAACAACCACCAAACAAAGAACAAAAGAAAAAAAAAACTCTTAAAATAAGCAAGGCAGACCTCTCATTCTCTCTCTATTTCTTGATGCCCTTCTTTTTTTCTGTACCCTGCTACTACTGCCGTTCTCACCTTTTATAATTTTTTTCGTTAAGATTTCAAGGGTTTCTTCTTGATCAAGAATAAATCTCAGCCCTCTATTATGTTTTAATCATGTGGTCCCAAAAATTCTTAAAACAAATCAGAATTTAATTATAACTTCAGAAAGTCAAACAATGTATATTTCAAAAAATTTATTCCAATCACAAAATTTATTATTTGATTTCATGCCATAACTTCCAAAATCACTTTCTCTAAATTAGTTTATAAGATATATTTAACTGTTAATTTTACACAAGAATATAGCAATAAATGTGGTATTAAAACATAAATAATGTAACAAATATATTATTATCATGGTACGACATGATTTCTCATCGATTTATATAAAACCCCACACACAGATTGGGGTTTCAAGCTAGACCGGTTGATTCTAATTATTTTGATGTAAGTTAATAACTTTAAATCCTAAGTCAATCAAATTTTTATTCATATCATATGAATTCATCAAATCTCTATTGTCTTGTCTTACAGCGCATCTCAAGAGCCATGTCTCATATTGATATACTCATGAGTGGCAACAAAGATGTGGAGACATTGACAAAGGGACTTAACGACTTGCATGCCATGTTATATAGGTTGTCAGATGTAGGTAGTAGCAACGATTCTACAACAGCACCTAGCACATCCACATCACTTGCAAGAGCGATAGCTCTCCCTTTTCACTCATCAAAGGTAGTTCCTGCCTCCGGTCCATCGGAGGTAGCTTCTCTTCGAGTTCCATTAGAGATAGCTCCTCCTCCAACTCCATCAGAAACGGCCCCTTCTCTAGCTCCGTCGGAGACGGCTCCTTCTCCAGCTCCATCGGAGACTGCTCCTTCTCCAGCTTGATTGGATACAGCTCCTCTAGCTCCATCAAAGACAGCCCCTCCTTCAACTCCATCGGAGACAACTCCTACCTCAACTACATGCCTAGGTTATTTTTCGAAGTCTAGGAAGAGGAAGGGAAGGGTAGTTATACGAGATAACTTGGATGATTAAGTTCATGACATCCAGAGATAATGTTATATTATTTGCTTCTATTTATAATTATGTTTTCATTCTCGTTCATTACTTTCCTTACGTGTTACAAATATATATGTTAATCTATATAATGCATCAATGGATAATACGTTCACTTAAAGGCGTAAATGTCAAAATACAATAATATTTAATAAAATATCATGGCTCATCTAAGTCAATGGTTTCTCTAGTGGCAACATTCGTTCTTGATAACAATTTTTAGAATTCCTTGATACGAGATATATATGGAAACTTTCATTCACAAGCAGAATCACATCGATATCGATACCAGTTGCATGTAATCGGAGGTATTGATGCAAATGGATAAATACCTGAAAAATAGCACTGTTAAACATATGTACAAATATAAAACAAAAAATGTCAAAGTTTGACGTAGATATTATTATTATTATTATTAATACCTCAACAAAATGAGAATTGTTAACAAGTCCAATTGCAATGAATCCATGTTGTAGAAATGGAGGAGGTGCATTTCTCAACAGGAGATATGTCAAGCACTGTCTCAAAGATAAATGGATTAGCACAACATTATACCATGTAGCTATCAAATGACCCATATCTTGTAAGGTCATCCATTTATCATAAGGAGCCGGTAAGTTGAAATACGATAATATCTCATCAATTCATCAACACGCTCCACGGATCTATAAAGACTAACATAATAAGCTTGAAAATTACATATCTCATGAATCAAATCTTGTCGCACCTTAGCCCATGCATTAACACCCATGGCTAGCAAACCGACTATATCACGAAAACTACAATGTCCACCTGATTCAATATCCATAATAGAACGTATGTGTTGGTGTATCTCTAAAGGGAAAGAATCAATAAATTTCACTTTCTTTTTTCAATAACCTAGTAGTTTCATCCTTTTTGTCACTGAATCAACTGAGATGGGTGTTAAGGTGCTATCATGTTGAGATTCAACAATCTCAAAGTGTGAAGGGGCAAGTCGAGTTGATTTGGCTAGATGACCTTTTTTCTTAGCTTTCTTGAGTGAAGGAACAAGGAATGTAGTTGTAGGATTACCTAGTTCTATTAACTTTTTCTTTAAGGCTAATTTTCCTGGGAGATCACATGCATTAAAGTGTTTTCATTATAAGCTTCTGCTCGGCATCAAGATTCAACTCAGACATGTAATCAATATTGATCTTCTTTAAGTCCAACCTTGACCAATAAGGATCCACAACGGATAAGGGAATTGTTTTTTCGACCCTTATGAATTCAGCAATCTCGTGAGCACAAGACAATTTATGTGTGCTTCTAATGAAGCAACCGCATGTAAGGTGGTCAATACCAATATCGTTTGCTTGTTACGTCTTCTTCAAAATAATATTCAATGCTGTCCTAAACACCAATCCTTGCAACTTCCTAAACAAAGTTGGCTGAAAATTATGTTCAACAATAGTAAGACTTTTTTCAAACAAAGCCTTTATCTTCAAATATTGTAGCTCAATCAGAGAGTTGATAAGATTCTAAGATCAATTAAAATCTCCTTGGGACGATCCAAGGTGTCTCTTTAACTTTGCATGTGCACTCTGCACCCTACATGACGTTAGAAAAGTGTTTATTATAATGACGTATAGCATAAATTGTGAAAATAACAAATTTTAAACCTTGTAAACCTACATACCTATTTGTTGTAACATTCCAAAGTGCTTTACTTTATTTGTTCACGCAGCAACAAATCTCTCTTTATGTTGATTTAACAATGTATCTCTCAAGTACTTGAGCACTCTAGGATAAGAATGATAATGAGTTAAAATTGAACTTAAATTTGTTTCGTACTCATACTCATTTGAAGAGAATACAAGAACACCCCAAACTGACATGAATGCCTCCCACTTCTCCTTGCCCTCAAACAACTTTCGAGGATCCTCTCAGCTAGCACTTAACTAACAAAATCTCTCCGTTTAAGGATCCTATTTTTTACCCCCTACATTAGGTCAATGAGCTACAAGCACAGGTTTTCACTTTTCCTTCTCCCCAAAATCCAAAGCCTGCAATAGCATGCCAATAAATTGGTTCCAAGGCGTTTGCGGCAACTGGCGACCCTTCATCACCACGGTTAAAAGCTAAATTCTAAGGATGCTAAAAAAATTTCTTTTTTCGTAGTCTTGATCCATCAGCCTGAAGGTCTTCTACCAACAATAAAAAGACACCACAAACCATTTTCTAAAGGAGGAATGAGAACAGAACTCAACCTCACTAGGAGCTCCCTCCATCTTCAACCACGAACACACGTAGAAAACCACACACACACGATCACCCATCCTTACCTTCGCCAACACCGCAAAGTCCCCAAACTGTTGAACCTAAAAATTTATTCTCATTAAGCAATAAAAACAAAGCAACACATTCCCTTTCGGGAAGCCACAGTGTCAAAATCAAGAAATACAAATACAAAGGGAGAAAAGCTTGGGTTTTCTTTCTTGGGAGTTACTGTTTGGGACAAATTTAGGAGTAAGGAAGAGGTTTTGAGGAAAACCGAGTGAAGAGGAAGGGGGAACAAACAGAATAATTCGAAAAGCAGCTTTTTTTTTTGTTTGTTTCAGCCACTTTTGGCAACTGGAGCTGAAAGGGGGCCTTTGGCTAAAGAAGAAAGAGAAGCTCTCGGTTGAAAAAATAAACAGAAAGCAAAGAGAAGAAAGAACGTTTTTGGGTATTCTAGCCGATCCTTGAACCATGGTGTATTTTTTTAAGCGATTTGCTGCTACAGCTTGAGTTACTATTATCTTTTACTTGTTAAACTTTATGATTTCACATATACTCTTTAAGTTTTTCTTTTTCTGTTTCTTCTACCTATGGGTAATAATTGCTGTCACTTATTTTTATTACTTTCTGAACGTCTTGTGTTCAGTCAATCATTGTACTTATCTTTGTCTATTATTATTTTTTTTTCTAGGATTATTATCTTATCTATTGTCAATGAATTTTTTTAAATCCACAAACGAGGTTAGGATGATGACATGTGTCTTTTAAAAATGTTAAAAAAATAAAAAAATAAAATGAGACACATATCATAGTCCTAACCCCATTTGTGAAGTTAAAAAAACTTCACTGATAATGTATAGGATAATTTTCCTTTTTTCTATGCCTTTTGCTTATATATTTTAACTTCATTCACGTGATTCTTTTTAATTATGCCTTTCATTTACCTTCTGTAAATTTGATTTCATTGGCTTTCGTTTTATTACTTTATCATTCTATTTATTTATTTATTTATCTATTTTTTTTAGTAACATAAGATATAAATGTGTGCGTGTGTGTGTGTGTGTGTGTGTGTGTGTGTGTGTGTGTATATATATATATATATATACATGATTATACTATATTTGTGAGATAGTATATTTTTGATAAATGAAATAAATAAAAATTTCTTCCGATGTTGGGATTTTATAGAAATCACAAGTAGTGATTCCTAACAGATCCTTAAGTGAGAAGAATCAACTAAATATTACCAGCATATTAGAGTATTTAGTGCTATTTTTTTCAATAATTTAAATTTTTGTCAAAATGAAAATGAATAAGTTTTTTTTCGGAACAAAGAAAAATTAATAATGAAATTTAAATTAAATTTAACAAACTCCGATGATGGGATGTTACGGAAATCACAAGTAGTGATTCCTAATTGATCCCTAGGTGAGAGGAGTCCATTAAATATTATCAGCGTATTGGATATTTAGTGCTATTTTTTTTCAATAATTTAAATTTTTGTCAAAATGAAAATAAATAAGTTTTTTTTCGAAACAAAAAAAATTAATAATGAAATTTAAATTAAATTTAATGAATTCCGATGATGGGATGTTACAGAAATCACAAGTAATGATTCCTAACTGATCTCTAAGTAAGAAAAGTCTACCCAATATTATTAGCGTATTGGAATATTTAGTGCATTTTTTCTAGAATTTAAATTTTTGTTAAAAAAAATGAATAAGTTTTTTTTAAAAAAAATCAAAATAAAGAAATTAATGATAAATTTTAAATTTAATTAAATATTTGGCCTGATGATGAGATGTTGTAAAATTTGCAAGTAGCGATTTCTCGAAAATCTCTAGATGAGAGAAATTCTCCAATTATTACCAGAGTATTGGAATTTTTGGAGTAATTTTCCAATACGTAGATTCACATTTATTATTAAAAAAATTAATGAGCAATTTTTATAAAATAAAATAATTGAAAAAAATAGAGATAAAAAATGATAAATTAATAAACAATATAACGAATTAGAAATCAAAATGAGCATCTAATGTATATTTGTATAATTTGCATTGATTTTATTTTCGATGATAGGATGTTATGGAGATCACAAGTAGTGGCTTGTAACCAATCCTTAGGTGAGAGCAGTCTATTAAATATTACTAGAGTATTGGAATATTTAATTTGACTCTTCAACAAAACAAATTCTTATTTAAAATAAAAAATAAATTTTTATAAAAATGACAATAAATGCATGTGCATCATTCATAGTATGTCTGCATCATATGCATTCATGTAATTTTAAATTAAAATATCAATCTTTCGAGTAAGATTTTATAGAAATCGCAAATAGCGATTCTTAAGAAATATCTAAGTAAGAATATTATTTCAAATATTAACAAAAGTATTGGAGTATTTAATTTAATTTTTCAATACAAAAGGTTCACATTCACTTTTGAAAAATAAAATTTAACTTTTTAAAGTAAGGAAAAAATGATTTTGATAAAAAAATGCTTTGAAAAAGTGTAATGAAAAATTATTTTTGAATGTCAAATTAAGGCCATTTTATTAAAGCCAAAGGATAACACATGATTAAAATGGTACTGTTTTTAGTGAGCGCTGTGGGGGTGCTAATCCTTCCCCAGCGTAACCGTACTCCCGAACCTAGTTTTTGTTTCCGCAGACCAAAATTTTCTTTTTAATAAAATTTAATTAATTTTGAAATTTTGTTAAAAAGACAATTTTTAGGTGGCCAATCACACATAGACAAAAAAAATTGGTGGCGACTTCTTGTTTTTAATGTTTTCAAAATCATCGAGCGGTTGAGTCATTGGACGAAATCGTTACGACAATGACAAAAAGTGTTGAGTCAGAAGACATCAAGCTTCTCAGTTTCTCTAATGCCCAAGTGTAATTGTCACTGCGCTCAGCCTCCATATAAACAAATGCAATTGAAAATGTCAAATTTGTACATGTCACACCAACAATTTCAAGGAGTGGGAGTCTATATCTAGTAGTTTTATATGTACAATCCATAATTAACACATTGAGAAAAGCATTCAACAAATCTGTAGTCGTCGGATGTGCCTAATATAAGTCTCTAACACAATCACTTAACTCATCACTCCTATGCCACTCAACATATTTACAATCATTCAAATGTTTTATAAGTTGTTGCATCTGTGATCTACTAGCTTTTTCAACCATTCTATATTTTTGTCGTGCATCGTAGATGGTCTTCAGGGTACTCACATTCTTCTCATCATGTTGTTTTAACGTTATTAATATATTTCTTGGTTTTACCATAGCATTTGTCATATTAGCAACTATACTTTGCTCATTCACTACAATCGACTAGCAAAGGAATGTCCTTCTAACTGTTTTGCAGCCAAATGATTATGCATCCCATATACTACTTTCACTGCCCATTTATCGTCCCTTTCCAATTTCACCCGTGTAACTCGAATGGACAATTACACTTCTTTATTCCTATTCCCAAGTGATGGAATTCATCTCTGTTTGACTTATATGTTCCATACCTTTCACATACAAGTTGAACTCTAGGTTTTCTTCCGGGAACAGCAACATCCGATGATCTAATCACAACAACAAAACCTAAGTCTCTTCCAAGCTCTCTAGCCCATGTGATCAAGGCATTTCGAGTATTGAAAAACTGAAACAAAATAAATTTAATAATTAGTTTTTTTCTACTACATTTGTATTAAAACATTATTTTAATTTTAAATATACTTGGTTAGTAGTAAATGCATGAGTACAGTCAAATATTTCTTCATCCACAATTTTGTAGCCAAATGATTATGCATTCCATATACTACTTTCATTGCCCATTTATCGTCCCTTTCCAATTTCACACCCTATAACTCGAATGGACAGTTACACTTGTTTGTTCTCGTTCCCAAGTGACGGAAATCATCTCTATTTGACTTATATGTTCCATACCTTTCACATACAAGTTGATCTCTAGGTTTTCTTTAGGGAACACCAACATCTGACATTCTAATCACAACAACAAAACCTAAGTCTCTTCCTAGCTCTCTAGCCCATGTGATCAAGGCAATTCGACTATTGAAAAACTGAAACAAAATAAATTTAATAATTAGTTTTTTTCTACTATATTTGTATTAAAACATTATTTTAATTTTAAATATAGTTGGTTAGTAGTAAATGCATGAGTACAATCAAATATTTCTTCATCCACAATTTTTAATTCTCCATCATACACTATCCTTTTGTCACTCTGCAACTATTAAACAATGTAATTAATTATAATTATTAAAATAAAAATAATTAATTATAATTATAAAAATAAAGTTGTCCGCGCAAGTCCATTTGCGCAAACAGACATCATATGTTGAAGTGATTTTGCGCAAAACTATTACATATGTGCAAGTTAGCTTGCGCAGAAATTATATATTTGCGCAAGTCAACTTGCGCTGATATTATAATTCAGCACAAGAAGACTTGCACAGATATGATACATTCGCGCAAGTTGACTTGTGCATGGATGTCTTCTCAACGCAAGCCAACTTGTGTTGAGTCATGCTTCCTGCACAAATTTGGTTGCACAAGAAGCAAAACTGAGGTAAAAAACAACACATTACCTATTCTCCTTCTCCTTCCTCTTCTCCTTTACCTTCAATGCTTTTATATTTTTCATAACTATCATAATAACTACTCTCATTTATATTTTCCATTTTTTTGTGAAAGAAAATAGATTTTAGGGTTTGGAAGAAGAAAGTGATGAGAAGTTGGAAGAAAAGTAAGAGAAGAGAAAAAGTAAAAGAGATGGGAAAAGAGAAAAAAAAGCAAGGAGTGATATACGACACCCCCAAAAAAATATTTGTTTAATATTTGAAAAAAACTTATTAAATACCATGGGTCTCACGCAAATGCGCAAAAAGATTTGCGCAAAACTTGCTACGATGTACAAAAAGATTTGCTCGATGCTCAGGGTGTTGCACAAGATCCATTGCATGATGGCAATGTTTGTGCACAAGGATTTTTGTGCAAATGTTGTTGTTTTGCGCAAGTAGACTTGTGCAATATCTATGATTTTGTGCAAGTGTTCTTGCGTGATGTACATGGTTTTGCACAAGTGTTTTTGCCCAATTCATGTGGTTTCATGCAAGTGTTCTTGTGCGATACACATGGTTTCATGCAAGAATACTTGCGCAGCTCGGCTGGAAGACATAAGTGATAAGGTTAAAATGGTTTATAAAATTGGAGGTAGGTTTTGTTGGTTTTTTTTTTTTTTTGTTTGATGGGGTATAAAAAGTAGAAAGAGGAGTAAAAATAGAATTTTTCTTTACTCTTCATACTTCAACTATTCAAAAGATAAAAAAAATCCTTATGTAAAATGACATTAATATCCAACATAAACTCACCCTCTTATTTTCCTTTTTCTCCTCTTTCTCTTCTGGTACTTTTCTTTAGTTACTCTAAGTTTCAAGAAACCCATAAACTGCTGAAAATATTACCCATAGTTCTTACAAGAACAATTTAGTGAATCAAATTGTATAATAAGAGAGTTGATGACTTGATCAAGCAAATAAAAGATTGAAAAGAAAAAGTAACTAAAATACAAACAAGCGCAAGATAATTTAATTTCAGAGGTCAAATTCATTCTCTTTTTTCCATAACTTGTTTTGCCTTGTTGTCAGGTGTACAACAAACAATCGGAACTTAACCAGGACAAAGAATCAAAATACAGTTTGGTTTTTTAATTGGAAACGATAGGCTTAAGGCACATATACGATTAGCTTAAGAGAACCACACGCTACAAAAAATTGAGGAAGAAAAATAGATCAGAAACTAAGAGCAATATGTGATGAACCACAACCATCTTGACTGGCATCGATGGCCTCGCGCAAGATGACCTGCGCGAGTGCAGCAGCCTTGTGCAGGACAACGTGCGTGAGGCCATCGGTGGCACTCGAGATGGCGCAAAACCACCATAAAGCGCTATCTCGCCATCCCTTCACTTTGCATTTGTTTTCGTTTCTTTTCTTTTGTCATACTGTATGTGTCTGTTCCAATTTCTTAGTTTCTCCTCTATTTATACATAATTCATGCATCGCATTGACTTCGTCAAACCTACATGCATGATGCGTTTATAGCATAGAGAGAACCCAAGACCCAATTGCCCCGAAATTCAGACAATTGTGCAGTTGTTGCCTTCTTAGCTGAAACTGGTAAAGTAAATTTATTTCATTCTCTACCTGCTGAATTTTGTGATTTTCTTTTGGATTTAGAGGTGTTAGCTTAGCTGGGCTGGATCTAAAATTTGATGTCCAAAGTCAAAGAATGAGCTAAGCATTGAGAAGGAAGGAGCAACCGTAAATGATTTGGTGGGGAAAGAGTTTCTGGTAGGAGGAAGGGTTTGGGGATTAAATCTTAAGGATTAAAATTGTAAAAAAAGGGGTAAATTTAGGAGTGCTTCTATTCACACCTTAAACATTTCTACGTACATCTTATTTTTAATGATTTTTTATTAAAAAAATTATTGCAAAAAATTATTTTTGTACCTTTTAGGGAGAAGTGAGAGAAGAGAGGGAGCTGCTGACTCCGGTTAGCAATGTACGTTTGTCTAATGATTTTTTTTTATCTTATTCATAGCTCGAAATTCTAATTAATGGTTTTTTACCTCTACCATTTTCTTATTATTAATGATTTGGATATGGAACCAATAATTAAACCCGGGCAATTTTCATATTTCCTAGTTTAGTTATTGTCAATTGGAATTTTGGGAACCTATCAAGTAGTTAAGTTCTACCTTTGTCGTGGGAAAATAAACTCCAAAAACTGATTGTTTTTCTTGAATAAGAGACAATTAAACCTAATTTCTGGTTTTGGAATATTTGTCTTTACAGGAAAATGAGTTCTTTTCAAATGATAGAGTTAAAATTAGTAAAAAAAAAAAGGTTAAGAATGTTTAGAGAATGGGGAGGGCATTTTGCGTAGTATAATATTAAATTTAGAGTGTGAGGAGTGAAAATTAGAAAAAAGATTTGGAGAATAAGGTTTTTAAATAAATAGGGTGTGTTTAACAATGGGTAGGATGTAAATAGAACTACTCTAAATTTAGTTTTTTTTTTTTTTAGTGTTGTGTAAAGAGTAGAAAAGTGGGTATACATAGAACTTCTCTTCTCCCAGGCAAATCGTCATGTTGTTTTTGCAAATTTGATATAAGAAATTACTAGATCTTTGTTCTTAACAATGCTTATTCTCAAATTTTACCATGAATAATTCTTCCTCCATCTACAAAAAAGAAATAGAATTTCTAAAATGAACCATTTTTTTTAACTCTTCATATCCCAATTTCTTCAACGGGTTATTGTTCATTACTAAAGAAATGGGCTGGAAAACTAAAAAAGTGGGTATATTTAGAATTTTTCTTTGCCTGGAGATTGATAGGGAAACATGGAAGCTGAAGCTGGAAAGGCTTTTTCTTAAAATTCTAACATTGAGAAAATTTTCTTTTAAATATAAAAATTATCCTGTAAAATTATTAAATACATTTTAAAAAATAAATATTCATTTGATTTCTTGATTGAGTATTAAAATTTTAACTTTTAAAATATAAAAAATAGAATATCTAATGAATTTTTTATATTATTTTTAAAATGTATAATTTTAGAAAAATTATTTTTTAAGGTCTCATTTGAATGCAAACAAGGCTTCGGTGTGGCACGGTGAGATTTCTCACATTGCTGCTATTTCAATTTTGTGCCTCTCCTTCTCACTGTTTTATTTTTTTTTAATATAATGTTTTTAATGATCATTTTTTCCACTACATTCATCTCATCACTACCGTTGTGATTACATCCAAACACATTACTATTTGACTATCATCATTGTTTTTAATCTCACAAAAATCAATCTTATCGTCAATCTAAATTAACCTTTAATTTTAAAATGAATTTAATCATGTAACACTTCAATTTATTTTAAAATTTTTAAAATAAAATCATGAGATTTTTGAATTAAAACGAAAGACAATGCATCAAACCTCATATAATTGCTTAAACCACAACATGTTTCTCTCTAGAAAGGATAAAAGCAGGTATATTCACACTTTTTTTTTACATAAAATTTAGAAGGGAAGTTATCCATCACCCATATCAAAATATATTGTCAATTTATTATAAAGATTTACGAATTTATTAAATTTTCATTTGTTTATTTTTCAAAATTTATATATTATCTACTGCGAGAGAACAAATTTTCATCAGTTGGAAATTATTCTTTTGTTTCAGGACAGTGGACTGTCGCAAGCAGGGCTAATTGATCAAGCTTCTCGCTCGGATGTCTCTATTATCTGATCCTTTCGAGCAATGGTCTCCGAAAGCCATGAATTCTCCAATCGGAGTTCGCTCAAACTAGCAAACTTTCCCTTCAATCTGTACTTAATGGCCTCTTATCAGTCAACTCTTCCAAAAGCAATGCCCCAACAGCCAGTCTACTCGATCAACTGCAAGCCCATGGCTTAAGGATTGAAATTCCTACCCAATGATACTAAGCTTTTTCTATGCAAGCTTGGGTGGACAGGAAAGCGAAGTTGAGGATAGCTCAAGAATGGTGAGGGACAGGTGTGAATGAAGCAATGATGATGCAATAATCCGAAGTTGGGTTGATTCTAGGAATTTGCCCAACTTGATTTCTCCAGAGTGCTCTGCTTGATAATTTGATTATTAATCATGAAAATAAATACAGGCAAGATGCATGTGTCAAATTGTCCATCCTATAAACTTCTATAACAAGGTCAACACTTTTTATTATAAAATCAATCTAAATTCATAAAATTGAACATAAATTTAATTTTATTAAGTGAGAAATATATTATGTGAGATCCCTAATTTTCATGTATTCTTCCATGTATGTATAATATTCTAAGTAAATATGATAAAATGAATATGAAGTTGATGTGTAATTGAGGTATGAATAAGGTATGGTTGATGTATGGAACATAGAAGAAATAATAAAGTTGAATGTCAATAAGTCAAATGAAGCATGTTGATATCAGAAATTTAATTAAGCATGAGAAAAGAATTAAAATCAGGATTTTTGGATTGGTGAATTAATGAATGGCTGAGATGAGAAGGAGAAAAAGAAGAATTAAATGGTCAAAGGGATAGGTCAAGGGCTGAGATGATTAATGAGATGAGCATGCATTAAATGCATCTTGCATGACTCACCCTCATCATCTCATCACCAACGTCAGCCACTCTTCTTCCCAGCTCTCCCTCTCGTTCCATCCAAACTTCCATAGTTTTCCATTCCAAGCTCCTTATTAAACCACCTTACTCCCTCACCAATTCACTAAGTTCATTTAACGAAAATCGAACCTTGTCACTAGACTAGATGATATCCAAAGCTTGAAGGATTGATTCCAAGTATTGGGAGAGGTCTCAAGATTTGAAGTTTTGGTCTCTAGTGAAGGTAAAAGAAGAGGATGATTCTTGCAATTTCGTTCTTGATGTGAAGTTATTTTGAGTTAGTATAACATGTGTATGTGGTTTAATTTAAGGTTTGATGTGATGTGATGATTTCAGATTTGAAGAAGTGAAAGCTAGGGTTACGCGCTAAGTGATTTCGCGTTTTCAAAGGAATCGAGGTAAGGAAATTATGTAACGGACGTAAGGCGGCTATGTCCGCATGTTTTATGATGTTTGTGTGTGATTTGGAAAGAAACATCAGCTGGTTTTGTGCAGGAAAAAGTGCATTTTCGGACTTGTCTCCTAGTACCAATTAGGCTAGGGGCAGCCGACTGCCTTAAAAGGAAGTCGACTGCCTAGAGACAACCAAAACGCTGTTTTCCGAAAACCGACTCAAACCAGTCGACTGCTATGTAAGCCAGTCGACTGCTATTTACCCAGAAGCATTCTGTTTCAAACCAGTCGACTGCTATATGGGACAGTCGACTGCTATTTGTCAAATTGCATTCTGTTTCAAAAACAGTCGACTGCTATATGGACCAGTCGACTGCTATTTCTTAAGAAGCATTCTGTTTGAAAACCAGTCGACTGCTATATTGACCAGTCGACTGCCCTCCTGTATTTTCCGAAATGAAAATAATTTCGAGAAATGAAGTTATGAAGCAGCAGCCGACTGCCCTATGAGGCCAGTCGACTGCCATGTATGAAAAGATGCTTTCAAACCTTGTTTGATTTAAACACAAAGGTGTTTTCTGAAAAGTATACAATAAATGTTTTGAGACTATGGGCTGCGTAATGATTATGCATTTCTGATGGCTGAGTGACTCTGATCAAGTCCTCAGTAATATGTATGTTGAGCGAGGAACCCTAGTCCGGTCCTCAATCCCACATGTGACACCTGACTAGTGTTCACAGTGGAAAGATAAAGGCAGGAGAGAATCCCTGACCTATGCAGAGTGCACTACTGTACCAATGCATGATTAGAGTCATATGAATGGGAATGAACGGTTCATATGACGTTTCAATCGCTTAAAGTATTGTACATAGTCTCCATCCTATTTTAAAGGATATATGATGTATGTCTTGAGTTAAAGAAGTATGATGTATGTTTTAAGTATGCTATGAAGTATGCTTTAAAGTATGTTACGAAGTATGACGTATGTTTTAAAGTAAGAAGAATGATGCATGTTTTATATGTATGCTATGTTTTAAATGAAGCATACAAAGTATGTTTGCCATGTCGTTTTATGAATATACATGTTTGCAAACAATGCATGAAACATGTTTATGATGCATGCTTTATAATGCTTTACATGACATTATAGTGCCAAGTAGGAAAAAGACATATAGAGGCATAGCACGCTCTTTTATGTAGTTTTCTTACTGAGCGTAAACTCACTCCTTTTTACGACCATTTTTCAGATTATCTGAAGTGAGCCTCGCTCCGACTAGAGGAGCTTGTTTTTGAAGAAGCAAAGTGTACCTTCTCTATACGCTTCCCGGTTAGCATAGAAGGTATACTCATATGTTTATGTACGGTAAATTGTAATTCAGCTACAGTACAGTACAAGTAGAAATTTATGTATATAAGAATTAAGATGTCGGGGATGTAAGATAAGATGATGTATGAGATCCTGTGGAAATGGAATGGTATTTATATATATCATTTGATGTTTATTGAAAAGAAACAAATTTATGTGAGCTATTTAATAATTAGCTTAAGAAAAGGAAGAGTTGACACTGGATAAACTAAATCAAAATAAGATCGGATAAGATAATAAGATAAAGTTAGATGATAAGATGAAGTGACGGGGACGTCACAGAGTGGTATCAGAGCAGTTTAGATTAAGGTTTGTCAGTGTCAAGAAGCTAGAAATAGAGTATATTCCCCAATTGTACTGTACTTGTCTGAATACAAATGTATAGTATAGCTATTTCTAGTTATACTAAAGAGCTCAATGATGATTATATTTACAGTATGAGCTCACAAAGGAGAGGTACAAGAAGAGGAAGAGGACGGGGTCGTGAAGAACAGCCCCCAGTTCCGTCTCCTCATCCGTCTCCACCGCATAGCCCCAACACGAGGCTAGCGAAAATGGAAAAGCATATGGAGAACATGGCCACTATGTTCACACAGTTCATGTCGAACTTCCCAAATGTGGCCACAAGCACTCAAGCAACTGCAACTGTTATCCCTCCTACTGAAATAACCCCACCAGTCCCAGTTACTGGAAGGCGGGATCCTAGAGCTTATTGCAGTGTGGCATTGATTAAGGAATTCAAGAAGTTGGATCCGCCCAAGTTTAAGGGGGAAAGAGATTTGTTGACAGCTGAGAACTGGATGAAAGCTGTCCTAAAATCTTTTGAATATATGCCCTGCTCCGAAAGGGAGAAAGTAGGATTGGCTGCTTACCTATTAGTAGATGATGCTGAGTATTGGTGGCAAGCCACCCGGACCGTGTTAGAGGCCCGATATGATGAGATCACGTGGGATAGATTTGTAGAAGCTTTCCATGAGCAGTATATCCCACGCACTGATCGGAATAGATTGAAGATTGAGTTTCTCAGTTTGACTCAAGGTACGATGACGGTGAATCAGTATGAATCGAAGTTCATTACCTTGAGTAGATTTGATCCAGAGGTCCTCAGAGATGAAGGACATAAGATATACAGGTTCATCGAGGGATTGAAGTCCCCGATTAGATCTAAACTGTATCCGATGGATATCACTACCTATGGAGAAGCTGTCCGCAAGGCTCAGTTGTGTGAGCAAGACTATGATTTGCATCATGCTGACTTCCGGGCCAAGGGTAAGGGCAAGGAACCGATGAAGCGGAAGTCGGATGAGAAAACTCAGAGTGATAGGTATCCATTTCGGAGAAGTAGACGATCCGAAGGAGTTTCAAATGATCTTTAAATTAATTTAATGGTTATATGGAATCGTATTGAAATTGGAGTTATGATAATGATATAGGTACTCCTAAAGCTACGGGGATCAAGATAAGTGATGAGCGATCCCGAAATCAAGTTGGAAGTACCGCTAGCTCGCAAAAGAGTACGATGCAAAGATGTGAGCAGTGCGGGAAATTTCACGGATCACAGCCATGTCGCTTGGCGAGTGGCGCTTGCTTTAGATGTGGGGAGAAAGGGCACATGATTAAGGATTGCCCTCAGAGGGATCCGAAGATGCCTGAGGAATCAAATAAGACCACTAAACCGCAACCTAAGGCCACTGCTGCTGAGAAGGGAAAGAAAGTTGTGACCCAAGGACGAGTGTTTGCCATCGACGAGGACTCTGCCGATGCCTCGTCCAAAGTGATTAAAGGTACAATTTACCTATTTGATGTAAATGTCATAGCATTGTTTGATCCAGGCTCTACGCATTCTTTTGTGTCTCCTAAGTTTGCTATGAAAATACCTGTTGAGCCTGAGATTTTAGACCACTTATTAAGAATAAGTACGCCTTTTAAGGAATCACAAATGACAGAGTTAGTGTATAAGAACTGTAAGCTACGGGTAGGAGAAAGAGAATCAATTGCTGACCTAATCCTACTAAATATGCATGGGTTTGATGTTATTTTGGGTATGGATTGGTTAGCTAATAATCATGTAATATTAGACTGTTATGCTAAGAGTGTAACATTCTCTTCACCCGTTAGCTATGTTGTAAATTTTGCAAGTAAGTAATATGAAGCCTGTTTGATTTTGATATGGTTACAAATGAAAGTAATGAGAAGTATGTATGACTATATGAAGGATACATTGCTTATGTGGAGGACGTAAATCAGAAACGTCCCGGACTCAATGATATTCCTGTAGTCCGAGATTTTCCAGAAGTATTTCCGGATGATCTTCCAGGACTTCCTCCGGATAGGGAAGTGGAGTTTACTATTGATTTGGTGCCGGGGACTGAGCCTATATCAAGAGCTCCTTACCGGATGGCTTTGGTAGAATTGGAAGAACTGAAGAAACAGCTTCAGGAGTTGCTAGACAAGGGATTCATACGACCCAGTGTATCCCCTTGGGGTGCTCCTGTGCTTTTTGTCAAGAAGAAGGACGGTAGTATGAGGTTATGCATTGACTACCGGTGGCTGAATAAAGTGACGATCAAGAACAAGTATCCTCTTCCCAGGATAGACGACCTCTTTGATCAGCTTAAGGGTGCACAAGTCTTTTCCAAGATAGACTTGAGATCGGGATATCACCAGTTGAAGATTCGAGATGAAGATATCCCTAAGACTGCATTCAGGACGCGGTATGGCCATTATGAATTTTTGGTGATGCCGTTTGGATTAACCAATGCACCTGCAGCTTTCATGAATCTGATGAATGATGTATTTAAGCAGTACTTGGACCAGTTTGTCATTGTCTTTATCGATGACATCTTGGTCTACTCGAGGTCTCGGGAAGAGCATGAGCAGCATTTAAAGATAGTTCTGCAAATCCTCAAGGATAGAGGATTGTATGCCAAACTAAGTAAATGTGATTTCTGGTTGAATCAGATCTCCTTTTTAGGTCATGTGATCAGTAAAGATGGAGTCTCGGTTGATCCATCAAAGATTGAAGCGGTGGTTCAATGGGAAAGACCGAAGACTGTGACGGAGATTAGGAGTTTCTTGGGTTTAGCTGGCTACTATAGGAGGTTTGTAGAGGGTTTCTCGAAGCTAGCTGCTCCATTGACGCGCTTGACGCGCAAAGAAGTGAAGTATGAGCGGAATGAAGCCTGTGAGAGTAGCTTCCAAGAGTTGAAGTGCAGGCTAACGACTGCACCGATCCTTACCATCCCTAGTGGTTCAGGTGGATTTGCGGTGTATAGTGATGCCTCAGGGCAAGGTTTGGGATGTGTGTTGATGCAGCACGGTAAGGTAGTGGCCTATGGTTCCAGACAATTAAAGGACCATGAGAAGAACTACCCAACTCATGATTTGGAGTTAGCTGCAGTAGTGTTTGCCCTGAAAATATGGAGGCATTATTTGTATGGTGAGAGATTTCAGATTTTTACGGATCATAAAAGTCTGAAATACTTGTTCTCCCAAAGAGAATTGAACATGAGGCAAAGAAGATGGCTCGAGCTTCTAAAGGATTACGATTGTGAGATCTTGTACCACCCGGGGAAAGCCAATGTGGTGGCGGATGCTCTGAGCCGGAAACATGTAAGTATGGTGTCTTATATGATGATAAAAGAGCATGAACTAATTGAGCAATTTGCAAGCCTCAACCTTAATGTCATGACTTATGAGCAAATTGGAATGATGACTAGTTTAAGGATTGAGCCAGAGTTAATGGACAGAATCCGAAGTGCTCAAAAGGAAGATGATAGATGCATAGAGGCTATGAAACAGATGCAGTCAGATATGACCTCGGAATTTGATGTAAGTAATGATGGAATTTTGAGGTTTAAGAGTCGTATATGTGTTCCTAATGATGATGACTTGAAGAAGCTGATTTTGACTGAAGCACATGCCACTAAGTACACGTTACACCCAGGAAATACGAAGATGTATCATAATCTTCGCAAGGTGTATTGGTGGAATGGCATGAAGAGAGACATAGCGGATTTTGTAGCAAAATGTCTCACATGTCAACAGGTCAAGGTAGAGCACCAAAAGCCAGCAGGACTACTGCACCCTCTGCCTATACCTATGTGGAAGTGGGAACACATTACGATGGATTTTATTATGGGGTTGCCCAGAACCAAGAAGAATCATGATAGTATATGGGTGATTGTCGATAGATTGACAAAATCAGCTCACTTCCTGCCTATGAAGTCAACTGATACACTCAATACTTTGGCAGACATGTATGTAAAAGATGTTGTAAGACTACACGGTGTTCCAGTGAGCATTACTTCTGATAGAGATTCCAGGTTTACTTCCCATTTCTGGGAGCATTTTCAAGAAGCCATGGGATCTAAGTTAAGTTTTAGCACAGCTTTTCATCCGCAGACTGATGAACAGTCCGAGCGCACGATTCAGACGCTCGAGGATATGTTGAGAGCTTGTGCTATGGACTTTAAAGGCTCCTGGGATGACCATCTGCCATTGGCTGAGTTTGCATACAATAATAGTTATCATGCAAGCATCGGGATGGCACCATATGAAGCTTTATATGGAAGAAGGTGTCGATCTCCGATTGGGTGGGAAGAAGTGGGCGAACGTAAGTTATTGGCTCCAGATCTAGTCGAGCAAGCATCGGAAGATGTTAAGTTGATTTGTCAGAGGCTTAAGACAGCTCAAAGTAGACAAAAGAGCTATGCAGATGCTCGACGGAGGCCACTTAAGTTCATGGTTGGAGATTATGTATTCTTGAAGGTTTCTCCATCCAAAGGAATTATGAGATTTGGCCGACGAGGTAAGCTGAGTCCTCGTTATATTGGTCCATTTGAGGTCTTAGATCGGATAGGTGATGTTGCCTATAGATTGGCATTGCCTCCAGAGCTATCGGGAGTGCATAATGTGTTTCATGTATCGATGCTTCGGAAGTATAATCCGGATCCGTCTCATGTCATAGAATATAAACCCTTGGAGATAAGGGAAGATATGAGCTATGTAGAGAAGCCAATTCAGATTCTGGACAGAAAGGACAAAGTATTGAGGTCTAAGACGATCCCACTAGTGAAAGTTCTCTAGCAATACCATACGATGGAAGAAGCAACATGGGAGCTAGAGAGCTTAATGAAGGAAAGATATCCAGAGTTGTTTACATGACAAGCTAAGGCAAATTTGGAGGACCAAATTTTCTAAGGTGGGGAGGATGTGAGATCCCTAATTTTCATGTATTCTTCCATGTATGTATAATATTCTAAGTAAATATGATAAAATGAATATGAAGTTGATGTGTAATTGAGGTATGAATAAGGTATGGTTGATGTATGGAACATAGAAGAAATAATAAAGTTGAATGTCAATAAGTCAAATGAAGCATGTTGATATCAGAAATTTAATTAAGCATGAGAAAAGAATTAAAATCAGGATTTTTGGATTGGTGAATTAATGAATGGCTGAGATGAGAAGGAGAAAAAGAAGAATTAAATGGTCAAAGGGATAGGTCAAGGGCTGAGATGATTAATGAGATGAGCATGCATTAAATGCATCTTGCATGACTCACCCTCATCATCTCATCACCAACGTCAGCCACTCTTCTTCCCAGCTCTCCCTCTCGTTCCATCCAAACTTCCATAGTTTTCCATTCCAAGCTCCTTATTAAACCACCTTACTCCCTCACCAATTCACTAAGTTCATTTAACGAAAATCGAACCTTGTCACTAGACTAGATGATATCCAAAGCTTGAAGGATTGATTCCAAGTATTGGGAGAGATCTCAAGATTTGAAGTTTTGGTCTCTAGTGAAGGTAAAAGAAGAGGATGATTCTTGCAATTTCGTTCTTGATGTGAAGTTATTTTGAGTTAGTATGACATGTGTATGTGGTTTAATTTAAGGTTTGATGTGATGTGATGATTTCAGATTTGAAGAAGTGAAAGCTAGGGTTACGCGCTAAGTGATTTCGCGTTTTCAAAGGAATCGAGGTAAGGAAATTATGTAACGGACGTAAGGCGGCTATGTCCGCATGTTTTATGATGTTTGTGTGTGATTTGGAAAGAAACATCAGCTGGTTTTGTGCAGGAAAAAGTGCATTTTCGGACTTGTCTCCTAGTACCAATTAGGCTAGGGGCAGCCGACTACCTTAAAAGGAAGTCGACTGCCTAGAGACAACCAAAACGCTGTTTTCCGAAAACCGACTCAAACCAGTCGACTGCTATGTAAGCCAGTCGACTGCTATTTACCTAGAAGCATTCTGTTTCAAACCAGTCGACTGCTATATGGGACAGTCGACTGCTATTTGTCAAATTGCATTCTGTTTCAAAAACAGTCGACTGCTATATGGACCAGTCGACTGCTATTTCTTAAGAAGCATTCTGTTTGAAAACCAGTCGACTGCTATATTGACCAGTCGACTGCCCTCCTGTATTTTCCGAAATGAAAATAATTTCGAGAAATGAAGTTATGAAGCAGCAGCCGACTGCCCTATGAGGCCAGTCGACTGCCATGTATGAAAAGATGCTTTCAAACCTTGTTTGATTTAAACACAAAGGTGTTTTCTGAAAAGTATACAATAAATGTTTTGAGACTATGGGCTGCGTAATGATTATGCATTTCTGATGGCTGAGTGACTCTGATCAAGTCCTCAGTAATATGTATGTTGAGCGAGGAACCCTAGTCCGGTCCTCAATCCCACATGTGACACCTGACTAGTGTTCACAGTGGAAAGATAAAGGCAGGAGAGAATCCCTGACCTATGCAGAGTGCACTACTGTACCAATGCATGATTAGAGTCATATGAATGGGAATGAACGGTTCATATGACGTTTCAATCGCTTAAAGTATTGTACATAGTCTCCATCCTATTTTAAAGGATATATGATGTATGTCTTGAGTTAAAGAAGTATGATGTATGTTTTAAGTATGCTATGAAGTATGCTTTAAAGTATGTTACGAAGTATGACGTATGTTTTAAAGTAAGAAGAATGATGCATGTTTTATATGTATGCTATGTTTTAAATGAAGCATACAAAGTATGTTTGCCATGTCGTTTTATGAATATACATGTTTGCAAACAATGCATGAAACATGTTTATGATGCATGCTTTATAATGCTTTACATGACATTATAGAGCCAAGTAGGAAAAAGACATATAGAGGCATAGCACGCTCTTTTATGTAGTTTTCTTACTGAGCGTAAACTCACTCCTTTTTACGACCATTTTTCAGATTATCTGAAGTGAGCCTCGCTCCGACTAGAGGAGCTTGTTTTTGAAGAAGCAAAGTGTACCTTCTCTATACGCTTCCCGGTTAGCATAGAAGGTATACTCATATGTTTATGTACGGTAAATTGTAATTCAGCTACAGTACAGTACAAGTAGAAATTTATGTATATAAGAATTAAGATGTCGGGGATGTAAGATAAGATGATGTATGAGATCCTGTGGAAATGGAATGGTATTTATATATATCATTTGATGTTTATTGAAAAGAAACAAATTTATGTGAGCTATTTAATAATTAGCTTAAGAAAAGGAAGAGTTGACACTGGATAAACTAAATCAAAATAAGATCGGATAAGATAATAAGATAAAGTTAGATGATAAGATGAAGTGACGGGGACGTCACATATTAGAAGTATCGTGAAATTAGAATAGAAATAAAATTAGAACCAATAGACGTAAACATATGATAATTTTATTAGAAGATGTTGTTATGTTCATTCTCATGTGTTTACTATACTTTTAACATATTTTACGTCTAATAACACTAAATTTACGTTTAATTATGTGTGTTTATATTGATCTCATAATAAAGTAAAAGATTTTAACCTTATTGTAGAATTCCCTGTCCTTTCTTATATTGATTATGAATTTGAGATTAATGATATCAATAAAAATAATTAATAAAATTTGATTTCCAAATTTATTGCTTTAAAAAAAGTTGTATGAAATCTTAATTTCTTGTTCACGTATATTTATTCAATTTAAATTATTTCACATAATCATATTTATTCAATTTATTATTATAATCATTATCATTAATAAATTTATTAAAATATTCATTATTTAATTATTTTTTATAATAATTAATAAATTATTAATAATTTTATAAAATGATCCTGTGACATAATTGTCAATTAAGTCAAATTTTTTAATTTTTTTTATCGCTTATCCCGTATCGTCACCGTCTGTATTGTCACAGCATCCGATGTAGAATCTAGCAGCCTAGAACTGGTTGTTGAAATCTCTGATTCCTGGTTGGGACGGTGTATGTGTGGTTGACAAATAAAACAAAGGTTGGTGGAATGCTTTTGTTTAATAAATTGTCCGTAAATTTTTTAAACTTTACTAATAAAATTAAAGTTTATGAGACAAGCCATTTGACTAAGTTGCATGGTAATGATGAAGTGGTTTGTTCTAAAACCAATTCAAAAACACATTTATGCAAGTACTTTAATATTTTTTATGTACTAAAAATTAATTTAAATAAAATATAATTTCGAGCTGGTTGAATCATGTTTGAAAATCTTAATCGAACCTAATCTATAACATTATCAAGCTTGAAACCTAAGCTAAACCGTTTTCTTGTGGAAATTGTGGCAATCGTTATTGGCTAATAAATCCAACATGAAAAGCAAGATGTGAGATGCCGAACCTTATGGAAAAAGTTGAATGGATAAGGGGGGCTAATAACCCCACTCAAGGGTCATCTTAACACTCCATTGCAGAATCTGTTACTACTAGTTTTCTTTAGGTACTGTTGAAAGAAAGAAGAAGAAATGGAAACAAAGGTGAGGAGAATGAAGCTGGGCACCCAAGGCCTGGAAGTATCAGCTCAAGGCCTAGGCTGCATGAGCATGTCAGCCTTCTACGGTCCACCCAAGCCTGAACCAGACATGATCAACCTCATCCACCACGCCGTCAACTGTGGAGTCACTTTCCTCGACACTTCTGATGTTTACGGTCCCCATACTAATGAAATCCTCCTAGGAAAGGCCTTGAAAGATATCAGAGACAGAGTTGAACTGGCTACCAAGTTTGGTGCTCGTATTGTTGATGGTAAAGGGGAAGTCCGGGGTGATCCTGCTTATGTAAGGGAGGCCTGTGAAGGTAGCCTGGAACGCCTTGGCGTGGAGTGTATTGATCTTTATTATCAGCATCGGGTTGACACCAGGGTTCCCATTGAAGTCACGGTCTGTGTGTTTTCTGATCTGCTTCTTTCTTTGTTTTTCTTTTGCTTTTTAAAGAAAAATAAAAAAAATGGGTGTTTTCTCAGGTTGGAGAACTGAAGAAATTAGTTGAGGAGGGTAAAATAAAGTATATAGGCCTATCTGAGGCCTCAGCATCAACCATCAGAAGGGCGCATGCTGTTCATCCAATAACTGCTGTGCAGTTGGAATGGTCCTTGTGGACTAGAGATGTTGAGGAAGAAATAATTCCTACTTGCAGGTCAGCCATGGATGACAACCTAAAACTAACAATATCTTTGGATCATTTGCAATTCCAAATTCTAATGTTTCATTCCTTTTCATTCTCAGGGAACTTGGTATTGGTATTGTTTCCTACAGTCCTTTGGGGAGAGGGTTCTTTTCCTCAGGGCCTAAACTGGTGGAATCTTTCTCTGATGGTGACAGCAGGAAGGTTTGTTCCCATAGCATCTTTGATGAATGTCCTTAAATTTTCGAGGTTCCTTATGTTTTTCACCTTGATTAGGATTTGCAGACCAAAGTGCTAAGCAGGGAATTCTGATTTGCTCAGTTTGGTATGATTAATATCTGATTTCTTAATTTCCACAGTTTCTTCCAAGGTTCCAACCTGAAAATCTTGAGCATAACAAGCACCTGTTTGAGCGGGTTAATGAGATGGCAGGGAAAAGGGTGCAGTCCATCACAACTTGCATTAGCCTGGGTCCATAGCCAAGGTGATGATGTCTGTCCAATACCTGGAACCACCAAAATTGAGAACTTGAATGAGAATATCATGGCTTTGTCTGTGAAACTAACACCCGAAGAGATGGCCGAACTCGAATCCATTGCTTCAGCAGATGCTGTAAAAGGAGAAGGTATGGGGACACTGTCCCAACCTACAAGAACTCTGACACCCCACCCTTATCTCATGGAAACCTGTTTGAGAAGATGCATTTGTGATATCTATACAATCTTGTAAATAAGCCACACTACTGCCTTTTATGATGTTTGGAACTGTAATTAGTTCCTATGTTGCGAGAATAAGTTTTCTGTCTAGATTCTGTCCAATGTTGGTGTGAGTCCACAAACCAAGAAGTTTGTGTGGGAAGTTTATCTTGTTGACATATTATATTCTCTACAAAGCTTTATAGAAAGCCAAATGAACTCATTTTTAATATTTCAATACCAATGAAACATAGCAATATATTAAATCAAAGATCTGTATCATTGCTACACCTAGAGGTTAAACAGATGATCAACCATCCATTTACACAATAGAAAAATTCAATCAAGAAAAGAAATAAACAATGGAGATCAAAGCAGGGGATTGTTTTCTTTACTCCTCAATGCCATTCAAATAGGTAATGTACTAAACTTTTTCTAATCTTGTATTTCTATGGTCTTCTTCATTCTCTAAAAGACTTGCTCCAATGGTTGGTCTCCCACTATTCCAGATAATTTCAACTTCCAGCTGTTTCCTACAGCAAAATCAACACTGGGATCCTTGCCTTCCTTGCTATCTTTCCTAACTTTCTCCACTCTCTGAAGAACTCTTCTAACAGCAATGTCAAATGCATCCTCAAATCTCTCCAATCTTGACCTGGGATCTGCATATATCACCTTTGGGATTAGCTTTACAACCTCTTTTCTCATGGCTAACACTCGGTCTTTCGAAATTTGAGATAGTGCCTCATTGATGCTCAATCTACCATCTTTAATGTCATTGGCAGGAATGTACACAGAATATGTAGTATAGTTCTTTGGAAAGTACCATATGTATTGTGCATAAGCAGAATAAGGATGGAAGAATACAGGAATGCAGCCTGCCAGGATCGAATCAAAAGTTGAACGCCGAGTGTATGAGTCCCCTGGAGGCTGCAAGCAAAAAGTAGAGTCTCGAAACACCTTGATTACTTCAACTGGAGTATCACACCTGTTTCCACCAGACTGACAATCAAGAAACTTGCATGTCTTTCTTGAGGCTAAGCATTGGTTGATGATCTCACCGCGGATTGAGTCATTCATGTTAGGACGTGGTGCACCAGCAAAAGAGTATAGGTACCGCCTTTTTCGAAGTCTAACCCTCTTCTGCCATCGGATTACCTCACTGTCGCTTGATGGATGGAAGTAAGTTGGATATGGTATGGCAAATTCATTGCTCCAGGAGCTTGATTCTATGGATAACATTGTCATGTTCATGGCTTCAGGAAAAGACATAAGCCTGCTGCCCCAATCAGATCCATTTCCTGCTTGTCTCCGGAAATCCCAAGCAATCCTCCCTGCAACAAAGAAATGGTCTCTACCCGACAGGCGTTTCCATTCAGGTTGTCCTCCAAGCCAATTGACCAAATCATAAGCAGAAGAATCTCTTACTGATGCGTTATAACCCCAAAGATAACGGCCAATATCCAGGCCAGCATAGTAGGGCACAAAAACAGCCGAAGCCATTGATGAATTATTTGTCAAGCACTTGTATTGCTTCATCCTATGATGGAAAATGACTTCTAACAGGAACTGGTTTGTTCCAAACCAACTCCTGTCGAATAAAACCCCTTGTGGTCTTTCAACCTTCGGACCAAGCCCTGAATTCATCAGGGATGGACACATATCAAACCATTTGATAAGCATTCGACAATCCTTGAGCACACCATGATTGAATCTACTTGGAAGATTGTGAACATATATGTATTTGCCAGAACATGGATTCTCTCTTTTCCTATCACGAGTACTAGTTGTTCATCAGAAACATCCTGAACCTGAACCTGAACTTGAACCTTGTTTTCTTCCTTTACATTGTTTTCCAGGATGGGAAAATCCTGCTTATCTTTAAAAGTATGATTGCTGGTGACAATGGAAGGTGGGGCTGTAGTTTCACAAGGTTGGGCAATGGCAGCCACTTTGCTTGTTCTCTGGGTTTTGAGACCATATGGAAAGCTGTGGACTAAAGAGGAGACTCCATTCTTGGCGCCAGTTAGAACTGAATAATCCAAGCAAAGCAAAGCCAGGCCAAAAACAAAGGAGACAAGAGCAACAAACCACAGATGATTATGGCTCTGCTTGCCAAGTGCGGCTTCTCCATTATTGCTCCAATTCTGAAACTGACAATCACACGCCACCAAGGACTTGGAACAAAGAAAAGAACACAAAAGGCGGCTGCCAAAGAGAAATCATATGGAGATTGTTTTTGAAACAAGAATGAATAAAACTGAAAAATGTACCAAGGAAGACATTAAAAGCAGAAGAATATTCAAGGTAAGACGTGTCCTTTTATGGTAGCTTCCAAACTTGCAAATCCCACGTAATCAAAATTAATATGTTTCCATTAATTAATGCGTTTCCATATATTATAATCGAAGCCTTCGGTAAAAAAAATATACATATACATATACTAGACACTGAAATTCGAATTTCAGATTAAAAATCGAAATAACAAATAAAATGTTTTCATTAAAATTAATTTAAAGAGAAATGAGATTTACTCTTCTTTCAAGTTAAGTTACATGGCTGACCACCACATTTTATGGATCTATGTGACTTGGGAATTTGGAGTTATGGTTTATATATTTGGACTAAATTAAAATAACTTGAAAAATGGGTAATTTATTTTTTATTTTTATTTTTTACATTTTTGTTAAAATTATTGCTTTAGGTAAACTCTTTCATTAGCATAAAGTCATTTCTTTTTAAATAAACAAATGCCAAACAACTTGTGGCAATTTATTTAAGGAAGATGCATGGATTTATTGTTGACCAAATGAATGTTTTTCAAAATGTTTTTAATTTCATTTTTATATAAAGGATAAGGATTTGTTCTTCAAGATTTTTACACTTTTCTTCTTCATTTTTTTTTTCAGATTTAGCTTCTTTTTTTATAAAAAAAAACCTATATAATTGAATTTTGATCAAAAAGAGAGGGGAGACACCGATGAATTTAAAGCCCCAAAGCTCCTCTTACTAATGATTCTCATATCAAATTAACAAAAGTATAAAATATAAATTTATATACATTTACATAAAAAATTTTAATTATCACATGATTTATCGATTACTTTCGAGTTCACTTTAAAAAGAATTATCTAAATGATTTTTCCATAATTTGATAAGTGAAATTATTATGTATGTCTTTTTTATCACATGAATCATTAAGTTTCCATTTCAAAGAATAAATTAGCCAATAAATTAGCCTTAGCAGCTGCAACTAAAAATCTTCCCTCTTATTTTCATTTTTTCCTCTCACTTTCTTCCCTACCAATCAGGACTTACCACTTTGTTGTAAGTGCATAGACTGTAGGCTCTATTGAAAACCATTTTATCCAAATTTCAGTGGCCTCAACTGACTCAAATAAGTAACTATGATTCATTTTTTTGTTATCCATCAAACTACAGCAGTGAGAAATCTGTAAAGAAGATAAAGAGGCCAGCCTCATTATAAACGCTTCAGAGAATCTCCAGCTCCTTGGAAGAAGCAATATGAGAGGGCAAAATCAGCAATAAAAATACCCACTAGAGAAATAACCACAGCTGAAGTTGTTGACTCACCAACACCTTTGGCTCCTCCCAAGGTGGTAACTCCCCAAGCGCAGCTCACAATAGATATGATCATACCGAAAACCTGAGACTTAATCATTGCACTAATTATATCCCATGATTGTAGAGCCCTTTGAGCCGAATCCAAGATGATATTAATGCTAATCCCATAAACACTGTCGGCCAGAAGGGCACTCGATGCCAACCCTACTGTGAAACACATCAGAGTCAAAAATGGTAAAGCTAAGGAGGAAGCGATCACTCTAGGCGTAACCAAATAATCAACAGGGTCTGATCCGAGAACTCTCAATGTGTCGGTCTGCTCAGAAACCTGCATCGTTCCTAATTCTGCAGCGAATGCACTTCCAATTCGCCCTGCAACCACAATTGATGTAACCACAGGACTTAGCTCCCTTGAGAATGCTAAGGCCAGAACCCCACCAACTGATCTGTTCAACCCCAATCGGGTAAATTCTCTAACAAACTGAATAGTGAAGGCCATGCCAACAAATGCGGAGGTTAGAAGACAAACCCCGACTGATTTAGGTCCAACTCTCTCCAGTTGTTGGAGGGTATTCTTCCAGTGGACTTTACCCTTTAGAGTCCGAATTATAACCTGCCCTGCAAGGACAAGAACAGATAACCCTCTCCATAAGTGCCTTGGAGGAGACCATTTGCTAAAGAATGTCTCTGGTTCTGAACAGGGTGCATGGTTTGTACTGCTGTCTTCTTCTAGCACAGGGGCATATGGGTGGCCATCATCTGTGTCGGAAATCACAAACAATCTAGTTTTGCGGTTGGGTGTTAGAAATCTAAGACTCTGACCTCTTCTAGCGACGTCAAGTTTACCTGAATTCCAACCTCCCAGTTTCATCCACCCGTCAGATTTGATAGAGCTCCTTCAACAACATGTTTAAAAGATATTAAACCTCACAGATAAAGCATCAGCCCTAATTTGATTTTGAAAGGATAGTAGATGCTCAGTGAAATTAGAACAGACAGTGAGACAGAGACAGACCTGCTAGAAAAGTAAAATATCAGATGAAGCTGAGAAAGTGCTTGCATCTTTGGCTGCTCTTCCTTGAACTTCTACAATAAGAAAACTCATTTAAGTAAGACCTTAAAGTTTGAATATTTCACCAATCAAATTCCAATCGGAGTAAAGAATTAGACAGAAATGTATCTTTTTGCTTTCTTGAAAAAGCATTTTCACCCAAATATTAGCAAAAATAAAAATGTTAGTCCAGAATCATTACACAAATGAAAATCAGCATTACAAACCAATAAAAATGTTTCAAGATACACAATTGAACTTACATGAAGCTGAAACAGTGGGTTTTTTGTTTCGTTCTGTTTTCTCCTTTTTTTATTTTTTATTTTTTTTATGCTATAGCAAGATAGCAATGAGTCCATAAAGAACCAACTAAAAAAAATAGTTAAAATGTCTTTTTTTTTTATATTAAAACTTTTACACAAAAAAAAAAAGTTAAGTTAAAACTGTTAATCTTTGTTTACAGTTCATTTCTGCTGTAAATTCAAACAAAAGAAGAAGATAAATTTAGTGTTTTGAGGGCTTTTTTCAAAATCTGAATAAGGAAGAGCAAAAGCTTGAGACTGGATTGTAAAAACACCAAAAAAAATCCAAGTCACCAGATCAAATAAAGTCTACAAATTTAGCATAATTGCAAAAATAAGCTAGTTAATGGAATACCCAGAAGCAAAATATCAAGATTTATCTCAATAACAGTTCAAAATTCGACTACATAATCACCCAACCAAATATCTAAACCTCAGCAACAAGAACCCATAATTCATTTTTCCCAAATAACAACCTTAAAGTGACAAGTTCCTAAACAGAGCAGCCGATGGAAGCCTTAATAAGAATCAGGAAAAAAGAAAACTTGTAGGAAAACATATATAATACCTCTGATTGAAGATAGAAGAACGATGGCTATAGAGACTGGTTGCTGTTAAAGCGAGCAGCTTTTTTCAGTGTATGCTTCGTAGATTCTTTCCTAAGAGAGAATAAAAATTCAAATTAGGATATTAGCAAGAGGATTCCATTTGCACTGTTTTATATAAACTTTAATATGATAAAAATTTATTATTTAAAATTATGTGTAATAAATAATTAAATTTTTAATGATTTTTATCATGTGACATCTTTTGAATGTATAACATATGTTAATGTGAAATAATAATGTCATATAATCTTCTTCCATAAAGTGAGTTATAAAATCAATCTTTTGTTAAACTTAAGCTAAGTTTATTTTTGAATTCGAGATTTAAAATTTAATATCGGTTAGATTTTATTTTTTTTATATTTTTGATTTATAATTTCCTTATTAGGAGTTCATTTGGATTAGTGGAAAGATTATTTTCATGATATTTGTAAGATTACTGCAACGATAAAATTAGATAAATATCTTAAAGTGATCGAAAGTGAAATAAATATAATAAAAAGAGATAATGATTATTAATGATAATGGATTAAAATTTATAATATATATTTTGTATATATAAATTCAATAAAAAATTAAAATTATACATTAATTTTATTTTAAATAATAATTTTTTAATAAATAGCATCACCTTGTATTTAGGATTTCAAATAATAAAAATTTAACAATAATGCAGTGTAAATATAAAATAATGATTTACATATAAACTTACAAATAAATTAAAAATCTTAAAATAGGAAATAATAAAATAAAAAAATTAAATGTAAAAGAGAAAGTAAAATCATTAATAAAAATAAATTATTAAATAAAAATATTTTAATGAAAAACTAAAATTTGTTGGCAAAAAGATAACGCTGTAAAATATCCTCGCAATAGGATGGAGTTAAAATTTGATATTTTAAAATTATAAATATAATTATTATATTTTTTATTATTCATTGTTATATACTAAATATATTGAAAATAAATATTTTGTTAAACTTGCAAAATTCCTTAAAATTAAATTTGGAATGATTTGAATATTTATTAAATATTTCTTGAATAGAATTCGAATCATTTATCATTAAATTGATTCCTTTATTTCATGTGAAGGAGGAGGGTTGAGCTGTGTATTTTTCCTTTATTATTTTATATTATTTATTACATTGGTCTATTTATATTATATATTATAAAAAATTATAAAGTTATTATTTCATCAAAAAAATATAAAGTTATTATAAAGCAGATATTTCTCGCCTCTCAATCTGAAGTGATCGTTGATGTAAGAAAAAGCCTTAGAGTTGTAGATGGGTCATCGAGATGCGTTGAGCGGTCCAGGTGGCGCAAACCCAGCGCTTTAAACACCACCTTCACTCCTTAACTGTCGATCATGATTCAGTGAACTCTGAGAGACTCTTCTTTTCTGAATTCCGAAGGAAGAAGAAACAATGGATTCTATTTCTCTACGCTCACTCCAATCCCAGTTTATAGTTCGGAAGCAACTCGGATTCCTCGCAAAAACCGCTGTTTTTAATCCCAGGATTTCTTTTCCTTTTCCACTGGGAATCAACCGCCACCATAAACACTATCATCCTCTCTGTTTTGCCGTTTCCTCCACTCCCACTAGGTACCCATTTGCTGTTTTTCCTTTGTTTTTTAATCTTTCATTGTTAGGGATTCTTAGTTTTTTCGGCTTCTGAACAACTGTCTGAAAATAATGTAAAATATTATATAAAGTGTTCATTCAACATTTTCAACTGCTCTTGCTGTGAGAAATGCATGAAAATGAAATTATATAATGTATAGAATGGATATTTCTGTATTTTGTGTACTATGATGAATTATTGGTGGTTCATTAACCTACTACTTGTTCATTGAATTATCAGTAACTTTTGCTGGAGAAGAATATCTGAATACTGGAGTGGTTAATTGAGTTTTAGTATTTATTATTTTGATTAATAAGCAAGTGGCATAGTTTTTTTTTTTTGTATGAAATGCTATGCAATGGAGATGACTAAAATGGGTTTTTGCTTTTGGGAGCAGAGAAGAAGAAAAGAAGAAAATGAAAGCGAAACCAAAATCTGGACGTGGCAAAGTAGGCCTTAATCTTTGTTTAGATCATCAAGTTGAATTTGGTGAGCATGTAGTGATTTTGGGGTCCACTAAACAATTGGGATCCTGGAAGAAGCAGGTGTCTATGGACTGGACTGAGGGTGGATGGGTAAGTGACTTGGAGTTGAAGGGGGGCGAGTCTGTTGAGTTTAAATTTGTGATTGTTAGGAAGGACAAGAGTGTAGTATGGGAAGGTGGGGATAACCGTGTTCTGGAACTGCCCCAAGGTGGGAGTTTTGGTATGGTATGTCACTGGAATTCAACTGGGGAAACAATGGAACTATTGCCTTTAAGTTCGGAAGAATATGGAGACAGAGTGGAGGATGATGGTCATAATGAATCTACTGTTGATGCCTCGGAGGTGGAGACAAGTCCTCTCGTTGGACAATGGCAGGGGAGGCCTGCCTCCTTTATGCGATCAAATGAGCATCGCAACAGAGAATTGGAGAGGAAATGGGATACGACTGGTCTTGAAGGGTTGGCTTTGAAATTAGTTGAAGGCGATAAAAGCGCAAGGAATTGGTGGAGAAAGGTAAATATAGTTATCATGTTGATTGCAATAATCATATTTGTGTAAATTGTTCTAGAGATGCCTCAATCAATTTATTATACATCCCACCCTTGATTCTAGTAATTGAATTGCAATTTACTACTCATATTCTCATATATAATTTTATGATCTTTAGCATTATGGATATGTATGTAGCACAATATATTAATGCATTCGATTGATTACCAATTGCATTTAACCTTATATTTCTGAAATCCTTTTTCATAAGCGCTGAGTATGAAGTTCCATGTAATATATGGTCATATGCTTGCACTTACAGTAAAAACATATACGGTTGGTGATGTCATGCCTCAACTGGGCCACTGGAGTTTTTTGAGGTGTGACCAACTTTTGGCGATAAGGAAATCTGAAACCATGGATTATTGTGTGCCGGGGCGGGGGGGTGTGGTCGGTGGTTGGATGGATGGAAGTTTGGCACATTTGGAATTTGGATAGTTGAGAGTTTAATATTTGTCTTATCTTCAATGTCTGTCATCTTAACCAAATTATGAGACGGGTTGTAAACTTCTATACTTGTGGGTAATTTCATAATTGATTTATATTTCTTTGACCATTGACATTTCTCCATCTTTGTTTCTTATTGCTTATGCTTATGAAAGCTTGAAGTGGTTTGTGAGCTATTAGTTGGAAATTTACAAAGTGGGGAACGGTTGGAGGCTCTATTATGCTCTGCTATCTATTTGAAGGTTTTTTCACTATCTTTTGTTACAGTATGTTTAGGCGTTTATTCTTCCATGCAGCTTTTAAATCTTCTTGTTTTGCAGTGGATAAATACAGGGCAAATTCCTTGTTTTGAAGACGGTGGTCATCACCGGCCAAACAGACACGCTGAGATTTCCAGGCATATATTTCGTGAATTAGAACGAATCTCTAGTCGGAAAGACACTTCACCTCAGGTGCTCTATTGTTGCAGTTTGCTGTATTGATAGTTTTCATTGTTATTAAAACTTATGTTTGTAGTCAATGACTTATCCGGAGAACATAGCTTTTCCATTACTTAGGGTCATATACCTTGGTAATATTTTGCCATTGTGTTCTATTTAATTTAAATCTTGAAAAGTTCAGTAGAAGCACACTCTGGCATCTTTTATTTGGTTTTTTCATATGTCAGAACTGATATCATCATGGCATCATTGCTCATCCCCCTAATTCTCTTGCTTGGTAAATTTATGTATACTTATATTTTGTATTCTTCTAGCATGGTCTAAAGACTTTTTGTTGTAATCATATTTGAAAGTCTAGGATATACAATGGGCATTTAGAACAGTATGACATGTTTGATGTTAGTATTTATGAATTTGTTCTAAAATTAGCATATTTTACTAATTAGTTCTCTCTTATTTTTGCATGTTTCCTTTGTTGAAGCTTTTATATTAGGAAATTAGTATATAAGTATGTTACATGGAGCAAGCACCAAATGTTGAAGAAATGGACAAATAATACAAATCTCATGCACTTTCAACTACCAACATTTTGTTTATGTTTTAAGTTATTCATTGCACACCAGTTATGATGTCTGTAATTTTCTCAGTTTCTGTTTTCTTTTGTAATTCTAGGAGGTGCTTGTTATTCGCAAGATCCATCCTTGTTTGCCATCTTTTAAAGCGGAATTTACAGCGTCTGTCCCACTTACTCGGATTAGAGACATTGCTCATCGGAATGATATCCCTCATGATCTCAAGGTTAGATTTTTGAAGCACCTGGAAAATTGTTCTTTATGTAATTCAATTACTAATTAATCATCAATTTACATATTCCAGCAAGAAATTAAGCATACAATACAGAATAAACTTCATCGAAATGCTGGTCCTGAAGACTTAGTTTCCACAGAAGCAATGCTTGCAAGAGTCACCAGGAATCCTGGAGAATATAGTGAAGCATTTGTGGAACAGTTCAAGATTTTCCATCAGGAACTCAAAGACTTTTTCAATGCTGGAAGGTTCAATTCGTATAATTTGTATTTCTCACTTTTAATTTTTCTTGCTTCCATGGGTTATGCTTTTGATTAAAAAAAGAGCAAATCAAATGCACAAGGCTCCCACGTTGTGGGGTTTGGGATGGGTCATATGTATGTAGTCTTCGCACTGCATTAATGTAGACACTGTTTCCGTGATTTAAACCTGTGATCTCTAGGTCACAAATGAGCAACCTTTACCATTGCACAAACGCTCACCCTCATTGGTTAAACGCTCACCCTCATTGGTTATACTTCTGACATTAACGAAAAATTCTGTTGAAGATAGTATTAAACAACATTACAGTGGCACATAGTTCTCTGCAGTCTGATATAATAAACCGACTTTTTGCCTTTTAAGTAATTTAAGTTTAGAAATTCAAATGCTCTTTGTTCAAACTTCCTGTTACAAGTTCTGTATCTCATGCCATCTATTTTTAACCCTCTCTGGAATTTACTATGTAAAGTTGCTTTCATAAAAGTGCAATTGAGGCATAAATGCTGCTGACCTATTGAAATTTTTTGTATTATCTATGAATAATTACTTTGACTTTCCTGATTTTTCCACTTCATGGAGCGATCTGGTTCTTTGTTTGATGTCATGTCTTGATTCGTGAGACTCCTTGTTGAATGTTTATGCATCTAATGTTTTATGTTATTGCAGCCTCACTGAACAACTTGAGTCAATCAGAGAATCATTAGACAAGCAGGGTGTTTCAGCTCTTGCATTGTTTCTAGAGTGTAAAAAGGTAGATTGCTAATTTTCTGCTGATGTTTCTCATTTATTGCTATGATTTTGTAGTTAGAGTTTTTATGTAATGCTTAATGAACTATGCTCTTAATAAAAATACCTGTGTTGAGTTGCTGGCTTCATCCATGTCAAGAAAAATCTGTATCTTTTTTTATTTTTTATTTCAGATAATCATTATTCTGCCATATATCAGTAAATTTATTTGGTCATTAATGAAATTTCTTCTGGTTTAGTGAATAATTAATAATCTACGATTTTTTATAGCCATATGAGATTTAGGACAGGGCTTGGAATATGACTAGACTTCTATTATGTTATTAATCTATGATTTTCCTTTTGAGGGATGAGGCTTGAACAACTTTCTACTGTAGCAAATAAAGGGAATATTTTTGCATAATAGGTCTTAGAGCATCTGTGTAAGAGACTAAGAGTAGAATTAATGGCTTTGATGGATTTGTAATATCTTCATAAAATAACAAGGCATTTTGGGTATGCTTGTTTGGGTAAGGGGAGACTAGGTGGGTGGTAGAGTGATCTATGGGGGTAGCATAATAAATCTTAGACCTTGATGTACTACTTATGAAAATTTTTAACTCCATAGAAAAATGCTTTGTTGTTTTTACAAATGTAAGTGATTAATTTTTGTTGCATTCCCCTGATTTCTCTGAGGCATATTTATATTTCCAGAGTTTGGATGCTGCAGAAGAATCAAGTAGCATTTTGGATTTAATCAAGACAATGAGATCCTTGAGTTCTTTGAGAGAAGTAATTGTGAAGGGTCTTGAAAGTGGTCTTAGAAATGATGCTCCTGATGCTGCAATAGCAATGCGTCAAAAGGTCTGTCTAATTTTTTATAGTGTTTAAGTATAAGCTTCAAATTAACAGAAATTTGACTTGAATTTTTTGTTTTTTGCACTCACTTCTTGTTTTATGGGCTCTCTTTTATTTGCGACTGTTAGTGGCGGCTTTGTGAGATTGGCCTTGAGGACTATTCCTTTGTCCTCTTGAGCAGGTATATATCTAATGTCTAAATTTTTTCGTGTTGCTTTTGATAATTGTGCCTGAACTTGTAAAGACGGAAAGCACTTTAGAAATATTGCAAACGTACATTTTATTAGTTATGTAGTACTTAGCATAAGTGAACCATTGGCATCTTAGACAGTTGCTTACATAATTTAGGCTACTCAACGCACATGAAACTATGGGAGGAGCCGCTTGGCTTGCTGATAATCTGGCATCAAGGAATACAGGCTCTTGGAATAATCCACTTGGTGCCCTAATTGTTGCTGTTCATCAGCTTAGTTTATCTGGTTGGAAACCAGAAGAATGTGCTGCTATTGAAAGTGAGCTTACTGCATGGCAAGAGAAAGGTCTTTTTGAGAAGGAAGGTACCTTTCTTATCCTTTTATCTCTTAGTTCTGGAAACGTTTTGCATGTTTAGTAGAATAGCTCTAGTTACATTGATCTATGTCATTTTTTCGGCCCCTTTGTTTCTTATGAAGGAAGTGAAGATGGCAAAAGAATCTGGGCATTAAGAGTCAAAGCTACACTTGACAGGACAAGGAGGCTGACTGAGGAATATTCTGAAGCCCTTCTGCAATTATTCCCTCAAAAAGTGCAGGTAAAGAATTTGATCTTCTTGTGAAAGGAAAAGTTTTGTGCTGTGGGATGAAACTTTTTTGAATGATAAATACCTGAGATTGATGTCAGCACAGCAAAATGTTTCCTATGGGACAAAATGTTTAACTTCTTTTAGTGCTAAACTTAATGAACTGTTTAGATCGTAACATTTGTAGGTAGTTTCAGATAAACTATGGAAGGCATACACAACATTCAATATATAGATAGATTTCTTCCTGGATGTTTCAACCTCCAATGGATGCAGCTTCTTATTATAAGTAATTTACTATAAAATATGTGAATGAAGTAACTGGAATACTAAATGGAAATTGTTTCTTCACTCTTGAAGATTCTTGGTAAAGCTCTTGGAATTCCAGAAAACAGCGTAAGGACATATGCTGAAGCTGAGATTCGGGCCGGGTATGGTGACATTTACATTTCTGATAAATTCTAAAGAACTTGTGTTCCTTAAAGTTTGTGATTTCACTATTTAAGACTGTAGAAAAAAAAAATCATGTTATTGGACATTGTTTACATTTTTCTTTTTTCCTAACTGGAAAGTTCGATTGTAGGGTGATTTTTCAGGTTTCAAAACTATGTACTCTTCTTCTGAAAGCTGTGAGAACAGCACTGAATTCTCAAGGCTGGGATGTACTTGTTCCAGGAGTGGTTTCCGGTACATTGGTTCAGGTACCTTAGTCAAGTGACTGCATGTCATTACGAAGGATAGTAATGTTTACACTTTGTCTCTCTCATTCTATTCCTTACTTCTGAATCCTTACACCATGTGACTGTCAATGAGCCCATGGATTAGGAAGCATATCTTTGAAAATAAGTTAGTTGGATGAGACTCCGTGAATATCATTGTTCTAATTGCTACTATTCCAGTGATAGTAAAATTTTAACTTCTATCTGAAAATTCTTACTGGATGTTAAAAATCATATATAATTTTAAAAATAGAGAACTAATAGAACAAGAATTTCCATTTTTTTTTTAATATAAGAGTTGGTTTTTATGTAAATGGATTTCTGATTGCATCAGAATATAGGAATATTCAGTAATGGTCCTATGAAGGTAATTCGTTTTTGGCTAATAGGACAATTTATATGATAATTATTGGACTTTGAATGTTAATATAAATCGTAATGCAGAATTTAGAAAAGGATAAAATGCAATTCCAGGATTTTAAAAATTCCTTTTATGATCGCTTCCCAATTGTGCTTTTTTACTTCACCTACTAGATTTTGCCTCAAGTCTCCACCAGGTAAACAGCCACTGGCGCAACCTGCACTCAACCAAAAAAAGAAAAGGATCAAATGCAATTCATAAGCAAATATTGCATAAGAGTCCTCAAATTGCACCATTCTGATCCACATCAAGGCCTCCATCAAGAATCCATGAATTAAGTGAAAAAAAACTTGTACCAAATAATTAGGTGGAGCAAAACCTCCTCTCAACCTGTTTCCATACATGCACATATATATACACACACACACACACACACACACACACATATGTATATATATCTGAACAATTATCAATTTCCATCTGGTTATTTCATATGCATTTAAACTCGTTGAGGTTAAAGGTTAAACTCTGCCAATTTTGAAAAAAAAAATTATTTGCTATTATTGACTTGTATTATTGAGGGTTATATCGTATAACCTCATCTTCAAATGACAACTTCCACAATTGCACCCTTATTTCTTTGTTTTATATACTATTAGCATTATCACTATCTTACCAATATATCCTCTAGTAAGTTTAGTACTTGCAGCCAGCAAGTTTAAGTCTATTTTTCTTATGGTTTCATAAATTTATAGTAAGACTATTGACATTATATGAAGTTTTTATCATTGTCATCTGATAATATGATGTAAACTATAATAGTTCCAATAAATGCATGTGAAACTCTGTCCTTCATTTATGTGTGTACCTCTGCAAATTTTTGAGTTTATATGTGATGCCTAGTTAGTTTTGCTTCAGGTTGAGAGCATTGTCCCTGGATCACTGCCTTCATCTTTGGATGGACCTGTTATTCTTGTGGTCAATAAAGCTGATGGAGATGAGGAGGTTTGGGATAGTTCTTAATATGCTATTTCTACTGATCCCTGTATATCATTTGTCATTTTCTTGTATAAAACCAAAGTGGTCATGTTGTCTCATTTGATATATTTCGCAGGTGACAGCAGCTGGATCTAATATCGCAGGAGTTGTACTTTTGCAAGAGCTGCCTCACTTATCTCATCTTGGTGTAAGGGCCCGACAGGCAAGTTCTCTCTCTTTTTTGACATAAAATTTATTATAATATTTGTGATAGAAACATTGATAAAGTACAAGATAGAGATGAACAAAGTACATGCTTTTGTGCAGGAAAAGGTTGTGTTTGTTACATGTGAAGATGAAGAAAATATTTCTTATATACAAAAGCTTGCAGGGAAATACATTAGGTTATTTCTGAACTTCTCCTCTGTATAATCAACTTTTGTTCTAATTACTCAGCTTTAAAAGTTAGCTCTATTTACCATTGAGTTTGATACTTTAATGGTTTGTTTTGTTTGCCTCTTGTCCTGTAAAATCCTGAAGACTGGAAGCATTGTCAAGTGGCGTGAACATTAGTCCATCTTCTTTAGATAATCATGATGCTGATTCTGCTGTGAAGAATCTTTCAGCTAATGGTTCACCTGCTGTTGAAGTGCGTGGACCTGATGATTCATCTGGGTTGGCTGTTAAAGCCCTTTACTCCAATCAGGCAAGTTTTGCTCTCTGCCATCTTAAATCAGAAGAAACTACCAATCTCACAATTATGTTTTATTTTATTAATAAAACTGATTATGCCTTTTCTTTTTCATACAGGGTAGTTCTTCTGCAGGAATTATACTGCTTGCTGATGCAGATGCACCAACTTCAGGAGCAAAGGCAGCTGCTTGTGGCCGCTTAGCTTCCTTGGCCACGGTTTCTGATAAGGGTAATTTTTTTTTTTTGGCACTGCCCCTTCACCATCTCCCCCTTGTTCCCCTCTAAACGAAAAGGAGTCTTAGGTAATAAGAAGTACTTCATGTGAATAATGTTCAACAAGAACTTCTCTAATGGCAAATGACAGAGGCTAATGAAGTATTAAACAAAGATATTTTATTTGCTAAATTTTTCCCCTTCTAATTGTTTAACTAATTCATTTTGTATTAGTTGCATGGACTTCGATTAATCTTCTATCTTATAAAATTGTACATTCATATATTTTAATATAACCTAATCTCTTCAGTTCTTTTTTTTTCTTCTGTATTGCAGTCTACAGTGACCAAGGGGTGCCAGCCTCATTTCGTGTTCCTGCTGGAGTAGTCATACCTTTTGGCTCCATGGAATTGGCTTTAGAACAAAATAAATCCAAGGAAACATTCCTGTCTCTTCTAGAAAAAATAGAAACGGCAGGACTGGAGGGCGGTGAGCTTGACAAACTGTGCCACCACCTCCAGCAACTGATCTCTTCCCTGCAGCCCCCAAAAGACGTAATTGATAGCATAATAAGAGTATTTCCGGGCAATGTACGCTTAATTGTCCGTTCAAGTGCAAATGTTGAGGATTTGGCCGGGATGTCAGCTGCTGGACTTTATGAGTCAATCCCAAATGTCAGTCCTTCAAATCCAACAGTTTTCTCCAGTGCTGTTAGCCAAGTATGGGCCTCACTTTACACCCGAAGAGCAGTACTAAGTCGTCGAGCTGCTGGTGTGTCCCAGAAAGATGCTACAATGGCAATTCTAGTGCAAGAAATGCTTTCACCTGATCTTTCATTTGTACTCCACACACTCAGCCCAACCGATCATGACCATAACTATGTTGAGGCTGAGATTGCACCAGGGCTTGGTGAAACCCTTGCTTCAGGAACTAGAGGCACACCCTGGCGTGTATCTTCTGGGAAGTTTGATGGGCTTGTGAAAACACTAGCATTTGCAAATTTCAGCGAGGAGATGGTGGTTTCAGGTGCAGGTCCTGCTGATGGGGAAGTAATCCACTTGACGGTAGACTACAGCAAAAAACCATTAACAGTTGATCCCATATTCCGTCAACAGCTTAGTCAGCGTCTATGTGCCGTGGGGTTTTTCCTGGAGCGGAAGTTTGGCTGCCCACAGGATGTGGAAGGATGTGTTCTTGGAAAAGATATTTACGTGGTTCAGACACGCCCTCAACCCCAGTAATGGCTTCTACTCTATCAGGTGTGCAATCCTATAAGATTATCGTCCACACATACCCAGTATTACATGCTGTTTTATGCTATCTACATTTGCAAATCCTGTATAGATTGCATGATCATAAGTTATAGATTATAACGCTTGCACATTGAGGCCAAAAGACAAGGGAGGGATCTTGTTGTACTGCAAATCTGTAAGTAATTCATGTTTTCTTATTTGAAGACAATGGAAGGGTTGCCCCTGCGCTTGCAGGTCATTGCATTGCCTTTCAGTTTACATGCATGTAAAGCAGTGGAGCGCTATCCAGTGGCGGGGAAATCTCAAGGTTGTTTCTTTAAATTATATTATGGAGTTATGGACTATTGGAAATTGTTTGCAAAGATTGAGAACGAAAAGGGAAGCCTCATATCTGTTCTATTGCAGATAGGTTTGATTTCCCTTCTTCTTTTACAGTTTAGATTGCAATAACTTCTTCGGATTTGAATCCTGTTTAAAATAAATTCTGGGATTGTACTTGTATTTTGTATGAACTATAGAAATAAAACTATTAATAAAAAGTTTTGAGACGTTTCACTGCTAATTGATATGAAATAATGCCTGTTCGTTCTGTAGGCTTCAACTTGGCAATTGTAGGCTCCAATGAATTTCGTAAGATCTTGAAAATTTTCATGTTGATTTCTTGAGGGTTTACTCTATGGACCCAAGAAATAAAATCAAAGATATAATCTCGAAAACTTAAGGATGAATTAAATGTTGATGGGATGTGCTAATAGATTCATTTCTTGAATATATGATCTCTCATTTTTGGTAGAGTTCGGAGTTTCCAAGCAAGTATGATTTATGAATGAATGCCTCCAAATGCGGGCCAGGCACCAGTGCTGGTTCAAGCCAGCCTAACCACTGTGCGAAAGCCAACCTCACAATCACAGGAGAATGGCTCCAACCCAAAGTTCTATCGATGAAAGAGGCTAACCCACAAATTTAATCCAAAATCTCAAATCTCACGAACCATTGATGCTATAAACCATTGACAGATCATACAGCTAACTGTGTCTCAACTGCCCCAACCATAGCAATTTCTCCTTCAAACTTACAATAACCATCCTTCTTGTTCCAACTGCCTATCCTGTCTGGTCTTGTGTCATGCATCAGTGCCATGTCCAGAAGATTTTAGTTAAAATTTTCTAAATTTGGTACAAGTTGAAGCCCACAAACCTACTTTGAAACTTCCTTTTTAAATCCCACCACTGATAGCTGCTTTCCATAGATGTAAAAAAGAAAAAAAAATGTCAGCTGCTGTAGGAACTTTCTCAACATCCAAAGAAACTGGTTTCAACAAAAATGAAACAAGAAATGAAGAGTTGAGAGATAACAAAACCAAGAAGTTTGCTGACGATGAAGCAGCGAAAAATGGTCACCATGAAGATGATGATCTGAATGAGAATGAGCATGATGAAGAAGATGATGCCAAGCTGAATTCTGAGAAGGAATTGGAACTTGGTCCTCAGTTTTCACTCAAAGAGCAGCTTGAAAAGGACAAGGTTTATATAATTTGCATGAAACTCACCATTTCTTTCATTTTTCTAATCTGTTTTACCATAAAACAGCTTTAATTTTTCCACCTTCTCTTCATTTTGCAAGACTACCAAGCTGTCAGACTACTATCCTATCAAGTGCTAACTCAAAAGAAAGCACTGAAGCTAAACTCGATCGAGCTTGAATTGCTAGCTTGAGATTACTGATCTACTCATTTTATACATGCTTGTTCATTTACTTTAATCAAGCCAAGCTATCTCAAAAACAATCACCCATTTACAAACTCAAGTTCAAAAGAGAAGTAATTTAGTAATTAATTAACCATGAACAGCTTGATCTATTTTGCAGCCTGCCTTATATTAACTTTTGTACCCAAAGCTGGCTTTGGTTATTTCCTGCTTGATTTTTTACTACTCCTTTTTGCTTTGCAAGGATGATGAAAGTTTGAGGAAATGGAAAGAACAGCTTCTTGGGAGTGTTGATATGTCCGCAGTTGGAGGTAGTTTTCTTTTCTTACATAACTACTACTATACACAGTATTGATAGTTTTTTCCAGGAATTTGAGACATTACATTAGCATAGGAACTAAAATTGAGCTGTTGAGTGATGCAGAGAGTAAGGAACCGGAAGTTAAGATACTAAGCCTCTCAATCCTATGTCCTGGGCGGCCGGATATTGTCTTGCCAATTCCATTTGCTTCCAAGCCTAAGAGCAGTCTGTTTATACTAAGGGAAGGAAGCCGGTATCGCTTGAAATTCTCCTTCACTGTCTCCAACAACATTGTTTCTGGACTTAAGTATACAAACACTGTCTGGAAGACTGGTGTTAGAGGTACAGAAAGATTAAAAACAACCTTTTTTTTTTCTTTTTTTGGTTACAAGAAAGTTTAGTAGTCGGAAAGGTTATCCCACCTCCAAGATCAAGGCATACCGCCAATCTATTAGTGAGCTTTATTGATCTATTAAACTTTCACCTATGCATTTTTCAGAATTTACAGATCGTTTATCAACAAAATAGTGTGAATATTCGAACCTTAAACACTTGTGCCAACCTCGTTGGCACCTTGTTTCTTCTTTCAATAACGACTGATGAAAGATATGATCCATAGCATGAGCTTTTTTTTTTTCATAATAAGTTCATGTATTCCATACTCAAAGAGCCGGATTCCAATATTTTTTCTTCCAAAAATTAGAAGTTCTTTGCACTCAGCATTCAAATTTTAACCACTTGTACCAACTCCGTTGGTACCTTATTTCTTTTTTCATTAACTACCAAGGGAAGATATGATCTATTGCATGAGTTTCTTGTTTAATAAGTATATATATTCCATACTCAAAGAGTTGGGATCGAATCTATTTTCTTCCAAAATAATAAGGTATGATTGAGTTTAATTTCTTATTTTTTATTCTGATATGGTCATTCATGAGAATCTTTGGCAGTGGACAACACGAAACTAATGTTGGGAACATTTAGCCCTCAAAAGGAACCTTATACATATGAATTGGAAGAGGAAACTACACCTTCGGGCTTGTTAGCTAGAGGGTCATACTCTGCAAGAACCAAGGTATTTGAATTGACAATGCTCTTTTTACTGATTTTGCATCTAAATATAACAGCAATTTAATTGAACTTTAGTTAACTTTGGAGGAACCAAAAGAAAAAGAAAGCAATAATAAAATGGAATCTAATTATTAAAGTATTGAAGATTTTCCTTGATCATGTGTTGACTTTGTTAATTTGTTTATGCAGTTTGTAGATGATGATGGCAAAGCCTATTTGGATGTGAGTTACCACTTCGAAATCCAGAAGAATTGCCCATCTCGTGCTTGAATTGAAACGCCTTATCCATGTTTCAATTATGCAATAAACTGGGTGCTCTTTTTTTTTTCCCTTGATTTCATTAAAGGGTTTGTGTTTGATTTTTTTTCTTACTATTTTATTTGTAATTTTTTCTTTGTAGAAAATAGACTGTTTGAGGTTAGAGAGCAGAAATTGAAGTGTTGGGATTTGAATTCTAAACTTATCAAAAATCACATTTTAATGAAATTGAATGAGTTGATTGGATTAAATCCCGAATTCTCCACATCTTAAAAAATTTGAATGAATCAACTGAATTAAATTTTGAATTCTTCTTCTAAATTCAATTTGGTGTTACTTTTTCTTTTGATTTTTTTTCCCCGTGTAGTTGTCCTTTTTTTTTTTGTTACAAAAATTTTAAGAGTATGAGAGATTATTCCTTTTTCAAGCTCAAGACAAATTGTCAATCTATTATTGAGCTTCAATTTTTCACTTTTTTTTAAAAAAATTGAATGAATAAACTAAATTAAATCTCAAATTCTTGGGAATTTAATTTCGTATTACTTTTTTTTGTTCTTTTATTGTCTTTTTTTTTTGTTACAAAAAGATTAAGAGTAAAAGAAATTATCCAATCTCCAAAATTAAATATTGAATTCTCGTTGTAAATTCAATTTCATGTTACTTTTTCTTTTATTTTTTGTTGTCCATCTTTTTTTAGTATAAAAAGTTTAAGAATAGGCAAACTGTTAATCTACTATTGGGATTTACAAATTTATTGGATTTTTCACTTGCGAATTTTTCAGAGTTTACCGATTGTCTATCAATGAAAGATAATAAGAATTCAAACTTGTTTTGTACTCAGCATTTGAAATTTAACTGTTTGTGCTAACCCCCTTAGCTGTCTGGTTGTTTGTTTGTGCACATATATTGGCGTCCCATTCCCTTTAATTAATTAAGGTTGCAAAAGTTACATAAAAAGTCCTTCCAAAGGAATTTTTTTTTTTGGGTGAAATTTTTATCCTTGTGGGGATGAAAATGATAGGGAAACGGCCAACATGTGCCATGATTTAGCAGAAATGTCAAATGTGGACCTGCTTTTAAACTCTATCTTTTTCTTCCATTGCAAGGTTCCAAAGTGATGGTGGCCCAAATTCCAAAACCCTTTGTACCATGTATGACTGGATTGTCACATGCAATCTCATGCTTGGTAGACTTTACGTGTAAAAATAATGAAGAGAAGTTTCACACACTTGTCTTTCAATCATCATATCATTGAATGGAACAAATGGTATCGGGAAAAATCAAAAAAGTTCACATGAAATGAAAGATAAATTCATTACATTTATGTGCACGTACGCTATCTCAATTTATTCCAAATAAATATCATAACAATAATAAATTACATTTTTTTTTGGTCATAGGGTAAATTGCACGTTTAATCATCCAACTTTGAATGATTATTTTATTTTGACTATGTAAATTTGAAAAAAAAAATCATGATTTAATTATCAATATTTTTAAAATTTATTTTTTTTATCACTTATATTATCGTGTCATTTGAATATCAGGTGATATTAGATTTTTTTAGGATTTGGATATATTAAAGAAAATAATTTACTTTTTGATTACTTATTAGTTTTTGGTCAATCAACTTTAATAAATTCACAATTTGATCACCAACGTTTGCTAAGTCTATAAATATTGTGATCTCATTGTCAGCATGGCTTTGCAACAATTTGACCATCATCAGTTATAGAATGAAAATATAATTATTATTTTATAATTTTTGTTACATATATATATATATATATATATATATATATATAAAAGATTTGTTAGCTTTAAATTGCAATATATATTTTGAAATGACAAAAACTTAAATAAGCTTTAATGTTTTAATTCATATTGTAAATTTGCCTTATCACACATGATTTTCTCAATCCATTTTCAAGTGATCATATCAAACATTAAGACCATGATTTAATGATACATCCCTGTTGGTCTTAATTCTTTATAAATGTTTTGAATATTTTAGAAAATCACTTGATGAATGTTTAGACCATGTTTTTATCTGAGAAAGTCAAGAAAAACTCCCTTAAAGCTTATAAATGTTTTGGGTTGAATTAGGATCAAAGGTCATATCATTTCTAACCCAAAAGTGCAGGAAAAATGCCCTCTGGAAGAAAAGGATCGATCCCCATTGTAGCAGGATCGATCCCTTTCTGGCAGAAAGTTTTCCCAAGGTCCCTGAAGCCCAGAATCAAGATTCTGGACAAAAGGGATCGATCCCCACTGTAGCAGGATAGATCCCTTTGCCCGAAAATAGCCTATAACGGCTAGTTTTGTGAGATACAACGGTCATATTCAATCTTGGCTCCACCCAACGGCTAGAATACATCCAAGGGACTATAAATAGAGGCTTAGAAGCTAAAGGAAGCAAGAGGAACAACCAAGCAACATCTTTCATCATCTTATTCATCTTCCTCAAAGCCTCAACATCAATTCAAGAGATAAAGAGTCTTCATCTTCTATCATTCATCTATTTCTTGTATTGCTTAGCACAAACTTTGTATAGGCTTTTCATTGTGCTTAATTTCTGTAATCATTTGCCTACCTAGAGGCTTCTCTTGATTACATTATTTGTAACCCACCATTCCTTGTAAAAGGGGAGGTTTCTCTTAAGCCTTGAAAAAGAGGGAGGTTACTCTTTAGCCTAAGAAAAAGAGGGAGGTTTCTCTTGAGCCTAGAAAAAGAGGGAGGTTACTCTTGAGCCTAAGAAAAAGAGAGATTGTAATCACAAATTCAAGATAGTGGATTTGGAGAAAATCCTTGGGAGCGTCTCAAGGTAGAGGACGTAGGCAAGGTTGCCGAACCTCTATAAATCGCTTGTGTAAATCTCTCTTTCCCTACTCTCTTTACTTACAATTATATTGTGCTTATTGAATTGAGTTTATATTGCATGCTTGAGTTGCCTAGAGAACTTAGAAAATATTCAAATAGGCTAGAGAATTTAGAGAAATCGAAAAACGGGCTTAAGGCTAGCGAAGAACCGATTCATCCCCCTCTCGGTATTGCCTATTAGAGCCAACAATTGGTATCAGAGCTTGGGCTCGAGATTGATTTAGACTAACCTCTATCGAGCAAAATGATCTAAAATGGCTCACTTGAATGTAGGCACACCCCTAGGAGAAGAGGGACACTCATTAGTTAGACCTCCACTCGTCAATGGTGAGAATTATTCTTATTGGAAAATTAGGATGATGTTATTTGTGCAATCTAATGACTACGAAGTGTGGAGAGTAATAGTTAATGGCCCTAGAATTCCAATGAAGAAAGTTGATGGAAAAGATGTCCCTAAAAGTGAGGATGAGTGGGACACCAATGATATGAGATTGGCACAATTGAATGCTAAGGCTATGCACACCCTCTTTTGTGCATTAGGTCCAAATGAATATAATAGAGTGTCTCTATGTGAAAATGCTAAGCAAATATGGGACAAACTAGCCATCACACATGAAGGGACAAATCAAGTTAGAGAGACCAAAGTAGGAATGCTCACACATGATTATGAGCTTTTTAGAATGAAAGAAAATGAGTCCATGAGTGATATGTACTCTAGATTTAATGACATAATCAATGGACTTAAGGCATTAGGCAAGACCTATTCCAATGTAGAAATGGTGAAGAAAATCTTGAATAGCTTGCCACAAACATGGGAGGCAAAGGTAACCGCAATAGAAGAGTCTAAAGATCCAAATACCTTGTCTCTAGATGAACTTATGGGCTCCCTACTTACATATGAGATGAAATTGAAAAGAAATGAAGAGTCTTCAAAGAAAGTAGGGGTAGCACTTAAGTCTCCCACTCATGAGGATGATAGTGATGAGAGTGGAAATGAGGAAGAAAAAGAAATGGCAATGTTTGCCAAAAGATTTAATAGGTTCATGAGAATGAAAGAAAAAGAAAATAATAGGAGACATCAAAGAGGGGAGTCAAGTAGGAGAGAAAAGGATAGGAAACCTAAGAAGAAAGCATTTGTGGCTGCATGGAGCGATAGTGATAGCTCCGATGAGGAAAATGTAGATGAAGAGGTAGCCTATTCATGCTTTATGGCCATTAGTGATGATGAAGGTAGTTGTAGTTCTAGTGAAGATAATGATTATACCTTTAGTAAACTACAAAATGCCTTTGATGATTTAGCAAATGAATTTCAATGCATGAATTCTAAATATAAGAAAATCATTGCTAAATTAAAAATAGAAAATGAAACCTTGACAAGTGCTAAGATAGAATTTGAAAAGAAACTAGAAGAGGCCAACTTAGAAATAAATGAGTTAAATAAAAAGAACACAAATTTGCATAACTCATTTTCTAGGTTTTATATGGGTCAACAAAAGCTAGATCACATGTTAGAGACCCAAAGAGCTTTCTTTGGCAAAGATGGGTTAGGCTATAATGAAAAACAAAAAGAAACTCATCTTAGGAATTTCTTAGTGAGCAAAAATACTATGCATGATACATCTCTCACATGCTCACTTTGCAATAGAATAGGACACTCTTCACAAGCATGCAATTATAGAAAAACCACATTTAGAGGAAGAGTAGTTAAGAAAATATGGGTGCCTAAGCATGCTGTAAATAATGATGAATTGTGCTTGAAATGGATCCCAAAAGGATCAAAAATTATTTGTACTAACTCTCTTGGACCCAAGAAAATTTGGGTACCAAAGCATGCTTGAAAATGTGTTTGTTGTAGGAGTGTTAGAGCATGGAGTTACAAAGAAACAATGGGGTTTGAATGCTCTACACACCTCTATCGAGTTTGCTTGTGCCAATGAGATAAAGAAAAAGCTTGAGGATTCATCACAACAATTCTTCAAAGGATGGCACAAGGTGGACTTAACTATTCAAGGCAAAGCATACTCAAGCAAAGGAGTTTTGTAAGCTTAATTCCTTACTCCTTAAACATTTTATTTGATTAGTTGTGCTTTGATGAGAAATTTGGTTAATGATTCATGATGAATTGTGATTGAGCAAAAAGGCATGATAATTGATTGTTGAGTGGTTGATGGATAGTTCTTGAGGTATTGGATGATTGGATGAAAAGCATGATTTTTGATTTTGAAATGATCTCTTGAATTTGAGCATGTTTTCTATGTGTTGATAATGTATTTACTTGCCTCAAATTGCCAAATATGTCATATATGCAAAATGTCATGTCATGAGCATCAATGTAGAACTTGTATGTTGGAAATCATGGCATAATGTTCACAAGTATGATGATTTGATGTTATATGTGCTTAAAATCTATGTGAACAAGTTTGTTTTGGCATATTTATGGTTTCTAATGCTTTAGTTTTGACAAAATATGCATAACTCTCAAAATGAACTCCTTTAAGGCCAAAAATGCATTTATTGGTGAAAATCCTTCCAAAATTGCAAAATCTTTTGTAAAATGGTTTTTCAATCGTGTTCTTCATTCATACAAGTCCAAAATCATGTTTTATAAATGTTTAAACCTTTACTTGGACTTAAAACACTCAAAAACGAAGTTTTGGTACCTCAAAGGTTGAATTTTCTGTCAAAACAACTGCAGAATCTGCAGGAAACATATGAGGGATCGATCCCCACTGTAGTAGGATCGATCCCCCCAGGCCAGAAAAGGCACTCCTGCATGTTTTCAACCGAAATTGAGAAGAACTCTTCATTGTTTTGATATTTTCTCTCTTCTCAACTCAAAATTCATTGTTTTAACTTATTTTTGATGATATTTAATATATGAAAATTCATGTTTCATTGATATCATGCCTCAACTCCATCAATTAATATCATTTCTAACAAATGGTATCACTTTCAACAATCAATACCATTTTTTATTGAGCTCACAAGTGCAAAATCATTTTTCTTGTTGAAAACATTTATGAATCTTGAAATAATCTTGAAATATATTTTCAATGAATGCTTAAACATAATTTTGAGATTTATTTCATTGATTTGTGGATATGTTTGAGAATTTGATGAACTCATGCATAATGAATATACTTCATCTCTTTGTTCATTTTAGTCAAGCATGCTTATAGGATTATGTCTCTTAGCTTGACTTATCAATTCCACACTAGGTTTCATGAAAATTATACATCTAGTGGATTAATTTCAAATGCAAATTCAACAATTGGTAATGGTGGCCAAATTATTAAAGAACTTGGACTTTAATGACAACACCAACTATTGATATACATGCATTGTATCTTGATTATTTTGATGATGAACATGCATGTTTGCTTAAGTTGAATCAATAATCATGCCTATGAGATGAGAATAGTTATTTCATGATATTAAGTGCTTAACCTCACTCATAGTTTATGGATTTTAATGATAAAATATATTTTAACTTGATAATATTGATTCACTTAGGTGAAACCATTTTAGTTAAAATAGCATATACCCTCTAGAACTTTAAATGATGATAACAACTAGGGATATGGCTATTAATTGATTAAAATGGTAATGTTGAATCTTTCCTTGCTCATAATTGGTTAAGGACTTGAATTGGAAAATGAGCATAGGATTTTTGTGCTTGAAACCATGGAAGAAAATGTGTTTGCTTGAATACCTTATTGTTGAATCTTCCATATGGCATGACTTTGTGCATATGAATATAGATTAATACTTTATGATAGTATGCTAATGTTTAATTAATCCATATGCATATTGGATGGTGTGTGATTGTGTTCTTGCATTTTTAGAATGATTATTTTCTTGACATGAACACACTACACATAAATATTGGATTCATGCAAAATGCCTAAGTCAACCATTAATAACAATTGGCATTTAGAATGAAATAACAATTAGTATCATTGGCAATCATATTTTCAACAATTGGTAGGCCAAATCTAAATTGCCAATTGGTATGAGCTTTAAATTGACAATTCTTCTCATGCTCTTTAGTTTGAAATGACAAATAAAGAAGAATTCTCTTAGGATATTTTTGCATGAAACGCTTGTGTGCTAGAATTTGAAGTTAATTGCTATATGTTTTGATTCTATGCACACTCTTGCTTGAACATGATTTATGAGCTCATGCATATGATATGTCATCTAATTCAGCCCATAATCATGATGTATTACCATGCACCTTAGTTGGACCTTAGAGAACAATTGATATACTTAGGTGCTTGCTTAACTTCTTACCAATTGGAACCTTCTTGCAAAATTACTTATCAACAATTGGTATCAAAATTATTTATAAACAATTGGTATAGGATCATAAGTCATATTCATTGCATGAATATTTCATACTCTTTGTGAATATTGACTTATTAATTTGTGCTATGAGTCCCATGTACTAACATGTTTCTTGTTGGATGGAGCATTTTTATTTGTTCTCACATAGCCATGATTTTAGGGGGAGCATATTTTTTATTATTTTTCCTTATTTTTGCTATGACAAAAAGGGGGAGAGATAGATAAAGGGAAAGATAGATATAGGGAGAGATATTAAGGGGAGAGATAATGAGGGAAAATTCATTTTCAAAACCCATGCTTATATTAAGGGGGAGCTTTATAAAATCCTACTTTATTTGAGGGGGAGTATTTTTTCAAAGAATTTTCAAAGCAAATTTACATTAAGTTTTGTCATATCAAAAAGGGGGAGATTGTTAGCTTTAAATTGCAATATATATTTTGAAATGACAAAAACTTAAATAAGCTTTAATGTTTTAATTCATATTGTAAATTTGCCTTATCACACATGATTTTCTCAATCCATTTTCAAGTGATCATATCAAACATTAAGACCATGATTTAATGATACATCCCTGTTGGTCTTAATTCTTTATAAATGTTTTGAATATTTTAGAAAATCACTTGATGAATGTTCAGACCATGTTTTTATCTGAGAAAGTCAAGAAAAACTCCCTTAAAGCTTATAAATGTTTTGGGTTGAATTAGGATCAAAGGTCATATCATTTCTAACCCAAAAGTGCAGGAAAAATGCCCTCTGGAAGAAAAGGATCGATCCCCACTGTAGCAGGATCGATCCCTTTTTGGCAGAAAGTTTTCCCAAGGTCCCTGAAGCCCAGAATCAAGATTCTGGACAAAAGGGATCGATCCCCACTGTAGCAGGATAGATCCCTTTGCCCGAAAATAGCCTATAACGGCTAGTTTTGTGAGATACAACGGTCATATTCAATCTTGGCTCCACCCAACGGCTAGAATACATCCAAGGGACTATAAATAGAGGCTTAGAAGCTAAAGGAAGCAAGAGGAACAACCAAGCAACATCTTTCATCATCTTATTCATCTTCCTCAAAGCCTCAACATCAATTCAAGAGATAAAGAGTCTTCATCTTCTATCATTCATCTATTTCTTGTATTGCTTAGCACAAACTTTGTATAGGCTTTTCATTGTGCTTAATTTCTGTAATCATTTGCCTACCTAGAGGCTTCTCTTGATTACATTATTTGTAACCCACCATTCCTTGTAAAAGGGGAGGTTTCTCTTAAGCCTTGAAAAAGAGGGAGGTTACTCTTTAGCCTAAGAAAAAGAGGGAGGTTTCTCTTGAGCCTAGAAAAAGAGGGAGGTTACTCTTGAGCCTAAGAAAAAGAGAGATTGTAATCACAAATTCAAGATAGTGGATTTGGAGAAAATCCTTGGGAGCGTCTCAAGGTAGAGGACGTAGGCAAGGTTGCCGAACCTCTATAAATCGCTTGTGTAAATCTCTCTTTCCCTACTCTCTTTACTTACAATTATATTGTGCTTATTGAATTGAGTTTATATTGCATGCTTGAGTAGCCTAGAGAACTTAGAAAATATTCAAATAGGCTAGAGAATTTAAAGAAATCGAAAAACGGGCTTAAGGCTAGCGAAGAACCGATTCACCCCCCTCTCGGTATTACCTATTAGAGCCAACAAGATTTATATATATATGATGCATTGACAGTGTATAGTTTCTATTGTCAATGCATCAGAGGTTGACACCTCATCAATAGGCCCTTATATGCAAACATAAATAAATTTTTTTAATTTGCCCATAAGGACCTATTAATGAAGTGTCAACCTCTGATGCATTGACAGTGTATAGAAACTATACACTATCAGTATATCATATACAAACTCATATATATATATATAAAATATGAGATTAGATATGATACACTGACAGTGTATGAAAATTTTATTAATATTTATTTTTAAGAACCTGTATATGAGGTATCATCTTATGGTTAACTGCCAATGTATGAAAACAATACACTATCAATGCATCATATATAAACTTTTAAAATATCTTGAGATGATACTTGAATAAGCTCTCGAACTTTATAATTATTTGATTATTATTACACTCATAAAATTGAAGAATTGGTTGCTATAAAATTGAAGATTTGGTTGCTAAGATAATTAGAATTCCTTTCCTTTTAAACATTTGTCATCTAACTCACTCAAATAAATTCAAGTAAATATTTCCTATAAATTAAAACAGCCAACCAAAAATTAACAAAATATGAAACATTTCATAATATCAAGGTTTTAATTACAATGAAATAAAATTTCATAACCTTAAACATGGTAAACGTTGTTGACAAAATCATCGTAAAGCCATATCAACGGTAAGACGTTGACAATTGACACAAAACATTAATAAATCTTAAGAGAGTTGTTGTTCAAATTGTGAAATTTTTTAAAAAAAATTTGGTGATCAAAATAGAAATTTTTGAATAATTAAGTGGCAAAAAAAACCATAATTTGCTTTTTTTTAATATCTAAAATTTATTTTAAAAAATTACAATGTCACATTATTATTGATAATACGTGTCATATGAAATGTCAGATTACATGACAATATCACATGATAAATGTCAAATAATGCAACATGAAATATCAACAACTGTCAACTTCTGATTGTTGAATGATTAAAAAGGACTATTATTAGAATTTGGATGATTTTTTTGGTTACATAGAATTTGGTTGATTGAACATTTAATTTATCCATATAAATAAATGATGATAACGTTTTTATTTTTGTATCATTAATAACATAAAAATGACAGGAACCCAATGAAAAAAAAAGTAAGGCCAGCTGAAAGGTCAAAATATAAAATATACCAAAGTTTTTTTTTTTTTCATAAAAGGTACAAAACGAAAGAAGATTTAAATCTTGAATTTAATATTTCTTAAAGAAAGGTAAAAATCATTAGACCAACCATTTATTGTTACAAAATATACCAAAGTTAGTGATTTACAAGTGCATTATTAAGTATTTTTAAAAATGAAATTGTTTTTTGGGTTTTTTTTTTTGGTAATAAATGATAACTTTCAAATTTTATCAAGAGCTTGATTAATTTGAACTCTAACCATTTGATCAACCTTATGAAAAGAGGACAAGAGCGGCTAAATCAAAACACACTTTTTTTTATTGTTTATATAGAGATATAAGAAAAGAAATGGATTCAAACATTGAACCCAATCAAAATAGAATTTGAATTATCGTTTAGTATTTAAATAATATAAGAAAGGAGATTTGAGTAAACATCTTAACAAAAATATAAGTATATAAAAAGGAAATATTGATTGACAAAGCTGAATGCTACTGTTTATTAGCCAACCTCAATTTGAGAACAAACCATTGACAGCTTAATGGCAGTAGGAAAGTTAAACATCAATAAGCAGCAATGTAGTAGGTAGAAGAGTGCGATAGAGAGTTTGAAGCAAGAGACAATTTATATTAATTTACAACTTGTCTTGGATGCTGCATGGTGCCAGTATTGATAAATTTTTATTAATATTTGAAAGTTGGGTTTTTTAATAATTAAAATTTAATTTTTGATGATTTTAAATATTTAAAAAAGCTCGATAAAAATGCGTGGATGGATGACAAATTGAATCTATCTCAATTCTCATATTAGTACATCCTTTTTCAATAGGCACATTCCATGCAGTCGATTCCATGGAATCCCCACGTTCCATATTTGAAAGAGTCCCCACTTTCTTCTCTTTATGATTGTAGCTTTCATGGCGCATGGCTCCCATGCTCCACGAATCACGTTTTTGTCTTTTCTCTGCGATCTTCTCATTGTCTGTCTGCAACTGAGCTTTAATTTGCACATTTCCACTTTTCCTAATCCTTACGTTCATGCCTCCCTGCTATCCCCTTTACAATTATAATTTTTAATGTCACCTTTCGCATTAATTTCTGCTTAATTTAAGCAATGAAAAGAAAAAAGAATATCAAGAATTGGATTCACAAAGGAACCTTTTCTCTTTTAGATTTTTTTTTTAAACTTGGAAGTTTTAAAATCGAATCATGAGATATACACAGATAAAATTAACTTGTAATTCATGCGAGGTATAAATTAATTTTATCTATTTTAACGTCAAACATAGCAGAAATAAATCATCTATACAAAATGATGGCACGGTTTCTATAAATTTGTACTTTCGAGTTACAAAACTGAAACTCTGAGAAAGAAGTCCATTGTTTCTTCTGTTATAAATGAAAAAAAAAAAAAACAAAACAAAATAGAGCAATGGCAACACTAAATTGCCACCTGGGGTGCAGCTGAGGAGGTTGGAAGGGAAAGAATTAGGGTATAGATCCGAGCCATAACACCCTTCACTTGTACAAAAGGGATTAAAGAAAAATCAGTTCAACTCCTTTTTACACGTATGGTCAAATATACCAATCTCACTCACCCTATATCTACAAAAGAAGCTGAAGAAATTCATGGATAATCCAACAATGCAAACTTCACTTGCAAGCTAATCTTGCCACCTTCATTCACTAGCTTAGCTGCAGTTACCAACCAATGTCCCGGAGCATCATGTGGACCGCGCACAACCTCAGATATGTCTAAATATTTCAGCAGTTTTTTGGAGTGAGTTGGTGCAGATGGACCATCAGGATATACACCTGAATTAAGTGCGGTTGGAGCTTGCTTTTGTTGTCCACTGACTGTCGAACGTTGAGTGAATGTGAAAGTTGTGCTTAGATTCGTGAGGAAACTGGCCTTCCGAGAAGTTTCCGGTGCAGCTGCCCACTCCGTCTTCCGGATTTTGCAGTTGGGTATGTGGGTGTAAAGCAGACGGAGGTGCAGAACTGTCTTAGGCCACTTCCCTTTGCTAAGGAGCTGCGCACCAGTGACGATAAAAACACCACTTGAAACTTCTTGCAACCAGTCAGGATCATGCTTAACAACAGATGTGCATACATTTGAGTATCTCTTCCACCTGACTGGCTCTAAAAATTGATCACTGGATTTATAGTCATCAGAACCTCGCCATTGGCATGGTCTGCCTGATGTTAATGTCATTATATTCGGAAGACTTGAGAGATGCTGCACGTGTACCGCCAAGCGGTTGCATTTCTTTCCTTCCAAGTACAAGCGGAGGCCAACTACTGGTTTTAATTCACTTGAAACCTGAAATTGTACAGAATATTTAAATTTTTTTTATAGTAACAACAGAGGGTGGGATGAAACATGGCTGCAAAATTTATCTCAACAAACTAAAAGATGAACTCTAATATATGAGAAGTGGCAGCAACTCTAAGGGGCCAAGCAATTTAAACCTAAATTTACATGCTTAGCACATTTACAAACCAATTCATGCGTGCCTACATATTCATTTATGCATGGATGGAGAAGAAAAGTTAAAACTACAGAAAAGCATGTTAGACAGACTCTTGGAAAGCAATGTCACAAAAAGTTCAAATTTAAAAGATTTTTAGCTCACTTTTTATCCTCAATAACAGTGAAGTTGTGTTTGTTGCTCATTGTTATTGATTAAAAATTCAATTCAACGTCAATGTCTACTTCCAGAAATGGTAACTCCATTTTCTTCCACACTACTACTGCCATTCAATTTGACCATGGTACCAGTCAAATTCTATTATTATTACCAATAAAATATTCAAAGCAGATTCCACTTCCAAATGTAGTAACTCAACTCTACTTTCTACCACACAGTTTAATAATAAAAAATTTGCATTTTAATTATAATAAGGAGACTACACTAAACCTCCTAGAACCCCACCAATGTTTTCATGATTGCCGCACTTACAAAATGATTTCAAGGAAAACTGATGTAGTGATATCAATCTTACTTTTAGGATCCTCTGCGCTAGCATGTTGATCATAGAATTTTACTCGAGTTGGGTTCATATGCCATCATAAGATTTTAAATTATCTAGTGCATTGATTACAACAAGAACATAAAAGGCAAGCATTAGTGCAACTTCTGCATTGACTTCAAGATTTATACACTTTGGTTCCTATGAGTCTTCTATTTTCTATGAATAATGAAAACATAATAATGCAGGTCACAAGACTATATGATAATGCAAAATAAATAAAACTGAGAAGCCAATTACTATAAAATAATGCTTTATGTGCTGTTTGACTACCTGCGTAGAGCTGATGTGTATCTTAGGACCCATGAAAGTGAATTGCAAGGAAGGGCAAGAAGCTTTTTTCCTCTGATGCCTAAGTGACAGCTCACAGAACATAGGTGCCCACTGTCGCGGAACTTGAAACTCCAAGAAATACCGTAAATCCTCTGAAACAGGCTTGTCTACATACAGGTTCAATGAGTTAAAGAATACCTCTATCACATAAAACTAGAAAAATAAAGAAGTTTAATAGAACAAATTATTTGTAAAATTATTGTTAAAAAAGAATGACAAGGCTAAAGTCCTCTAACACCCCGGTACCTAGGCCAAATGTTTCATGTTCCTTCAGCTTAAATTTTTAGAAAAAAAAAAATGGTCCCTGTAATTTTTTTTTTACAACCTGGTAGAATATTTAACTCGTTCATGTTTTTCAGCAAAATTTATTGAGAGCAATGACATGCCAGATTCAGTTTCAGACAATGGGGTATATCATATGTGGCATATTTTTTCCAGTGCAGACACAGAAGAGGGTAAATCCCTCCCCCTAATTTCTGTGTGGCTTTTTGACAGCCAAATTATATAAAAATAAAGTAAAACAAAACAAAAAGGAAACAGATTCAAATCAAGTTGAAAAGAGAAATTGTGGCAATCAAATAGAGCCACTTAGATCCTGAAGCATTTTCTCACCAACCGAATGTACCTCAAACTTTAAAATCACAAAATATAAACAAGTGCAAAAGAAGGCAGTCAAACAAGTGCTTCAATTGATTTTGAACACATAATTCTGTCTTTTTTAATAGTTTTTAATACTAATTTAGAAGTAAGAATTTTAAACAGATGCAGTTTTTAGTGAGTTTCATTATTTTTTTTTCTTTCCTACAAAAAACCAATAACGATATCCTAATCTTTCCCCCAAACTACCCTAGCCAAGATATTTACTTATATGTTTTACTAGAGAAGGATTCCAATCATCTTAAAAATCATATTTGAAGTGAAATCCCCAGACTGATGTTATCTCCATTAGATGGGCACTGGAATACTTACAACGAAGATACAAATTGATCGCATGACTAAGATACCCACTTCCTGGAATCCCAGTTAGAAGAGAAGTAATTGGTACAAACTTGAACAAAATTCCTTCTGGTTTAGCAGGAACTGTCTGGAGCCAGTTGGAGTGACTATGCAAGAATGGATTTCCTCCTCTTTTTGAACAAATGACTGTGAGTCCCTATTCAAGTTGAAGACAAAGGAACATAAATAATTCACGAGTTGAGGTGATTAATTTTTAAAAAAATTCCAGACTAAAACTCAAGTTCTAAACTCACATCTTTTCTTGATGTTTCTGCAATGCTGGCCAACTGCATGGTGTTGGAATGCAAAATGCGGTTAAAGATATCGGGCACCTACATAAATAAATGGCATTTAGAAACAATATTGGTGTTTACCAAAAATAAAAGCCCTTAAATTTGAATGAGGTGCTAATACTTTTTGTTTGCCATCTCTTGTTTTTCTCTGTGGTAATGAAGTGCTTTTCCCATCCGAAAATATAACATCTCCAAGATCCTCCAAATACCCTCTGAGCTCTGAAGGAGGAATTGCAGAAGAATTGTTCTGTCTGACACAAATTAAATCTTGACCACCGATGCCCATGCCAACTATTATGTGTGTCCCATACGTCTGGATGAACCTGTCTAGTACAATTTATTAGATATAAACTACATGAAACTAATAATAATGATATTAATATATATATGAACCTGTCTAGTACAATTTATTAGATATGAACTACATGAAACTAATAATAATGATATTAATATATATGAACCTGTCTAGTACAATTTATTAGATATGAACTACATGAAACTAATAATAATGATATTAATATATGCCAAATAAACAAAATGATTCTTGACTTACCCACCAGCGGAATTTTTGCAAACTGAGACACATCACAGATACAACTCTATGACAGAAAACTTTGTAAGTAGGAAATTCTAAACATACACAGGATTGCTGAAGAGTTTTATTATTAACATTTTGGTAACAAATATCACTTTCCAAAGGAAGAAGGAATCCTTACACACACAAACACGTAAATAATGTATGTCTGCATGTATAAGAAAACTACCCTGGCTCAAAAACAATAAAATAAATAAACAGATAAAGATCATTACACATAATAAATCACATAGGACAACTGGGGGTGATTGCATGGTGTATCAGTGGATGGGAAACTATTATTGAATGAAGAAATCAAGGATTTAGAAATTATTTTGAGGCTGTACTGGTACTTGTGAACAGCAATTGTGCAAATTGATGGTTACGTTGTCTGAGATTGGTTAGAGGATGGTAAACAAGTACTCAAACTGAAAGACTTATGGTCCATCTTTAACCTAAATGAAACTGGAATTGCAAGAGGAAATGAGTAGAAGAACTAGGTTTAACTTCCCAAAGGCTTCACACTCTCCTAAAAAGCAATGCTGCTGATATTCCTATAAACCTGTTCTCTATTAAATTAAAAGTTATATTCTACCAATCCTATCTTTATAAGTGCTTGAGATTCAAAACATGAACCTATTGAAAATGAATTAAAAACAACTATAATTAAGAAAAAAAACCAGATAACATCAGAAAAACAGTGTGGTTCATAGAATGTTATTGATAAACCATAGAAATAGAATAGAAACCTTCAACTATCAAACTCTTTATCCAATATTTTACCTAAGAACTGATTTACTATTTGTCTAATGCACTAAAACCAGAATACTTCACGTGAATAAACCAACTATTTCACTAGAGTTTACTGTATCGTGATCTCTAGATGGGGATTTAAACGAAATTCATAGGCCAAGATGTTAGAAATCCGCATGTTGTGATACAGAAAGAGATCATATTATACTCTAATTATTGACCACAATCAGCAATTTTATAACAATAAGATGGACTCAAGTAACTTTTCCTCGTATTAGGTAAGTCAGAGATTTGCAATGGAAGCATGTCCCAATTGTTATATGTGGAAGACAACAGATTGCAAGCATTTTCAATCTAATGATCAATCAAAAGGATTCTACTACTTTGAGAGCAAAAAGTTGAGAAAATAACACTTTCTAAACCAAAACGCATTGCACAAGAAAGTCTAAAACGAGCATTACGGCTCCTTCACCATCTCATATATAATTAGTTATACTAAAATTTTTTCCATTATATAGCAAATGATCAACCTGACCAGTTGAGAACTATGTTTAATTGAGCATAGCACAATATATTTCCTTTATCATATGCAAGAGTGTCTAACATACATTCGACAGTATTATTTCTTAATATTTCTTCATTCCTGAAAACAGCCTCCCCATAATCCATACGATCTCTCATTGAGATAAATGAAACTTAATGCCAATAAATTGCACAAAATAGTATATTGAAAAGCTACCTAGCCAACGCTGCTGGATCCCAGTGAGGTGGAACGGACTTCTTAACTCTGTCATGTAATACAAGTGGAGATGATGTAAGGTGTAAATGATACAACGAAATAAAGTAACCATCAAAAGCAAGATTTTTGGTGTCTGCAGCATCACGAAACCAGTCTCCACTCAAATCAAAAATACTGTTAAGATAGCCTGAAGGAACTTTTCCTTGTATTGAAGACTTCTGATTAAGTAACTCAGACATCTGCAAGAAGTAAGATTTGGGTGCAAAGATAAGTTACAACATCAATACAGCACCAAATAAATTTATTCAAATCTATATAAAGCTCTTACTAAGTACAGCATTGAACAGGGTGCATAATCTCAGATACTTTTCACATAGAATTTTTCCTTTTTGTTTTTCTCGCTTTCTTCATCATTAAGGTTCTGGTAGAAACCCCTCCAAGATATTCTGTCATTAGGATTTTAAGTATATTTATCAAGGAGTTTCAGAATATTAGACACTTGCTATCTGACTAATATCAGCCATTATTATTATCAAGTAATAGAGTTCCTAGATTATGGAGACCAGGAATTCATGAATGCAGTTACTTTCTATTTCTGAAATTGAGGTTCACTTATGTCTAAGTCAACTTTTAATATCTATTTATTGCAAACCAAACAATTTAAGAAGAAACTTTGACAAAAAATAAACAATATTACTAGCATATTGACAACTCTTTGATAAACAAACTAATGGTAAATGATCAAAGGCAACCAATGCTATATTATGCACTTTTCCTCATACACTATAAGTAATTCTATCTCTGACTTTTCTCTGTTTTTCCCACAAGAGTCCATTAATTTTCAGCAACTCAAGGTCAACAATTTTCTTGTGAATTCCATTCGTAGAAAAGATGCTTTCACATAACCTGTAATAACTAGTAATGTGGTCTATGACCTAGGATCCTTTTCTATTCTCATTCCATTTTAGAGAAGTAGGTAGGAATATATTCAAAATGCGCAAATAATAATTGACATGAAAGAGAAAATTATTCCCGTTTTATTTAAATAGGATTCACTTTGAACTCCAAGGAAAAATACATCTTATCCCAACTCTACTGAATCCAAACCTTGATTATGGCTTACTAATTAAACTATGAATCGTCAAATAAAAATAAGGATAAGAAGTGGAAACAGTTTCTTATCATCATTGACACCAGTAACAGAGAATTAACTAGGGACGAACACTTGACTGAGCTCCAAACTTGAAAAAGTTCTTCTAAAAGATACTCATAAATTCCTAAGCTTGCTGCTTATTTTTATAGCAGAGTTTAGAAAAAACGGGACAGGGGAAAACCATTTATAAGACATAAAATGCAATCACAGAAATCCATCCTTCAGTATCTCTACTTTTTTATTGATGTCAAACATTCAGCGCAGACCCCAGAGGAAGAAGAGAAACTTCAAGTAGTGAAAGTTCCATGAATTCAATTAGCCCCTTCCCGCTTTCCTCACATGTAGGGGTGTCAAAGAATGGTTAAACATCTCACCCAAAAAAAAAAAGAATGGTTAAACACAAATCTAATAATCCAATCCAAGCAAATACCACCAAAATTTCCTTTCCAACTTTAAAAAAAAAAAAAAAATCATTAAAAGCAAATCCAATTATGCACGTAAACTAGCTTCCTTTCCCAACTCTAAAACATAGAAGTTGCATAAAGATGGCCTTAGTCAAAAAGGTTGTATAAACAAGTCTATCCACATGTGACATAAAGTTGAACTTTTCAACCCCACCATTTTCATCTCCACATGCCTTTAAAACACAAGGTATGGGGCTATTTTAAAATATATATACTTTAAATACAAAGAAAAAAAATATTTCCAGAATGGCACCTTTGCTAACCACACCAGTTAAGTATTCAGGCATTGGTTAAGATCTCCATAGTCAACATTTTGTACTTTTCATTCCCGCAAATTTCGGCAACCTTATGACAGTTTATATTTATCAAGTTAGCTATTTTAGACTAGTATTAGCTCCGTTTTATTGACCCACCTGATGAACCATGAAAAAACACAGCAAAACCTAATTCATGGATCAATCAGGCAACTAATACAAATCAAGTTTGAGAAAATTTTCTGTCTTAATTATACATGAAGAACCCCATATACGATAAAGAAAACAGAAGGGAGAAAAAGAAAGAAAGAAAGAAAGAAATCAACCTGGTTGAATTCAAGAACATCAGATTTGAAGCGAATACGATCGCCTTTATCAAGACGAATATCTTGAGAAACACCTTTGATAGTAAAAGAACCTGGAAATACAATGTCTTCTTGATTGGTTTCATCAAGCACCACCAACCTTGTTCCTTTAGCATATTTCAACCTGAAATCTCCACTTATATCAAAGCCTTTTCCCAAAGCTTCCAGAGCTCCCAACGCTATCGACTTCTCAGTTTCCTCCATAACCATAGTTTTTCAAGCAGCAGCAGCAGCAGCTTTAGCTTCAGAATTGGAGGTCTGGGTTGATATTTTTTGGGAGAAAGGAATAGTAGTAGTTGTACAAGATTTGACCGTCAGCTTTATCAGTGTACGCCATTTTAGACTGGTATTATTCTAGGCGTAGAGAAAAGACAAAGGGCATTTACATAGATTGATGAAGAAGAGACGTTTGGGAATTGATTTTACGGGGTTTTGGATTGAAACGGAATGAAAAGGGAATACCGACATGATGACATTTGGAAAAGAGATTGCCTCCGAGTGCAAGGAAACTCAATTAACAAAAGATGATAGAAAGGGATTTGATTTTGGGGAGAATTGAAACAGTGGGACCATGAAACCTAATCCTCATTCAAAGTCAACCTTGATAACCTACCGCCTACCAACTGCCATCCGCCTTTGTTTTATGTTTCGTCTTCTTTGTATTTTACTCTACTTCTTGCGTTCAATAATTCTTCGCCCTTGATTTTGTTAAAACTAAATTCATTAATAAATAAGTTGTTGAGCTTTCCCAGTTACATCTTATGTGAAATAGATCCGAATTCGGAATTTTTTTAAAAAAAATTGTCACTTTGATTATGATTTGACAAAAAAATTAAAGATTTAAATAAAATTTTGAATATGATTTCATTTCTCATTCGGATAATTCATATTTAAAATTATTTGAATTTTAAAAATTTTAAAATCTAAAATAATATAAAACTCCATTTAATTAGCATAAAATGATTTTTAAAAAATAATTTTTGTACAATAATTTTTGAAAAATTGATTTTTTGAAAAAACTAAATATTTTCTGTTGTTTGATTTATATATTCAAAAATATTTTTTGTTATTTATTGTTTTAATTCAATATAAATTAAGTTTTAGTAAAATGTTTTTTTTTAAGAGTGATATAAGTTTAAAAATTATCTTTCTTTTTGAAAATAAGAAAACAATTTTTCAAAATCTTTACAAATTTTTTATTGACTAAATTTCATTTTTCATTTACTGAAAACGTTTTACATATATCAAATACTGAAAAATGATAAAAATATTTTCAAAAAAAATAAAATTCGCAAACCAATCGAATCTTAAAATTCAAAAATTCTAAATCATAAATTTAATTCGAATTCAAAAATTCTTTAAATTTATTATATCTTCCATAAAAATTCAAAAAACATACGGCCATGTAACCAAAAAAAAAACATACGGCCAACTTGAATCCAACGAAATATGAACTCAAAATAAATAATTTAAACTCAAAATTTCCTAAACTTGTATAATCCAATGAAGTACAGCAATAACAGGGAAAGAAAAAATAACAACGCTCACAAAGGCTAATCTATATGTTGTGCATGATCTAGCACGTCAAGAAAAGCATAAATTAATGAATAGCCCGTTCACATTCAACTGATCCATGCAATAATCCAGCCAATAATTGGTTTGTAAAATGAAGATTCATTCTCCACGGGCATTTCAGCTGCAATAATCAAGAAGAACAAGGCAAAAAACTTTCAACTAAAGCAATTCCCAAGACAGAGAGCTTTTTGCTCCTAGGACACATGGTTTCTGATTTTCCTTTCAAGCATAATCTTTTTTTGTTACAAGAAAAATATTAAATAATTGGAATAGAGATGAAATTACTTAAATTCAAACTCAAGCCTTACAATATGTCACAATTTATTTTTAACCACTCGATCAAAAAATTGTTAGCATCAAACATAATCTCAATATAAATGACTATACTCAACTACATAATAGTGCATCTTTGTCAGGCTAACTTTATAACTACTGACATTGCATCAAAGTTCTTGAATGTTAATATTCCGTCACAAAGTAAAGACTTCCACATGTTCCATGCCAATATACTCTTCAATGATAAAAAAACAATAAGCATCTTGAGTTCTACCAAATATCCAACCCCCAATGAGTTTCCCAAGTAAGTTACATCCAAGCTGTTCAGAAATACCTCCAACTTCTGCAAAAGCGGTAACATTGTCAAGCTTTACGCAACATGTCACAAGCTGCATGATAAATGTTGAGGTATACCTCGACTTCTACAGATGTGATAATTATCTAAAGCTTTATTAAATATGTACATAAGAATAATCAATGATGGGATGGATAGTCGTTCAAATGTTCATGCAAACAACTTACAATCTTTCGTATATATCTCTTCTTCTCTTCTGCAGTGCTTTGATCATGTGGTTTTTTCCTCCCAATTATCCCAAGTTGAATTTCCCATCCAAGCCAAATATCAAAATTAAATGTTTGCAAACATAATACATCCAAAAATGCTACGTACCGTTATAGCAGTTATAAATGTTACTATCCCACGGAAGATATAAAATAGTAATCAGTGTCCTCAAAATAAAAATATTTTATAAAACTAACCATTTTCCCGATTACCAAGTAATACTCCTCCGGTGACTAACTAGCATGGTAGCAGCAATACTGCAGCAATTAAAGTAAAGACAGCAATTACCATTCAAATTCTACAATTGATGCACAAATGCAATTACTTGGGCAGCAATGATCAAATTCTACAATTGAAGTACAGATGCAATTAAATTGTGAGCAGCAATGATTGATACTTGGGCAAATAAAATACCAAAGTTTAGCTAAGCAAATAGGATCTTCAAATTTTAAGTGCCAACAAAAACTTGAGTTTCTCAATGAGTGAAAACAGTGTCATTGCGTCTAGGAGGTCTATCAGGAATTGTTCCTGGTTTGAACTTGGAAGCTTCATGCTTAGCCAGCTCAGGAGGGACAGGGCTGCCGCTTTGAACAAGCATCTGCTTGAGATCAAAGAAGACATCAGTGTCATGGAGAGTTAAAAATGTTGTGGCCACACCGGTCTTCCCTGCACGTCCGGTTCTTCCAATGCGATGTGTGTACATTTCAATATTACCAGGCATATCATAGTTAATGACATGAGCCACATCAGGAATATCAATTCCACGTCCTGCAACATCTGTAGCAACAAGGACATTGTATCTCTTGGCCCGAAAACCCTCAAGGCTAATTTCCCTCTGCTCCTGCGACCTTCCACCATGCAAAGTTGTTACTTTATAACCAGCCTTATCCAGATTCTTGGAAATAGTATCAGCATTCTTCTTAGTATTGACAAACACAATCGCTGTCTTATCCCCAAGACCATCAAGCAACTTCTGCAATCTCGAAAACTTCTCTGATTCCTTAATCATCATCACGTGTTGAGATATTAAATCAGTAGCCTTTCCAGCAGTACCAATGGTGACCACAACAGGATTCCTCAAATACTTCCTAGCTAGCCGCTCCACAGCTGGAGGCATCGTAGCACTGAACATATAAGTAGTCCGATAAATCCTTTTTTCATCAAGCTCCTCATCTTCATTCTCCGGTTTCAAATTACTAGACGGCATAGCATCCAATACACCCACAACTTGGGGTTCAAAACCCATATCTATCATCCTATCAGCCTCATCAAGAACCACATAATTACACTGATTCAACACAGCATACCGCCTCTCTAAACAATCCAGCAGACGACCGGGTGTAGCAATAACAACCTCACACCCTTGTCTAATCCTAAACCCTTGTTCCTCTATTGACTGACCACCAACAATTGAAACAACTTTGATACCTAAATAATGTGCAAACTTCATTGTTTCATCCTCAATTTGCTGTGCAAGTTCACGAGTTGGAGCCATGACAACAGCATAAGGCCCTTCAGCTTCATTCTCTTCACTCATAGGAGGTAATCTAGTTATATAAGACAACATAGGCAAAACAAAAGCAGCAGTCTTACCTGACCCTGTCTCTGCAATTCCAATCACATCTCTTTGCTGCAGTCCCAAAGGAATCGCAGCCATTTGAATCGGGGAAGGCTTCTTATACCCAACTCTTTCCACAGCTTTCAACAACTCGGCACTCAATTTACTCTCACTCCAACTCCTCATTGGCCGTGGAATCTTCGACCCTTTATAGGAAATATTAAAATCTTCCCTAAAAATCCTCCAATCTCTTTCAGTCATTTCTTCAAGCTTCTTTTCAGACCAATGCTTATCCACTCTCATATCAAATGTATCATAAGTATTCGCTGCTTCTTCTTTTAACCTCTGCGCCGCTGCTTCCTCTGGTTTCTCTTCAACCCCTTCTTTTCTTCTAATCTCGTCTCTCATCTCCTTCTCATTCTTCGCCGCGAGCTTCTTCTGTTCTCTTCGATCCATTCCAGCCCTAAATCCTCGCCCGAACAAAAGCTGAGCCTCATGAGGGTTTTGGTACAAAGAATTCATGTCTCTCGAAGTATCTTCAGTGTTTTCCCAATCGAAAGAAAACCTAAATTTCTCGCTAGGCTTAATAACCCTTTTTTTAGGCTTTTTCGATCCGAGGTACTGCTCTTTAATCCCGTCCAATTCTTTTTCCCTTTCCCTCTCCGCTACCTTCTCCAACCTCGCTCGTTCTCGAGCCTTGGCTTCCTCCTCCCGCTCGCGTTCCCTTTCACGTTCCCGGTTTCTCCGCTCGGATTCACGGTCTCTCTCCCGCTGCCTTTCGCGGTCGCGGCGGTCGGAGGAATCGGAGGAGGGTTTAGTAGAAGGCGAATCGGGGTTATTGTTGCTGCTGTTGTTAGAGCGGTGGAGCTCCTCAAGGCGGCGTTTCTGTTGGGCGCGTTGCTCTCCGAGGCGTTGGAGGGCCAATTGTTCGCGTTGGGCCTTGGTTAAAAACACGGGTTTTGGAGGATTATTGGTGCTCATGGCTTTTCTGAAAGAAGAAGAACAAGGGTTTCGCTTGATCAATTGCCGCAGGGAAAAATACGGAGGCGATGTTCAAAGCAAAGGATTGGAGATTTACGAGAACCTTCTGTTGAAGTACACTGATCTCTAGCAAATCTCCTGTTTTACCCTTTCAAATTCAATCGATTTCTTGTAAATAAAGTATCCATGCGTGGTTGTGGTTGGATTGATAATATAAGTTGAGATTACGTAAATTGAAATTATAAGATAAACTTTAAAATTTTAGCACCAAAAAAAAGATAAACTTTAAAATTTGATAAAAATTTTTGAATTCGATTTTTACTAAATATAGTTTTAAAAAGATCTGAAAAATTTTAAAAGATCTGAAAAATTTTAATCGTGACGAAATCTTAAATAAAATTAATTTTAAATTATTAAAATAAATGAGGAAATACATGATTTAAAAAAAAATGAATTGCATGTGAATTGATCCAGAATAGTAAAATTCACTAATGGGGTACAATTAATCAGGATTATAGATGAATCACGAAGACAATGACGTGCTCTGTGGTCTTTGTTATGGTTTGTAAAACTGTGAATATATCCAACAGCTTTCTTGTGCTTGGTGGTGACGACTTATATAAGCATTTGTGAGCCTAATTGCCTCGTGAACATGATGATCATGAGGTTTTCTTTTTTTCTTTAATGTTGCTGAATATATTTTTTTTCTCTACAATTTGGCTTTGAAGCAAAAAGCCCTGTTCAAAATCCTTTTTCACCTATTTTTTTTGCATATTGGAACAACCAATTCCATTGTTTATAATTAAAATAATCTGTAATGAGGAACTCCATAATTCTTCTGATAAGCGTTGGAAGAGTTAATGTAATTAAACCAAAAGAGATGTAATAGCAAAATAGTCAAATTCAGTATGAAGAACGCTAGGCTTTGAACATGGAAAACAGAGAGATGGACAAAAGAAGTAAGAAAACACGGATAAACAGAGAGATGGCCAAAAAGCCTTGGAAAACAGAGATCAGCCTGATTGTAGCAGAAATTGCATATCCTGATTAATTGCATAATCTCTCCGCATAAAAACTATCCTTCAACATAAAAAACATAACAATTAATCAAAAGACAATGGCCTAACTAAGCTGGTTGAGATCGGCACATGGGGCAAGATCGTTTTCTCCATCGCCACTGGGCAACGCAACCACCGTGAAAAACATGCGAGCAGGGTGTCTTTCTACAGGTACCGGCGGAGAACCCTTCCAAACAGATAGAACATGTACAATCAGATTGAAAGGCATCGCCATCGCATAAATCGAATGAATCCAGTCCTGGCGCTTGTGTCAAACCCAAAGGTTAACACTGGCACCCCAGCAAATTTCTCAATCTCAGCAGGATATTTCTTCATCAGTAATGTTAGCTTCAGCATTGAACTCATGCCTTTCGATGTCATCAATCCCATATTGCTGTAAGCCCTTCGGAACCCAGATTTTGTTTACTTCAACAAACAACTGGGATGAGGTGTTTGGATTAGAATCCAACACTTATGATATGCTACACTTTATCTTTAATCACTCGGTCAAAAAGTTGTTGGCACGGAAAATCTTATTCTCCAATATCCAAGTAATTTCTATTTTGCTGCTTTTTCTTTATTTCCATTATCATTTTTTTCTTTCCCCTAACAAATGTGGCTCCAATATCTTTCCTAGTAATATGAATTTTGCATGCTTTTTTTGATAAGCCAAAATTTTATTGATTGGGATTAATGCAAACTAGAGATAGGACTCCAGAAGCAAATGAACAACATCACCAAGGGAACAAATTGCAACAAGCCAACAACCCAGCTATTCACAGTACAGCAGCAACAAAATAAAGACAGAACAGCAAAAGCAGCTACCACCAGGCCATGAATAAACTTTGTCTAGCCACACCAGCATTAGCTAACGCATTAGCCATGGCTATTGGATAAGACTTTGATAATTAAGACAGCATCTAAGCATTTACTAGGATAATATACCATTCATAATAGTTATGATATCTAAAATTTTTCTCATTATTATTTTTCATATATTGTCTACATTACTTATATAAATAAGATGTTTCATGTACTCTTTTATAAAAAAATATATTAAAAATGTAGTTTTTTGAGTTTTTCTGTTGGTGTAGACCATTATGGTAGAACATTTTTTCATGTTCTTTCTTTTTTATTGTTAATTTCTATTCACAGATTATTATTATTATTATTATTATAAATTTAATAGGCCTTAGCTTCTCTAAAAATATTGGATATTTGCAATAACTACCCTGCAAAGCAAATTTGATGGACATTTGCTTAGGAAGTCCAAAATTACATATTCAAAGAAATATAAAGATGAAAAATGCTTCAATAAATTATCCATGTATAGTTGATTATCACTCATTTTTGCAATAACAAGCAACACTAAGGATGGAAAAAAAAAATAAGAATAGTCAATTTGGAAGTGCAGCCAAGACTAAAACTGGATACTGTTAAGGCACAAGTATGCTCCGCGATAGCTAGACGTGCAGAAGTAGTGATTAGGATTATGTAAGTTCAGGTCGAAAGATGTAGTTAGATTCATCAAATTATTAGAAATTAAATGTCAATCTGCGAATGAGCTGCAGATTTGCATAAGCAACATGTAAGGATGCTTGGGGACACCTATGTAAGCTGGATTCTGTAAAATTTTGTTACAAATTAAAATTGAATTTGTTTTATTCATTCATATATTTACTATATTAACCATGAACCTATTTAATGCTAGATGAATGCACGTAGTTATTTGTGTCATTTATATATAATGTTGAAAGAAAAAAAAATGATTGATCAGATGAAAGTGAATAATGTATTGAAAAAAAAGATTATTCTAATAAACTTATACTAAACCCTTTTTTCTTTTAAAATTAATTTAACCATTGTCAAAAGATTTTTTTTAATTAATCATGACATGTGAAAAGATCAAAAACGACAGGGAGAAAAAATGAAATATAAATAGTTGAAATTAAAACAGGGGTAAGCTGAACTAAGCAGGAAGATATATTACAAAGAAAAGACACCAAAGGAAGGATGTTTAACAAGTACTGTTGGAAACTAACTAGGAGTATGCATCTAATGGCAGAATTACACTATTTTACGTTTATAACTGATGTTCAACAGGAAGCAGTATCAGTAGGTTCGATCACGTCACCTATATCAGAATCAGAATCTTCATCCATGCTTTGTTGAATAGCATTAGCTTCTTCTGACGCCCTAATCCTCTCCAGCTCCATTGCAACTTCTTTCATTGTGGGTCGTTTCTTTCCAATAAGATTCAAGCATCTTTTTGCTAGCTTAGCAACTGCTATAATCTCTTCTTCTGGACCATCATTCAGTACCACTTGATCAAGAATGTCAAACAGGGAATTCTCCTTCATTGTCAGCAGAAAAAAGTTTGCCAAGCTTCTCACTTGCTCCGATTGTCTTGAGGAGATGGGTTTTTGTCCTGTTAGAAGCTCAACTAGAACAACTCCAAAACTATAAACATCACTCTTCTCCGTAAATTGGCTCGACCGAAAATACTCCGGATCCAAGTATCCAAAAGTTCCTTGTACTTGAGTGGTTAGATGAGTTTGCTCAAATGCAACTGATCTCGAAATTCCAAAATCTGACACTTTTGTTCTGTATTTATCATCCAAAAGTATGTTGGTAGACTTGATGTCTCTATGATAAATAGGGACAGAAGCAGCTGAGTGCAAATAGCATAAAGCATTCGCAATTTCTATTGCAATTCGTAAACGCATTTTCCATGTCACGGGGAATTCATCATTTTGGTCTTGTATGAGTTGAAAGAGTGTTCCATTGGGGATGAACTCATACACCAGTAAAGGAACTTCAGTCTCTAGGCAACATCCTAAAAGCTTAACCACATTTCTATGGTTAATTTGTGATAAAATTATCATCTCATTAATGAACTGTTCAAGCTTCTTTTCATCAATTTTCTTCTCTTCAACCATTTTGGGTTTCTTAATTGTCACAGTGCTTCCATCCGCTAACATTCCTTTGTAAACAGTTGCTTGACCCCCTTGACCAAGAATTCGGTTCTCGTTATAGTGATCTGTTGCCTTTTTCAACTCCTTTGAAGTAAACAACCTTATTTTTTCAACATTACCTTCATTGCTGGACAATTGTTGTTGCAGTAGTAACCCTCCATTCCTTTCAAAGCATCTTTGTTTAAGCTTGGTGTTTTTTCTTCTTTTTAGTACTTTGTACATGCTCCATGGACCAAGTAGAACAAATATTGTTCCAATACTTGTGCTGAAACCTATATAGGGCACAAATTTATTAATGAAAAATGTAAATTTGTAAACCAAAATTAAAAAAAAATCATATATACTTACACACATATATATTTTAATATATGATTTATTTTTTATATAATGTAAAATAAAAAAGTGAATTTCATACGCACCTAGACTGATTACCAAATGTTTGTAAAACGTTGATGAAACCATGGGCACACACCAATCTTTCTTACTTGCATATTTAAACTTGACAGGGCATGACGTCGAGGAACAATAGTTGCCAGGAGTATTCAAACAAAGCATATAACAGAAGTTATATGTGTTGGATTATGCCCTTAGAACCATTCATTAGATGATTGACTTTGGCATTATTTATGTATCATGACATTTTATTTATTATAGTTCATTATTATATTTGTTTTATAACTGCGTAATATAATCTTATATGATAATGTCCTTAGAATAGTAATAACACACTATTCTTAAAATATCCCTAGTCAAGTATTATTGTGAACAAGGATAACAATGATACGATAAGACTAGTATGCGGTTGACTGATGACCATTGTCATGGATATAGGATATCAAGTCATCGCATAGGTACATGTTAGAGAACTATGTACTGGATCGACCCTCCATGAGAACGCTACATGGATTGTTATATGAGTGTCATAAGCGATTCTCATAGTGATGATGGTGTATGTGATCCTTTGACTTGAGATCATCAGAGATCCCAACATAGAGAATTGCATACTTTAATGCTGCTAGATGTCATTCGTAACAGGATGGACTATAAAGGTAGTAATTGGGTATGCCTTGATCTATGTAGAGGGATGTTGAGTGATCAAGATAGAATTTATCCCTCTTATATAACAAGAGTGATGTCTTGGGCCCTTTGATAGAGTGAGACTAAGAAATGCATGGCCGTGCTCGAATAAGTCAATATGAGATATTGATTTTATTTGTTTAATTAGTCTACTCAGGAATCAAGAAACGCTGATTAGACTATACAAGTGTGACACATTCCATGACTTGTGTCTAATCAAGACATCAAAGGATAAAGGGATTAGACTACACGGTAACATCTATCACGAGTAAGGTTATGTCGAGTCATTGACATTCTCGTTACATGGGTAGCAATGATGTGTTGCTAGATACCGCTCATTGCCTGTGACAATTTTGTCATTGCCATTGTTTTGAGAACCTATTGGGTCGCACACTTAGAACGGATCAATGAGGAGCTTAATTAATCCTATTCTGAATTGGATTAAGGATATGTCTAATCCTATTCTGACTTGGATTAAGGATATAGTTAATCCTATTCTAAGTAGGATTAGAGTTCTGTTTGGCAGTAAATTTTAGGGTAAAATTTACTGCCTATAAAAGGATGTTTTCTGAAACATAGCCGTACAACAATTAAAAAAAAAACAAAAAAGTATTCTTTTAATCGAAGCTAGCAGTTCGGTTAAAAGAATCAAAAAAACGCTCCTTAAGGCATCTGATCGTGAGACGTTCAAGAGTCGTGAGATCCGTTCGTGTGGATACCATAGAAGCAGGAACGAAAAGTTGCTGCTTGTGATTCGACCAAAGACAGAAAAAGCAGAGAAAACGTTAGGTAAAATCTCGAAACCCTAATTAGGCAACCCTCCGAATCGATCCTGGTGGAGGCCGAATGATTTAAATTCCGCTGCATGTTTGTTTCGGTCTCCTTCAATATGCACTCTGACATTTACTTGTTTCTGTCATTTATAAAGGTAATAAAATAAAATTACATGCACATAAATTAAATATGTTAATTAAGAATTGCCAAAACAAAAGTTATATATTGATATATATATATATATATATGTATACATATGGCATGAATTAATATATATATAAGTTACCTTGGCAAATATCAGTAGAATAATAGTCGTTACTGTTGAAGTCGAGGCTGCAAACACATAGATGATTAGACCCGATGTTTGACCAACAATATCTACCATCGGAGCTGCAATTATAGGTGTTGGGATCTTCATTCAATTGGCACAGTCCACGTTTTGGTATTGTAGAGTTGTTTTGACATGTGTCCAATTGTTTATCTCTTGGCCATCTGATATTATTGTCATATTTTCATTGAAGTAACTTAAATCAATCACGAAAATAGATCCATCTGATCTGTTGCGGCCATTACTAGAATCAATTTCTGTCATGTTTGCAACAAAAGAACTAAGACCCGGAGGAACCATCATTCGACAGCCGGCATTGGAGGAAGTCTCAGTGTTTCCACAATCAGGTTGCAAGCAACCACCAATAGGATAAGTCTCAGCTTGACTTCGAAAAACAGTAGCCAATTTGCCACAGCCTAAAGACCAGATTGCATTTTGGATATCTGAGAAGAAAAATGGGCTGCCTGTTAGGTTGGCACTAATCCCATTATAACCTTTATTGTTGAAATAAGCTACTGGATGGCGGATGAGAACACTGCCTTCGGAGAATGAAACACTGTGTAGTTCCAGACTGATGCTACTTATGAAAGGCTTTAACCCATCGTCAGTTGCATTGCAAGTTACTCTAAACCAATCATTCTTGTAGCACTTGCCTTTTATTCCAAATGGGTACGGAATATCAACATTCCCACATTTTTCTTCACATTTAGACTCGTAATATACCTCTCCTTTCTTTTGGCATAATGACTCTGCAGCTTAGCAAGAAGTAAGTTGCACCAAGTTAACACAAATTAAAATAAATAATTAAATATAATTTTTTAACTATTAATTATTTTTTTAATTAAATAATTACATTTAACACAAAGTTTGATCAAATCTATACATTATGAAGCTTGAACTTAGGATCTCAAAATTTAAAGACCTCTCTCTTGATATTGAGGTAATCATATTATATTTAGGTCATATTTGATGCATAAAATAACTGATAGAATAGGATAATTATTATCTTATTCTATATTTGGTGCATACATGAAAAGAAAGATGGGATTATAAAAATGATTAGTTGTCCTATTATTACAGGATGATTCAATTATCTAAAAGAGATAAGGATTATTTCTAATCTTATGTGATTAGGTGATAAATACTTATATTTTATTCTTAAAGCTTATGTTTAAAAACTAACTTAAACTTTTAATAAGATTACAAATGATTATTGATTAATGGGTTATTCTAAATTATTTTTATTTTTTACTATTTTTTCGTCTATCCTTTTTACCACTTTTTTTCTTTATTTCTTTCTTTCACTTTTCCTATTTTAATTTTTTTTGAATAAAGGAAAATATATAGTTTAGATAAAATAATAATTTTTTTAAAAAATAATGTTTTTCAATTTTTTTTAAAAAAATCAATGCTTAAAACCAATTTTTTGAAATTAACTTTTAAATATAACAATTATTATGAATTATATTTTTTTAATTTATAAATTTTGAACTTTTAAATTTAGCCACTATTTTTTTCCTATTTTAAATTTATTCTTTTCTTTTTTCGATCCCCTTTTATTTCTTCATTTTTAGAAAACTATGATTATTTATACTTTTTAATTTATAAAATTTGAACTTTTAAATTTAACTAGTATTTTTTTCTTATTTTAAAATTTTATTTTTTTTCCTATCCTCTTTATTTCATTTTTATATTTTTTTTCTTTTTCTATCTTGTTGAGAGTAAAAGAAAATAAAAGGAAAGAATAAAAATAAAAGATAAGATTTTTATTGAAAAATCAAGGTATTTTTTTAAAACAATCATGTTATTTGAAAAATTCATTTTTCTAAAATAAATATATTTAACTTGAAATCATAAAATTATTTTAAATTTAAAATCATAAAAAATAAATAAGAAAGAAAATGAAAAATAGTAAAAATTACAGAGAAATATCAGTAATGATTAAAAAATTAATTTTTTGAAAACATTTAATTTTAAAAATAGTATTCTATTGAAAATTTAACATTTTTTCCAGAGAAAAAAAAGAATTTAACTTTTAACTATAAAAGTTAGAATAATATTTTATTAGTTGAAAAATCTTTGAATTATATTTACTTAAAAAAAAAGAGTATTTGTATCAATAAAAAAAGTTATCTTGTCATCTTTTCCAACTCCTCCTTTTAACGTATTCGATTATTTTATGAAAGTATACTAAAAATAATAAGGACAAAAAATAAAAAATTATATATAGGTATGCATTTTGATTTAATAAAAAAAAATGAAAATTATCTCAGATAAAAAAAATTGAAAATTATCATGCACTTAGTGATGGTGAGTGATGACCTTTCAAATCGCAGTCGACAGGATTCCACTCCAGCGTTGCAAAAACATGCTTCGTTTTATTACTGATTTGATCGGGGAATGTGAAATCTGAATCCACATTTCTCCTATCAAACACAAATGCCGATGTGCATGATCTTTTACCGTCCTCCATGGCTTCCATACTTACAGTATAGGAAGTAAGATTCTCAGGAATTAGGCCAAGGCAGCCAGCAGCTTCGGAACTCAAGTCGTTGTCACATCGTGGTTGCAGGCAGCCACCGAGGAGATTAGTTTGGTTACGAGAAATAGTAGCCAAATTGCCGCAACCCACTGACCCGAATATGTTGAATTTACTTGAGAAAAAAAATGCAGTGCCCGTTAGGTTGACAGCACTAGAGCCAGTAGCGCCATTAGTGTCTTTATCGCTGCAATTGACAGAAGTCACCGGGATTTTTATGGTAACCGCGTTGTCTGTCAAGAACAGTCGGACTATCTCCAGATTGATCCTACTGATGAAAGGCTTTTGCCCTTTTGCTGTTTTGTTGCAAGTGACTTGAAACCAGGAATTGTTATAACAACCGGCTTTTATTCCGAAAGGAGGTGGAATCTGGACACTACCGCATTCCTCCATACAATAGGACTCGTCTGGATTTTGCGATGCTGCCGCTGCTGCTGCTGCTTGTGTTAGCCATAGTAGCAGGATGAAGTAAAACCCAAAGTGAACAGCCATAGTATGTCTTAATTTCTCCTTCATTCGATTGTTAATTTCTTTCTCTGCGGGAAATGAAGATTTAGCTTCTGCGTGAGTAATAAGTCATTAATAAATATGTAGAAAGAGAAACATTTACAATCAATAAAGTTGCTCTAAACTTTAGCGTGCTCTGGTTATAAAATATTCAACCGACCAATCTCGAATGATTCTCCCTTTTCGCACTTTACACCACTAAAAGCACTAACACTTGTAGGAGTGCTAGGAAAACGAACATACATTGATTCGTGTCATGATGGGTTGAGTCGAGTCTAAATATGATATTAATAAATTTTATGTGTGTCCAAATTCAGATCGGTCCTATGTTTAAATTTGAGTTTTAGGCTTAGACTCGGCCGAATAAATAATAATAATAATAAAAAATCAACTTGGGTTGACTCAGTGGTGGAAGGTCTCACTGAGTTCAGGTCAAATTCTCTTGGGCCAGAGATAGTGTGATAACCGCTGATTTTATAAATTTAATATTTAAATATTTGTAAATTTAATATTAAAACAAATAAAATAAACTAAAGAAAATAAATGAAATTATATAAGAGATATAAATATTTGGAAATTCGAAAGTCAATGAAGTAATGAATTTGTGACTTCGGAATTTGGAAATTTAATTTGGATATTAAGAAATCCAAATTTAAAGATATAAAAAGGTGTATATTTATATAATTATATAATTGTATTATATAAATATACTTTTATATGTTTTTATATAAATAAATATGTATATATTATTATTTTACATATTGTTGTACATAAATAAAAATATGTATATATATACATATTAAATGTATATGGTATTTTAATTTAAAGTATATAAAAAGATATATATTATATGTAAATATATATTGTTAATGTACAATATATATATATATATCTCTATATAAGATATATATATATATATATATTGTAAATAATATATATACATATAATAATAATATTATATTTATAAGTAAAATTTATAAATATAAAAAAAAAGGAAAGGAAAGATTAAAGACAGAAACGGGGAATCGGGACCCCCGTTTCTATCAAAAATATAGGAGAAGGGGGGGGGGGGTCGACCCCTGACGACGGAGAGAAAGAGAGGGAGAGACAAGGTAGAGGCCAGCGAGCCGAGGCCGAGCAGGGAGAAGAGAGAAGCCGGCCAGCAGCGGAAAAAGGAAAGAGAAAGGGGCGAACCAAAAGCGGGGAAAAACCTGAAAAGGAAAAGAGGAAAAAGGAGAAAGGAAAGGGACGATACTGGCCGATCCGGGCCCCACCGCCGCCTTTGATTCCAGCAAGGTCAGGCTAAGTGAAAGGAACGGCCGGCGGTAAAAGAAGGAAGAGAAAAGAGAAAGAAAAGAGGAGGAAAAGAAGCCGAACCCCCATTCCCAGATCCAACGCCATCACCATCAGTGGAGGGGAAAAGGAGGCCAGATCCGGCGTCAGCACCACCTCGGTGAGCTTCGGAGTGGCCAAGCCGACAGAGAACTGGCCGATGAGGTGCCGAATTAGCCAAACCGATTCAGACCAGAAAAGAAAAGAAAAGAAAAAGAAAAAGAAGAAAGAAAAAGGAAAAGAGAAGAAGAAAAAGAAAAAGAAAAAAAGAAAAGAGAAGAAAAGGAAGAAAAAGAACACTACAAGAAATTATACTTTCAGTGACGGAATTTTTGAGACGGAAATTTCCGTCACAAGTTCATGCGGATTTGTAACGGATTTGCAACGGATTAGTGACGGAACAAAGAAAGTTTTAGCAACAAATTTAGCTACGGATTTTCTACGGAAAATTGTTGCAAATTTGCAACGGAATAAATTCCGTTACAAATTCCGAAGCTAAAAAGGCTCGTTCAAATAGTGTTTATCCCCGCCAAATTTTCGACGGATTTTGAGACGGAATTTTCGTTGCAAATTCCGTCTCTAAAGTTTGAGACGGAATTTTGCAACAGAAAATTCCGTCTCAAAACCACTATATTGCTTTTTCTATTTTCTTGAGGAATTAGAGACAGAATTTGAGACGGAATTTTCTGTCTCCAAGTCCGTCTCAAATATTAGAGACGGAATTTGAGACGGAAAATTCCGTCTCAAACCCTTATATTCCTTTTGTTATTTCTTGAAAGGGTTTGAGACGGAATTTTCCGTCTCAAATTCCGTCTCAAATATTAGAGACGGAATTTGAGACGGAAAATTCCGTCCCAAACCCTTATATTCCTTTTGTTATTTCTTGAAAGGGTTTGAGACGGAATTTTCCGTCTCAAATTCCGTCTCAAATATTAGAGACAGATTTTGAGACGGAAAATTCCGTCTCAAACCCTTATATTCCTTATTGTTATTTCTTGAAAGGGCTTGAGACGGAATTTTCCGTCTCAAATTCCGTCTCAAATATTAGAGACTGAATTTGAGACGGAAAATTCCGTCCCAAACCCTTATATTCCTTTTGTTATTTCTTGAAAGGGTTTGAGACGGAATTTTCCGTCTCAAATTCCGTCTCAAATATTAGAGACGGAATTTGAGACGGAAAATTCCGTCCCAAACCCTTATATTCCTTTTGTTATTTCTTGAAAGGGTTTGAGACGGAATTTTCCGTCTCAAATTCCGTCTCAAATATTAGAGACGGAATTTGAGACGGAAAATTCCGTCTCAAACCCTTATATTCCTTTTGTTATTTCTTGAAAGGGTTTGAGACGGAATTTTCCGTCTCAAATTCCGTCTCTAATAATTGAGACGGAATTTGAGACGGAAAATTCCGTCTCAAACCCTTATATTCTTTTTGTTATTTCTTGAAAGGGTTTGAGACGGAATTCTCCGTCTCAAATTCCGTCTCTAATATCCTTATATTCTTTATTGTTATTTTTTGAAAGGGTTGGAGACGAAATTTTTCATCTCAAAATCTGTCTCAAAACCTATAAATATTTTTTATTTATTAGGAGATTTTGAGACGGAATTTCCGTTGCAAATTCCGTCTCAAAATCTCTAAAAAAAAATTATATGTTTTGAGACAAAATATAAACTAATATATTAATATAAACTATAATATCGTAATATTTTTTTAGTTTAATGTTATATAATAATTTTTAGAATATATAAATTATAAATAATATCATTTAAATATAAAAAAATTATTGTAAAATTTTTACATTTAAATGAATTAATATTATTAAATTTATATAAAAATATATTAAAATTTTGAGACGGATTTTGCTACCACAAATCCGTCTCAAAATTATTTATCAATTCCCGCCCCCATAAGATTTACTTTCCCGCGCGTTTTACTTTTTTTTTTGGTCTTGAAAGGTCTGCATCCTACCTATTTTACTTAATGAGCTAAAAAAAAAAAAACTACCCGATCCTCACCCACCTCTCCCTCACCCCGACTCCTCCCGCAGACCTAACCCACCCAGATCCGGAGCCGACGTCTAGCGCTGCGCGCCTCTCCTCTCCTCTCCTCTCCCTTGGGCGCACCTCGCTTCACCTCTCTCCTACCCACCCCTCGCCCCGCCTCGCCTCTCCAGTGTCGAACCAAGCTACTGCCGCCGGCCACAACACAATAATCGTTCTTAATTTTGTTTAGGCATTGTTTAGGTTCTTAAATTAAGCATGTTTTTGAAGTATTTTACGGTTTTTTACAGTTGATTCGTTTTTTATTTTGGATGGGGGAATCGGAGAATAGAAAAAAGTTGGTTTTAGAATGTTAAAAATCAATTGCAATTCGATTTGATTTAATTTTATTTTTAGTAATGGAACTTTACGGTTGATGCTGCTATGCTTTTAGTAAAAGCAAGAGCATCTTGTTAACAAAGGTGTCTGATATCTTTGCCTCTTTACTGTTTATGAAAAAGAGGGCAGAGGAATTTTTATTTTCATATTTTCGAAGAATCTTTGTGTTTCTTTTGACTATTCGTCTTTGTGCAATGTGCTTATTTTACAACTAAATGCATGCACTGCTGTTAACATTTAAGATTTTTTGTGTTTTCTGAATTTAGGTTCCAATCAAGACATTTGTTGATAGACGGAAACTGTAGGGTGGAGGATCGAGGCTTGAAGACTCACAATGGATATGTGAGTTGCTGTCTCCTCGTGTGTATATGTGTGTTTGCCTGTATACTATTTTAGCTTATCACTGTTATTCTGGAAATGACAGTGCAAAAATCATTGCTGATAGCTGAAAGCTGAGAGTGAATTATACATGTATGTGAACATGTGTGTATAGATAAGCATATCATCAAGTCAGGAATTATTAGCCATTTCTCGTGCAAATGATTAATGTGTGTTTTCTATTATTGTCTTCAAGTGATTTGGGAGTCTCCTTATTAACCAATTTTAGTGTCCCCCCCCCCCTCTCTCTCTCTCTCATGAGGAGACTCAAGCATGCTCTCACTTATTCTCAGTTTTTCATGTCTGTTCATGTTATCCTGATACCACTATAATGTTCCATTATCAGTTAATACTCTGGTAGACTGTTAAATTTATGCATTTAGAAACACTCATTTATACCTCATTTTAGCTTACTCATGGTTTATGTTCTGCAGTTGGTTTATGTTTTGTCTGTTTACAACAAGAAAGAGAAGTACCACAAAATCACGGTTTGTTGTTTTTATTTTATTTTATGGAAATAGTAAATGAATGTGTAATGTTCATGATGCTTAATAACCTGAGCTTGCTTGGTTGGTTATTTGACTTGGAGAAATTGAAACATGTTTTTTGCATCTTTTCTATAACCTGTCTTCTCTTAGCTAACACCATTAGGGGAGGGGGTAAGGATGGACCCCCATTGCCACTTTGCTATTGGTGAATTACTTATCATGTACTTTGACAAATGAACAATACTTTGACATTACTGGTTCAGTACATGATTGCTCTGCTCCTTGTTAAGTTTTTGTGAAAATGAATAAAGTACAGTTCATCTGCTCCAACTCCTATTCAAGGTTGATTCTCAAATTAAAATGAGTTAAAAGTGCTACAACAAGAAAGAGAAGTTACATTAGCATGTATTATTGTTGCACTTGGTTTTACTATTTAGATGTACACTAAGAGGTAACTTTGATTGCTCTAGATAGTTATTGAGTATTCCTAATGGAGTTGTTTATTATGAGGTCATAACTTGAATTTATCTTTACATGGGACTAGAAAAAGTCTTGATGGAATAAGAGTGATATCTGTTTTACAAGTGGATACTACACATTGTGTTTCTCTGCCATTATGCAAGCATAATTGACACATTTTGGATTTACTAGGTGGCTTCTTTGACCTGTGTTCTTTTCTCAATTTTTATGTCTGTACATCCAGTTGCTAAATCTTATGCTTTTGAATATTGGAAACCTTAAATAAATTCATGCCTGCATTCTTCTTTCTAGATGGCAGCATTCAATATCCAGGAAGCCCTAATCTGGAAGGAAAAAATTGAGGCTGTAATTGATTAGGTGCATCTTTGAGTCTTAACTTAGTTCATGCTTTTCTTTCCTTGTTTTAAGATTTGTGTTTTGAAGTTGATTTCTCCCTTTACAACTTCTATTCCAATGGGCTTTAGGTCTCAATTTTCTTGCTGAACTGAATATTTTGTGTTTATATATTAATTAATCATTTACTCAGATTGTTTCGATAATATGATTATTATTATTATTATTATTATTATTATTATTATTATTATTATTATTATTATTATTGATTTAAAAACATTATTAGTGGATAGAATATGATCTTTGTGGATGTTAAATGGATAATTTTATAGTTATTTACAATTTTTATTTGATTATTTAATAATGTGTATTAAATGTATGGATTTTTATTAAACTGTACTATAAGTAGATTTTTATTAAACTGTACCATATTTTGTGCATCTATTACAATGTGCAAGAGATTTCTTGAGTCTTAGGAGTGAGAGAAAGAAATGGAGGAGAGTCGTATCATTCTATTCATGAATCGTTCTAAGCAACTACAAAATTGTTATAGTTCCTTGGGGTCAGGTCAAGAGGCACAAAAACTTGATTGTTATTATAGATGGAGTAGCACAACCTCACAAGTTAGCTACTTACCTCTATTAAATTGGTTAGTGTATTATATTTTTACTCCTTGCATCAAAATTTCAATTTGGTTATTATTGCTTGAGCCTTTCCTTTTTTTTAAATGAAACCTAACTTTAAAGCCATGATATTAAGTCCTTAAATGCTACGTGTGGTCCCTTTACTTTGGTGGTAATAAACATTTGTTGAATGTATGTATTTTAAGTTGTTGATAATTAAAAGAGCTCTAGCTTTATTTTGGAATATTAAAACACAACATAGGTTTTAAAGAATAAATTGCATCCATACAACAGTATAATTTTCTATTGAGCATGTCATTCATTGTCTTTGACGACTTCCATAAATGATATTGTTGGAATCATATATATGGTTTGGAATATAAATCAGGTTTCATGGTGATGATGACTTCCTGTTAGGTTGTTGCTTTTTGCATCTAACTGCAGCATGCAAATCTAAATAGTTCTAACTCCTTACTATCACTGATAAGCCCTAAGAAAATAAATAAGGAACTAAAAGTTTTGATTTCTCTTTTTTCATTTCTTTTTAATTTGTTCTTTCTAAGGTATTGATATAGTTTCATATAAAAAAGAATATTTTCTTAGAAGATTTTAAAAGAATTACTGATTTCATCAAATAAAGAAGAAACTTTGTCTCCTCAAGGTGGCATACCTAAGATATTGTGTTTCTCAAGACAAATTCTCATGATACTTTGCAAAGTAAAGTTCCATTTTTTGTTAACAATCCATTTTGTAATATAAGCATATTTACATGATGCATATTTGCGACCTAGAAGTTTCCGATTAGGCATATGTTTAGCAATAGAATTTGTGCTATGAGTTAGTTATACAATTGTTTGTTGTAAATTTTTTGTTAGTATATTTGCAACCTAGAAGTTCCTTATGGCAATGCTTTTGGAAACTCTTTAAACCCTATTGCATGATTAGATCTTTTGTTGTTCTGAATTTTTAACACTGCCTAATTTCCTCTATTTTACTTTTTATACCCGTAGCATCGTGCAGGTAAAATACTAGTATATATTAATTGTATGAATTTTTGTTAAATTGTATTTAACAAAACAATTTATTTTGTTTTAGGTGTTCGATCACTTTTTGAAGCAAAGATCATTTTCATGAAGCACTACGATGTTGTACAATTTTATCTTCATACATTTGTATTTCAACATAGTATATATTTTCGAATTGAACATAATGTTTATGGATGTTGGTACATATTTTGTGGATATTAGATGTATATTTAAGGTTTTTGATTCATTATGTATATATTAAATGTATAGATTTTTGTTAAACTATATATATATTGTAAATTAATTGGATTCAATTTTAGGTGTATTTGGAAATTAGATTTTAGCTTACAAAACTGTTTTCTAATGAAATTCAACAATTTAAATGTTGATTTTTTTTTTGTCATAGTTTTGTGATAGAATTTGTTATGGAATTTTTGTCACAAATTGTAACAAAATTTTTAACAGAAAGTAACAATTTGTAATGGATGTTTCATCAAAAAATATAATTTTAATTTTTTATATTATTTTAATAATATATTCATTGTGAAAAAGAAAATGGATTTATAAATGGAATTTTTAGTTACAAATTCCGTTGCAACATATTTGAGACGGAATTTTCTACCGAAATTTCGTTACAAACATTAAAATTCGATTTTTTTTATTTGAATAAATTAATTTTGTGACGGAAAATAGTTTTAAAGATGGAAGTTTCGTCACAATTTGTGACAGAAATTGTATCGGAATTTCTGTCACAAAAATTTGCAACGGAAAAATCGGTTGTAAAATCCGATGCAAAAAGCGTAGAAAAACACAAATTTTTTTTGTTTTATTATATTTTTCTGACGGAAAAAAAGGATTTAGAAACGGATTTTGGTCGCAAATATCTGTCTCAAATTTGCAACGGATTTGTAACGGAAAAAAAAAATTTCTGACGGAAACACTTTTAGCCACTTAAAATTTGGAGACGGAATTTGAGACGGAATATTCCGTCTCAAATTCGTCGCTAATTACAATCAGTAACGGAAATTGAAAATTTGTGACGAAAATTCTGTCGCAAATTCCGTCTCTAATGCTCTGTTTTTTTGTAGTGGAAGAAAGAAAAAGGAAAATAGGAGAAGAAAAAGAAAAAGAAAAGAAAAGAAGAGGAAGAAAAAGAAGAAGAAAGAAAGAGAAAATGAGGTAGGAAATTATGAGAATTTCATCATTATTAATTGATTCAATAATTGTATAAAATTTCTAAAATTTAATATGAATGTGGACTTGTAGAAAAGTATACTCGGGAGTCGAAACGATAGAAATCGAGAGAGGTGACTACGGGCGCGACGTAATAAGGAAGTCGCTAGCTCGGGACAAGTAAGAATATCTAGGTTGCATGATTTAATTATGCATGAATTTTATGGAAATATTGTGGAAAACCATTTGGTTGGAAATTGTGGAGATTCACTAGCTGTAAAAAAGGTTATAAACTGTCTATTTTGTGCAAGGAGACTAGTCAATAAGCAGCCGTTATGCTGCCAAAAAATTTTAGAAAAATTACGTAAAATTATTTTTAAATGATTTCATTACACGAGAAGCAATTTTCAACCACAGAAATGAGAAATTTAGTAGTTTTCATAAAACATGAATATACTAAATTTTAATTAAAAATATTCATGTTATGAAAATTGGTGATAATAAGATCACCAAAATTTCTCCTGATATGTAAACTACATGTGATATTAAAAGAAAGAAATGAAAGAAAGAAGAGAGAAGGAGAGAAATGCATACATATATATATATATATATATATATATATATATACATGTATATGTATAGTATGTCAAATGAATAAGCACAAGTGTAATATACATAATTATATATATATAGATATATATATATGTATATATAATTCTTGGTTTGGAATAGTGCAAGGAGGTTGGTAGGAGGGGTGAATCACATCATTTTGATTTCGTGAAAATTTATTAGCGACACATTAAATGGATACTAAATCAATTTAACATTATTTGATCATGCAGCACGACTCTAAGGCAACAAACACGAGATTAGTGAAAGCGGAGTAATCGCGCACTAAATGAAGAGTTGGTAAGACATTTATATAATTCAGCGTTAGAATTATATTGTATAGACATAGTTGAATTGTATGGTAATGGTGGTAATTAAAGGTTTGAGGTTTAGTGACGCATAAGGAATGATATACCCATGGTAATATGGTAAATTGAAGAAATGACTCAATGATGTGGGTATTGTGAGTAAATGATCTACAGAATAGATTTCGAATGAACTCCTTAACATTGAATGAATTTTAGCGTTATAGTGGAAGTCGCTAAAGTAATATTTGAACATACATGAAATACTAAGAAGACCGACATTAATGGAGGGGTCTTAGTATTAACATTGAAAGTAAAGGTAATTGATTTAATATACAAATATTGTGAAATGATATTATGTGTTATTGAATGATAGAGAATTTTGGATGAATTATTAGATGAAATTATGTTGAAATAGAAATGATTGAATCGAGGACTTTAAAATGAAATGTAAAGATGACAACGAGTTGGGTATAGGTGCTAAATCGAGATGTTTTGAGGGTGATGATATAAGGGAGAATTAGCATTATAGTTAGCACTATACAGAGTGATATTGCATTAATCCATTTCATAAGCATACCTCGTTTCAATACTGTTTTAATTCTATTGTTTAATTGCATCGCTCTTAAACATGCCTCATTTTATGCTCGAGATTTGAAAGCATTCATTCATACAATACTCACATGAATATTTTAGATGCTTAAATTATTTTGAAAAGATTGAACATATAGTGTAATATATGTATTCATATACGTAAACGATCTTAAAGAAAAGTGTTACATACTTTACGTTATTTTTATAAGAAGAGGAAAGATTTAAATATTTTATGAGACTGTAGGCACCTTAAAAGAATTAAATTCAATAAAGCATAGTGGAAACCACCTAATTAGAGATTACTCATTAGGCAGAGATGCTTGTCCGACAATAGTCGTGGATAGGTCTTAGTTACACCTGATCAGTGGGGCTGGGAGAGATGAGGTCTATGGCCATAGATAGCGCACTAGCTGGTTTCCAGGGGACAATGATATGATTTCACTACTAGCTACAGTGATCTAAGTCTTTATTGATAGAGTATTAGGGATCTAGCCTAGTCTCAACCGATATGATATGCAGTTTAAAGTATTCTTTTAGATTGATATGAACTCTAAACTGATGTGATTTTACAGCATGTGAAATGTGTTTCGATATTGTATCAATGACACATGATCTGAAAAGAGAAATGTGCATGTTTTGATTTGAAACAATATGAAAAGTACATGTTTTGATTTCACGAAATGTGAAAAGAGAAATATGTTTTGATTTGAAACGAAATGAAAAGACATGTTTTGATTTAACATGATATGAAAAGAGAAATGTGTACGTTTTGATTTGAAACGATATGAAAAGTACATGTTTTGATTTCACGATATGTGAAAAGAGAAATGTACACATTTTGATTTGAAACGATATGCAAAGTACATGTTTTGATTTCACGAAATGTGAAAAGAGAAATGTGCATGCTTTCACTCATGTCTTAAAAATAAACAAGAGATGATTTGAGATTTGACATGTTTTGAACATGTCCTAAAAGAACATGTGATATGATTTCGATATCACATATGATTGATATACGACTATATGTTAAACGTAATGAAATGTGAGATGATAGTCGTTTTATAAAGAAAAACTTGCATAAGTTACATGTGAAATCATGATAGAATGATATACATTCTGCATGAAGTATGTCATGATCTTATGTTGTATATTGAACATGAGATGTATAGGAAGAGATATCATGACTTTTATACTATATGTGACTATATTTCTCTATGTTGAAAATGTTACGACTTGATACAGTACAAAATGTACTTATTTGATGAGAAGTGACATGATTTAATAGTGTCTAAACATAACTTCACATGAGATATGACATGATATGATATGATATGGTATGAGACCGATATGAGTGCAAATCAGTACTACATGATGTCGGAATTACGTATTCATTATCATATGGTATATTATGGAATAATGACAAGAAGATTGAAAATGGTTGATCGATTATGATTAAAGGTTAATGTGACAGATAGATATCGGGCTGAGTATAATGAGGTACTGTCACTACCCGAAGGCCGCGACTTTCCTTTAATACTTATACTTTTCTTAGTCTACAAATTTATGGACTAAATTTTTCTTTTTCATTTTAAGGTTTGTATTCAGTGTCAGTGTAGCTACTATACTATCTAGGTGACCTATAGTCATTTCATTTAAATATTAAACTAACAAGGAAACGGTTCTTAGTTACATCCCGACTTGTTAAACAGAATATGTACTGTGCATCAATTTAAGTCTTACATGTAAACAAGTATTTTATAAGAAACATATACCTCAGAAGATTAGTACCAAGGCCATACACCGTCTCTGATGCCCACTTAGCAGCTCACATGGCAAATGTTAACTTCAATAGTTTGAAAGAGATGAAATTTAGTGGGGTGAGCAAAACCACGACTCAGTAAGATACTAATATAAATGCAAGAGTAGGATTATACTGTCTTAACTGCAATGCTTAAAACTTGTAAGGATGCAATTACAGTTAATCCTTTCTCATCGACACATCTCATTATCACTTCTCATTTCCACTTTTCATTTCACAATCATACTTTTGTATTCTATCATCTCATATCAATTCTCATATTTACTTTTCATTTCATAATCATACTTTTGTATTCTATCATCTCTTATCAATTCTCATATTGTGGATCATGATCACGGTGGTACGAAGTCATAATTCTCTTCGTGTCTTTCTATATTCATGTTTCATATCATATCATATCATAACATCATATAGATAAAATATCGTTACCATCGAGTCATGATACTCGTCATATATTCTTCATGTTTAATTGAGATATCCTATCTAGTCACTTTACATTTAACAATCATATTCCTGTATTTCATCAATTCATATCACTTATCGTATGGGAATTTATGAATCACGATAGAGTAAGAGCAGAATTCTGTTCATATCAATCTTATGTTCATATATCATATCATACCATATCATCGTATAGATGAAACATCATTAACGTCGAATCATGACATTCCTCATGGAATTCTCATGTACTAAGCATATTATCATGTCAGGGTTTAATATGCAATTTATGTAATTTTTCTGTATAAACCGCTATCACTTCAAATCATATCATATATACTTTAGAACATGCTCCACGTATGAATTTTTTAATTCATTCAAGTCTACCTTTATGGCATGATAAAAACATGTTCAATTTCAATTATGTATTCGTTTTTAGAGCATGTCTAAAACATGTGCGGTTTTAAAACATTTTTCATATACTATAAGTCATATCAGGTCTAGAGTTCATATCAAATCAATCTATACTCTAGAGCGCATATTATTTTAAATTCAACACAAAATCGTATATAAATCATATAAGTGTCGAAATCATTTATCATGTACTTTTAAAACATATACTGTAAATCATATCAGGTCTAGAGTTCATATCAAATCAAACTATACTTAGACCACATATCATGCCATGTTCGACACAAAATCACATATAAATCATATAAGTGTCGAAATCATATCTCATGGACTTTTAAAACATGTTTAAAACATGTACTGTTTCAAAACATATTTCATTTCAAACTTGTTTCATGTACAGTATAAATCATGTCAAGTCTAGAGTTCATATCAATAAAATCATACTCTAGACTTCATATCATATCGGTTAGAGACTAGGCTAAATTCCTATCATCTTTATCAATAAAGACTTAAATCACTATAGCTAGCAGTGAAAATCATGTCATCGTCCCTTGGAAACCAACTAGGGTGCTATCTATGGCCATAGACCTCATCTCTCTCAGCCCCACTAATCAGGCGTGACTGAGACCTGTCCACGACTATTGTCGGACAAGCATCTCTGCCTAATGAGCAAAGCTCCAATTAGGCGGTTTCCACTATGCTTTATTGAATTTAATTCTTTTAGGGTGCCTATAGTCTCATAAAACATTTAAATCTTTAGCTTTTCTTTTTAAAATTATGTAAAGCATATGGTGAAGTTCTTTAAGAGGTTTCGTATATAAAAGTACGTATATACCATATACTTTCTTGTTTAAAGCTAATCTATACTTTATAGCATTTATATAAATGCTATTATAACATCTGAAACTGTAGCAAGTTATGCTTAAAAGCGATGCTATAAAATCATTTCCGTATGTAATTTTGGTATAGTTTCAAATGTCAATATAAGTAATACCTTCATCTAATACAATGAAGCAATTCATTTAACTTTATCACCATCAATCATTTGATTTCAAACTATCTTTCTGACACATCAGTAAATCAGTGTTCAAATCAATTCCATATTCATTTCATTCAGTTTTCAAATTGTTCCGTACTCCAATTATTCAATAATCAGATCATTTGATATTCAAGTCATTCAGTATTCGATATCCTTTTTCAATAGCTATAAACTATAACAATCATTTATACCTTTCACTATTAATACTAGGACCATATCACTTACATGAATCCTCTTAGTATTCATAAATATTTAAATATCATGTCGATATATAGCCATCAAAATACTGAAATCATGCCAACGCCATATCATCGTTCAATATCTATTCAGAATTGACATCGAAAATAATTAAGACCGCGAGATCAGTAGCCATCTATCAATTTTATTTATGGTTTATCATGCTAGCACTCCACCGAATTTCCGATTTGATGTTCGATTTCGTTCATTATCCTTCGTACGCCACAATATTGATACTCTGATCCTTGCCACTCAAACTCAATTTGAGTTCAATAGGCCACTTTTCGGATAGTCAAATATCCAATGTATAGTTCTAAGCACTATTCTGAACTCTATCACTCAGTTGTTTCAAATCTCGACCCATATCTATTTGACATAGACACGTACAATTATACTTTTACATAAACTTATGTTCCATTAATTGTCCACAAGGCATCACAATTTACTTTCTTATCTTCATCGTCTCAATTTTACTATTGATGTGGACCATTCGTTGTGTCCTTAAACTATTTTAAAAATCGAGTTTTCTGGCGATATGCCAAGATCCTTTCAATGCTCGTCTTTCGATAACTCTTTCCAAAGTTCCGTTTATATGCGGAGATCTTAACTTTTTTTTTCCTCAAACATTTTCATAGAAATTTCGACAGCATAACGGCTTAATTTTCCCTAACCTCCTGCAAGGGAAACACAATTCATACCACAGCCGTTGATTCTCACAATTCCTACATCTCTACTAAGACCCCACCATCAGTTGTGGGTCCTCTTAGCATTTTTAACATCAATTCAATCAATGCTTCATATATATAAAAAATATCACAATTCCATTAAAAATCATTTCATCAATGCATCATATAAAAAAAAATCATAAATCCCACATACAATATGATGCTACTAATGCTTTATAAAAGTATCTTACCTATTTGCCAAAGCTTAGCGCACTTCCGATTTTCGAGCCTTGCCGAACTCCACCATTCGTCTCATTTCCGTTTTGTTACAATTTCAATATCAATGCACTACATCAATATAACCATAAATTATTCAATAAATACCATCAATTTATTTTTTTTTAAATTTTCCTTACCATTTTTTTCTTTCTTCTTTCTTCTTCCTTCTTCTTCTTTCTCTTTCTCTTTTTTCTTTTCTTTTCTTTTTTCTCTTTTCTTTTTCCTTCTCCTTCTTTCCTCTTTTTCTTCCTATTTTTCTGTTTGTTTTTTTTTCTGGCCTGAACCGGTTCAGATCGGTTCGGTACTCACCACCGGTTCGGCCACTTCTCGCTGGCATCACCGCCGGTTCGGCTCCCACAGCTAGCCACGGTTGCAGGGACGTCAGATCTGGCCTCGGTTTCGCCCCATCACCGGCGACGGCGTCGGATCTGGCGACGTGGGTTTCGGTTCCTTTCTCCTCTGTTTCTTCCTTCCTCCGCCATTTCCTTCACCGCCGGTGGTCTCCTTCTCCTTCATTGGTCCTTGCCGATGGCGTTGGTGGCGGTGGTGGTGCCTGGATCGGCCGGCACCGCCGATCTCCCTTTTTCCTTTTTTCCTATCGGGTTTTCGTCGTTCCTCGCTTCTGTTTTCTTTTTCTCGTCGTCGATCACCGGTCGCCTCTTCCTCGCATCGCCCGCAGCTTCGCTCCTCTCCTTCTTCCTTTGGTCGGCCGGTCGACGGTGGTCGGCCTCTCCCTCACATTTCCCTTCTATTTTTCCTTCAACAGAAGGAAATAACAGGGGTCGGGTCCCGACCACTGTTTCTATTTTTATTTATTTATTTATTTATTATTTTATATATTTCTTTATATCAATAATATATATATATATATATATACATATTTATTAACATAATATATATTTTGTGTATAGTTTAAAATAAATATCTATACACTTAAATTAAAAATAACATATATATATATATTCTTCATATATTTATATACTTTTATCATAAGCTATATATATATATATATATATATATATATCTATATCTATATCTATTTTTATATATATATATATATGTAATTATATAAAACATATATATAATTTATTTAAAAATATATTTATATAATAAAATTATATAAATATATAAATACTCACATTTATATTTCTTATAATTTGGATTTTCTTAATATCAAATTAATTTCTCCTTTTCCTTTCTTATTTAATTTGGATTTCCATTTATCCAAATTAAATTCCTCAAATTTATCCAAATTTAAATTCTTCAATTTCCTCACTTCTTTAATTTCGGGAATTTCAACGGTATTCTCATCTCGTAAGTAAATTTTATTTATTTACTTTAATTTATTTATTTCCTCTTATCTATTTTCTTAGATATTAATTTCCAATATTAATAATTTTCAATAAATGAAAAATTTGCGATTATCATAGGTACTACGAAGAGACTCCCCCCATTGATACCTTAAGCCCTTACATACCAAGAAACCTTAAGCCCTTACATACCAAGAAACCTTTATGACATGATCTGAGTTGTATGATAAACGAACATAGAGTGAATATGACATAAGAATCCTTACTTAAAGGTTTCATGCATTTGCATTAGAACAGTATAAGTCTAATTCTACACTTATATAAATGACTTACTGAGCCGTGGTTTTGCTCACTCCCTCAAATTTCATATCTTTTCAAACTACTTGGGTTGAACTTCATCATGAGGGTTTTTGAATGGGACTCGGAGATGGTATCTAGGCTCGATACTTGTCCCTGTCCTTCGAAACTACTTGGTTGCTTTTGAGGTATACACTCTTTGGCATACTTTTTTATTTTCAGGCAAATTTCTGTATGGTACTATAGGATGGGATGTAAACTAGGATAATAAGTAGTCGATATAATATTTTGATATTATATGATAAGTAATCGGTGATTAGTTAGTGACTACACTGATACCGAATACAAACTGTAAGATAAAAAAATTTAGCCCATAAATTTGTAGACTAAGAAAAGTAAGAGTATCAAGTGAACGTTAAGGCTCTCGGGTCGTGACAGATAGACACGTAGTGTAAACAAAAATTAGTATCATACTGAATGTGGTATGAAAACACTTTGTAGTTTACACAAAAAAAAAATCAAGTTTGCCCAAGCTCGTCCAAATAAATTAAATTTTTCAACAAAAAACATAGTTTTGATTCTATTATTAGGTTGGTTTCTTTAATTAGGCTATTCAATATAAGTTTTTTTTAATTGTTAATGGGTTGGCATAACTAATGACTTTAATGCATTTTGTTAATTGAACTCAAATTTGTTGGGTTTAATTGATTTAAGGTATATTGAGATACTTTATATATGTGTGTGTGTGTGTGTGTGTGTGTGTGTGTGTGTGTGTGTGTGTGTGTTTGGGCCTTGGTTTTTAAAGATGAGACCAAGGCTAGGTTCAAATTTTAATCAAGTCCATATTGTTTGTCAAATCTCATTTTAATAGATTTAATATTTTTTTCCAAGCCTTACAAATATCGAGCAGGCCTCCAAGCTTGGGCAAATAATTCAACCCTTAAGCAGGTCTAGTTTGTGCTCATTCATTTATTTTGTTTTAATACTATTCATGTTTGTTAATCTCATTCATGAATAGTAAATAAATATGTATGTGAACACTAAATAAAAATGATTATACAAATAAATTTTATTCACCCTAATATATATGATGCCAAATTTAAAAAATCCTACATAAGTATGTAATTTTAATAATTACATATTAAAATGATCTATGAGTAAATATATAATTTAAAAATATATTATTATCGAACAACAAACAAATATTAAATGATTCGTTTAATGAACGAGTTTTAAACAAATCTTAAACAAGTTTGTGCGAACCTAAACGAATGAACCACACCTCTATTTGTAACTGTTTATTAAGATTAATAAACAAACATAAACGAATAAATACCGAACATATTCACAAACTATTTGTTAAACATTCTATTCATTTACACCCATAATCACTTGTTTATAGAAAGAAAAATATTTACAATTAATAAAGTTGTTCTAAACGTTAGCATGCTCTTCTTGTATAATATTCAACCTATCAATCTTCAATAATTTATAATTACAAGTAATGTTGCTATATATCGTTGCCCCTATAGTCTTATTTTCTTTGTGTAAATCACAAGATGTCACCTACTAAGAAACAATAAAGGGTGTAAGACTTGTATCAATCCAATCGAGGAGATCAACGCACTTGATGACATAAGGGCTCGAACATGAAATATTTCCCTTGTAACCAAGAAATTTTGCTTTTAACCACAAACCTTTTCTTAAATTGATAATTTGACACACCTACTCCATTTAGACTGGGTAAATTTAAACACGACACAGGTGACACGACATGAACACCAGACTAAAAAATCATGTACATGTTTGAAAAATTCATGTTTTGTGTTTATCTGTGTTGAAGTGAATTTAGACACGACATTTTTTGTGTTTAGCCGTGTCAGACACGACTAAATATGTGTAAGATACAGAAATACATTTAAAAAAAATCATGTTACACGAATACACGATTAACACGTGTATGACACGAGAAACACGTTTAAAGAAAACTGTGTTACATAGATACACAAATACACAGAGACACGTGTAAGACACAGAACAATATTGCTTTTAGTAAGAATTGAACCCTGACCAAAGGCAAAAATACTTAAATGTTTTACCAAATGAACAATTATAATGCATTGATATAATATGCTATGAAAATAAATTTATTAAAACAAACTAATGCTTTAATAAATATTGCAATAAAATAAATTAATAAATTTAATTATGAAATTAAATTAGTTAATTATGGTAATGTGACGTCCCAGTCACCATACATTTACAATTCATTTTTTTCCATTTCCACTTAACTTGATTAGATTTGCTTGTCAATGTCAATCATGCTTTTCTTTCTTAAGCTTAATATCTAACAGCTCAATATGAATAATTCAATTTCAATAAAACAGACTAATGATACATGTATATATATATCATCAATTTCCACAGGATCTCATACATCATCTTAACTTAAATCCCCGACATCTTATATACATTAATGTTAGTTGTACTGTATCATAGCTGAATTACAATTTACTTTGCATAATCACATAAGTATACCTTCTATACTATTTGGGAAGCGTCTCTCGAAGGTAAACTTTCAAGATCCACTCGTAGGCTCTTCTATCGAGAGCGAGGGATTACTTCAGATAGTTGTATGAAAAATGTTCGTATAAGGGTGAGTTTACGCTCAGTAAGAAAAATATGTAAAAGAGCGTGCTATGTCTCTAGATGCATTTTTCCTACTTGGCTCTATAATGTCATGTAAAATCATTATAAAGCATATTCATATACTTTCATCAAATATAGAAAGTTCATAATAGCATATGCTTATAAATCAAGTAAATCATGTGCTTCTTTAAAGTAGCATATGCAAACACCCATCGTATACTTCTTTTAAATCATCATGGAAAACATACGTCATATACTTCATTCAAAACATACTTCAAGTACTTCTTTCAAATATCATTTACATACATACATACTTCTCTTAAAACATCTTATACTTTCTTGAAATCATACATCATATACTTCTTTTAAAACTTCTTACACAAGTACACCAAGTACTTTCGATTTCTTTATTCTTTGAAATCGCATATACATATAGTTTTTGATCACATAAAAACTATTTGTACTTTTATGGAGTTATGCACTGCATCATCATCATCATCATGTGGCGTACCCCGTAGGGCCAGGAATCCTCCCTTAGTCGAACATGTAATATAGACAGATTGGCCAACTGTTGGTGGCTACAGTTAACACTAGTCAGGTGTCCTTCTGTAGCGACTGAGGCCTGACTTATGGTTCCTCAGCCCATAACATACATTATTTCAAGACTTGATCAGAGCCCCTACTAGAAACATGAAAGTGCATAATCTCAAAACATATGCCATATAGCTTCTTGCCATGACATTTCATACTTTCTGAAAATAGGTTTGAAAACCTCTTTTCAAAACAGGGCAGTCGACTGGCCTCATAGGGCAGTCGGCTGCTGCTTCATACTTTCATTTATCGAAATTATTTTCATTTAAAATTTCGATATTTTCATCTTTGAAAACATATAAGGGCAGTCGACTGGTCCATATAGTAGTCGATTGGTTTTCAAACAGAATGCATTTTTGGCAAATAGCAGTCGGCTGTCCCATATAGCAGTCGGCTGTCATATAGCAGTCGATTGGTTTTCAAACAGAATGCTTCTTAGCAAATAGCAGTTGATTGGTCATATAGCAGTCGACTGGTTTTCAAACAGAATGCACTTTTGGCAAATAGCAGTCGACTGTCCCATATAGAATGCTTCTGGGTAAATAGCAGTCGACTGGCTTACATAGCAGTCGACTGGTTTGAATCGGTTTTCGAGAAACGACGTTTTGGTTGTCTCTAGGCAGTCGACTTCCCTTTAAGGCAGTCGGCTGCTCCTAGCCTAATTGGTACTAGGAGACAAGTCCGAAAATGTCATTTTTCCTGCACAAAACAGCTAGTACATCTCTCTAAACCACATCAAAACATCATAAAACATGCGGACATAGCCGCCTTACGTCCGTTACATAAATTTCTTACCTAGATTCCTTCGAGAACGCGAAATCACTTGGTTCACCAACCCTAATCTTTTCACTTCTTCAAAGCTGTAACATCAAATCAAATTAACCTTTAAATTATCACTATACACATATCGTATTAACTTAGTACAACTCCAAACCATGAACATAATTGAACAAATCATCTTCTTCTCTTACCTTTTGCTAGTGACCAAAATCTCAAACTTTGAGATCTCCTCCAATACTTGGATTCAATCTACCAAACTTCGGATATCACTTAGTCTAGTGACAAGGATCAATTTTGTTCAACTAGCTAAAGGGATCGATGGAGGAATAAGGTAGCTTGTCAAGGTAGCTATGGAAGGAGACTTGGAAGCTTATAGAAATGGAGAGAACGAAAGGGAGAGGGCTGGAAAGAGTGGCTGACGTTGGTGATGGCTGATGGGGATGATTCATCAAGTTCATTTAATGCTTCTTTATCACTTAATCATCTCATCCAAATCTCAGCCATACTTCCCTTGACCATTAACATTTGACCATTAATTCTCTTCTCTTTATCATATGACACATGTCTATTTTAATTACATTAAATGTTTGATATTTTAATTCTCTTCTTCTTCCATTCTCATATTAGTCACCTATATCATTTAACTACATAAAATTCTGATATCTATTTTATCATCATCCAATTAAATCCTTTCATCTTAACCTTTAACCATTATTATTTGACCATTCATTTAATTGGTCTCCTTTCTCCCATATAACACTTGTCTTTAGTTACACTTAATTTTCTGATATTAATTCTTTTCTCATACATCAATTATTCTTATAACATCAATTTAATTTCCTTGACTATTAAATCTTCCATCTCATTACTTCTTCCATGTTCCATGCATCATTTTCCTTTCATAATTCTCATATCTATTTACTTCATTTAAGCCGAGTTACTTTACAATCATAGAGAATTCACATGAAATTGGGGGATTTCACATTAAGATAATAAAATTTGAAAATTTTGAAAATCAAGTATTGAGAACTTAAGAACTTAAGATATAATTATCAATTCTTTACATATATGATACTATAATATAGAAATATATATATATATATATATATGATATTTTTTATTATAATGAATAAAATATAAATATTTTTTTATAATAATAAGAGATTGTATAATTAATTAATTATTTTATACCATGGACACTATATCACATGATATTGATAAGAGATTAAAAGTTTACACTTTACAGAATTACATTATTCAATATACTAAAAGATTTTATAGTTTATTGATTTATTCTATATCAATTATCACATTATAGGAAATTAAAATAACATAATACTAACATACAAATTATTATAATCAGAATAAGATATTAATATACTTATTAATGATTTATTGATTTATTTTATATACTTAATCTTAAATCATAATCATATGATGACAATGAATTGATGATACTATATATAATATGAATAGTAAAATTAATGATGTTATTCTATATCAATTATCACATTATAAGAAATTAAAATAACATAATACTAACATATAAATTATTATAATAAGAATGAGATATTAATATACTTATTAATGATTTATTGATTTATTTTATATACTTAATCTTAAATCATAATCATATGATGACAATGAGTTGATGATATTATATATGATATGAATAGTAAAATTGAAGATGTTATTCTATATCAATTATCACATTATAAGAAATTAAAATAACATAATAATATACAAATTATTATAATAAGAATAAGATATTAATATAGTTATTAATGATTTATTGATTTATTTTATATATTTGATCTTAGATCATAATCATATGATGACAATGAATTGATGATATTATATATAATAAGTTTAGGAGACTTGGACTTGCATTGTTAATTATTTAATGTTTGAATGTTTCGCTCAATTATTTATGTTTATTGACTTTATGTTAGCCATTTATGTTTTGTTTTCATGTTTTTGCAATTTTCAATATGTATTATGGATTATGTGGATTGAAGATATTATTATTTTGTTATATTTGTTACTTATACTTGAATGTTAATTAATATAGATGTGAATAAATGTAAATATAATTTTTTATCATTTTTTAATTATGCTTTATTTTTAATCTTGTCATTCGTGTCGTATTTATTCGTCTCGTGTCAATTTCGTGTTATTTTACCTAAATCATGTCGTGTCGTGTGACATGGATAATTATAAGTGTCACGTATGGAATTATGCCTGTAATAGTAATTATTCTACATATTTTTCTTATTTTCAATTGGGTTGTCTGTAGTATCCTTTAATTCAAAAGAACAATCCATTTTTTATTCACAGAATCTCAAAGTATATAAATATACACAACAACTACCAATATTCTGAGTTGAGATTACATCCCAAGTAAGATATTACACTAACTAGTACTGTTCATATATAGTCTGAATACATAAAAGAAATCAGTATACCTTAAAAGAAAATAGAAGCCGCCCAAGGGATACCAAAAACCAAAAGTCCTCCCGAGCGTAGCAAAAGGCTGCTGTAGATAATCTGAAAGGAAAGTAAGAGGGTGAGCTTATGCGTCGTAAGAAATATATATAAAAGAACTGATACTACACATAAATATATGCAAGTATCTTGAAAACATGCACTTCTGCAGAAAAAGCAATGATCACACATTAGGGACAATTTTGGAAAGGATACTATAGTGGGTTAGATAATTAAGTTGAGTGCAGAAGGATGCTTTAAAGCATCTCACTTGTCCCGACATCTAATTCTAACTATAGGGAGTTTCTAAAAACTTATTCAATTGCAAAGTTCAATACTTATTCAGAAAATAGCTTCCATTTTCCAGCTCATAATTCATTCAAATAATTGATTTCCAAAACACTCCGTAAACAATATCATAATAAATTTCAGTAATTCATGTAAAGATCAGAAAATATGATTAATAATAATTTTGCAATAAAAAATCAATTAAGTCTAAAAGTGCCCGGAATACTAGGAATCTGCCACCAGTAAAAATACAATAGAGACAAGGCATCACCTAATAGACTCATGCAATAATGTGACATATGGCCATAGTCAAAGAAATTCATAATGTGCACTAACTAGGTGATATATGTGGGCATTGAAGACATGACTAAGGTCTTATAGTAAAGTTAGTCATAGTCATATAGTAATAGGAGCATGTACCTGTAGGCAGCTATAGGGCCAAAAATCTCAAAATAGTTCATAAATTATTTCAGAAGGGTTTACGGATTTCAATTCAGTAATCATATATTCAATCAGTCCATAAAGTATTAAAATCACAAATTCATTGCACTTGAAGTATAGAAATTCACCAAATATTCTCAGTTCTATAAAAGTTATCCAAAATATTTTATTTGCATATCACAGTGACATAAAAACATGTGTGTACCAAAAAACGTGTAAAAATTAATAAAAATCTCAATGAAAAATGAGTTACAAAATTCGTATGCAAATAAAATCTTTGGAAGCTATCAAGCCAAATTTCATTTGACTTCATTTCCTATTTCCAAAATGATACCATTGATGATTTTTGAGGTTTAATGCTATTTCTAGAAAATTTCGACAGCATAACTGTTGTACCTATCTTATCATTCTTGAAAATACAGTTTATAAACCAAAATTTCAGTGTTCCAATCTCATCTAAAACATGAAGTCTAATATCAAAAGGGCATTTTTATGATTCTACATGCAACATAGTATCCCTACATCTCTTACATATATCTCTTACCTAATAGATTCTTGCTGTGTTACGAGTTAGCACCAGTTTCTTTCTCGGACTTCTGAGCCGCAATTTACCACACAAATGCTGTCAATTCTCTATACTTCAATTACAAAGAATGTCTAATTCATTAAGACCTAGCACATTGCTTATTGCAGCCTTAATTTCAGTATACTTCCTACCAGTGCTAACACTGTAACTAACGTCAAAACACATCCGTTTTCAGTTCTGATTTCGTTTATAGTCTTGTATTAATTTATATATTATTTTAGAACCCAAAATTTATTAAATTGAGCACTCCTTCTACCTCCCCTTCACTTGGCCAAATTCTACTCTCTCTCTCTCTTACACAATTCATTTCATCCATTTAAGCTCAATTTCATGTTCTACAATTATTCTACATTGATTCTGCACCAAATTCACATTGAATTATATCATGATAAAGCATGGAAGGTGGTGTCCGAAACCCTAGGATGATGATTCTCTAGGTTTAATTCCAATTCAAGCTTAAATACATAGCTAAATACCTTAAATGCATAGTAGAAAGCCATTAAAGCATGAAAAATTATACTTTCTCTCACCTATGCTTGTTCGCTAGAAGTTTTGGGAGTGCCTACCCTTGGATTTTGGCCACTTTACACTTGATTTCTGTGTCAAGTTGTGGAGCTTTGAATTCTGTACAAGTTTGGTAAAGATTGTTTTCAGTTTCGATGTCTTTTTCTAGGGTTTTTAGTGACTTTCTCTCTCTTCAACTAAGCTTGGTTACGGAGGAGTGAGAGGATCATGGTGACTGCCGAAAATGGGAGGAAGAAGGCTGAAATTTTCTTTTAAAAATAATATCCTGTGGTACAAATTACCAAAATGCCCTAATATTTAAGAAATCTTCCCATTTTGCCTTTCATGGTTTAACTTCGATTCAAACAATTTGTCCAACCTTCAAAATATTTCATTCAATCATAAAACACCTCTATTTAACATTCTCTAATCATTGGCTTTGCTTTTGTTTGGATGAAATTACGAAAATAACCCTAACCATTGAATCACGTAATTTTTCACATTTATGCCTAATTTATTCCATTATCCAATGGCCTAAAACTTTATTACATGAAAAATTATATGTAACTGATAATTAGTCAAAAGTCAACTCGTTTGATCGTTATTCAAGAAAATTCTATTGGCCTATGGACTAAATCGTCATTTTCTAATTTATTTGCATGTTTTTCGAATCATGCATAAACGAATGAGTTTAAGGTGCAGATTCTTACCACCTTTATATTTGGCTCTAAATAATGATTTCATCGAGTTTCACCTCCCTTGGGACACCAAAGTCAAGTGGGGCCCACTCTGCAGTTCTTTTTTATACCTACAGAACAAGCAACATTTAAATACTTATAAGACATCTACGCTTCCTTACTTCACTAATAATATATATGAAGGCTAGAAAATATGAATCTCACAATAACATGTTAGTCATATCGTGTCACGTGTTACACATAAAAAAATCTGTTGTGTTCGTGTTTACGATTCAAATACGTTTTATAATTCGCGTCGTGTTTGTGCTTTGATAATTCATGTCGCTTCGTATGGTGTCATGACACGAAGATACGGATTGTCGGGTTTAACTCCACTAAAGAGACCTTTTTATAGAAGTTTTTTTCATTTTGATTGAGCCAAAGAGACCACAGAACTGCATAGAAGAAAGTTCTCCAAATCATCAGTTGATTTGTCTTATAGCAAGGAGAATCTAAGCTCTGAAACATAGACTTCAGATCAACTGTGTCACCCAAATTGTATTCCACAATCTGACACATTTGTACCAGACTTTCCAAGAAAATTCACAGTGTAATAGGAGATGGTTCACTGATTCCGAATAGTTGCAAAAGGAGCATCCGTATTCTCGGTTAGTTAGGCAGCCTCTCCTATGTAGAACCTCAATGACATGAATAGTTTCTTTCAATCCGTTCCAATAAAATAACTCAACTTTTGGAGGAGCTAATCTTTATCAAGCAAACCTTTCAATATAGATACCCTGATTTGCAGTAGTGTCAATATATTATTTAAAAGATTTAGCAGTAGAGAGATCTTTTCAAGTGTGAGACCAAATTGATTTGTCAAGAGTGAAAATAGACATAAAACATAAGTGATTAATAAACATACTTAGATATATATATATATATATTTATATATTTAATATGAAAATTAACATGTAAATTTTAACAACTAAAATTAAACTTTAATGGGAATAAAAGAGTAATAAATAAATAAACAAAAAAGTTAAAATAAATAAAATAATTTTCGAGCTCAGCCGGACCAGGTTTGCATGAAAAAGTAAAAATGGGCTTGGATTTTATTAATTTACCCAATTAATAATTATTTATTGTTAATTAATGACTAATTAAAAAGTAAAATATTAATTAATAATTAATTATAATAAACAATGCTTATTCTTAATTAAGAATTAAATTTATTTAATTAATTATGATTAGTATTATTTTTATAATAAACTTTAATTAATTTAATAAAAAAGTGAAATGTTCTTTTAAGTTTATTCCAATTATATTCTTTAAATTAATCAAATACATTGATACTAACCAAATTTCATAAAGTATACTTTATTCTATTCTTATTATTTTCTATACTTACATAATATTTATTTTATTCTTTTTTTGTTCATTTCAATTGCCAAACGTGTCATGAGGGAAATGCAAACATTAATTTGAAAGTCCACAATCAAGTCAAAAGTCACTATTATTTTATTTTTATTTTATTAAAGGTAAATAAAAAAAAGCTTTGCTATGTAGGTGAAAAAATTGTTCACGTGTGTTGAAAAGCAAAGAGATTATATATTTTATTTTTTATGCCTTTCATATTCTTTTTATTCTCACAAAATATTTATTTTATTTATCATTTGGTCCATTTCACAAACCAAACATATATATATATATATATATATATATATATATATATATATATATATATAGAATTCGAAAGTCTATAATGAAATCAAAAGTCACATTTTTCTTTACTAATAATAATAATAATAATAATAATAATAATAATAATAATAATAATAATAATAATAATTGCTATGATTAAGTAGACGAAGCCGGAATGTATGAATATTAAAGTGTATATGCATTGCCCAATTTTACAGCCTCAACTACATGTGGATATTGTGTTACAATAATACATGTTTTGAGATTTTAATTCCAAGTAGAAAGTGCTGTAACGATTTTATCTTGAGACCTAATCACTAACGGTAAAGTTATGGAGTTGCTACCAAAATTTTTTACATAGGCTTAATTGAAACATATTCAAATCTAAAGATAAATAACATGATCTACATTCTAAATTTTGGATTCGAAAATTTACAGATGAGGATGAATGAACACCCTCGTGACACCCATTAGGAAACTGTACAAAATTAATCAAGTTTTATCCTCAATAATCTTAATTTAAGTGGTCTTTTATGCCTTATTAAATTTTTTGTTTAATATTATATCATTTAAATATGAAATTTTTCTTAAATATTTTTTTTAACACTTTGATCAAGTCTCCAAAGAAAATTTCTCGCATTAAAAGTATTCAAGAAAACACACTTGTTTCTTTGGACTCCATCTTCAAATTAATTAAGTATTTTATAGAAGAATTAATTAAGATTTATCTTTCATAACATTCAACCTAATTTTGGGGAATATATATTATTTAATTATTTAAATATTAAAAATTTCCTTAAAATTTTTTCTAACACTTTGATTGAATCTCAAAGAAAATTTTCTTGCCTTGAGAGTATTGAAAGAAACACACTTGTTTCATTAAAGGAGTTCTATCGTCGTATTTATTATATATCTTGTGAAAAATATTTTAAACCTAATTCTTATTCATTTTTATAATTTTTATCTATTTTTTATAAAGTTATTTTTATTTTACTTGAAATAAAAGAAAATTTTTTATATTGAAACTGTTTTCTAAATACCCAATACTCTGGTGGAATTAATATTTTCTTACCTAAATTTTTTTCAAATATTACACACTCACAAGATTTCAAAATTCCAACTTTGATAGAGTATTCTTATTTTTTATAGAATATTCCTATTTAAATTTAAAATTTATACTTGTTCATTTCGTAAGATAAATTTTAATCTACATTTTGATTTTATGGTTTTAGCCTTATAAATCTGCCTACAAATTAATAATTATGGAGCTTATTTGCACAATCTCACTTTTCAAAATGTGTCAATGATTGAAACAATAGAAAATCTATTTCCAAACGTTGCAAATGAGTGGACTAACAATTGGAGAAGCCGCCAACAACCTGATTAAATCAGAGAAGCGCTCAAATTAAAGTAAATTAGATACGTGGACAAAAAAAAAAGGAAAGATTTAAAATATCCAAGGGCAAATTTAGCCAAATAAAAAAGAAAGATTTAAAGTCGTGTCCAAATTCCCAACATCTAATACTTGCATGTGATAACCGGCCAATGAACAATTTGAAGGGTCAAACTTCCAAGCATTCAGTCAAAGCAAAATGCAACTGAGGAAACAAAAAGCAAACAACCCTTAGTTCCTCACCTAATAGCCACACGCATGCACAGACTTGCCAAATTTTAAATTAGCTGAGTCAAACTATCAAGCATTCAAGCTAAAGTAGATTGTAAAAGTCGTCGGAGAAAATAATAATAAAAGAAAAAACAAATAAATAAAGCAGGTGCATGAAAAAAGAGCAAGAATAGTGTATGAAAAATTTTATTATAAAATCAAAATTTATGATCTTGTCATAGAGTCAATGTAATTATACATAATTAAGCACAAGCATATATGCTCATCAAAATAAAGGAAAAGATTTAACCATTCAAAAAAAAAATGTCCAAATTAATTTGAACAGAGAATAAATGTTTTCTTCATGCCTTATGTTTGGTTTGAAGGAAAGTAAAAAGAAAAAAAATTGAGTAAAAAAATCCAGGAGAGGAGGAAAAATTTTTTTTTGGATAAAAAAAAGATGAAAAAAATAGAGTAAAATTAGAAATAAAAAATAAACTGTAAGAAAAGTAGTTTTCTCTTAATTTGCAAATCCACCCATTTTTTTCTTACTTGTATCTTGTTAAACAAAAATAATAATAATAATAAGAATTTTTTTTTTTGCACAATGGAAGCCTTTGGCCTAGGAAAAGGAAATGTAAATTCTGAGTTTCTAACCTTAGATTTGTAAAATTTTCATAATTAAAAAATGAAAATATGATCATTTCCATTTAAAATAAAAAACACCATGTTAGGCCACTATTTTCATGTTGCTAAAATAAATAACTAAATGGAAGTAGGCCACCATTTTAATAGAGAACAAAAGCAATGAAGTTCTGAGAAATGGTTGCAAAATCAATAAGCATTTTCCGTAGTAAAGAAATCAATCTCCAAAGTATGAAACATTTGCACCTCCCAGAAGGAGTTTACCAATTCTGCAACACCTGATTCTGTCAAAGACAATTAAGGATAGAGGCTGTTAATGCTTGTTTTATTACATTTCCATTTTCGTACGCTGTACCGCCAATCAACAGAGAAGAAGTACTCGGGTGATTGAAGCATGTCCATTACAATAAAGGATAATATAAATAAGATGACGAAAGAGGGCTCAGGTAGCATAGCTTCTTTTCTTACAAACTCATAAGCGATGATGCAGTTTTCAGCAAACCAAGAACTGGTTTGAGTCTATGCTGTCATCTTTAGCGATTTACGCTACAAATCTAACAGGATTACAGTACATGTACTAAATTGACTCCCGGTACTATCGACGTTAAGTGCCAGTTGAAAAGACAAGATTAGGTATTGAGTACTTCTGGTAGCTAGGACGAATATGTACTACACTTCATCTGCTAGTACTCTCAATATTCTTCAATATTGATATGGATATTTTACCATTACCAAAACAATGAATAAATTACTTCAGTATTACAGAATTGAATGATGCCGTAGAGTGGCTTGTTGTAACGACTTTTTATATTGAAAATTCGAATTAAATTTTTTTTTTTACTTATTTGGTTGGATTGTACGTAGTGTTATTAAACAATTCTTAAGTTAACTTTATATTAGCTAAGTTAATATCCTTTAATTACCTTAGGTCCCGGTCAAATTTTCTTACTAAGCATGCATTTATAATTTCAAATCATTCTACTTGATTAAATATATCTCTACCTAGTTGCATGTATTGTTATAAAACATAAATATATCCTATACTTCCTTTAATTACATCCTCATCTATAAAAGTACTGAAAAAAAGTCTGAATATAAAATAAATAACTGTACGTCACATACTTTTAAGGGTGGTGCGAAAGCCTTGAAAGACGTATTTAAACCCCGCATACCAAGCACCTACTACATGTTATCTGGAAGGTGGAGAAGGGGTGAGTTTTTTGGAAAGCCTAATAAGAAATATATATAAAAAACAGATACCGAATTTCTACATGCAAGTTTCCAAAATATTTATTAAAGTTCGAATACCATATTTCATATCATTCGGAATCAAATCATGCTTATGCAATGTATCAGAAAACATTTCATTCAAACTGAAACATAAACAACTGAATTTTGAACATAATTTGAAATATACGTGCTTGTCACATTCAGTTTCAATACGAATCGTCAAATCAAATTCTTATCTGTTTCAGAATCCAAATATCATACATTTAGAAAATCATATACGAAGATAAGCATGAAAAAGCATATACATATTAAGCTTGAGACATGTTAGTGACTAATAAATAATCACGCAGTTCAAATATTCTCGTGAGGAAAAGTGCAAGTCGGAAAGACTTATGGCCATAGTCCAGAGGGGTCCGCAGTGAGCATTGATCAGGTGTCAACTGGACCTGCTGTGGACTGGATCAAGGTCACACAACATTGAAAAATAAATATCTATTGCAGACTGGATCAGAGTCACACAATAGCCAGAACGGATACCTACTGAGGACTGGATCGAGATCACACAATAGTCAGAAAATACTGCAGTGACTCAGCTAGTCATGTCTCAAAACGTTTTATACATATATCTTTCGAAATCCGAAATAGTATTTTTCGAGCTTTAGAAAAGTTCACAACAGAATTCGTATACATTTCTTTCAAAAGCCTATAAATCATACATACTCATAATATTTTCAAAACAATTCTATAGGTTGATAATTTCCTTGAGATTAATCTCTTGGCTAAAAGCTTATAGGCAAATCAAAGTCATATTTAACCGTTTTCAAAATAAACCTACCGGATAATTTGTCATTTTCAAATGGTTGCTTAAGTTAAACTTAAATCATAAAACCATTATTTTCATAAAAATCCGGCAACATAACAACTTTTATTTTCTTAAAACCCCATACAAGAAAATACAGTTTATATAACCACAAGGCAGTTGATTTTAAAATAGCATCCAGTATCTCTTACGTTTCGATATATATATATATATATATATATATATATATATATATATAAATATCTTACCTCGATTCAGCACAATCATAGCTTAATCAGACAATCCTATAGTCGGTATCCTAAAATCGATCTTGTATGATATCAATCACCCACTCATTCTCGGACTGCAAAAAAGTCATTTAAATGTTTTAATTTTCAAATCATCACCACCTATCTGACCAAGTCAATAATTTCACAATTTAATGTTTAACTATATAATTACAAATTCAATATTCAATTTCATTCTATATCGTATCATTATCCAATTTAATAATTCTATATAGCATATACGATATAAATCTACCGCAGGCTAATATAAAAGTCTTACTGACTCCTATGCCAGGGGCTCGTGCATTGAGCTTAGACCAAACTCAAGTTGTCATCTTAGCGCCTTGTTACACCTTAAACACAATCGTATCGAGTTAGTGCTAATTTACCAGAGATATTTCTTGACTTAATTTTACAATATATGGCATTACAGAGTTGTCTTACCAATTAAAGCTCGATGTGCGTGAACCCCAAGCTTTGCACCCGTGCATCGACTCTTGCGCTTGCACCGGGCTTGACGCTTATATACCTTCACTTATCGACAATTCACTTAGTATGAACTTAATAAAATTAAAACTATAAATATTTTTAAACTTACACGATATTGGCTTACCTATAAACTCGAACCAAAGGTTATATATATTCTTTATTTATTATTTTCTTTTCCTTTCCTTCCTTTTCTTTTCCCTCTTTCTTTCTTTCCTTCTCTTTTCTTTCTTTCTTCTTTGGCCCAATCACTCTCGGTTGAACATCGAGTGGCAGTAGATTGCCCACCGACCAGCACCTTCATCGGCTCCTTCTCCAACTTTCATTCAACCCAAACACCACCATTTACCAGCAACAGTTTTCCCACTTTAACCTCGACAAACAACCCTAAAACGCCCCTGTTTTAGTGTCCAAATACCACCTATAACAGACATGAAAGCTATCTTGTTTATTGCTTTTTGCCAGCCAAAAACACAACCACCCACAGCCCTTGAATAGCCACTAATGTTCATCCCATAACCAAAACCAAAAACCACCAGAATATACCCTTGAACAGAGCTTAAAACTCAGCCTACTATAATGTTAAAACAAACACTCGAAAGTTTTGGTTTTAGCCTTGGAAATAGCCTCTTACAGCCTCTGTTCTACCCCTGTACAAAGTCCCTTTTTACTGCCTGAATGTGCCCGTTTGCAGCGTACAACATTGTACAAAAAACCCTGTCTTTCAGTGCTGCAAGCACAAACAAATAGAGGTAGTCCGAATGCCTACTGTTGCTCCCTTGCTTTGCTCCAGTTTCCAGCACGTGAGTCGCCTCTGTTCATTTTTCTCACGCATCGCCCCCCGCTATCAAACCTGCCTTCATCAGCCCAAATGCGCCTCAGCTTTGCTCATTGATACTCCAAACTTACTTGCTAGGGCGATGAGAATGAAGACAAGAAAGGGACGTTTATGATGGTAGATGGCAAGGTGTCGGAGATGGGTAAGAGATGAGAGTGACGGAGCAGAGAAAATGGGAGAGATGAGTTATGAGTGATTGAAATGAGAAGAGCAGTTGAGAGAGATGAGTGAAGTCAGGATTTGAATTATCAAATCCATTGAAATAATAAAAAAAGATAATAGGGAGGAAGAACACTCTGCATCCCTATTTGATTCGATGGGTTAGTGGGGTTTTTCCACTAACCCGTAAAAATATATTTTTTATATATACTAGGTAATACCCGCCCGTAGCAGCGGTAGATCATGTGAAAGGGTAAATATGAAAAATTTAAGCTTACTTAAAAATCAAAAATGGTCAAAGTAAGTGTTAAGTAAGAGTCCATGTATGTTAACATATCAAGAAATGCAGTAAAAAAAAAAGTTTGTATAAATGTTCGTTTTAGAGAACCTTCATTTTAGAGAACCTTCATGAGATGTAGCAAGTAAATCCAAAAATAAAAAGGTTTCATAAATCATCCAAAAGCGCTATAGCCAAAAAAATTATGTACTCCATAAAATGCCGAATCTGCATTTAAAAAATACAACTTTGAACGTTGCATTTATTAAAAAATCAAAATAATGCATCCATGAAAAAAAATGCAAATTGACGAAAACCAAAAAAACAAAGAGAAAAAAGTATAAAAATGATATGCATCTTGAGCTATTTTGATTTACCAGACTGAAGATAAACATAGAAATTAAAGAAAAAATAACCCAACAGGTAACAAATTTCTTGGGTGTCAGGATTCAAATTAGCTTCAATTGCCTTAATAGAAGCATGTTTTAAAGAACAAAGAAAAGAGACTTGATTCTTCTCCTCAAATCAGTCAACTTTATGGGAAATTTAACTTGTCTAACCAAAGCAACTTGCTCTCCTCCACTGTTTCTTTAATCTAGATTGCATTTACCTGCATTCCAAAAGGAAAAATCAACTTATGGCCTTATCATGTGAGTGACAATCACTCAAAAAGTCAGATTCACAATATATCCGATGTCCATAAGAATTCAATTGAATAGCGTAGAGATAAACATGACAGAAATTTAGTTTGATCTTACAAAAGATACTTACCATAGCTTGATTTGTTAAAAAAATTGCAAATAGATGTACCTTGATATGATACAAGAGGAGTACTAAATGTTCATTGGAAATAAATGAATCGTTATCTTCCACATTCCACCCTTTTGGCAACCGCAGCACACATTCAAACAGAAAAAAAGGTAAAGAAAATGGCAGGAAAAGAATAAGATTTTATTACCAAATTCACCGACAAAGATAAGGAATTAAAATGATAAGTGAAATAATGCTATGGGCATAAAACCAATAAAAAGTATCTTCTTTGGTGACTAATGTATGGGAAAGTATAGGCTTTCATAGCACATCGAAAGGTGAGATTGCAAAATTTTATGGTTCCTAAAACGACAAAGAATCCATAAACTGATTAAATTCTTTCCCCTATTAGATCATCATCATCATCATCACCACCTTATAGGGAAGATAAAAACTGATTAAAGATAAAATATCTAGTCTATCTTTTTGCCAATTTTAGTCATGGCATTTGTTTTTCCTTTCTTTTCTCTACTTGAACAATTGTTCTTAGTAAGAAAAAGGAAGTTGAACTTGAATCCAAAGTTAACTACTTCAAATTTCCATTAAACAAAACATATGAGAAATTTTTTCCTAAATTATAAAAGATGACATCTAATCATGACAGTCCAAAGTTATAGACGCCATATTTAGCAGGCAATAACTCATCCGATTATACCATATAATGTTCCCACTTCCTTTCAATTCATATATCCCCAAACATTTTTGAATAAAATATCTTACCATGCACAATGCAATTAAAAAATTAAGGAAGTAATTTTAAATGTAAGAATGTTTTTTTTTTATATAGCATTTTTAACATGAAGACCCTAGAGAAGATCATCAATTTGGCATATAGTAATCTTCTCCAAGTTTCCTCATCATCCTCATCAAAGCCTTTATCCCAATATATTGGAGTAAGCTATCTTCTCCAAGTTTCTTGCAGGTTAAAATTTTTTTATTTAAGAGCTTAGATATTTTATAAACTTGAGCTACCTAAAAAGCTTGAATGACAAAAACAAAACAATTTAGAAGCTAAACATTGTAAGGCATGAAAAGTGCACATTATATGGCATAGGAAATATAGCATCACACCATTAAAGACATGCTAGAATTGTTATGGCAATAGACACTAACATAGAACTCCCATGTTTCTTGATAATAATTCATGCTAAAGACTTTTATTTAATGATCCAAAAAATATTTGTGATAAATGATTACCAATGGTTAAGTTGATGTTTAAGCACTTCTTTACATGTCTGTTTGTGTGTGTACATATTATTTCTATCCAGCTGACACCAGGTAAAATTGAAATTGAGAAATTAAATACTTAGTTTAAGCCTAAATTTTTGATGCGCCTTTCAATTACAAACTAAATTTTTTCATCCGAAATTGAATTTTTTTAATAACAATATTTTTATTGAATGACAGCACTGAGAACAAATATATGAAATCATAATCAAGCTTCCTCCTTTATTATCAAAACAAACAACAAAAAAAATCAATGAAAAACCCTAAATCCTAGCCTGTGAATCTCAAAGCAAAGTTAATAGCATCAAGAGGAGACCTCCAATTAATAGAGTTCAAGAACATACAACAAAAAACTTGAGGGAAAAAAAAAAACCCAAAGAAGAGCAAACCTGGAGGAATTTGATGCTTACCTTGACTCTTACACAGCTCCAAAGACATCAAAATAGATAATTACAAACTTGTTGAAACAAAAATCAAATTATTTATGAAGCCTACAATTAATCAAACAGACTCACAATATGCATGAACAAACTGATCACTAATCCAGTACACAATATAAAACATCATGTAACATATATTAGTACTTGGATTAGTGTTCATGATTGATGACAAACTATTTTTATGTCAATTAATAGATTCCATGACATTTGCCCAAGAAACAGTAACATTTGTGTGATTATGGTTTAAAAAATCATAAAAAATTTATTTACATAGAACACAAATATAACAAAATCTAACTATTATCAATAAGAGATAAAATAAAACATGTATCAACATATAGTTAATTATACAAAATCAAGTAGAGATTATCTTAAAGTTTAATAATTGAAAATTAGATGTAGCCCAGTAAATTTAGAGAGAAGGTGTACAGGTATATTACATTTGTGAGGGATAGGCAAATGTGTAATATTAAAATTTATATATGAGAACATAAACAACTGCATCTGATAAAGCACAAGGACAGAACATGTACATGTTAATCTTTAAAAATATAAAATTTTGGACCAAAATGGAAATAATCTTTAAAGAAAAAAAAAGCATGAGATGAGAAATAAAGATAGAAATGAAGGATAGAATACTTATCTCAAAAAAGACGAAAAAAGCTCAACATCATCAAACTAAACAAAAACAAGCTTAAAATCACAAAGGGAACAAAAAAAATAACTTCACTTTCACAGACAATTTTATAATTGAGATTTATTTAAAAAAAAAACAAAAAATTAGCTTAAAGACTAAATTAATACTGAATTGAAAATTTAAACAAATACATGAAAATAAATAAGCGGGTAAAACATTGAATTAAGAAAATTAATCTGAACATATAACAAATAAATAACTCTTAAAGTTAAAAGAAAAAAAGCACATTGAACAAAGGAAAAATTCTTTTAAGATTTATTTTATATCATTTTTCCCTTCTTTTTATCTATTTTTATTTATTTTTAAATTACTAATTTATTAAATGTGATTGAGATAAGGTGAATATCCAATATTAAACAATCAACAAATTCTAATAAAAACAAATACTTCAAATAATGAATAAAAAATACATAACGTTCTAATATTTCCAAATTCAAAGACAATTCATATTCTCAAAACTTATGTCTATCTTGAAATTTAGCATGAAACCAATAGAAATCCTACATACCTTGATTTGCCTAACCTCAACATGAAAATGGAAGTTATGTCTATCATAATCACTCGAACCATAACCATTTGAATGAAACTCAAAAAAGCCTTATTTCCTTGTAACTTAATTGAAGCTTTTTACCAAGATTCTATATTTTAATTTAAATTAAATCTTTTTATAAATCTTAGGCATTTGATGAGCATCTTATTTAATGAATTGAACATAATGCAAGCTCAAATATAACAATCGAAAACTACCGACCATGGTAGCTCTATTAAAGTTGTGAATAATATCAACAGCAACAGCAAGCATAACAATAGCAAAGATGTCTCTCATAAGTTATGCAAGCCATTACAAAATCGCAAATGACTCAAACACAATAGTATTAGTAGCTAAATTTGAAAAGAGAATGCCAATAGAGTTTCATTAGAAGACAAACGTTGATGCATTAAAACTCAAAAACAGACAAACATAATCATTCAACTAAAAAACCAAAACTCAGTAAGGATGTTACCTGCGAGAGTAGAAGATAAACAAACAGGGCAAGTAATGAGAAGCTATGATATCAAAGAAAATGATTAAACAAGAGAAAAGAAGTTTCCCAAAGAAATGCTATAAATATCAGATAAACAAATAGGGCAAGCAAAAAAAACCAATGATATCAAAGCAAGCAATTAAATAAGAGTACAGAAGTTTCCCATAAAAACACTATAAACATTGTATGGCATATCATTTAATTATTAGAAGAATGAAGCTTCTTTCACCGGAAAATATGACAAGTTGAATTTGATTATTTTACTTGAAACATAATCATATAGATGAAACTTTAAGAAGCGAAATTGTCGAAAAGACCTTATTTCCCTGTAATGAAATTCAAGTTTTCCATCAAAACTATACATTTTGATTTAAATTATATTTTTTTTCTAAATCTTGGAGGTTTGATCTGCAGCTTCTTTAACAAATTGAAATAATGCAAGCTCAAATAAAACCATCGAAAGCCACTAAACATGGCTAATTTTTTAAAGTTGTGAATCATTGTTAATAGATATTTAGTTTTCTTTGGATTTTTTTTAATACCAACATTGAAAACATTACTCAAGAAAATAATAATTACAGATTGGCAACCTCTTGACTAACATCACTTTTGTTTTTCACTGAACTAAAGAAGGAAGGCACTGTTATTCAATCCATAAAAAGGGCATATTAAATATTGATCAACCATTTAGCCAGGCCTAGAATGCAAGAGAGTTAATTTATAGTGGCAAGCACGTCTCTCATAAGTTTCAAACACAATATTAATGGGAGGTAAAGTTGAGACGAGAAGCGTCAATAGAGTTCTGAGAAAAACAGATTTAGGAACACAGGGAAGAAGCAAAGGACATGATGTGGAGTTGAATATATAGAAAATGAAAGGAACAACAGAAAGAAGCTTTTGGTGTCTTACAATAAGTTTTTGAGTTAAAAGGAAAGATCATCCAATGGAATATTAAAAGTCAATCAATAGAGTTAAAAGAGAAACAAAATCACGACAATCATGAAGAAATAGAAAATTTTAGCTAGCTTGAGTTGAGGCCCTAAACTGGTTGATGATTCTGCAAGACCTTGAATAGAAAAGAAAAGATCTTGATTTGGATAGCTTCACACTACTATTCTTTGGTTAATTTATTTCGTATACACAATATATGTATCAATGGGACAAACCTTAATCTGTGTCGCTTTATATATAAACCTTAATCTAATAATTAAACAATTTTCTTCTCCTCCAACTTATCCAAGAATCCAAATCAATATTCTTCTTTGTATTGATTTCTATAAGCTTAGCAAAATTATTAAATTTGCACCAAATAAAATATTTCAACTTGAAAAAAAAAGAGCATAGGAAATTCTTGACACGGTTTTTGTTACATGTTACCTTAAAGAGTTGATTTCTGCTTTCTAATCTATTCATGACCAATACATCTGCAAGCACAAAAATTAAAATTAATATAAGAACAAATACCATGAAAATGGTAAAAGAAAATAGCATTTTTTCTTGGAAACTTCTACTGTACCAAAATAAGAAGACCTGTGTTGGAAACTTCTTGAATATGTCCTAATGCAGTAACCCCTTAGACCCGAGAGATTCTTGTGCCTAACCCTTGCCAGAACTTCAACTTCCAGTGCACATTCCATCTCAGCTTTTGAAGCCATGGTTTCTGATTTCTTAAAAGCTACCTGCATACATCATTCAACAACCAAAAAAATCCTCACAGCTGAAAAATATAGAACTTTAACAAAAACGCAGAAAAAGATCAAATCTCTTTGGATACTTTAACTCCAAAGATCAAAATTGAAGAAAGTAAAAATTAGAAATTTCATCTTAAAAGGATTTAACAATGTTAGTAAAAAGAATAGGAGAATGAACATTGAAAGAATCTTGAAACTGACCAGGTTTTCCACCATCCAAAACTGCACTGTTAATTGGTTCCATGCCATATACGTATTAGCTGCATAACAGTAAAGAATTAAAGGAAATTTTGAAAAAGAAGCAAAAGACTAAAGGAAGCATGAAAACTTAAATGATTAAGAATGAAAATTACTTCAATAACATCCAAATCAAACTTCAGCAAGATTAATTACCTGATTTTTTCAATATAATCTAAATGTCATAATGAGCTCACCAATTTTCAACGTTGCATTATTGGCATGAAAAATCAACCATGAAACCATGAAACCTTGTTTTGGAACTTTTAAGAAAATGATCTTTGAAAACGTGAGCCACTGAGAATCAAAAAGCAATTTCTCTCAAAAAAGAGTCATTACATTAAGGACTTGGCAAGGATAAAAACACAGTTAATTACTTGGATCTTGTCCCCACCCGAACGTAAAATTCACATTTCTTTTCTTTTCCAACTATTTCTTGGTAACCAAACAATTCCTAAGAACATCTGTAAGGAAATTTAAAGCAGCAACCAAATGATATTTACACAGCCATGTGTGATCTACCATGAAAACTATTAGTAACAAATAATCAAAGATAATGCATACTGTGAGAACCATTTTCATGAAGTTTAATCGATAGATACGTAAGATCAGCTTACTATACCATATTGCACCAAAACAACACAAAAAAATCATTCATAAAGAATCTATATTTCCAACTCAAGTTACCTCGAGTAATATTATACCAAATAATCTACTTGTACAGAAAGCACAATAATATATGCTTTTTCAAACTTAAAAATTTCACAAAGTTGTAAACAAAAGGCAGTAATGTAAATCACACAATGACTCTTACAGATTACAGAACACCCAAACATTTATAACTACGGAGAAAAGCAAAACAAAGTCAGAGAACATAGAAACAGAAAAGTTAACTACTACAATCCAAAAAATATTCGACACTAACATATTCTATGAACAAAAATAAAAAAATAATAGAACAGCTTAAAAAAATCAAATACAAATGCACCCAAAATAAATGAATATAATTAATTTAATACCTAAAAAAATACCTTCTTCGTTTAACATTTGCTCCAAAATAAATCGCAACTCCTCAAGCCGTCTCTGCCCACGCATGACACTTTGATGATGTTGGAGGGTAAAAAGCTCTTCCAAAAGGGGTTGGGTCTGGGATTGGGGAGAGCAGAGCAAGAGGTTGATCTGGTCCCTAAGGAAATAGCTTAATGGACTTCTAAAATCAAATGGTTCATATGCCTGTTTGTTTCAAAAGATATATTAATTTTTCTCGTTCTTGACTAAACAAAAATCTCTATTAAAACCTTATATAACATATATGCCTTATAGCCAATGATCAAGTTGGCATTTCCTTGGATACTAATAGGTCAGCAAATTTCTGAAGCATATCAATGTTTTTGATCATGAAGGAATGTGCAATTATAGTTATAGCAATATATGTTAGCATGTAAACTTTTATGACAACAAATAGTAGTACAGAGGATATTTCCACACATATTCTATCCAAATCAGAAATATTATTGTGTAGAATACCTAGTTTCTAACAAAATTTTGTTGGTAGAATGGAATAGTTACTCACTTGCAAGAGTCATAAACATCAGGAATTTGAGAATACATCAAACCATCTGCAAGAAAGTCTAGAATCAGTAAAGCTAATGCTTTATAGGAATATTATCCTCACAATAATAAAACTACAAAGGAAAAAAAATTTTAAAAAATTACCCACACGGGGAGCATTAAGGAAGAGTAAGCATTTTTGTTTCAAGTGCCATATCTATGCAATCACCATCAACAATTACCTACAGCACTATGTCATATCGGGTTAGAATTATTGAAAAGAATTTAAAAAAAAAATAGCACACTTGCAAGCATCCAAACTGAGTCCAGCAGTGATAGCTATTCAAGATCAAGACATCAGTCTTAGGTAATAGATATGGAGTGCTAATTGGATGAAGCTTATTCTTATTCTTATTCACAACGATGGGTATACTCCTAATTAATCCTACATGCCAGTCCTGAACTGAAACAAATCGCACACAATTTTCTTTCACATATATTATCATCATGAGAATTAAACTTCTTCAATGCTCTAAAATTCATCTAACTGACATTATGATTTCAAATTATTAAATAAATAAGTAGCATCCTCAAATATTACCAATAAGAACAAAACTTAAAAAAAAAAAAAGAGTGTTGTACCTCCAGCAACAGTGGCACCAAAAGCACTATTACCTTTAAAATCAGAAAAAAAAATGAAAAATTTTTAAAGACAAACTTTTTAAAAACATTAAACAGAATCACTTCAAGAAAATTAACATCAAGCTTTGAACCAATCAAATCGATCAACCCTGCTTTTTTCAATGAGTTATGTAGCCTCTTTGTTAAATCAAAGAAATTAAGATAAGCATGGTTTTCTATTCTGATTTTGAGTCTTCAAAAGAAATAAACACTTGTAGAACTCACTAACAATAGTCAGTTTTTCTATACCGATTTTAATTTTATCTTATTCAAAATAAACTTAGAAATGTTAACTAATTTTTTTTTGAGATTTCACATAAAACTAAAAATCATTAAATAAAAGAAAATAAAATGGAAAAAGAAAAGAAAAAACCATTAAATATGGAAGCTGACGAAGACCCAGAGCTCCAAAGAAAGTTCTTTCAGGACCTGTTTTGAATGGGAAAAAAAGAAAGAAAATAGAATTAGCAATTGGATAAACGAAACTTGTAAACAAAAAGAATGGGCATCTTGAAGAGAACGAATGCAAATAAACAGAAGAAGTGAGAAGAGGAAAAGGTTGTCCACCATCATGAACGTGTATTTTCACCCACGATTTCTGTTCTGCTTTTCTCTTTCTTTGATTCACCTAATGCTTCGAGTTGCGCCATTGAAACAATAGATTTAGGGATTTCAACGGAACCCAAATTTGGGAATCCAAAATTTTAGGGGGCGACGGTGGGTGATAGAAATTGAGAAAAATTTTTGATGAACAACGTATAAAGCTTGTAAGAGAAAGAAAAAGTGAAAAAAGTGGCAGATGGTTCTAGAGATAAATATTTTTCAAAGATAGTAAAAACAAACGTGACAAAAAAGGGGTAAAAAATGAGTAGAAAAAGCTAAGGAGAGTGAGGTAAAAGAGGGATTTAATTGATTCTGAATAGAAAAGTAAAAAAGTGGTGGTAAGTAATAACCCACGTATCATACAAGAGACAAAAAAAAAACCAGATGATAAAGCGGGACCCAACAGCTAAAATCAACGTGATAATAGCAGAAGCTGGCAATGCGTTCAATGGAGAAGCCAAGAACCTGGTCGCACCAATTTTCTTGTTTTTTTCTAACTTTAATTTTCCAACTTTAATAGTATTTAAATTTAAAAGGGCAAAAAAAAACATAAAAATAGAAGGAAACGAAAAAAGAGTGAGGGAACATGTGCACATAGCAAAGATAAACCCAAAAAACAAAGGGGTCCACAAATTGTAAAAGAAACATTGGAAATATCGTTGCACTGAACATCAATTCAATAGGAGAAATAATGACAAAAAAAAGTATGCACACTGACAATTAATAGAAGCTGACAAGAGGAAAGGGCAATAGAGAAAGGAGTCTGAAAAAGCATGAGCTCAAGCAGGGAAAAAGGTCACGTGTTGAGATGGAAAGCCTGGAATGCGTTTAATGAAGTGGCTGGAATCATGGCAACACCAAATTTTAGCTTTCTCGCTATTTTTAAGTTATACAACGGGGAAGTTGAATGTTTATCGAAAAAATTTAATTTAAATTTCATTAAAAAAATTTAATTTAATTTGATAAATAATGAGTCCCACACCTCAAGAAAATGGTTAAACATTCTGAGTAAAAAAATTAACAAACTTAACAAAGCTTAAAACAGCTGCTACAAAGTAAAATCATATAAAATAAATTTCAAAAAAAATATGATAAAAGAGAGTTTTATTCTCTCTTTTTCGTATTTTTCATCTTTTTATTTCTTTCTTACCTTTGACAAATAAAATAATAAAGAACTTCACATCCTTTTATTAAAAAAAACCTTTCTTTAGTTTTCACTGCAATATTCATGTTTTTAAAAAAATCAAAAAATTGGGAAAAAAATAAAAGCTGACTATTAATTTATCACACAAGAAAAAAAGTTTATTGGGTGGAAAAAAAATCTGACGAAGAAGATTAAGTTGAATTCAACATTCAGTTCTGATATAATTCAGTTACTGTTTATATGACGTCAGAACCTACAAAAACAACATGTATCTAAAACCAAAGAGAACCAAAGTGCAAAACGCCAAAAATGGGAAGAAAGCTTAAGGAAATAGGGGAAAGGAAGACACATGGAAAAAAAAGGACAAACATGTTCGTTGAAGAGATGATGACAAAGGACAAAGGCTCTTAGCAAAAAATGAAAAATGGCGGCAACATGAAGATGAGAGAGAGTGAGACAAAAAAAATGATAAAAAGAGACCACCAAGCCGAGTTCACTTCTCGATGAACAGGAGAGAGGGATGATGGAACAGACGATGGGACTCACGATTGAAGAAAGAAGCTTTTTTACACTTAATCCCAAGATTGGTTAATAGTAAAATGACAAAAAAAAAATTCACACTGATTCCTCAGGCAACCAAAAAGAAATGGACAAATGAAAATGCTCAAAGGACAAAGACGATATTTCACCACCAAATAGTGGGTCCCACAAATGATGAGCCAGCAATGGCAAAAAAGACAACAATAGACACCTTACATCACACACCGAGACTCTGCAAAGGGATGCCGGGCAGCAAAAGCTCAAAATCCAGACACAGAAATCCACGCGGCAGCAAAAGAGACCAGCAACGCGTTCTTCAGGGAAACAAAAAACGTGGCTGCATGAGGTGCCGAGAAATGCATGCTCTTTAATATAATAGATTATTTTATTCATTTATTTTATACATACATTTATTATTTATTTATTTATTTTTAACTCACATTGATACTTGGTAAATATATTCTAAATAGCTTAAATTTATTTATTACATAATATTTATTTCACTAACATTTAATAATTTCTACATTCATTAATTTAAAAAAAGTAGAATTATTTAACTATATTCATATATTAATATATAAGTGACATATGTGTATATATATATATATATGTTAATACATATTGAACTTTATTAATTAAATTATTAATTACATTTATTTCACTACAAATTTAACCTATTAACATAAGGTAGCGTGTTCCTTCATGTACTTACAAACTAGGTACGGAAAATTTGCAGTTTTCACACTTATCCAACAAGAATCTTTTCCTTGAATAAATAGATTCTGGTGATAACGTTGTGGATATCAAATTGCATGTTCCTTTAATGATAAAGTCGATTAAGTTAACAATTCAGACATAGCTTAGCGGTTATCATATCTCTTTAATAGAGATTAGGTTCAATTTTTGAGGATTTCTTCTGCACTGGCTTATCTACTGGATTCATGGAGTTTGAGGAGGTATACTTGATAGCATCAACTCTGTAATCATATAAACTTCTTTCCGATTACTGAAGGACAGCAACTGCAGCATGGCAACATGGAAACCTTTCAATTGCCATTCCCTGCAGCTACAGCACCAGATATCAATGTTCACCTACATCTTTTGCACCTAAATTAAACTGTCACAGACCTCAAAAGTGCTCGTATTTGCTAAATATATGAATTTATTTGATAATAATATTGCATACATAGACATTTCATAATTTATCTGTATCTCTTTACTATCTTGTGTTATCAAACTACGAAGCTAATGAATGTATAACCAGCATCTTAATAAAATTCTTCTATCTCCACTATCCTCAATTCTTACTTAATCCAAGTTCTTCTAGGCTTTCAATTTTCCATTGCCTACACCAAATATTCAAGATAACTTCACACTCCATTGGAGAGGAGCACATACATAAATAACTCGGCGTTTAACAGACAAGCTTTATTGGAAATAGGTTATCAATTTCAACTTGCCAACTTGATAACTTGAGAAAAATAAAAAGAAACGAAAAGATATCATTCATCGGATTAGAAGGAATATTGAAACAAAAAGGTATTAATCCTAGAGTTGGAAGGTTTCCTTAAATAAACTTATATTAAATCTTTTTTTTTTTACAAATTTAAGTACAACTAGTGTAAAAAATTATTCTAATTGTCCATGACATTTAAAAAGGAGACCCTGCAGCAGGGGTGAGTAGAGAAAGAAATAACAGAAGAAAAAAATGAAATAAAAATAGTTGAGTTTAAAACAAGGATGAGCTGAACTAAACGGGAAGATGCTGATAGATCAACAGAAGATCTATTCGAAAAGTTCAAGAATTACAAAGAAGGAGATGAGAAAGAAGAAGAATCTTGGAGAGAAAAAAAGCAAGTCAGGAATTGAATATTCATTTTCTTCCCCGTTTTACATCATGTACATGGGTATTTATTGCTCACATTCACAAGTCAGTTAGTGTAACTGACTTAACAGCTGTAACTATATTTGCAACCAACTACACTTACTTAATACTTGACTTTGACTTCCCAACTAAGCATTCTCCCTCTGCTGACCTGGCTTCTTTTTCCCACTAAACTTCATACCTTGCACTTCCTCTCGAATAAGCAATGGTCTGCTCAGCCAGCTCCTCTACTGTCTTATTGCCTTGAGTGTCCCTTCCAGATTCATATCAATACTCCCCCCATCGACCACAACCTTGCCCTCAAGGTTGAATGCAAGATAGCTCTCCTTCATGCAAGCTGCATCTTCCTACGTTGCCTTCGATTGATCCAATCCTTTCCATTGAATTAAAACTTGGCAATTGTCTGTACCTTCGCGTGATACTACCTTGGTCTGTAGAGCTTGACTGGGCTGACATTGCATGGAAGCTAATGCGTGGGATCTCTTCCAACATTGTTTGCTGTTTTGTAGGTTGATTCTTGGTTTGCACATCTTCCATATCACCAATTTCAGATCTCCCATCATCAGGTGCAATCAAAATATGTACAGAAGCTCTATAATTGTGCCCAATTGTGTATTTGTCATTGCAATAGAAGCAAAGCCCTTTCTCTCTTCTTTCTTTGGTCTGGCTTTGTGTAAGTTGTTGGATATATGGTTTAGTGTTGTTTGTAGTTTGCGGTGTTTTGGCTGATAGGTCAGGAAAGGTTTTGGGTGAGGTTGTTTTGTATGATTGGTATAATGATTGGTTTAATGGTGGTGTAGGCAGTAAGGGTGGAAATGCAGAATGCAACTTGGCTGGAAAACATTTGAGTGCTAATTTGCTTTCTTGAATCTTGGCAAGGGCGATTGCTTTGGTTAAGGATTGAGGTTGAAAGGCCATAACATCATGTTGAATTTCAGGTTTAAGGCCAGAAATGAAACAACTCAGGAGAAATGACTCAGAAATGCCGTTTACCTTGTTGGACAATGTCTCAAATTCTTCCTGATACTCAGTTACTGAACCTTTTTGCACAAGTTTGGTTAATTGTCCTTGAAAGTCTTCTAATTCAGAAGGGCCAAATCGTGTTTGAAGTGCCTCCAAGAAAGTGCCCCAACTTGGAATTTGGGTGTTCTTGAACAGCCATTGATACCATGCTAGAGCTTTGCCATCGAAATAAAAAGGTGCTACTTGCAACCATTGATCTGGTGGTGTTCCATGGAAATCGAAGAATTGTTGAATCTTGAAGATCCAACCCGTGGGGTCTCCACCATCAAACCTTGGCACATCAATTCGTAATGGTTTAAGGTTCACTGGGGCAATACTTGGTACATTGGAAGGAGCTCGAGCATTTGGGTGAGAATTGACCTAAGAAGAGGTGGTATGCGGATGCCTACTTTGCTCTGCATTTGCACATAATGCAGAAATCTTGAATGCTAAGTCATTCAACTGTGTGGAAATATTTGCAATGTTCATTCCTAAAGACTCCATATCTGTACGCACTTGAGAAATTTCTGAATGCATGTCGGAAAGCCCAGATTGTAACTGTGTGATTAGTTGTTCTTGTTTGTCAACTCGTTCATCTAGAGATTTGCTTCTTGTGGACGCCATGGTCAAGGCAATGAAAGCACCAAATGATAGATCAACAGAAGATCTATTCGAAAAGTTCAAGAATTACAAAGAAGGAGATGAGAAAGAAGAAGAATCTTGGAGAGAAAAAAAAGCAAGTCAGGAATTGAATATTCATTTTCTTCCCTGTTTTACATCATGTACATGGGTATTTATTGCTTACATTCACAAGTCAGTTAGTGTAACTGACTTAACAGCTGTAACTATATTTGCAACCAACTACACTTAATACTTGACTTTGACTTCCCAGCTAAGCATTCTCCCTCTGCTAACCTGGCTTCTTTTTCCCACTAAACTTCATACCTTGCACTTCCTCTCGAATAGGCAATGGTCTGCTCAGCCAGCTCCTTTACTGTCTTATTGCCTTGAGTGTCCCTTCCATATTCATATCAGATGCATTACAAAAAAAAACACCAAAGGAATAAGAACGTTTAACAAGTACTGGAAACTAGCTGGTAGCTAGTAGTATGCATTTAAAGACACAGTTACACTATCAGTATCATCTATAATTGACCCATACGCTGAACAGGAAGCAATATCGATCACGTCAGCTACATCAGAATCTTCATCCATACTATGTTGAATAGCATTGGCTTCTTCTGACGCTTTAATCCTGTCCAGCTCCATTGCAACTTCTTTCATTGTGGGTCTTTTCCTTCCATTAAGATTCAAGCATCTTTTTGCTACCTTAGCAACTGCTATAATCTCTTCTTCTGGACCATTATTCATTACTACTGAATCAAGAATGTCAAATAAAGAATTCTCCTTCATTTTAAGCAGAAAAAAGTTTACCAAGCCTCTCACTTCCTCTGATTGTCCTGAGGAGATGGGTTTTTTTCCTGTTAGAAGTTCAACAAGAACAACCCCAAAACTATATACATCACTCTTCTCTGTAAATTGGCTCGACCTAAAATACTCGGGGTCCAAGTATCCAAAAGTTCCTTGTACTCGAGTGGTTAGATGAGTTTTCTCAAGTGCAACTGATCTTGAAATTCCAAAATCTGACACTTTTGCTCTGTATTTATCATCCAAAAGTATGTTACTAGACTTGATGTCTCGATGATAAATAGGGACAGAAGCAGCTGAGTGCAAATAGGATAAAGCATTTGCAATTTCCATCGCAATCCGTAAAAGCATTTCCCATGTCATCGGGAATTCTTCTTTTTGCTCATGAATGAGTTGAGAGAGTGTTCCATTGGGGATGAACTCATACACTAGTAAAGGAACTTCTGTCTCCAGGCAACTCCCTAAAAGCTTAACCACATTTCTATGGTTAATCTGTGATAAAATTATCACCTCATTAATGAACTGTTGAAGCTCCATTTCATTAACTTTCTTCTCTTCCCCTATTTTAGATTTCTTAATTGCCACAATGCTTCCATCCGTTAACATTCCTTTATAAACAGTTCCTTGACCTCCTTCACCAAGGATTCGATCCTTGTTATAGTTATCTGTTGCCATTTTCAACTCCCTAGAAGTAAACAACCTTATTTTTTCAACGTTACCTTCGTTACTGGACAATTGTTTTTCCAGTAGTAAACCTCCATTCCTTTTAAAGTATCTTTGCTTAAGCTTGGTGTTTTTTCTTCTTTTTAGTACTTTGTACATAAGCCATGTACCAAGCAGCACAAATATTGTTCCGATGCCTGTGCTGCAACCTATATAGGGTACAAAATTTTTGATATAAAAGGTAAATTTGTAAATAATATTAAGAAAAACCATATATAACTATACATATATGTTTTAATAAATGGTTTATTTTTTATATATTTATAAGAAAATGAATCAACCACACTTGAATTGAACTCAAGTGATATGAGCAGGATGAGATTTGAATATAGATCTTAAGTTTGACTTATAATGCTTCATTATATAAAAACAAAAAGGTAAATTTGACACGTACCTATAATGATTGCCAAATGTCGCAACGACGTTGATGAATTACTGGGCACACACAGATTTTCCGCGCTTGCATACGTATATTTATCAGGGCATGGCTTCAAGGAACAATTGTTGCCCGGAGTGTTCAGACAAAGCATATAACAAAACTTATATTCATGATCCCCACATTTGTCTACTTCTGTCATTTATGAAATTAATAAATTAATAGTTACATTCACATAAATTAAAGGGTATATATATGATGCACTGATAGTATATTATCTTCATACATTATCAGTCAACTACAAAATGTCATTTTATTAATGAACAAAGTTTAAAAATACACGAAACATCAAAAATAAATACATATTTTTTATTAACAATTATTCTTATGGTCATTCTATTTTTAAATTTTGCTCGCTCATAAGATGACATTTTGTAGTTATCTGACAGTATATAGTCTTTACACATTGTTAATGCATCATATATAACTTCTAAATTAAATGTGTTAATTAAGAAAGGAAGCAACTAAACACACCCTATATTTTTCTTCACACACCCATTTTCCCCTTAAATGAACAGTAACATATAGTGTAAAATAGAGTGTGTGAAGAAAAAATTAGAGTGTGTTTAGTTGAACTCATTAAGAAATGCCAAAACAAAAGTTATATATTAATATCTAGTTTCATTTTCCTTCGTTTGTGCAAATTTCCACCGTACAGTGACAAAATATTCTCATATACTAGTATATAAGAAGATATGATTTAATATGTTACCTTGGCAGACATCGGTAGGATAATAGTCGTTGAAGTTGCTGTTGACACTGCAAACACATAGATGCGTAGAGCCCATGTCTGACCAACAATATAGACCATCGGAGCTACAAAAGCTGCTTGAACCTTCTTTCAACTCGCATAGTCCACGTTGTCGAATGGCCCATCGCAGTCTTGTAGGAAAATGTGTCCGATTGCTTATCTCATGGCGGTCTGGTATTTTTGCCATATTTTTATTGAAGTAATTTGAGTTAATCACAGAAACAGATCCACATGATCCGTTGCGTCCATTATCTGTCATGTTTGCAACAAAAGAACTGAGACCCCAAGGACCCCTCATACGGCAGCCCGCAGAACTGGAAGAAGTCTCAGTATTTCCACAATCGGGTTGCAAGCAGGCACGAAGAGGATAAGTATCAGCTTGATTTCGAAAAACGGTAGCCAAATTGCCACAACCTGAAGACCAGAATATGTTATCAACTGAGTAGAAAAATGGGGTGCTTGTTAAGTTGACACTAATCCTGTTATTATCTTTATTGGGACAGTTGAAATAAGTTACTGGATGGTCGACGAGAACAGTGCCATTGGAAATTGAAACAGAGAGTAGTTGCAGATCGATGCCACTTATGAAAGGCTTTGGCCCATCGTCGGTTGCATTGCAAGTTATTTTAAGCCAATCGTTCATGTAATAACCACCTTCTTCTCCAAACGGATACGGAATCTCAACTTTCCCACATTTTCTTATAGATTTAGACGTTTTATTTAGAGCGCATAACGGGCCTGCTTAACAAGAAGTAAATTGCACCAAGTTACACCAACCAAAATAAGTAACTAAATAAAATTTTTAACTACTATTTTTTTTTTTGAAATACATTTAATATAAAGTTAAATCAAATCTACACATCACGAGATTTGAATTTGGCATTCCAAAAATTTAAGTCCTTTTCCTTGATATTGAGGCAAGATCACTTTTTTTTTTTAAATTATTGAATTTCTAATTACTCCATGTAATGAGATTATATTTTCAATTTAATAGTATTTGAGACATTATTTAGTACTATTTGCTATATATTCTTCAAGTACATATTTAAAAATTTTATTTTTTAAAAATTATCAGTGTATAAATCTTATCCGCTGACAATGAATTACAACATATTATCTCATTAATTCATAAATTTTAAAATGAATTATAACATATTATCTCATTAATTCATAAAATTTAAAATAAATAATCTTTAAAAATAAATACTATTAAATTTACTAACTAATGAGGTATCAAGATACAATTCAATAATAATATACGCAATTTATACATTGACCATGCATCAGATACAAAATTATATTTAATAGTAGTACAAAATAGATGTACACTATCAAGTCTATGCTTAGCTGGATTGTATTATTTTCTTTTTAATTTGATTTTAAAATATATTAATAGAAATTATATTTTTAGTATTTGATAATAAAATAATAGGAAAAGGGATAAACCAAGTTAGTTTTAGTTTGACTTTAAAAAAACAACTGTGGTAAGTATAGATGTCAAAATTGTATGATATGCGACACGTAATGTACGATATGATTCGATTCAGAACAAAATTGATATGTATCCAGATGAATCAATTTTTATTATGTTCAAGTAACGTATTTATTAATACATGAGCAAATCGATGTATATCGTATGATATACAGATACAATTTATAGTAAAATTGAATTAGATCCAATCAAATTTTGATATGATCCAATTAGTTAAAAAAACAATTCTAATACTTTTTAATCTAAAAAAACTTAAAAACATATTCTCTATATAAGTGAATCTTGAAAAATTAAAAAAAAATTTAACTTTTAGTTAGTAAACTAAAATAAAATATAAAAATATTATTTAAATATATATTATTAATAAGCATGTTAAGAGTTTGAATGCAATTATATTTCTTATTTTTATCATATACTCAATTTTATTAATATGTATAATATTTTTATTTTTATTTACTTATAAGTGTATGTATTATTTATAATTAATTTTAAAATTATTTACTATATCTTACGATACAATATTCGATACTCGATTCTTAAAATTAAAATTTCGATTCGCGATATGTATCTCGATTTAATAATTATGGTGGTAAGGATGGATACAAAAAATTTTACATAAAAGGAAGACCATTCAAGGTGTTCACATGGCAACCCTTATTCTCTCTTCTTTTTAATGGTTTCCTTTTTTTGTTCTTTCAATCTTTTCTTTCTAAATTTGATTTTTTTACTTTTTTATTTTTTTATCTAATGAATAGGTGTATTTTGTCTAAATTTAATAGCCACATATACCTTCAACTTTTTATACAAAATGAATATAACCTCTTAACATTTTATTTTATTTTACTGTAAATCATTAACTTTTCAAAATAGCTTAATTAAATTTAAATCTGTTAAATAACACTAACTTTAAAAAAAATTGACATGACAACCCCTATTAAGGAATAAAGATCTTAAAACATCTCACTTTAGAAAAAAAACTCATGTTTGGTACACAAAATTATAGATAGAAATGGATAATATAAAAATTATAGATAAAACTGTATTAAATAATATCATATTATCCTATATTTGGTGTGTGTAAGGATTATAAGAATAAGATAAGATGATTTTTGTATATTTATTATCATGTTTACTATATCTATAAATACTAATAAAACTGTCTCCTATGCTCTCTTCTCATTAGGTTACGTCACTCATTTGTCTTTTAATTTTTTATGTTTTATTTTTTGACCCTTTTTGTTGCATTCACATTTGTTTGTTTAAAATAAAAATTCCATTTGATTTAAAAGTAAATTTGCTACCAATATTGGATTAATATTTTATATACTGTCAATAGTATTAGTATTAGGATAATGAAACAATAGTATTAATATTTTTTGACTCTACGAGTAGTATTAGGATAATGAAACATATCCTTTAAAAATATTAAAAAAATAAAAAATAAATAAAATAGGATATGTGTTATCATACTAACCTCACTTATAAAATAAAAAAATTTCACTGATGATATAGGAAATTATTCAGCAAGATTTATTCTTATATAAAAGTAAGGCAATTGATTGTTGACTTTCACATCAATATTTAAAGGACCCACCAACCTATCACATTTGTCACTCCATTTTATTAATAAAAAATTAAAACTAATTATTTATTAATATTTCATTAATTAATAAATTAATATTTAATTAATTAAAAACTAATGCTTTATTAATTAAAAAATTAAAACTAGTCAGGTATTAAATAAAGTTATTAAAAAATTAAAACTCTATGTTCTGCTTTTACCTTTTTCACGCACACACAAAAAAAGAAATGTGGCAAGCAAAAAGAAAATTTAAAAAATATTACAAATAATATAAAAATTAAAAAAATGATAAAATTATAAAATAAAGCAAAAAAATTCAAAAGTTAAATTTTTAAAAATTAAACACAAATAAACATAAAAAATATAAAAAATAAATCTATGAATCAAATTCAAAATATTTTCATTAATTATGAAAATTGAAGGATATAAAAGAGAAAATAAAGTAAAAAATAGATAATTTCAATATAAAAAGACTTCAGAAAAATAAAAAGAGAGGTGATGGAGGATTCCCCAATTTGAATTGATCTTAACACTAGCAAATTTGGTTCAAACTCAATAAAAGTTTAAATATTTATAACCTTTTTGATTTTTGTCTATGTAATCTTCTAACTTTGTGTTAGAATTTATTTTATTTTTTGAAAAAAATAAGAATAAAAAATAAATAAGATGTTTTAATTGATAAAATAAATATTTTTATTTTCATTTAAAAATGTAATATTTCTAAAATAATTATGGAGATAAAAAAATCTTTTTTGAAAAATATTTTTCTTTAAAGTAAATACGTTTATAATTTTTCTATAAATATAATTCAAATTTTGTTATTGGAAAAATGTATTTAGTTAAAATAAATATAATTTGATTGTTTTAAAAAACAATTTAATTTTCTAAAAAAATTGATTTTGTTAAATTTATTTCTTATAAAAAATATTTCTCTCTATTTTCACTATTTTTTCTTTTCTTTCTTTGATTGCAAGTTAAATTAAATATATTTATCTAAGAAAAATGAATTTTTAAAAAAATACTTTTTTTGTTAAAAAATTATCTTGATATATCAAAGAAACTTTATTTTTATTTTTTCCTCTTCTTATCTTTCCTACTAACAAAAAAACAACGAAAAAAAGGAAATAAAAGTGTGAAAAATAAAATACTAGTTAAATTTAATAATCAAATTTTATAAAATAAAAATACTTTTTAATAATTATATGGCTAAGATTGTTTTTTCTTCCTCTTCCTTTCTTTTCCTATCAACAAAACGGAAAAAAGAAAAATAAAAAATAAAATTTAAACGAAAGAAATAATTACTTATTAAATTTAGTAATTCAAATTTTATAAACTAAAAGAATATAAATTTATAATAATATTACATTTAAGATTTTTTTAAAAAAAATTAATTAAAAAGCTGATTATTTTCAAAAAATTAAAAAATTGTAGAAAAATTATTATTTTATGGATTTTATATATTTTCTTTATCCCAAAAAAAGAAGGAAAGAAAGAGGTAAAAAAAGAAAAGAAAAGGAGGGAAAAAGAAAAAAAATGAGCTAGTTAACCAATTAAACAAACAGCTTTGTTATTTTATTAAATGTTTAAGTTGATTTTTAAATGTAAACTTTAGAAGTAAAATACGTAAAATATAAATATTTATTGTCTAATCTCGTGAGATTATAAATAATCCTTTTCTTTTAGGGAAGAATGAAACCATTCTATACTAGAAGAATAATTAATCATTTTTGCAATCCAATTCTCTTATTTCTATATGCACCAAATATATGATTAGACGGTAATCATCTTATCTTATTCTTTATCCTAAACACCAAATATGCCATATATTCATTATATTTTATATTTTATAATGTGCATGTTTGGCCAAGTTTATGAAAAAGCTTATCTATTGTAGAGTAAAAGTCTGGTGTTTGGCTCTCAAAATTTTAATATTTTTAGCTTTTATGGAAAGTAGATTTGAACTTTTTGATAAAGTTATAAATCAAAGCTTTTTCAAGAAATACAAATTTTAGTAACATGTATTTGGTGAAGTTTTTTACACAAACTCTTTAATAATTCACAAAACTATAAAGAGTAGTCTATTATTTCAGATTAATTAATTTATTTTGTGCAACTTTTATATTTATTTCATTTTTATTTTAATTAATAAAAGTATTTTTATTTATTTTGTGTAATTTTTATACTATTTATTATCGTATTGTAAATAATATAGATAAATCTACTGTATCCTTTTCCCTATTGGTTATGTAATGTGCATAACATAGTATGTCAATTTTACTTCTTTGCTTGATTTAAAATAATTAATAAAAAATTGTGTGATATGTTTAGTAAAATATGTATCTCAATTTTATTTCTTCGCTTGATCTATTTTATTTGTGTTGATTTCAATCAATCTGAAATAATTGAAAGGCAAGTCTTACGATTTTCTAATTCTTTCATTTCATGGATTTGATTCTTTTGATGGATATCAAAATTTAGACTACAAATATTAAGGAAAAAATAGAATGAAATATATATATATATATATATATATGTATGTATATATATTAATGAAAAAGGATAACATGAAATGTTTACTCGGTCCCAACATTTATGGTATTCATTCAAATTATGCTACATAATAACATTATTAAAAGATGTCAATTATTAATTATTAAAATCATTAAGATGTATATTGAAATAAATATTTATTATTTAATTATCACATATGATATTTAATACTATAATTTTTTAATTATTTAATTATGTGACATATTTTGAATAAAAATTATATATAAATGTGAAGTAAGCGTTTTATATAATTTTTATATTAATTTAATAAAAAAATAAAAAATCAACAAGTACTTAAATTTTAAAGTGGTAGTGAGTGATGACCTTCCAAATCGCAATCGGCAGGATTCCACTCCAATATCGCACGAACATGCGTCGTTTCATTGTTGATGTCATAATCTACATCCGGGGGAATATATCTTGTATTCACGAAGGCAGATGTGCATCTCTTTCCAGGATTTATCTCCGTCATATTTACAGTATAGGACGTGAGATTTTCAGGAATTGGGGCAGAGCAGCCAGCTTCAGAACTCAGGTCGCCACAGTTTGGTTGTAGGCAGTTAGCGGTAGGTCCAGTTTGAATATTAGGAGAAAGAGTGGCCAAATTGCCGCAACCTACAGACCCGAACCTGTTCAGTCTACTTGAGAAGAAAAATGGGCTGTCTTTTAGATTGACAGTACTGGTAAAAGCAGCGCCATTGTTTTCTTCATTGCCGCAGTTGACCCAAGTTACCGGATTATTTACGTAAACGCTGTCTGGCGCATATGAATCGAGAAACTCCGACGAATCGAGCATCTCCATATTGATCCGACTGATGAAAGGCTTTGGACCATTAACTGTTTTTTTGCAAGTGACTCTAAACCAGGAATCGTTATAACAACCTGTTTCGATTCCAAAAGGGGAAGGAATCTTAACACGCCCACAATATTCCTCCCCACAACCGGACTTGTCTGCCTTTTGCCATACTGCTGCTTGTATTTGCAATAGCAGTAGGCTGAAGTAAAACACAAAGTGGACACCCATGGTACGTCTCTTAATTTCTCCCCCTTCGATTGTTAGTTTCTTTCTCTGAGGGAAATGAAGATTTAGCTACCGGGTAATTAAGTCATTAACAATATATAGGCAGACGTTTGTTGTATGATTTATTGACAAGGTGTTGACTTCTTACCATTCCGCAGTTTCACACCTCTAATAACGTTACTATACAATTTTCTGACTGATAAATGGGTAGGTAAGTCATTAATAAATATATAGAAAAAGAAACATTTACAATTGATAAGGCTGCTCTAAACTGTAGCATGCTCTGGTAATAAAATATTCAGCCGACCAATCTTGAATAATTCTCCCATTTCCCACTTTTACACCACTAAAAGCACTAACACTTCCGGAGGCGTAAGGAAAACGAGCACTGATGATCGTTATTATGTTTGAGTTAAATTTGATCATGATTCGATTTGTGCTAGGTTCGAATCGAGTTTAAATATGCTATTAATAAATTTTTTGTTTGCCCAAATCCAACTTTGGTAGGAGTGTGATCGAACTGAGTCGAGATAATCTTGTATCATGTTTGAACTCGACTCAACTCGAACACTCGAGGCTCGAAGCTCGGCTCATGATAGATCGAGTTTGGTTTTTGAACTCAAGTTCTACTTGACAAAATGTTCGAATTTGATTCGATAAGCTCAATTTGTAGATTTTTAACTATATATTATAAAGGTAAAATGGTAAATTAAAAATATATATTAAAAAAATCAATAATACTCATGAGCCGCTCGAGTCGAATATTAAAATGTTAGAACTTGACTCAACTCGTTATTTAAGTAGCTCAAGCTTGAGTTCAGTTAAAAAATAAACGAGTCAAATTTGAGTAATTATTGAATTGAGCTCAAGTAGGCTCACGAATAACTTGACTTGTTTACACCTTTATACCCAGCTCGATGTTTAAATTTGAGTTTTCTGTTTAGACCCTCCCATATAAGAAACAAAAAAAATCAAGTTCACCCAAGCTCGTCTAAATAAAATAAATTTTTTTCAACAAAAAAACATAATTTTGATTTTATTATTAAGTTGGTTTCTTTAATTAGACCATTCAATATAAGTTCTTTAATTGTTAATGGGTTGGCATAATTAGTAAGTTTAATGTATTTTATTAATTCGACTCAATTTTGTTGGGTAATTGATGTCACAACCGAAGGCTGTGACTTTCTCTTATTACTCATACTTTTCTTAGTCTGCAAATTTATGGACTAAATTTTTCTTTTTCATTTTAAGGTTTGTATTCGGTATCAGTGTAGTTACTATACTATCTAGGTGATCTATAGTCATTTCATTTAAATATTAAACTAGTGAGGAAATGGTTCTAAGTTACATCCCGACTTGTTTAACAGAATATGTACTGTGCATCAATTAAAGTCTTACATATAAACAAGTACTTTATAAGGAACATATACCTCAAAAGACTAGTACCAAGTCCATACACCGTATCCGAAGGCCCATTCAAAAGCCCTCATGGCAGAGTTTAACTCAATTATCTAAAAAGAGATGAAATTTAGTGGGGTGAGCAAAACCACGGCTCAGTAAGATACTAATATAAATACAAGAGTAGGATTATACTGTTTTAAACCGCAATGCTTAAAACTTGCAAGTTTGCAATTACAGTTAATCTTTTTTCATCGATAACATCTCATTATCTCAATTTTTTGTCATCTGTCTATCACTTATACTTTTAAATAAATCATCATTTTCACTTTTCAGTTTTCTCATCCTTGTACTATAGTGCATTGCACAACAATATGTCGTGTCCAATTTGAATGTCATATACTATTAGTCCATATTTTCCTCAATCTCAGAGTACATCATGTCCAATTAAGATATCATATCAAGTCACTTTATGTTTCATAATCGTACTCCTGTATTCTATCATCTCATATCACTTTTCATATAGAGAAATCATGATCACGGTGGTATGAAGTCACAATCCTCTTCGTATAAATTCTATATTCATGTATCATATCATATCATGACATCATGTGATGAAATATCGTTACCACCAAGTCATGATACTCCTTATATACTCTTCATGTTTTTGTACAATACACTAATGATTTAGTAAGCAGCTTATGTAACTTCACTGTATAAACCGCTATCATTTCAAATCATATCATATATACTTCAGAACATGCTCCACATATAACTTTCAATTCATTTCGTAATTACTTTCAAAACATGATCGATGCATGTACAATTGCAAATCATGTATTCGTTTTTAGAGCATGTCTGAAACATGTGTTTTCAAAACATTTTTCATATACTGTAAGTCATATCAAGTCTAGAGTTCATATCAAATCAAACTATACTCTAGATCGTATATCATCTCATGTTCGACACAAAATCATATACAAATCATATAGGTGTCAAAATCATATATCATGTACTTTTAAAACATATATTGTAAGTCATATCAGGTCTAGAGTTCATGTCAAATCAACTATACTCTAGACCGCATATCATGTCATGTTCGACACAAAATTATATACGAATCATTTAGGTGTTGAAATCATATATCATGTACTTTTAACATGTTTAAAACATGTACAGTTTCAAAATATTTCTCTTTTCAAACATGTTTTATGTACTATATAAATCATGTCAAGTCTAGAGTTCATATCAATAAAATCATACTCTAGACTTCATATCATATCGGTTAGAGACTAGGCTAGATCCCTATCATCTTTATTAATAAAGACTTAAATCACTGTAGCTAGCAGTGAAAATATGTCATCGTCCCCTGGAAACCAACTAGGGCGCTATCTATGGCCATAGACCTCATCTCTCTCAGCCCCACTGATCAGGCGTGACTGAGACCTATCCACGACTATTGTCGGACAAGCATCTCTGCCTGATGAGCAAAGCTCCAATTAGGCGGTTTCCACTTGCTTTATTGAATTTAATTCTTTTAGGGTGTCTACAGTCTCATAAAACATTTAAATCTTTAGCTTTCTTTTCAATATCATGTAAAGCATATGGTAAAATTCTGTATGAGGCTTCATATATCAAAATATATATATTTACCATATACTTTCATTTCAAAACAAATCAATACTTTATAGTATTCATATAAACATTATTAAAATGTTTCAAGTTGTAACAAGGCATTTTTAATGCAATGCAATTTAAATCACGAGTTCAATAGTGAACTATCATTTTCATCAACCATATCATTCAATTATAACGTTCACTATAATTCAATTCTCTCATTTCCATCCTTTTGATTTCAATCAGATCATACCTAATAGGTAAATTCGATACTATTTTCAAATATCAATATACATCATATTTCATCTAACATAGCAAAGTAATTTATTCAATTTTTATCACCATCAATCATTCGACTTCGAAACTTCCTTTTTGTCAAATCAGTAGATCCGTATTCAACTCATTCAATATTCGATTCATTGGGTATTCAAATTATTTAGTATTCAATTCATTCGATAATCAAATCACTTGGTATTCAGACCATTCGATATTCAATATCCTTTCTCAATCGTCATCGACTGTAATAATCATTTATACATCTGATCATCAATATTAGGATCACATCATTAGTATGAATCCTCTTAGTTTCTATGAGCATTTAGATATCATATTTCAGTGTAACCATCAAGATACAGAATTTATGTAATTTCCAATATCATCATCCAATATCTACCCCAGAGTCGATATTGAAGATAACAGAACCACCTAATCAATAATCACTTATCAAATCCAATTATGGTTTGACCTATTGAAGCACGTTCATAATTTCCGACTTGAGTTTCAATTTCATTCACTATCACAGAGCTAGATCACAATCCTCAAATCAATTTTTCATATGGCCTGTATAATTTAATATCGAACTTATGCGATTATTAATCTTATTATTCAAAGCCTATTCTATGGTTATAAGCAAAACCATATATTCATATATTTTCATCACTCATTTACTTGAATCAATAAATGATCGGATTGTGTCGTAACTCAACCTCAATGTCAATAAAGTTATGTGTACTCAAATCATATATTCGTTATGACTCAACATCATAACCATCCATTATATACCACAACATTGATACTAAGACCCATATCACTAGTGTAGGTCCGTTTATCATCTCACCGAAACTCAGTAATACGATGTAATACAGTGAAATCGTCTCAGCATTGACCTTTTGAATTGTCCATGTTGGCTTTATAGGCTATACCGAGAGGGGGGTGAATCGGTTCTTAGCTAACCTTATGCCCGTTTTTCGATTCTTCTAAATTCTCTAGCCTATTTGAGTGTTTTCTAAGTTCTCTAAGCTAGGCAATTATACAATATGAATTCAATATAATAAACACAAATATAATTGCAAATAAGTAAAGAGAGTAAGGATAGAGAAATGTACGCAAGCGATTTATAGAGGTTCGGCAACCTTGCCTACGTTCTCTACCTTGAGACGCTCCCAAGGATTTTCCCCAAATTCACTATCTTTGAATTTGTATTACACTCCCTCTTTTTCTAGGCTAAAGAGAAACCTCTCTCTTTTTCTAGGCTCAAGAGAAACCTCTCTCTTTTTCAAGGCTCAAGAGAAACCTCCATCTTTTTCAAGGCTAAAGAGAAACCTCCCTCTTTTTCTTAGGCTAAAGAGAAACCTCCCTTTTACAAGGAATGATTTGGTTTACAAGGAATGATTTGGTTTACAAGAGATGTAATCAAGGAAGACCTCTAAGTAGGTAAATGATTACAGAAATTAGGCACAAAGAAAAGCCTATACAATATTTGTGCTAAGCAAAACAAGAGATGTGAATGATGGAAAATGAAGACTTTGTAGCTCTTGATTTGTTATTGAGGCTTGAGGATTTGAGGAATATGAGTTTTGGAGTTGCTGAGTAGTTCCTCTTTCTTTCTTTAGCTTCTGAGCCTTTATTTATAGTCCCTTGGATGTATTCTAGCCGTTGGGTGGAGCCAAAACTCGAATATGACCGTTGTCTCATAGAAACTAGCCGTTACATGCTATTTTTGGGCAAAGGGATCGATCCCTTCCTTCCAGATTCGATTATTCTGGGCTGAGGGACCTTTTCTGTCGTTGGGAGCTATTCTGTCAGGAAGGGATCGATCCCTTCTCTTAGGGGATCGATCTCTTCATTCCAAAACTTATTATTCTGGGCTAAGGGACCTTTTCTGTCGCCAAATTGCTTACTGCCACTAGGGGATCGATCCCTTCCCTTAGGGGATCGATCCCATGCCTTCAGAAAGCCTATTTCCTACACTTTTGGTTAGAAATGATGTGACCTTTGATCCTAATCCAACCTAAAACATTTTGGCATTTTTGTGGGAGTTTTTCTTGACTTTCTCTAATGAAAACATGATCCAAAAATTCATCAAGTAATTTTCTAAAATATTCAAAACATTTTATAAAGTATCAAGACCAATAAGAATATGTAATGAAATCATGGTCTTAATGTTTTATATGATCACTTGAAAAATGGATTGAGAAAATCATGTGTGATAAGGCAAATTTACAATATGAATTAAAACATTAAACCTTACTTAAGTTTTTGTCATTTCAAAATACATATGGCAATTTAAAGCCAACAATCTCCCCCTTTTTGATATGACAAAACTTAATGTAAATTTGCTTTGAAAATTCTTTAATAAAATACTCTCCCTCTAATAAAGCAGGATTTATAAAGCTCCCCCCTAATATAAGCATGGGTTTTCAAAAGTAATTTTCAAACTATTTCTCTCCCATTATCTTTTCCCTTTAATACCTTAATATGTCTCCCCCTTTTTGTCATAGCAAAAAGAAGGAAAAATAATAGAAAAAAAATGCTCCCCCTAAAATTATGGCTATGTGAGACGAGATAAAATATGCTCCATCCAACAAGAAACGTGTTAGTACATGAGACTTATAGCGCAAATAAATAAGTCAATATTCACACAGAGTATGAAATATTCATGCAAAGAATATGACTTATGATTCTATACCAATTGTTGATAAATAATTTTGCAAGATGTTCCCAATTGGTAAATAATGAAGCAAGTTGAGTATAATTTTCTACTATGTCTATGACTTGCTCATTTCAATCTTATTAAGCACCTAAGTGTATCAATTGTTCTCTAAAGTCTAACTAAGGTGCATGACAATACATCATAATTATGAGCTAAAATTAGATGACATATCATATGCAAGAGCTCATAAATCATTTTCAAGTAAGATTGTGCATAGAATTAAAACATACATCAATTAATCACAAATTCTAGCATAAAAGTGTTTCATGCAAAAGTGTCTTATATGAATTCTTCCCTATTTGTCATTTCAATCTAAGGAGCATGAGAAGAATTGTCAATTTAAAGCTCATACCAATAGTCAATTTAGTTTGGCTTACCAATTGTTGAAAATATGGTTACCAATGATACCAGTTGTTATTTCATTTTAAATACCAATTGTTACTAATGGTTGACTTAGATATTTTGCATGAATCCAATATTTATGTGTACTGTGTTCATGTCAAGAAAATAATCATTCTAAATATGCAAGAACACAATCACACAAAATTATACCGTATGGAAGATTCAAAAAATCAAGGTATTCAAGCAAACACATTTTCTTGCATGGTTTCAAGCACAAAAATCATATGCTCATTTTTCAATTCAAGTCCTTAACCAATTATGAGCAAGGAAAGATTCAAATAATAAATGCATGGATATTAATCTAGGTACATTTGTTCACGTTTGCATTTATCTTTTAATGTTAGTGTTGTCATTAAAGCCCAAGTTCTTTAATAATTTGGTCATAAGAAAAATTTAAGTACATGGATGATAAAGTTTCATGCATTTGAACATTTAGGATCCATCTACCATCACAAATTATAGGCCAATGACCATTACCAATTATTGAATTTACATTTGAAATCAATCCACTAGATGTATAATTATCATGAAACCTAGTGTGGAGTAGTTGAGTCAAGCTAAGAAACATAATCCTATAAGCACGCTTGACTAAGATGAACAAAAAGAATGAAGAATATTCATTATGCACAAGTTCATCAAATTCTCAAATATATCCACAAATCATTGAAATAAATCTCAAAATTATGTTTAAGTATTCATTGAAAATATATTTCAAAATTATTTCAAGATTTATGCAATTCATGAATGTTTTCAACAAGAAGAATGATTTTGCATTTGTGAATTCAATGAAAATGATATTGATTGTTGAGAGTGATACCAATTGTTGGAAATAATACAATTTGATGGAGTTGAGGCATGATATCAATGAAAAATGAATTTTCATATTGTAAAGATCATCAAAAAGAAGTTAAAACAATGAATTTAAGTTGAGAAGAAAGAAGGGATCAAGAAAGTGAAAAATCCTTCTCAAATTCGGTTGAAAAAGTGCAGAAAAGCCATTTTGGCTTGGGGGGATCGATCCCTTAACTCCAGAATGCAGATTTCCTGCATTCTGCTCAAGGGGGATCGATCCTGCTTGTTGAGGGATCGATCCCTCATCCTGTTTCTGCAATTTTTGAGAGAAAATCCAACCTTTGAGGTGCCAAAACTTCGTTTTTGAGTATTTTAAGTTCAAGTAAAGGTTCAAACATTTGTAAAACATGATTTTGGACTTGTATGAATGAAAATCATGAATGAAAAATCATTTTACAAAAGAATTTGCAATTTTGGAAGAATTTTCACAATAAAATGCATTTTTGGCCTCAAAGGAGGTCATTTTGAGAGTTATGCATATTTTGACAAAACTAAAGCATTGGAAACCACAAATATGTCAAAACAAACTTGTTCACATAGGTTTTAAGCACATGTATCATTAAAACATACATCTTGTGAACAACATGCCATGATTTCCAACATACAAATTTCTCATTAATGCTCATGACATAGCATTTTGCGTAAATGACATATTTAACAGTTTTTGGAGCAAGAAAATATATTATTTACACATTTCAAACTTGCTTAACTTGCAGAAATCCAATAATCATTCAAAATCATGTTATATGCTTTTCATCCAATCATTCAATGCCTCAAGAACTATCCATCAAATAATCAGAAAATCATTTACTCAACTCATAATGCATCAAAAATCATTAACAGCCATATCATCAAAACACGAAAAATCAAGTAAAAAGTTTAAGGAGTAAGAAATTAAGCTTACAAAACTCATTTGCTTGAGAGTGCTTTGCCATGATTTGTTGGATCCACCTTGAGCCATTCTTTGAAGAATTGTTGTCACCTTGCTAAGGATGGATCTCCAAGCTCTTCCTTTTTCTAATTGGCATAAGCAAACTCCATGAGGATGTGTTGAGCATTTAAACTCCATTGTTCCATTGTATTCTCATGCTCTAACAATCCTACAATAAACAAATTTATGCATGCTTTGGTACCCAAATTTTCTTGGGTCTATGACAGTTAGTACAAACAATTTTTGATCCTTTTGGGATCCATTTCAAGCACAATTCATCATTATTTATTGCATGCATTAGCACCCACATTTTTCTAACTACTTTTCCTCTAAATACAATTTTTCTATATGTGCATGCTTGTGAGGTGTGGCCAATCCTATTGCAAAGTGAGCATGTGAGAGATGTATCATGCATAGAATTTTTGCTCACTAGGAAATTCTTAAGATGAGTTTCTTTTTGATTTGCATTATAACCTAACCCATCTTTATCAAAGAAAGCTCTTTAGGTCTCAAGCATGTGATCTAATTTTTGTTGACCCATATAGAACCTAGTAAATGAGTTATGCAAATTTGTATTCTTTTTATTTAACTCATTTATCTCTAAGTTAGCCTCTTCTAATTTCTTTTCAAATTCTATCTTAGCATTTGTCAAGGCTTCATTTTCTATTTTTAATTTAGCAATGATTTTTTTATATTTGGAGTTCATGCATTGAAATTCATTTGCTAAATCATTAAAGGCATTTTGTAACTCATTAAATGTAAAGTCATTATTTTCACTAGAGCTACTACTAGCCTCATCATCACTAATGGCTATAAAGCATGAGTAGGCTACCTTTTCATCTACATTTTCCTCATCGAAGCTATCACTATCGCTCCATGTAGCCACAAATGCTTTCTTCTTAGGTTTCCAATCCTTTTCCTTCCTAAGTAAGGGGCAATCTAACTTAGTATGACCCGGTTCATTGCACTCATAACACACTAAGTGATCCTTTTCTCTTCTACTTGATTCCCCACTTTGATGTCTCCTATTATTTTCTTTCATTCTCATGAACCTATTGAATCTTTTGGCAAACATTGCCATTTCCTTTTCTTTCTCATTTCCACTCTCATCACTATCATCTTCAATGGCATCATGAGTGGAAGACTTAAGTGCTACCCCTACTTTCTTTGAAGGCTCTTCATTTCTTTTTAACTTCATTTCATATGTAAGTAGGGAGCCCATAAGTTCATCTAGAGACAAGGTGTTAGGATCCTTAAATTCTTCTATAGCAGTCACCTTTGCCTCCCAAGATTTTGGTAAGCTATTCAAGATTTTCTTAACCATTTCTAGATTGGAATAGCTCTTGCCTAATGCCTTAAATCCATTAATTATGTTATTAAACCTAGTGTACATTTCACTCATGGACTCATTTTCTTTCATTCTAAAAAGCTCATAATCATGAGTGAGCATACCTACTTTGGTTTCTTTCACTTGATTTGTCCTTTCATGTGTGATAGCTAATTTGTTCCATACTTGCTTGGCATTCTCACATAGGGAGACTTTATTATATTCATTGGGACCTAATGCACAAAAGAGAGTGTGCATAGCTTTGGCATTCAATTGTGCCATTCTCATGTCATTTGTGTCCCACTCATCCTCACTCTTAGGGACATCTTTTTCATCTACTTTCTTCATTGGGACTTTGGGACCATTAACTATCACTCTTCATACTTCATAATCATTTGATTGGACAAACAACATCATTCTTGTTTTCCAATAAGAGTAATTCTCTCCATTGAAGAGTGGAGGTCTAACTAAGGATTGTCCCTTTTCTCCTAGGGGTGTGCCTACATTCAAGTGAGCCATTTATGATCGTTTTGCTCGATAGAGGTTAGTCTAAATCAATCTCGAGCCCAAGCTCTGATACCAATTGTTGGCTCTATAGGCTATACCAAGAGGGGGTGAATCGGTTCTTAGCTAACCTTATGCCTGTTTTTCGATTCTTCTAAATTCTCTAGTCTATTTGAGTGTTTTCTAAGTTCTCTAAGCTAGGCAATTATACAATATGAATTCAATACAATAAACACAAATATAATTGCAAATAAGTAAAGAGAGTACGGATAGAGAAATGTACGCAAGCGATTTATAGAGGTTCGGTAACCTTGCCTACGTCCTCTACCTTGAGACGCTCCCAAGGATTTTCCCCAAATTCACTATCTTTGAATTTGTATTACACTCCCTCTTTTTCTAGGCTAAAGAGAAACCTCTCTCTTTTTTTAGGCTCAAGAGAAACCTCTCTCTTTTTCAAGGCTCAAGAGAAACCTCCCTCTTTATCTTAGGCTAAGGAGAAACCTCCCTCTTTTTCTTAGGCTAAAGAGAAACCTCCCCTTTTACAAGGAATGATTTGGTTTACAAGAGATGTAATCAAGGAAGACCTCTAAGTAGGTAAATGATTACAGAAATTAGCCACAAAGAAAAGCCTATACAATATTTGTGCTAAGCAATACAAGAGATATGTGAATGATGGAAAATGAAGACTTTGTAGCTCTTGATTTGTTGTTGAGGCTTGAAGATTTGAGGAATATGAGTTTTGGAGTTGCTGAGTAGTTCCTCTTTCTTTCTTTAGCTTCTAAGCCTCTATTTATAGTCCCTTGGATGTATTCTAGCCGTTGGGTGGAGCCAAAACTCGAATATGACTGTTGTCTCACAGAAACTAACCGTTACAGGCTATTTTCGGGCAAAGGGATCGATCCCTTCCCATAGGGGATCGATCCCTTCATTCTAGATTCGATTATTCTGGGCTAAGGGACCTTTTCTGTCGTTGGGAGCTATTCTACCAAGAGGGGATCGATCCCTTCATTCCAGAACTGATTATTCTGGGCTGAGGGACCTTTTCTGTCGCCAAATTGCTTACTGCCACTAGGGGATCGATCACTTCCCTTAGGGGATCGATCCCATGCCTTCAGAAAGCCTATTTCCTGCACTTTTGGTTAGAAATGATGTGGCATTTGATCCTAATCCAACCCAAAACATTTTGGCATTTTTGTGGGAGTTTTTCTTGACTTTCTCTAATGAAAACATGGTCTAAAAATTCATCAAGTAATTTTCTAAAATATTCAAAACATTTTATAAAGTATTAAGACCGATAAGAATATGTAATGAAATCATGGTCTTAATGTTTTATATGATCACTTGAAAAATGGATTGAGAAAATCATGTGTGATAAGGCAAATTTACAATATGAATTAAAACATTAAAGCTTACTTAAGTTTTTGTCATTTCAAAATACATATGGCAATTTAAAGCTAACAGTCCATATTATCACATTCGGAACCATTTAAAGTCAAGAGATCGAATTCGACAAATTCTCAAATCATTACTTTCATCACTATTTCAACAAACTGATATTCCATCTCATTTTCGACTCAATAATCGACTTGTAAAGTTGATATAACTCGAATTATCAATTCTATAAGACTCATAATATAATTCCTCATGTTATTGTATTCATCCATCTACCTTCTCAACCATTTTAAAAATCAACTTTCCTATGACACGATAAGGTCCTTTCAAGTTTATCTTCGATAATTCTTTCTAGATTCCATTTATATGAGAAACTTAATCTTTTTCCTCAAACATTTTCATGAAAATTTTGGCAGCATAACGGCTTAAATTTTCCTAAACCTCCTGCAAGGAAAACACAATTTATATCACAGTCGTTGATTCTCACAATTCTTATGTCTCTACTAAGACCCCCACCATCAGTTGTGGGTCCTCTTAGTATTTAAAAATCATTCCATTGATATATCATATAAAAATCATAATCCCACATACAATATAATACTACTAATGCTTTATAAAAGTATCTTACCTTTCGCTAAAGCTTAGCGTGTTTCCGAGCCTAGCCGAACTCCACCACTAGCCTCATTTCCACGCTGCCACAATTTAATACACATATATTTGCTTAGCAAGAAATTTAAATAAATTCCATAAATTTCTACGGAATATTGTAAAAATTTTTAAATTCCTTACCATTCTTTTCTTTTCTTTCCTTCCTTTTCTTCTCTTTCTTCTTCTTCTTCTTTTTTTTTTTCTTTCTTTCTTTCTTCTCTCTCTTTTTTCTTCTTCTTCTTCTTCTCTTTCCTTTCTTTTTCTTCTCTTTCTTTTTCCTTTCTTTTCTTTTCTTTTTCCTTTTCTTTTTCTTTCTTCTTTTTCTTTTCTCTTTTTTTTTTCCTGGTCTGAACTAGTTCGGACCGGTTCAGCACTCACCGGCCGGTTCAGCCTCCGGCGACTGGTCCTTCACCGGTTCAGCCTTTCCTCAGCTGGAGGAGATGGCCGTGAGACTGGATCTGCCCTCTATTTCTCCAGATCGACGGTGACGGCGCCGGATCTGACCGCGGAAGGTTCGGCCTTCTTCTTCTCTTTTTCTCCTTCCTTAACCGTTTTCCTCTTTGCTGGCGGTCAACTTCCCTCTCCCCTTACCTTCGCCGACGTCGGGGTTGCGGTGGCGGTGCCTGGATTGACCGGCACCGCCGTTTCCCCTTTTCTTTTTCCTCTCGGGCTTTCCACTTCGTTTTTCGCTTTTTCCTTTTTCCCGTCGCCGGTCAGCTCCTCCCTTCACGCATTCTTGGCTTGCCGGTGATGTCCTATCCTCCCTCGTCTCTCCTTTCTCTCGGTCGGCTGGCCGATAGGGGGTTGGTGGCCTCCTTTGCTTTCTCTTCTGTTTTACCAAAACAGAAGAGAGACATGGGAATCGGGTTTTCCCGATTCCCATTTCAGTTTTATTTTTTTCTTTATTTTTTTATAATTATATTTAATTATATGATTATACTAATACAATATATATATATATTGTATTTACAATATATATATACATTTTTATTTCATAAATTTTGAATTTCTTAATACTCGAAAATCATTCAAAATAATTTCTTCAACTTCATCAGATTCAGGAATTTCAATAATTTCCCATCTCGCAAATAAATTTATTTATTTATTTTCGCTTATTTATTTGCATAAAATTAAATTCTCGAGTAATTTAATACTAAACATGGAAAAATTCTCGATTATCACAATTGATTTAAGATATATTGAGATATTTTAAAATATATATAATGGCCAGCCTAGCTTGAGCTTTTAAAGGTGAGACCAAGGCTCCTGAAAAAATAGGGTCTAAACCAAAAAACTGATATAAACATCAAAGCCGTTACAAAACAAACATCAATAACCAAGAAACCCAACATGAAGACAACAATCTATGTGATAACTGAAAATTTTTCTATTTTTGGTATTAATTACCCGGAAATAAATAAATAAATTCATTTATGAGATCGAAATATTTTCGAAATTCCCGGAAGTGATGAAGTTGAGGAAATTATTTTGAATAATTTTCAGATATTAAGATATCCAAATATTAAAGAAATAAAAGTGAGTATATTTATTTTGGATATTAAGAAATCCAAAATGTAAAGAATAAAAAGGTGTATATATATTTATTTATTAGTTAATAATTATATTTATAAATATTTATTTATAAATATAATTTTAAAAAAAAAAGAAAAAAAAGAAACGGGGGAATCGGGATACAAACTCGATTCCCACTCCCTATTCTTAGAAAAACAGAGGAGAAGAGGGGTATAGGGCCAGCGGTGCCGACGAGAAGAGGGAAAGGAAGGGAGAACCGTCGCCAGACGAGGAAGAGAAAGAAAAAGGGCTAGTGATGGTGAGAACCGAAAAGAAAGAGAAGAAATAAAAAAGAAAACAGGGGCGGAAGAGAAGGGAAACAGGAGAGAAAAAGGAGAAAGGAAAAGGGGCGGTGCCGGCCGATCTAGGCACCGCCACCGCTGCCATCGACGTTGACGAGATCAGTCCAAGCGAAAGGAACGACCGGCGGTGGAAGAAGTGAGAGAAACAAGAGAGAGAAGAGGAAGGAAAGAAGGCCGAAACCCACTTCCAGATCCACCACCACCGGCACCGTCGCCCGGGAAGAGAAGACCAGATCCGACTTCGTGGCAATCCCAGGGTGCTAAGGAGTGGTCGAACCGCCGGAATGGATGACCGTCGGTGGCCGAACCAGTGATAACCGTAAATTTTTCATTTATTGGAAATTATTAATATTGGAAATTTGTCCACACTTTGAAATGGTGGAATTGTATAGATAATGTGGTGATTAAATGGATAATTTAAGGATTCAATCATCGAATGACCATACTACATGAAAAGCAATATAGAGAGAAATGATTGTCTCATGACTTATTAATTTAAGAGATGATCACCAGTAAAGTCTGTAAGTGAGATGCAGCCTTGATGGAATGAATGTGAAAATGAATATTGTGGACAATAAAGAGTTCAAAAGAAATATGATGATATGGAAGTGATTAATGACTGATTGTCTAAGGGGATCACTTTTTCATTATCAGAATCCTAGATTCTCTAGTGCCATAGTCGGAATATGAGTATGAAACGGTGAGAATGTATATGTATAGTTCCGGTGAGCATTACATGTGATAGGAGTCTCTGAGTTGCCATATCCTAATAAAGAATAGCAAAAGGCTTTAAGATCCCAAGTGTACTGATAGCACCGCTCCGTACTGATGAAAATGCTCGAGCGTAATATGTAAACGCTCTATGATATTGAGAGAGCGTGTGCACAAGGTGTGAAAGCTGCTGAGACAATTACATACAATTGATTGACATGTGTACATGATATTACCAAATTTTATCAACTTGGCACTAAGTGAGAGAAATAGATGACGAACAGCATAGATAAGCTGTGATATGAAAAATAGTGTGAATAGACTTTTATGTGAAAAGAGAAATGAAATGAATAACTCCCGATTTGATAAATGAAGTTAGTGAGTATAGATATATGATGAAAGATCGCATGTAGTGGTCTAAAAGTAATCATGATGTTAAAAGTATGCTGGCAGTATTATGTAAAACTTGATCTAAGGGATAAAAACCGTAAGTATACGGAATGTACCACCTTTTGGACTTAAGTTAAATTCAAAGGACCGAATTTCTTAAGGTGGGGAAAATGTGATAATCGTAAATTTTCCATTTATTGGAAATTATTAATATTGGAAATTTGGTGAAATAAATAAATATAATTATGAGATCGGAATATTGCGAAAATTCCGAGAATGGAGGAAGTGACGGATTAGGAAAATGGTGTGAAGGAAATTAAATTTGGAAATAAGAATAATGTTGAAATTCGAAAAATAATAAAGAGAAGGAAATTTAATTTGGATAAATTGAAATCCAAATTTAATAAGGAAAATGAGAAATGAAAAATAAAATATGTTTATATAGTTATAAATTATATAAATGTATTTTATATAAATACATATGTATTTAAAATACTATATAGTATATTTTAATATAAGTTGGTATATATATGGAAATATATACTGTTTCATAAATTTAAATAATACATATGTATATAAACATAATATCTTATGTGTATATATAATTATATATATACATATAGAAGAAAGGTAAATGTGATTTTATATTAAAGTTTATAAGTATATGTATTGTATTATAACATTTATATAATTGTATATATAAATGTTATTTAATTTAAAGTATATAAATATATATTAGATATATATTTTAATACACAAAATATATATTTTTATATATAATATATATAATATTATACTATATATATAATGATAATATTATATGTATTATGTATATATAATATAAGTATATAATATATACACGTCTAAAACTAAAATAGAAAGTAAAAATAAAACAAAAAAGGGAAAGAAAACAGAAGGAAGGATCGGGACCCCGACCCTTCCCAACCAGAGGGACCGATGGCGGTGGAGCTGCCACCGTTAACGAGGGAGAAAGAAGAAGGAAGAAACGCCACCGGCCAGAGGAAAGAAAGGGGTCGCCAGCAGCGGGAAAGGGAAAGAAACAGAGGCGAAAACCGGTAGAAGCCGAGAAGAAAAAAGGAAAAGGGGATATGGCAATGCTGGTTGAATTGGTTGCCGCCATTGCCACCGAAGCTTCACCGGAGGAAGAGGAAGAAGGAGGAGGCCACCGGCGAGGCAGAGGATGGCGGAGGAGGAAAGACGAATAGGCGGAAGGAACCGAACCAAAACCAAGTAGATCCGCCGCCGTGCCGTCGATTCAGGATGAACGAAGGCTAGATCCAGGTTCGCCGTGGCGCCGGCTAGCTGAGGAGCAATTGAACCGCCGAAGAACCGATCGCTGAAGAAGAACCGGCGGTGAGGAGAGATTAACCGGTCTGAACCGGACCGGCCAAAAAAAGAAAAAAGAAAAGAAAAAGGAAAAAGAAAAAGAAAAGAAAAGAGAAAAGAAAGAGAGAGAAAAGGAATTCCGGGAATTCGAAAAATTCTTGAGAATTCAAAAATTACGGGAAATCCCGGGAAACTCGAAAACTCAAAAATTACGAAAATTTGGTAAGAATTCCGGAAATTAATTTTTCATAATTTATAACCGACTGTAGTATCCTTCTTACATGTGAGCCTAGAGCCTCTAGGAAGATTTAAAGAAAGTGAAAAATTATTTTCAGCATATAGGTAGCTGAATATCAAGTGTTGCATATAACTCTCTTACTGAGCCGTGGTTTGCTCACTCCCCAATTTTAACATTTCAATTTTCGGTGACTGTGAGATTTGACATCTGAGGATTTTGAGCTGCGCATTTGGAGACACTGCGACAGCTTGATTTATAATATGAGGTATGATCATTTATTTTCTGTATTTAGACTTACTTTTAGTACTACTTTCTTGAGAATTAAGATAGGGGATGTAATTGATATTACTAATTTTATATTTAATAGTTAAAAAAATATGAAAAGTGAAGTATCACAGACAGCCCAACCGGATAAGTTATATAGAAATACAGTGAAAAATGTTGTCACTGGCTGTGACAGAACTGGCCAACAGAAGCTGACTCGACCGAACCGGCTTGAACCGGTTCAGGCCAGGAAAAAAAAGGAGAAAGAAAAAGAAAAGAGAAAGAAGAAAAGAAAAGAAAAAGAGAAAGAAGGAGAAGGAAGAAGAAAGAGAAGAAGAAAAAGGAAAGAAAAAGAAATGGTAAGGAAAATTAAGTAAAATAAATTGATGATATTTATTGAATAATTTTATTGTTATATTGATGTAAGTGCATTGAGATTGAAATTGTAGCAAAACAATAATGAGACGAATGGTGGAGTTCGGCAAGGCTCGAAAGTCGAAAAATGCGCTAAGCTTTGGTGAATAGGTAAGATACTTTTATAAAGCATTAGTAGCATTATATTGTATAATTTGGAATTATGATTTTTAATATGATGCATTGATGAATTAATGTTAAAAGGCTAAGAGGACCCACAATTGATGGTGGTGGTCTTAGTAAGAGATAAAGAAATTGTGAGAATCAACGGCTGTAGTTATAAATTGTGTTTTCTTTACAGGAGGTTTAGTAAAAATTAAGCTGTTATGCTGCCGAAATTTTAGAAAAATGTTTGAGGAAAAAGATTAAGTTTCTCACATAAATGGAATCTTGGAAATAATTATTGAAAATAAACATTTAAAAGACTTTATTATATTACCGGAAAATGTTGATATTGAAATCGAGGAGAAGATAGATCGTTGAGCACGATAACGTGATGGATTATATGGTTTAAGCCTTATAGAATCGACAAATCAAGTTATCTTAATATTACAAAGTGACTATCAAGCCGAGATTGAGGTGGAATATTGATTAAGCGGATCATTGATAAAAGTACAATAATTATATGATATAACTTAAGAGAGAAATTTGAAGTTGTAATTTAGATGGTCGAATGACTGAATTGTGAGATTATCAATCAAGAAATGATTTCAAAATTGATAAATTCAAATAAATGGGTGTCATACATGAGACTATACAGAATTCGTTATAATCTTAGAATGGGTATCAAAAAATATTCTCTCACAATTGAGTGACTTGGAGAAAGTTAGAGGATATGATGAATGGTTTGTCTTAGTGGTATGACTGAGACGATGATAATAAGGAAGTAGATTGTGAGGTTTTATATGTACTTGATGGAATATGCATCCACATAAAAGTGTACTTGTACATATCGATATTAATAGATGTGGATTGAAATTTTTGCAATAACATGGATAGTCGCAAGGTGACTTAAACGATTAAAATATTGTTGATAGTGGAAATTGGCAAATTCGTTTAAGTGAGTAAATTGCCAACCAAAAATTGAAAAGAATGATGTCTTATAGATAATTCTAGCATGCTATTATGTTCTATAGGCCATATGAAAAGTGAATTGAGAATTGTGATATAATTTTATGATAATGAAAGAAATTGAATCTCAAGTAAAAAATTTTGAAAGTGTGCCAATAGGTCAAACCATAAATGGATTTGATAAGTGACTATTGATCTTGTGGTTCTGTGATCCCCGATGTCGACTCTGGAATAGATATCGAATGAGGGGATCGGTATTTACATAATTTCAGTATCTTGATGATTACATAGAAACTTGGTATTTAAATACTTATAGATACTAAAAGGATTCATACTGATGATGTGGTCCTAGTATCGATAATGAAATGTACAAATGATTGTTATAGTTGATAATTATCGAAAAAGGATATTGAATACAGAATGGTTTGAATACCAAGTGATCTGATTATTGAATAATTGGAGTACTGAACAATTTGAAGACTGAATGGAATGAATAGTGAATTGATTTGAATATTGAATTACTGATTTGACAGAAAGAAAGTTTTGAAATCGAATGATCGATGGTGATAAAGTTAAATGAATCGCTTCACTATATTTGATGAAAATATTACCAAAGTTGCATACTGAAATGTTTTATAGCATCGCTTTTAAGTATAACTTATTACAACTTGAGACGATATACTAACACTTATATGAATGCTATAAAGTATAGATTAATTTTAAAAAGGAAAGTATATGGTAGATACACATTTTTATATATGAAGCATCTTAAAGAATTTTACAATATGCTTTACATGATTTTGACATGAAAAGATAAAGATTTAAATGTTTTATGAGACTGTAGGCACCCTAAAAGAATTTAAATTCAATAAAGCATAGTGGAAATCACCTAATTGGAGCTTTGCTCATTAGGTAGAGATGCTTGTCCGACAATAGTCGTGGACAGGTCTCAGTCACGCTTGATCAGTGGGGCTGAGAGAGATTAGGTTTATGGCCATAGATAGCACCCTAGTTGGTTTCCAGGGGATGATGACATGATTTTCACTGCTAGCTATAGTGATTTAAGTCTTTATTGATAGAGTGATAGGTATCTAGCCTAGTATCTAACCGATATGATATGAAGTCTAGAGTATGATTTTATTGATATGAAATCTAGACTTGACATGATTTATACAGTACATGAGACATGTTTGAAATGAAATATATTTCGAAACAGTACATGTTTTAAACATGTTTTAAAAGTGCATGTGATATGATTTCGACACTTACTTGATTTATATATGATTTTGTGTCGAACTTGAAATGATATGCGGTCTAGAGTATAGATTCATTTGATATGAGCTCTAGATCTGATATGACTTATAGTATATGAAAAATGTCTTAAAACCGCATATGTTTTAGACATGCTCTAAAAACGAATACATGATTTGAAATTGAACATGTTCCTATCATGCCTTAAAGGTAATATGAAATGAATTGAAAATTCATATGTTGAGCATGTTTTAAAGTATATATGATATGATTTGAAATGATAGCGGTTTATACAGTAAAGTTGTGTAAATTGCATATTAAATCCTGACACGATAGTATGCTTTATACATGAGAATTCTATGAGGAATGTCATGACTCGGCATTAACGATAATTCATCTATATGATGTCATGATATGATATGAAATATGAACATAAGATTGATATGAAGAGAATTATGGTCTTACATTATTGTGATCATAAGTTCCCACACGATAAGTGATATGAATTGATGTAATACAGGAGTATGATTGTTAAATGTAAAGTGACTCAAGAGGATATCTCAATTTAACATGATACACGATGAGATTGATGTGAGTATGGATTAATGGTATATGATATCCAAATGATACATTATGCATTGTGGTATAAAGACGAGAAAATTTGAAAGGTGATTAAGATGAATTATTCTGAAGTCTGAGTGATAGACAGATGACAGGAATCGTTGAAACATGCAAAATATATGAGTATCATGACTCGGTGGTAACAATATTTCATCCACATGATGTGATGATATGATATGATACATGGACATAGAATATGCATGAAGAGAATTATGACTTCGTACCGCCGTGATCATGATCCTCCATATGGAAAGTAATATGAGATGTTATTGATGAAAAGGTGAACTGTAATTGCAAACTTACAGATTTTAAGCATTGCGGTTTAAGACAGTATAATTATACTCTTGCATTTATATTAGTATCTTACTGAGCCGTGGTTTTCCTCACCCCACTAAATTTCATCTTTTTTCAGACTACTGAAGTTAACATCTGCCATGCAAGCTGCTAAGTGGGCATCGGAGACGGTATCTAAGCTTGGTACTGGCCACCGTTCTTCGAATCCGCTTCATTGCCTTTGAGGTATACGTTCTTTGTAAAATCTCTTGTTTAAATGTATAGACTTTAATTAATACATAGTACGTATTTTGTTCAACGAGTCGGGATGTAAGTTAGAAGTGTGATAAAGTATTGTATAGAGAATCAGTGAAATTAGAGTAGTAACTACACTGACACCGAATACAAACCTTAAAATGAAAAAGAAAAATTTAGTCCATAAATTTGTAGACTAAGAAAAAGTATGAGTATCAAGTGAATGTCGTGGCCTTCGGGTCGTGACAATCTAGCTCCCATATCAAGAGTAGTTTAAATCGTCAGAAACACTCAGCAACATTCAATTCTACCTTAGAAAATGAAAGCATTAACTCCTCCAAATAACCCCTCTCATGAATAAAGATCCAAACATCCAAAACCCCCAGCCGTGATGCTCTTTTAAGTTTATTTCCATTATATTCTTTGAATTAATCTAATATATTGATACTATCTTTTACTATATTCCATTATGATAAACCAAACTTTATAATACATATTTTATTCTATACTTAAAATTTTCTAAACTTACATAATATTTATTTTACTTTTCTTTTGTTCATTCCAATTGCCAAACGTGTCAAGAGGAAAAAGCAAACATTAGTTTGAACGTCAAAAATTACTTTTTTTTTAAATTATTAAAGGTAAAAAAAAAAAAGCTTTGTTATGTACATAGGAATGACAATGAGTATCCTATAAATGGGTACCCGACACTACCCTACCCTTTTAAGTAGGGTTAGGGTAGTATATAATCGGGTACGAGTAGTAAAATTATTACCTGTCATAGGTTATGATAGTTATCTTAGGGTACCTGCTATCCGAACCTAATTATAAATAATAATTAATTAATATAATATTTATATTTTTATATATAAATTATTTATTATTAATGTTGTATTTAATTAAATTAAGTCATTAAATATTATAATTATGATTTTTAACTTTAATTTGTTTTTATGAGTAAAATTAAATTTATTAATTTAATTTTTTAATTAAGTTATTCCAAAATTAATTTTAAATTTAAATTTAAAAGTTAAACTTTAATTTAATAAACGGATAGTTAACGGGTTAGGGTAGTTAATCAGGTATTTTCTATTTTATAGAGTTAGAGTTCAAGTAACATAAATCAAAATAATCAGGTAGTTAGTCGGGTTCGGGTATTATAGGAATTAATCGAGTTCGGATATCCCAAATTTAGCAAGTACCGACACGTTTACTTTCCTATATGAACGTGAAAAAATTGTTCACGTACGTTGAAAAGCAAAAGATTATATATTTTATTTTTTATTCCTTTCTTATTCTTTTTATTCTCACAAAATATTTATTTTATTTTTCATTTGGTCCATTTCACAAACCAAACATTTCATGAAAAAAAAAATATACATCGAATTGGAAAGTCTAAAATGAAATCAAAAGTCACATTTTTTTTACTATTAGTTATAAAAAATAAAAATAAAAAAATAAATAAAAAGGACTTTGCTATGACTAAGTAGAGGAGGCCGAAGTTTGTGAATAATTAAGTGTAAATGCATTGCCTAATTTTACAGCCTTAACCACGTGTGGATTTTGTGTTACGATAATACATGTTTTGAAATTTTAATTTGACGTAAAAAGTTGTAACCACTTTATATTGAGACCTAATTGCTAACTATAAAATTATGAAGTAGTTACCAATTTTTTCTTTTATTTAGGTGTAATTGATACCTATTCAAATCTAAAAATAAATAACATGATCTACATTCGAGTTCAGGCATGAGAATATAATTACACATTAGGATGAATGAACACTCTCGTGACACTTGTTAGGAAACGGTGCAAAATTAATCAAGTTTTATCCTAAATAATCTTAATTTAAGTGGTCTTTTATACTTTATTAAATGTTTTATTTATTATTTAATATTTTATCATTTAAAAATCAAAATTTTTCTTAAATATTTTTCAACACTTTGTTTATATTTTCATGGTAATTTTCTCACTTTAAGAGTATTTAAGAAAACACACTTGTTTGGATACCGAAGGGTTTAGACCAAAAAAAGAAAACACACTTGTTTCTTTGAAAGGACTCCATCTTCAGATTAATTAAGTATTTTATAGAAGAATTAATTAAGACTTATCTTTCATAATATTTGACCTAATTTTGTGGAATATTTATTATTTTAATATTTAAATTAAAAATTTCCTTAAAGTTTTCTCTAACACTTTGATTGAATTTCAAGGAAAATTTTCTTATCTCAAGAGTATTTAAAGAAACACACTTGTTTCATTAAATAAGTTCTATCGTTGGATTTATTAAATATCTTATGAAAAATATTTTAAGCCTAATTCTTATTCATTTTTATTTATCTTATTTTTTATAAAATTATTTTCATTTTACATTGAAATAAATGAAAATTTTTTATATTGAAATTGTTTTCTAAATCTCCAATACGCCGGGGGAACTAATATTTTCTCACCTAAAATATTTTCAAATATTACACACTCACAAGATTTTAGAATACCGTCTTCAATAGAATATTTTTATTTTTTTGATGGAATATTCTTATTTAACTTTAAAATTTATACTTGTTTATTTCGTAAGATAAATTTTAAACTACATTTTGGGTTTTATGATTTTAGCCTTATGAATTTGCCTACAAATTAATAATTACGTAGCTTGTTAGCACAATCTCACTTTTCAAAATAAGTCAATGATTGAAACAATTGAAAATCTATTTCCAAACGTTGCAAACGAGTGAGTTAAAAATTGGAGAAGTACACGGCCACACGCACTTAGAAGCCGCCAACAACTTGTTTAAATCGGACGAGTACTCAAATTAAAGTAAATTAGAGACATGACAAATAATAAAAAAAAAGTATGATACTTATCAAGCCCAAGCCAATAATCAGTTAGTAGTGTCAAAATTCCTAATGTTCAAGTTAAAGCAAAAAGCTAGTGACAAGAGAAAAAGCATTTAATACTCGCATGTAATAACCGGCCAAAGAGCAATTGGCAGGGTCAAATTTCCAAGCATTTAGTCAAAGCAAAAAGCAAAAGGAGAAAGGCAAGCAAATAACTATCTTCACATAGTGCATGTTTGGCTTAGATTATGAAAAAATTAATTTTAATAACATATATTTAGTGAATTTTTTAATATTTTTACTTTGTTTTTCAATAATTTACAAAATTATAAGAGAGGATTCATATTATTTCACAACTATTTATTTATTTTGTGTCATTTTTATTTTTATTTAATTTTTATTTTAATTAGCAAAATTTTTATTTTTTATTTATTTGTTTTAGCTTAAAAACTTGTAATTTAATTTAATTTAATAAAATTTATTGTTTTACTTTTTCATTTATTAAAAATATACAAAAAATCTATAAAATAGCTTTCAACATTCTACAGTACTAGTTTATTAGGTTTGTCCAACGCTACTTTAACTTCTCTTAATAGTATTTTTATAAAAACTCTACTTGAATAGCACTTTTTATGATAGCTCTAGCTAAATCAAACAGACCCATAGTCTCTCATAGAGAAAAGATTGTATGAAACAGTGGTAATATGCATGCGCAGACCGGCCACTAGTTAATTGATTGAGTCAAACTATCAAGCATTCAAGGTAAAAAAGATTAGAAAAGTTGCCTAAGAAAATAATAATAATAATAATAATAATAATAATAATAATAATAATAATAATAATAATAATAATAATAATAATAAAAAGAAAAAAATAAAGCAGATACATGAAAAGGTGCAAGAACAATAAATAGAAAATTCTACGGTAAAATAAAAAAAATTTATAATATTATCATAAGGTCAACATAAATATATATGATTAAGCGTAAATTTAATGTTGGTATATGTAAAATATATTAAAAGTATTGTAAACACATGAGAATAAACATAAATATATCTTGTAGGGAAATTATAATATGTGTACGTCTATTAATACTAATTTTAAGTTTATTCTCATGTATTTACGATACTTCTAATAATATTAAATTTATATTCAATCATATATGTTTAAGTTGACGTTACAGTAAAGTAAAAAATTTTAACCTTCTTATAAAAATTCGCAGAATAATTGACCTGTAAGTCAAGTTCTCCCTTTCTTTTTGTGACGACTAGTATCATGTGGGGCCGGTCGCACTCAACCGTATTGTCCGCTTTGGATTCTAGAGGTGGCCCCCGCCAGTTCAGCTGACGTGGCACTTAGGTCCTCACGGATTTCTTTCGTGTCCGCCGCTACTCGAACCCTTGACATCCAAGCGATTCGAGTATCGACTAACCATTGGACCTAGGGTTCGAGTAGCGGCGGACGCGAAAGAAATCCGTGAGGACCTAAGTGCCACGTCAGCTGAACTGGCGGGGGCCACCTCTAGAATCCAAAGCGGACAATACGGTTGAGTGCGACCGGCCCCACATGATACTGGTCGTCACAAAAAAACACGCGTTTTATTGTGAGGCCCGCTTCCCGGACTACCTCACGCATCTGTATTGCCCGCTTTGGATTCTAGAGGTGGCCCCCGTCAGTTCGGCTGACGTGGCACTTAGGTCCTCACGGATTTCTTTCGCGTCCGCTGCTACTCGAACCCCTTACTTCCCGTAAGTGTCGAGTAACAACTAACCATTGGACCTCACGACCCGAAGACCGCGACTTTCACTTGATTCTTATACTTTTCTTAGTCTACAAATTTATGGACTAAATTTTTCTTTTTCATTTTAAGGTTTGTATTCGGTGTCAGTGTAGTCACTATACTATTTAGGTGACCTATAGTCATTTCATTTAAATATTTAACAAACACGGAAACAGTTCTTAGTTACATCCCGACTTGTTAAACAGAATATGTACTGTGCATTAATTTAAGTCTTACATGTAAACAAGTATTTATAAGTAACATATACCTCAGAAGACTAGTACCAAGTCCATACATCATCTCCGATGCCCACAGAGCAGCTCACATGACAGATGTTAACTTCAATAATCTGAAAGAGATGAAATTTAGTGGGGTGAGCAAAACCACGGCTCAGTAAGATACTAATATAAATACAAGAGTAGGATTACACTGTCTTAAACTGCAATGCTTAAAACTTGCAAGGATACAATTACAGTTAATCCTTTCTCATCGATACATCTCATTATCACTTCTCATTTTCACTTTTAATTTCATAATCATACTTTGATATGCTATCATCTCATATCAGATCTCATATTTACTTTTCATTTCATAATCATACTTCTGTATAATATCATCTCTTATCAAGTCTCATATTATGGATCATGATCACGGTGGTACGAAATCATAATTCTCTTCGTGTGTTTCTATATTCATGTTTCATATCATATCATGACATCATATCGATGAAATATCGCCACCATCGAGTCATGACACTCTTCATATATTCTCCATGTTTAATGCAGATATCCTATCGAATTCACTTTACATTTAACAATCATATTCCCGTATTACATCAATTCATATCACTTATCGTTTGGGAATTTATGATCACGACAGAGTGAGATCAGAATTCTCTTCATATCAATCTCATGTTCATATATCATATCATCTCATGTCATCATACAGATGAAACATCATTAACGTCGAATCACGACATTCCTCATGGAATTCTCATGTGCTAAGCATATTATCATGTCAGGGTTTAATATGCAATTCATGTAATTTTTCTGTATAAACCGCTATCAATTCAAATCATATCATATATACTTTAGGACATGCTCAACATATGGATTTTCAATTCATTTCAAATTTGCCTTTAAGGCATGATAGAAACATATTAAATTTCAGTTCATGTATTCGTTTTCGGAGCATGTCTAAAGCATGTGCGATTTTAAAACATTTTCATTTACTATAAGTTATATCGGGTCTAGAGTTCATATCAAATCAATCTATACTCTAGACCGCATATCATAAAATCAATCTATACTCAAAATCGTATGTAAATCATGTAAGTGTCGAAATCATTTATCATATACTTTTAAAACATATTCTGTAAATCATATCAGGTCTAGAGTTCATATCAAATCAAACTATACTCTAGACCGCATATCATGCCATGTTCGACACAAAATCACATATAAATCATATGAGTGTCGAAATCATATCTCATGGACTTTTAAAACATGTTTAAAACATGTACTGTTTCAAAACATATTTCATTTCAAATCTGTTTCATGTACAGTATAAATCATGTCAAGTCTAGAGTTCATATCAATAAAATCATACTCTAGACTTCATATCATATCGGTTAGAGACTAGGCTAGATCCCTATCATCTCTATCAATAAAGACTTAAATCACTGTAGCTAGCAGTGAAAATCATGTCATCGTCCCCTGGAAACCAACTAGGGCGCTATCTATGGCCATAGACCTCATCTCTCTCAGCCCCACTGATCAGGCGTGACTGAGACCTGTCCACGACTATTGTCGGACAAGCATATCTGCCTAATGAGCAAAGCTCCAATTAGGCGGTTTCCACTATGCTTTATTGAATTTAATTCTTTTAGGGTGCCTACAGTCTCATAAAACATTTAAATCTTTAGCTTTTCGTTTTAAAATCATGTAAAGCATATGGTGAAATTCTTTAAGAGGTTTCGTATATAAAAATATGTATATACCATATACTTTATTTTTAAAGCTAATCTATACTTTATAGCATTTATATAAATGCTATTATGACATCTGAAACTATAGCAAATTATGCTTAAAAGCGATGCTATGAAATCATCTCCGTATGTAATTTTAGTAATAGTTTCAAATGTCAATATAAGTAATACCTTCCTCTAATACGGTGAAACAATTCATTTAACTTTATCACTATCAATCGTTCGATTTCAAACTATCCATCTGACACATCAGTAAATCAGTGTTCAAATCAATTCAATATTCATTTCATTCAGTTTTCAACTTATTCAGTACTCCGATTATTCAATAATCAGATCATTTGGTATTCAAGTCATTCAGTATTCGATATCCTTTTTCGATAGCTATAAACTATACCAATCATTTCTACCTTTCACTATTAATACTAAGACCACATCACTTGCATGAATCCTCTTAGTATTCATAAATATTTAAATATCATGTCACTATATAGCCATCAAAATACTGAAATTATGCAATATTAATATCCTCATTCGTTATCTATTCCAGAGTCGACATCGAGAATTATAGAACCACAAGATCAATAATCGCTTATCAAATCCATTTATGGTTTGACCTATAGGTACATATTCAGAATCCTCAACTTGCGGTTCAATTTCATTTACTATCGTAAAATCAAATCACAATCCTCAATTCACTTTTCATATGGTCTGTAGAATGTAATATCATGCTAGAATTATCTATAAGACATCTTTAATTCAATTTTTGATTGGCAATTTACTACTTAAAAGAATTTGCCAATTTCAATTATCAACAGTGTTTCAATCATTTAGGCGACTATCCATATTATTGCAAAAATCTTAGTTCACATCTATTTAACATCGATATCACAATCATACCACTAAAACGGTCCATTCATTTGAATTTATCAATTCTATAATCATCACTGTATCAGTGATCCGTCTAATAATTAATTCCACCTCAATCTCAACTCGATACCATTTGTGCTATTAAAATCACTGGATTTATCGAGTCTTAAGGTTTAAACCATATAATTCATCACATTATCGTGTTTCAACGATCTATCTTTTCATCGATTTCAATATCAAACTTCTCCAGTAATATCATAAAGTCCTTTAAATGTATATTTTTCAATAATTATTTCCAAGATTCCATTTACGTGAGAACTTAAATCTTTTTCCTCAACGTTTTCCTAAGAATTTCGGCAGCATAACAGCTTAATTTTCCCTAACCTCCTGCAAGGGAAATACAATTTATACTTGCAGCCGTTGATTCTCACCAATTTTTACCTCTTACTAAGACCCCCACTATCAGTTGTGGGTCCTCTTAGCAATTTTAGCAAATCAATTTAAATCGATGCATCATATAAAAAATCACAATTCCATTTAAAATCAATTAAATAAATGCATCATATATAAAATCATAATTCCCACATACAATATAAAGCTACTAATGCTTTATGAAAGTATCTTACCTATTCGCCAAGCTTAACGCACTTTCCGATTTTCGAGCCTTGCCGAACTCCACCATTCGTCTCATTTCCGTTTTTGCTACAATTTCAATAATTGAGACATATTTTCATTCAGAAAATAATCCAACAATTTCTAATAAATTCTATAGAAATATAGCAAAACTTTTAATTTTCCTTACCCATTTCCTCTTCTTCTTTCTTCTTCCTTTTTCCGAACCGGGTTGGGTTCTTTTCTGAACCGGGTTGGGTCGGGTCGGTTCGGGTCGGGTTCGGGCCGGTTCAATTTTTTGCTGGCCGGTTCGGTCACCGGCGGCCACCCATTCCGGCGGTTCGGCCACCCAATAGCTTGCCGAGGTTGCAAGGACTCCGGATCTGGCCTCGGTTTCCCTAGCGACGGCGCCGGCGGTGACGGATCTGGCGGTGGTTTGCGGCCTCTTTCTCCTCCTCTTTTCTCCCTCTTTTCTCTTCCTCCTTCACCGCCGGTTGTCCCTTTCACTTGGCCTGACCTCGCCGGCGTCGAAGGCAGCGGCGATGGCGTCCGGATGGGCCGGCATTGCCTTTTCCCTTTTTCTTTTCTTTTTCCTTTCTCTTTTCTGTTTTCCGTTCGTTTTTCTCTTCTCTTTTTTTTCTTTTCCGCCGTTGGCGTTGGCGCCGACGTCAGCTTCCTCTCCTTGGCTCACTGGCGGCGGAGCTGCCTCCTTTTCCTCCCGGCGCCGGCCGGCTCTCCCTTGTGTCTCTATTTGCTTCTCTTCTGTTTTAGTAAACAGAAGAGAAGTGTGGGAATCGGGTTCCCCGATTCCCACTTCTGTTTCTTTCTTTTTTAAAAAAAATATATATAAGTATATATATTTTTATATAAATCACCTATATATATATACTTTAATTCACATTACTATATATATTTCATATATATATATATCATATATATGTAAAATATATATTTCATATAACCACTTATACATCTATACTCAACTTTAAAAATATATATTTATATATATACTTTTTACACTTTTAACACAAAATAATATTTATATTTATCCAAGGTATATTTATATAATATAATTATATAAATATATCAAAATATTTTTATTTCTTATTAAGTTTTGGATTTCTAAATATCCAAAATTATTTTCTCTATTTTCTTATTTAATTTGGATTTCCATTTATCCAAATTAAATTTCCTCATTCATTTCTGATTTCCAATTTAATTTTCCTTTTTATTTCTTATTTAATTTGGATTTCACTTTTGGATTTCACTTTGTCCAAATTAAATTTTTCGGATACCTTATATTTATTTAGAAAATTCTCGGTCTTCACACTTTTTTTCTTAAAACAGCTTTTCCTTACTTTCCTTGAGTTATTTCTTTTTCTTTTCTCTCTCAAACCCAATAACCAAGAGTAAAATAAACCAGCTCGCCCTCCTTCCTTCTTGTGTGGCGTCGCTCACCTCCTCTTTCACTGCTCCTCCAAGTGCTAGCCAACAACAATTCTTCCTCCTTCCCTAGCTTAGGATTGTAATTTTTGACAAATCTAAGAGTAAAGTGTACCAAAAACATTCTGTTTTAAGGGTGAACTAGAAAAAGAAAAAAAAATCTCCGTAGAATCTTAGAAAACCTCCAAGGAAAGGGTTGCTTTTTCCCCTTATTTTTCTCTCATTTGGCATTATTGGGAAACTTAGATTCCTAATAAAGGTAAAAATGTAAAATCTAAATTATGTAAATTAATTACGAAAAGTAACTTCTACCCAACGCCAGTTACTGTTTTTTCTGAATAATCTACCACAAGTAATGCATTAAAAATGGCTCATGAGAATCTTTTTGAGATTTTAGGGAGTTCTTTATGTGTTCATAATGCAAAAGAGAGACTTGAGAAGGAGAAAGTCCAGCTTTGTAAGATTTTGATCTCTTTGTGAAGCCAAGAGAGCTGTTTGGATTTAAATGCAATTTGGCTACTAAACAGGAAAATAGGAGTTAATTCGACAAGATATCATTCGAGAGAAGAGTGCTAGAGGAAGAATAGAGAAAGAGGAAATAATGATGTGAAGGTTAATCAGGTGGCAAATAAGATGACAAAAGAAGGAGGAGAAAATGGAGGAGGCAGAGCCAGGGTAGAGTCAATGAATGAGTGGAGAAACAATAGAAATCTATTGCCCGATTCATTGATGCTCAACTTGTTCCCTGTCTCCTTAATCTTTCCCATCTTTCTCACCCATTGACCATCGAGTTTTACCATACTTTGTCCGGTGTATCTATCAAAGCTGTGAGGATCACATTTTCCCGCATTTTCCTAAAGATGTCATAAGTTAAAAGTTATGTGAATGAAAAGGCAGATGTGAATCATTAAGATTAGTCAATCTTGTTTGACTTATAGGAGTTGAAGTGATGAAAAACAAGTTGAGGATTTACCATGGACAATTTCCATATTCTAATTAGTGATATGGAATTGAGAAGTATCTCATTTAATGTATAACATGAAATTTAACCATGCAAAATCCTTTTAATTTTATTCATGTAAGAAAATTCACTCATGGGTTGTGGCTCAGTTGGCAACGCAAGCTGAGTTTGTGGGAAAAGCTTTCGGGTTTGACCCCCACTAAACATACCTTTAGGGAGGGGTGATGAGCCTTAACTGTGACAAAACTCCGAGCAAGATTAATCTCAAATGGTTAAAACAGATGAGGATACCTGTGGTTTACACAAAAAAAAAGATAATTAAATTTCAACCATGTAAACTAAATTAAATCCCAACTAAGAAATTTGGATATAATTCTCACTAAGTAAAATATATATAAATCAAATAAATAAAATTAAGGACCAATATGAATATATCTAAGTGGGAATATCTGGAGGCTTCATGAAAAAGCCTAAATGCATGAAAATTATGCACAAGAAGAGAGAAATGGTTTTCTTCATGAATTGAGACAATGTCTCACCAAACTTCTTTAAGTTGGGTTGGAAATTTTGACTAGGTGAAGAAGGATGACATTAGCCTATTAACTTGTCACAACTCGAAGGCCGCGACTTTCACTTATTACTCATACTTTTTCTCTCTTATAAATTTTGGACTAAATTTTTCTTTTTCTTTTTAAGGTTTGTATTCGGTGTTAGTGTAGTTACTACTCTAATTTCATTGATTCTCCATACAATAATTTACCACACTTCTAAGTTACATCCTGACTCGTTGAACAAAATACATACTGTGTATTAATTAAAGTCTGTATATGTAACAAGAGATTTACAAAGAACATATACCTCAAAGGCAATGAAGCGGATTCGAAGAATGGTGGCCAGTACCAAGCTTAGATACCGTCTCCGATGCCCACTTAGTAGCTCGCATGGTAGATGTTAACTTCAATAGTCTGAAAAGAGATGAAATTTAGTGGGGTGAGCAAAACCACAGCTCAGTAAGATACTAATATGAATGCAGGAGTAGAATTATATTGTCTTAACCGCAATGCTTAAAACCTGCAAGTTTGCAATTACAGTTCACCTTTTTCATCGATAACTATCATAACGTATCAGGCTTCGGGGGAAACCTAATAGCTAGACACAAAAACTATCGAGTCGCCACCAATCATTCTAACCTAGGTGTGATTGGTCACCTATTCAAACTAAGGATAAGGCTTGGTCTACGTTAAGAGTTCTAAGTTCGGGAGTACGGTTACGTGTGAGGAAGGATTAGCACCCTCACAACGCCCATCCTAAAATGGTACCAAGTGATCTAAGGTTATCTTAATTTTGCCTTTTACTTTAATTTCGATATAATTAAATATTGAAAAATCTTTTAAGTCTCCTCCATCAAGCTGGTTGGACAACTTAAAAGTTATTCTCACCTCAAGAGTATTCAAGTAGGACCAATCGCCTTTCTTGAAGAGGCTCCGTCGTCGGATTGTTTAGATATTTTTATGCAAATCCTATTTTGACTCCTATCCAATTTATATTTATTAATTTATCCTATTTTATTCTATCGTTATTATTTCTTTATATAAATTATTGTTTCATGTATTTTTATATCTTTAAATAAACATGAATTATTTGATATTGAATATTTTCTTAAAGACCTTCCATCAAGCTGGTAAGACCTTAAAAAAACTTTCTCACCTTAGGAATTTTTAAAGAAATTACTCAAGCGCAATTCCCTTTAAATTCCATCCTCGGAATAATTCACATTTATTAAAAATATTTAATTTAATTTAATTTCTATTTATTTTAATTATTTTCCAATTTATTTATTTGATCTTTATTCTTTATTATAATAAACTTAATTTTCATTTACTATTTTTTAATCTAATCTAATTTAATTTTTATTTTTATAATTTAATTTATTAAATCTTGGAAATGTCCTATAAATCTTCCATCAAGCTGGCAAGATTTAAAAGAACTCTCCTCACCTCAAGACATCTAAAAGTACTACTCAAGCGCAGTCCCTTTAGAATTCCGTCGTCGGAATATTTGTAGTTATATTATTTTATTCTATTTTGTTTCTAAATATATTAACTTCTATGACTCTTAATTCCCAATTTGACTATTAATTCTTATTTCAATTTTTAATAAATTTTAGTTTTAAATATTGGAAATATCTTTTTAAATCTTCCATCAAGCTGGTAAGACTTAAAAAGAACTCCTCACCTTAAGATCTCTGAGAATATTACTCAATCGCAATCCCCTCGGAGTTCCATCTTCGGAGTCATATTTATTCAAATTTAACATAATTTTATTTCTATTTATTCTTATTTGCATTTTTTTCTAATTTAATTTATTTTTCTATTATTTTATTTACCTAATATCTATCATATTAACATATAAAATACAAATTAAACTAACCAAATATATCAATACACAAATTATTTATTCAATATATACATATTAATCAAATTAATTGAATCATGCGAAATCAATCCTACCATACAAGTCATGCAAATAAATCTTTATAAATTAGTTCATATTAAATTAAGCCAAATCATGTTATATTAATTAAATCATGTTAATTAAATTAATTAATCCTAAAAATATATTTAAACAAAATAAACTCACCTTGGTAAATGGGAGATCACGTGGCCTTCTTTCTTCAATGTCTTACACCTTCAACAGTCCAAGTCATGGCAGACTTCCTCTATTGGAATTTGGTTACACCTTTAGCACCCAAGACCAAGTATGAATCTGGAACTGCAACGTTCCATGTGCAAGGTGTAGGCGTGTAGCAGCAGGCAACGGCGGATGACACGATGAAGATAATGGTGAAACAGAAATGTAGAGCAACACTGTCCTGCTAAATCTTCTTCCTTACTCTGTTTCTTTTTTTACTTTTCATGCAACTACAAGGCGAGAAAGGACAACGCAGCGACCAGCATGGGGGGTTGTAATTTGTAACGCAGCAGTGCAGCAACGTTGAGGAAGTGTAGAAGAACGGTAGTTCACAGCAGTAGCGAGACTGTATTCACGCCAATCTTTTGTCCTCTATTTTCTTCTCGCTTAAACGTCCATTCCCGATCCCAAATGGCAACTTCTTTATAGATCCTTGCTACGCCTCCAGCAACTACTTGCAAAAAATAAGCTTCTCACAGCATCAAGTCAGCGGTCACGTAGCGTCCAGGGGTAGGACTGAAAACTTCTCATGTCAGCCACACAAGCAGAACGCAGTAAAGTGATGTGGAAGCAGTGCACAGCAATAGGGAATAACGGAGCAGGAAGAGCAGCAGCGAGGATGGTTGTGAGTTGTGTGAGGCGTGGGCAGCAGTAAGGTTGATGATGATGATGGTTAACGATTTGAGTCAAGAATGGAGTGATAAAACTGTGGCCTGTATGGTAGAAGGTAGTGTATGGACGATGCAAAGGTTTTGGAAGTCGTGGAGCAGCAAAGGTGGTTTCGGTTTCGGAAGGAGCAATAACCTGGTGACAGAACAGCAGACGATGACAGCAAGGGTAGCAACAGCAATTCGGTTCTGTTTCCTTGGCAGTAGCAGGTTAGCTTAGTTGCAAAAAGGCGTGAAAATGGATGCACGACGTGGGGCAAGGTAGGCAGCAGTGGTGATGGAGCAAGATGATGATTTGGTGATGATGATGATGCAATAAAACGGTGAAGATGATAAGCAGGGCAGAGGTGTAATGGCTTGGTACAGGCGTGAATGAAGGATGACAGAAAAAAAATGACGATGGCGTGGGCTGTTGAAGAAGATGATCCACAGTGGCTAAGAGCCAGTAGTAGATTTTTAGGGTTTTTTTTTTCAAGGTCTTTCTTAGGGTTTTCTTAGGGTTCTCCGTGTGCTCCCCCCTTCCTTTATTTTTTTTTTTGTGCCTCTATATAGGCTTAGGAATTTATCAATTTTAGAATCTGTTTTAATGGCCAAAATCACCTCCCATAAATTTTGATTCTTATTTCTATTTATTTTGCTTCATTAATTAATTCCAGAATATCTTCATTGAGGTATAATTCCTTTCCTAATTAATTTCCTTCCCAAAAACTTTGATTGTAATTATCTCTACTTGTTTGATCTGATTTAATTTCTTTCCAATTTCTGATCAGATTTTTATTTTGATTTCTTTCTTGAATTTCCAAATCAGACTTTTGACTTTGCCTTTATAGTAGAATCCGATTTTCCTTTCCAAATTTCCTTTATTTTTTTTTGGAGCTTGACCACTTTATTATTTTTTCTATTTTTTATTTTCTTTTCCTTTTTTTGTATTTTTATTTTTTTTAATAATAAATAAATAAATAAACTCATCTTTTAATTATCAAACCCAATAGGATCAATAACATTAAAAGAACTCGGACAAAATGGGGTGTCTACAGTTGCCCCTCTTTGTACATTTGCTATGAAATAGTAATTGTGCAAAGACATAGACATCCATTTTGTCCGCATCCATTTTATTATTTTTTCCTTTCTTTTCAAAAAATTTTATTTTTATTTTTTTTGTTTTGTTCCCTTTTTTTTGTGGATATTTACTCATTCTAAAAGAAGTTGGTTTTCATCATGAAAATGCTCCTTCGACCAGGAAGGCCGTGAAACTTAAAAATTTTCTCATATTTACAAAGCTCCTTCGACTAGGAAGGCCCTGAAACTTTAAAATTTTCTCATCTCTTAAATGCTCCTTCGACTAGGAAGGCCTTGAAACTTTTAAAATTTCTCATCTCTAAATGCTCCTTCGACTAGGAAGGCCCTGAAACTTTAAATTTTCTCATCTCTTAAATGCTCCTTCGACTAGGAAGTCCCTGAAACTTTAAATTTCTCATCTCCAAAATGCTCCTTCGACTAGGAAGGCCCTGAAACTTTAAATTTTCTCATCTCTTAAATGCTCCTTCGACTAGGAAGGCCCTGAAACTTTAAATTTTCTCATCTCCAAAATGCTCCTTCGACTAGGAAGGCCCTGAAACTTTAAATTTTCTCATCTCCAAAATGCTCCTTCGACTAGGAAGGCCCTGAAACTTTAAATTTCTCATCTTCAAAATGCTCCTTCGACTAGGAAGGCCCTGAAACTTTAAATTTTCTCATCTCCAAAATGCTCCTTTGACTAGGAAGGCCCTGAAACTTTAAATTTTCTCATCTCTTAAATGCTCCTTCGACTAAGAAGGCCCTGAAACTTTAAATTTCTCATCTCCAAAATGCTCCTTCGACTAGGAAGGCCCTGAAACTTTAAATTTTCTCATTTAAATGTGTTCAATTATGCCCGGAGGTTTTACGGTTTGTACCCAGAGGATTTGACGAATCATGCCTGGAGGTCTTACGGATTGTACCTGGAGGTTCTAATGAATCATGCACGGAGGTCTTATAGATTGTACCTGGAGGTTTTAATGAATCAAGCCCGGAGGTCTTACATATTGTACCCGGAGGTTTTAATGAATCAAGCCCGGAGGTTTTAATGAATCAAGCCCGGAGGTCTTACAGATTGTACCCGAAGGTTTTAATGAATCAAGCCTGGAGGTCTTACAGATTGTACCCGGAGGCTTTGACCTTATCTCATCATTTCAATTCTATCTTCTAGATCATCTTATCATTCCAGTTTCTTCTTTTTGTTATTTCCTATCACACTTTTTCATCTCATCACATCTTTCAATCCCTTTTTCATTATCCCATCATATCCATAACTTTTTAATTTCCTCTTTCTTTCCAAATTTTAAAATTTTTGTTTCAAAACTTCATACCTTTTTTTTTGGTCACATCTTATTCCAAATCTTTCTCACATTTTCTGACTTTTTTTTTCTTCTTTTTTTTTTTTAAGATTTTCCAAATTTTTAGTCATCTAGTCTTCCAGAACCTTCTTTTTTTTTTATCCTATTGTCTTAACAAACAAACTCTCTCTTTTTTTTGTGTCAGAATGCATGTAATGGAATGCAATGTCATGTATGCCATGAATGCAATGCAAATGATAAACAATGCCTTACCAAGTCACATCATCAGCCTACCTTATTCCTTTCTTCAAAAATTTGTCATCTTTCAATCTTCTCTTTGTCTTATCATTCAATCTTTCAATGCCTCATCATTCTTCTTTCTTCAAATTTAGCAATCTTAAAATCATTTGCCCCATCATTGTCATTCATTCAGTCTTTTTCATGCCCCACGATTCTTCTTTCTTTAAATTTAGCAATCATCAATCATTCAATCTACCTGTCGCCCCATCATCATCATTCATTTAGTTTTCTTCTTGCCTCGCAATTCTTATCAACTTAAAATTCATCAATCCAAATCATAACAACAAAATCACCTCAAACTACTCACAAGAACACTTCACCACTTCTCATATCTTCCAGAAGATTCATGCTCTCATAACAACCAAAGATTGTCCCAAGAATAGTCTTAAAAACATCATCACCACACTTGATTTCTTTAAAACAAGAACTTGCCCCCATAAAATCTCAAAACTCTCATTTTTCACTTCTTCAAGTTTCTTTTTGAAAATAGAAAATTGCCCCACATAATAACTTTCCAAGGTAAAAAACATTTGACATTTAAATCTCTTAAAAATTGGTGATTACTATTGAGAACAAATAGAATGAGTTACAACTTGGTTTAGTTGAATAACTGTGCTGATTTGGTGCATCAAGGATGTTTGGTTATCAAGAAAGGTTCTATTGATCAATGTCTCTTCAATCTTGGCTCACAAATGAAACAAATTCCTTGAAAATCAAAATTCCTTTTGTAAAAATAACTTTCACAGAACACAATCCATTTTAGCACTCTTTTAATTTCTTGATACGTGGACTTTAACAAATGTCAAGACTAGCTGTGATGGCTCAAATTTCGGGGTAAGGAAACCAAAGATACAAATCTCAAGTCAAAATTTAAAGGTGATGGTTTTTGAATTTCTCAAAAGGTCTTGACTGAAAGCATCACTCCTCTGCTTTTTCTTCTTTCTTGTTATTGCCTTAGTATAGTCACAAACAATGGCCTTGAGTTGTTTCATATTTGCTCTAGACTGCCCTTTCATGGGTTTTCACCCTAGAGCTTCATTCTCTTTTTTTTTTTCTTTTTTTTTTTTTTTTTGATTGTTCTACCATGCATTTGAGAACTCAAATTTCATTCCAAACAAAATAATGATGATGGTTTCTCAAAGAAAAGCTTTTCAATACAAGCATCTCTATTTGATCAAAATGGACTTTTAAGCACGTACCGTAGGCCAAGGTTTAGGGTTTTCAAAGAATGGATAAATAGGCCCAAAATGAGTATTTTCAAGGTTTATCGAACCAAGGATCATTTCTTCGATTGTGAACATCTGTCCTTCCTACTCTTCGAAGCATTTTTCTTTTCTTTTCTAACATTTTATTCACATTCATTTCTTCTTTTTTCTTTTTTTCTCTTTTTTTCATCTACCTTTTTCCATTTTTTGTTTTTTTTTTTCATATTGATTTCCATCTTCACATATCTTTCTTCTCACATTTGCCCCTTAACAAAGGCATCATTTTCTTGCATTTGACATAAGACCAATCACTAATGCTTCTAAAACTCCTCTGATGTATTTGCCTCTCCAATGTGGAGGGTGATCCTTGGTCAAGGTTCATTTAGAAAAGAAATCAATAAGCTCAAAGGGGGTAACAAAGGGATGATTTCATTTCAGTAATAGGAATATGAAAGATGGCCATTCGTCATATCAAATATTGACACTTCTATTGAAAACCAATCCTCAAGATGAAAATTCGGCTTTTGAAATCATTTGAATATCCCTCATGCATGGTTTCACAATCAATTTTTTTTCTTCTTTTCCTTTTTTTTACTTCTTTTTTTCTTTGCTCTTTTTTTTTTCACAACTCATGCTTAGAATGTATCAATTCAACTTTATGAAGGCCATATGCAACAATATTCATTATCATGGTTGTCATAACGTATTAAGTTTTAGAAAGAAAACCTAATAGCTAGACACAAAATCTATGGAGTCGCCACCAACCATTCTACTAGGTGTGATTGGTCACCTATTCAAACTAGGGATAAGACTGGTCTACATCTCAAATTTAGGGTTCGGGAGTACGGTTACGTGTGAGGAAGGATTAGCACCCTCACAACGCCCATCCTAAAATGGTACCAACTAGCTTTAGGTTATCTCAAATTTGCCTTAGTTAATCTTAAGTTCAAAAATTTAATATTGGAAAATATTTCTAAGCATCCCCCATTAAGCTGGTAGGATAGCTTAAAAAAATTCTCCTCACCTCAAGAGTATTCAAGTAGTACTATGTGACTTGCTTGAAGAGGCTCCGTCGTCGGATTCATTTTAATATTTTATGAGAAATTTCTAACTTTGACTCCTTCTACCCAACTTATTCTTACCCTTCTATTATTTATAAATTCTTAATTTTATTTGTTTATTTTTATGTGAAAAATGAATATGAGTTATTTTTATCAAAAATTCCTTTTAGATCTTCCATTAAGCTGGTGAGATCCAAAAGAAATTTTCTTACCTAAAGATTTCCAAATCATTACTTAAGCGTAATCTACTTGGAATCTCATCATAGGAATAATCAATATTCATTCTCAATAACTCTTATTTTTTCATTGCCTTATTTTATTATTTCATTAGATTTTATTACCATTTATTATTGTTGTTGTATTATTATAGTGAACACGAATCATTAAAATTTTTATCTTCTTAATAATATTTTTAGATCACCTATTTTATAATTTTAAAAAATGAATAAAAATCACTTATTATTGAAAACTATCTCTAGGCCATCCATTAAGCTGGTGAGGCCTTAAAAATAATCTTCTCACCTAGAAAGTTTCAAGAAAAATCACTTATGCGTAATTCTCTCGATATTTCATCATTGGAGTAATTCGTATTCACCTTCACTATAATTTCATATCTAATTTTATTTATCCCATTTCTTATTATTATTTCTATTGTATTATCATGGATCATTAATATCGTTTCTAATTTTTATAACTAATTATTCATGCTCTAATATACTAATTATTCATACTTGAATTTTTTTTTTTAAAAAATGAATATAAATTACTTTTTATTGAAGAGCCTATTTAGACCTTCCATTAAGCTGGTGAGGCCTTGAATAGAACTTTCTCATCTAGAAATCTTTAAGAAAATTACTTAAGCGTAATCCTCTTAATATTTCATCATCGAAGCAAATTATATTCATCTCCATTATCATTTTAATATCTAGCTCTAGTTATTTTATTCATTTCCTTCCTTGTTTTATTCTTTACTACTATTGTTTTTATCATATCATTAATAATCATTAATATCTTTCCTAATTGTTTTTATTGTAATTTTATAATAAATTTATTAAAAAAAATGAATATGAATTATTTGTCATCAAAAATCATATTTAGACCCTCCATTAAGCTGGTGAGGCCTTGGATAGAATTTTTCTCACCTCAAGATCTCTAAAAGTATTACTTAAGCGTAATCCTTTTAGAGTTCCATCATCGGAAGATGCATGTTTATTTCCTCTAATTATTTCTATTTATTTATTATTACATTTTTTTAAATATCACAACTCTTATACATAATCTTGATCATTTAACTAAGTTTCTAACTATTAATAAGTTTGACCTTAAGACAGTGAACACAATATGCTAAAAATAATGAACTAAATAAATAAAATAAACTTATCAACTAAAATGAACAAATCAGAAAACAAAAATAAAATAAAATAAAATCACAACAAAAGAAGTCATAATTACTCTAAGAACATAAATTAGAAATATAAAACATTAATCATCATACCAATTACTATTAACTGGGCACGTGAATGAATAAAAAAACATATGCCTCTCTTTTACCGTGATGGCCACACGTTAATGAAAAAGAAATCAAATATCAATTCTTTTACCTTTGCTTCAGACTTTCTTCTCTCTTCTTCAAGCTTTACCCGAGAGCCTTTGTTGTCAGAGAAAGGCAACGACGACAAGAGGATAAAAGGCAGCAGCAAAGAAGGCCACACAGCAGTAGGCAATAAACAATGGTGGAAGTTCGTAACGGTAGTGACGATGGCAAAGCTTGGCGAGGGAGATAATGGGAGCAGTCGGTAGTTTAGCGACAGCGGCGATCTTCAGGCAGTTAGCAGCAAGAGATGGTGGTGAGGTTTGAAGTAGTGAAAGCTTACAGGCAAGTGAAATATTGAAAAAGCGATGATGGTGATTTTTTTATCAGTGGCAGCCAACGAAAATAGGTTCTTCCCGTGGAAAAATAGTAGCCAAACTCCTCTCCTCCTTTCCTTTTGTTTTTTTTTTCAGGTTTCACGTGGCTTTCTTTTTATTCTTTACTGTGCTTTCTTCTTCTTTCACGCAGAAGAACGTTGCAACAGCAACAATGACATGGGGTTAGGCAGTGCTGCAGTCAACGAGATGATGATGGTGTTAGCTTCGGTGATGAGCAATGGTGGTCTGGGCAGCAAAGGAGGTGAAGATGATGACGTTGTGGGTTGGACGGTGATGATAAGCAGCAGGAGGTCTGGGCAGCGGGGAGCTAAGTTGAAGATGATGGTACGATAGAGGAAGACCAGCAGCCGCAAGGAGCCCCCAGACCATCTGCCACAGCCGGGTCCTTTCTTTTGTTTTTTTTTCTAGGGTTTTCTAGGTTTTTTCGTGTATTGTCTAGGGTTTTTTTCTATAGGGTTTTTTCTAGGTTTTTTCTTGTGTGTCTCCCCTAGTGGCCAGCCCCTCTCCTTTTAACCTTAGTTCTCCCCCTTTAATATATGAGTTTGTCTCTTTTTATTTAATTTTCTTTCCTTTCCTTGATATGGGTATTAAAACCCATTTTATTTCCTTTCCATCCATGCACAAATTTGAGTTTGACTTGTATCTTTATTGATTCTCACTTGATTCACTCATTGATTTTGATTTTTAAATTTTTGACTTTGCTTTTGTTTTAAGATTCTGATTTTTTTTATTTTTTATTTTTTTAAATTTTTTTCAAGTTTTCCTTCTTTGATCACTTTATTTTTTTTTGTTATTTTTGTTCTATTTTTTCATTTTTATTTTTTATTTTTTATTTTTTTAATAATAAACAACATAGTAATACAAAAATTAGATTTGTCTTGTAATTATCAAACCCAATAGGCCCAATAACATTAAAAGACCCCGGACAAAATGGGGTATCTACAGTTGCCCCTCTTTGTACATTTGCTATGAAATAGTAATTGTGGAAAGACATAGACATCCATTTTGTCCGCATCCATTTTATTATTTTTTCCTTTCTTTTCATTTTTTTTCTCCCTTTTTATTTTGTGTGTGTGGATATTTACTCATTCTAAAAGAAATTGGTTTTCATCATGAAAATGCTCCTTCGACCAGGAAGGCCCTGAAACTTTAAAATTCTTCCTCTGTAAAATGCTCCTTCGACTAGGAAGGCCCTGAAACTTTAAAATTTCTCATCTCTTAAATGCTCCTTCGACTAGGAAGGCCCTGAAACTTTAAATTTCTCATCTCTTAAATGCTCCTTCGACTAGGAAGGCATGCTCCTTCGACTAGGAAGGCCCTGAAACTTTAAATTTCTCATCTCTTAAATGCTCCTTCGACTAGGAAGGCCCTGAAACTTTAAATTTCTCCTCTGTAAAATGCTCCTTCGACTAGGAAGGCCCTGAAACTTTAAAATTTCTCATCTCTTAAATGCTCCTTCGACTAGGAAGGCCCTGAAACTTTAAATTTCTCATCTCTTAAATGCTCCTTCGACTAGGAAGGCCCTGAAACTTTAAATTTCTCATCTCTTAAATGCTCCTTCGACTAGGAAGGCCCTGAAACTTTAAAATTTCTCCTCTGTAAAATGCTCCTTCGACTAGGAAGGCCCTGAAACTTTAAATTTTCTCGTCTTTAAAAATGTCTTTCTTCTTGAAATGAATGGGCTGCATGCTAAAAATAATTTCATTATAATTGTGATAACAAAGGCTCAAAACCCCCCTTTTTTTTTTTGGACCAATCTTGTCTTAAATCAGTTAGCGACTTTCTCATATCATCACCTTCGATCTTCATTCTTCACCCCCTTTTTTTTATTTCTAAGCAGCTAGTGTATTCGACTTAGTTTACCCATCTTCTGATATTCCACTATATTTCTGTCCCTCTTCTTTGCAATTATCTTTTTCTCTCATTTTTTTTCTAAAAATGTTTGCCAATCATCTATTTATTTCCATCCTAATAATATGACTAAACATAATGCAAATTTCGATTTTCCCAATCAAGGTAAGAAGGTAAATGGTAGTAGATACGAGATAAGTTGGAAGAGGTTATTTTATTATAAACATCAAGCATATCTGAACAGAGGAATATTACAAGGAATAATTGCATTGACGAAATAATCGAATATCTCAACAATCAACATTCTGACAATTCTGATCGAATTAATTCAAATTCTCTTTTGAAAAGCCTACTCCATTAGTTTGTCTAATATTGCAGAGCCCTTCGGACTAAACCTTCTCCTTTGATATCACAAAAATTTCGATGCTGATCCTTCCCCTACACTTAAGCTGCCTTTTCAGGTTTTCACATAAGTGTCTCCCCCATTGATTTAAACCGCCCTTTTCGGGTTTTCGATTTAAATCCTCCTTTTTTATTTCTCTTTTTCTCTTTTTTTTTTAGGCATAATCTCTTCACAGCATCGGAATTGATGGGGTTTGATAGTCCTCACCATCCATATTTTGCCAATATTAATGCCCCACCAGAGAAAGATCTCTTTACTACATATGTCCTTCCACAATTTGGCGCCCATTTTCCCTCCTATCTTGTTGATTTGGGAGGATTTTCTTCAAAACCAGATCCCCTTCTCGGAATTTCCTAGGTCGGACTTTCTTATCATGTGCTTTCATCATTCTTCTTTGGTACAACTGGCCATGGCATAAAGCTACAAGCCTTTTCTCGTCAATAAGATTCAATTGCTCATAGCGTTCCCGTACCCACTCTGCCTCTTCTAATTGTGTTTCCATAAGACCCTTAATGACGGAATCTCTACTTCAATTGGTAGCACTGCCTCCATCCCGTACACTAATGAGAATGGGGTTGCCCCAGTAGACATGCGCATTGACGTCTATACGCGTACAAGGCAAAAGGTAACTTTTCATGCCAATCCTTATAAGTTTCTATCATTTTTCCCACTATTCTCTTGACATTTTTTTTCGCGGCCTCTACTGCCCCATTCATTTGTGGTCGATATGGCGCCGAATTGTGATGCTTGATTTTGAACTGTGCACAAACTTCTCCATCATTGTGTTATTCAAATTACGAGCATTATCTGAAATAATTCTTTCTGGAAGTCCATATCGGCAATATGATATCTTTTTTTATGAATCTGCATACTGCCGTTCGTGTCACACTAGCAAAATGCACGCTTCACACTGGTAAAATAATCAATCATCACAAAAATAAACCGATGTCCATTTGAAGCTTTTGGTGTAATGGGTCCTATCACATCCATCCCCCACATAGAGAAAGGCCAAGGAGGGGCTAATACATGCAGAGCCTCCGATGGAGCATGAATCTTGTCAGCATAAATCTGACATTTGTGACATTTTCTAGCGTAGTTAATACAGTCTTTTTCCATGGTTGACCAATAATAACCCGCTCTCATTATTGTCTTGCCTCATATAATTAGCATGTGCCCCACAAGATCCTTCATGTACCTCCTCTAATACCTGTTTAGCTTCTGCAACATTCACACATCTCAAAGCACCTGGTCTCGACTTCTTTTGTATAAGACTTCCCCGTCTAAAAAAATCCCATAGCATTCTCCTAATGATTCTTTTGTCATTCTCCGAAGCATGTTTTGGGTACTGTTGGTTTCTAATGTACTGTAAGAGTCATGGTACCAAGCTTTCATCGACTTCTTCTTCTAAACTTGCACAATGCGCTGGTGAATTCTCAGATTCATCCTGATGGGTTGAATTTCACATTACTGTCCAACTTGAACATTGCAGCTAAAGTGGCTAGAGCATCTGCCATTTGATTCTCCTCTCGAGGTAGATGCTCAAACTGAATACTTTTGAACTGATCAATTAAACCGGCTATGTATTTTTGGTACTGGACCAACTTCGAATCCCTAGTTTCCCATTCTCCTCGCAACTGTAGATGACTAGAGCCGAATCTCCATACACTTCGAGCACATCAATCTTCTTTTCAATGGCGGCTTGCAAACCCATGACACATGCTTCATACTCAGCTACGTTGTTGGTACAATTGAAGTCCAATCTTGCAGTAATCGGGTGATATCTCCTTCTGGGGATATCAGGACCACCCTACTCCTCGCCCAAAAAGCATTGGATGCTCCATCAAAGAACATTCTCCATGATTTCTTAGCTAGCTTCTCCTCTTCTACCTGAAATACAGCCATCAAATCTTCATCTGGAAAATCGAGTTTCATAGGCACATAGTCATCGGCAACCCGTCTGCTAAGAAATCAGCGATTACACTCCCTTTAATGGCCTTTTGAGTCACTATAATAATATCATACTCAGAAAGCATGACTTGCCACCTTGCTATTCTCCCAGACAAAGATGTTTCTCGAAATGTACTTCAAAGGATCAAGTTTGGCCACCAACCAAGTCGTGTGATATAACATGTACTGTCTGAGTCTTTGGGCTGTCCAAGCTAAAGCACAACACATCTTTTCCAATTGAGAATACTTCACTTCGTAGTCAATGAATTTCTTACTTAGGTAATAGATGGCTTGTTCTTTCTTGCCATCTCATCTCGTTGCCCCAGTACACATCCCATTGAACCTTCGCAAACTGTCAAGTACAAAATCAAAGGTCTATCAGGAATAGGAGGTACTAACACAGGCGGGTTTGATAAGTACTCCTTGACTTTATCGAAGGCCTTTTGACATTCTTCATTCCATTCCCCAGAGTCATGTTTACGAAGAAGCTTGAAAATTGGATCACATTTTGAAGTAAGTTGAGATATAAACCTGGATATGTAGTTTAGCCTCCCTAAGAAACCTCTTACTTCTTTGGTGGTGCGAGGAGGGGACAAGTTCTGAATGGCACGCACTTTGTCCGGATCAACTTCTATCCCCCTTTCGCTAACTACAAATCCCAATAATTTTCCAGATCTTGCCCCAAATGTACACTTGGCTGGGTTTAACTTCAACTGGTATTTCCTCAACCTTTCAAAGAGCTTCTTAAGATTAGCCACATGGTCTTCTCCTTCACGAGACTTTGCAATCATATCATCCACGTACACCTCAATCTCTTTATGCATCATGTCGTGGAAAAGACTAACCATAGCCCTTTGATATGTAGCTCCAGCGTTCTTCAATCCGAATGGCATGACTCTATAGCAAAATGTTCCCCACATTGTCACGAAAGTAGTCTTTTCCATATCTTCTCTAGCCATCTTGATTTGATTATAGCCGGAAAAGCCATCCATAAATGAAAATATGGAATGCCTCGCTGTATTGTCCACAAGGGTGTCAATGTGAGGAAGCGGGAAATTGTCTTTAGGGCTAGCTCTGTTCAAATCCCGATAATCCACGCACATCCGCACCTTTCCATCCTTCTTAGGCACAGGGACAATATTAGCTACCCACTCCGGGTATTTGGCCACTTCAAGAAAACCTGCATCAATTGCTTTTTAACTTCCTCTTTGATCTTCAACAACATTTCCGGCTTCATGCGTCTTAACTTTTGTTGTACGGTTTGCACTCTGGTTTCAAAGGCAATCTATGCTCCACAATATCAGTATCAAGGCCAGGCATATCTTGGTAAGACCAAGCAAACACATCTACATATTCACGAAGTAACTCCTTAAGACCCTTTCTTTCATCTGATGCTAATGATATTCCGATTTTGACCTCTTTCTTATCTTTTTCATCTCCCAAATTAATTATTTCAACAACTTCCTGATGAGGTTCAATTGGTTCCTATCTTCTTCCATCGATCTCAACAAGTCACGGGGTAAAGGGTAGTCCGTAAAGACATCTTCATCATCAGATTCACCAAATTGAGCAGGGTTTTCAAAATCAATTTCTGAATTATTGACATTATTATCATCTTGTTTATTGTTTTGATACCTGAAAGTAGATGAAATGGGAAATTATAGGTATTTTCAGTGTTGGCATGCTAGAGAAGGAAAGAAAGAAATGATTGGGAAAATAGGAATGCATAATGCTAATCATTTATTGAAATGGAAAATAACAAAGTTGGCCCATACATAAAAATTTATTTGGGTGCTTTGGGCTGAAGCACTAAAAATCCAACTTGCTTATTCAAAACATAAAAGAAAAAGACAATTGCATTATTACTTTTCAAAGGAAATCTCTGGGAACTCCAAAATCGTCCAATTCTTCAACTCAGCTCCTGGAGGGGTCACATGCACAAACCGTCCAGCTACATTCTCCTATGATATCTTCTTCTACCATGTGAATGGACAAATCAGAAATCCCCCTCAAGCTGCATCGCCAATTTCCCCCTTTCGTCACTAGTTGATATCCACCAAATAAAGGTGTCATAAAGGTAAGGAATGACCAATTTCTCAGTTTCAAATTCGTCCCCTTTCAACTGTGCTATTCGCCTCTCTTTCTTTTCTTCCATCTTCTTTGCTTTATCTTTCCAAGTTGGTTTGTATCCTAACCCGAACCTGTCCTTGCTTTCCAAAATTGTGATGGCCTTTCTAATCCCTTGGTGGTTTCTTCCCAATCCGACTCCTGGATACCAACCTTTGCCCATGGTTTGCTTCACCACCATCTCTGTAGCTGCTGACAGGTGAGGAGCATATAATTTCGAACCTTCTCCTATGTAGGTTGCATTAACAAACTCAAAAGCTCGATATGAACATTCCCATGCATTCTCTGTTGTCTCAACATACGGAGTGCTTGGAGATTGAGTGACAAAGATGTCTTCCTCTCCCGAAACTGAGATTTGTTGATTCCCCACGAAAAACTTCACCTTTTGATGGAGAGTGGAAGGGACAGCTCCTGTCGTGTGTATCCAAGGCCTTCCTAGCAAAAGAGTATATGAAGGCGTAATATCCATGACTTGGAATTGTATATTGAAAATACATGGACCAATCTCCACAGGTATCTCTATATCGCCCACACTTCTCGACGGACTCCATCAAATGCCTTGACAATCATGTTGCTTTTCCGCATATACGATGAATCCACTGGTAACCTTAGCAAAGTGCACATAGGCATCACATTGAGAGCCGATCCATTATCAATGAGAACCCTGCCAATTGTGTGGCTCTTACACCTGACTGTGATGTGAAGAGCCTTGGTGCTTCCCCTCCCTTCCGCGGGAATCTCATCATCACTGAAAGATATATAATTTGAAGCCACCAAATTACCGACTAAATTGTCCATTTTGTCCATGGATATATCAGGAGGTACATATGATTGATTCAACACCTTTAATAAAGCATTTCTGTGAGACTCAGAATTCAGGAGAAGTGATAAGAGTGAAACCTTTGCTGGTGTTTTGTTCAACTGCTCGACAATATTGTATTCACTATGCTTAATCAAGCTCAAAAACTCATCGGCATCTTCTTTCGTAATAGATTCTTGACATCTTGTCTCTTGAACCTCTATCGGGTTAACCCTATCCCCTTCCACAATTCCTGCCTTCTCTTTTCTAGCTTTAGCTAACATTTCAGGACTATAGCAACGCCCACTTCGTGTCATTCCCCCAACTCCAGTGATATTCGCTGTTTCGAGACTTTTAGGGGACATATGCTCTCTTTCTCCATTCATTACTATATCATAGCCATATCTCCAAGGTACCGCCTTGTTGTCTTTGTATGGAAACGGAATAGGAGCTTTGATTGTGATCCCACTAGCTTGGCTTGATTTTTCCTCAAGGTGGATTTTCAGAGGCTTTGACTTTAGGTCGTCATCAATCACACTAATCTCATTCCCTCTTCCTTCCCAAAATTCAATTTGATATGAGTCCATTAACTCTGCAATCTATAACGAAAGCTTCACAGGACTGAATTGAATGACCTACTGCACCATTGTGGTATGGACAAACCAGATTGGGATCATGAATCTATATAGGTCTCCAAAATCAAGGTTTCTGGTTGCAACATGTCTGCCTTCACTAATACATCAAAGACCTGACTTAACGGAGTCTTTATTTCTGCAACAGCTCTTTTAATGTAATCCTTCTTTTCATTGCTTAACATGTTCACTGCTGCTCCACCATGGTCTGGTAAAGGATTCCCATTCACAACTTGTTCTGCTTTCGGCTCCTCAAAACTCAACTGCCCAGCCTTCATCAAGCCCTGCACTTTATACTTCAGTCCCAAGCAATTTTCTATAGAGTGACCCACATTGTCATTGTGGTAAGCACACTTTGCGTTTGGATCATACCATTTGGGATACGGGGGTTTTAGGGGTTCAAGGTATGCGGGGGCAATAAGACAGTTTTGCACCAGTTTAGGATATAACTCCGCATAGGTTATGGGGATTGGGGTGATAGGGGGTCTTTCTTGATTGAAGCGTGGCCTTCCAGGGTTGTTCATTAGGTTTGTAGGTTGAGTAAAAGGTTGGGTTGGTCTCAGGGTTGGCGAGCGAAAAATGGGCTGAGTATTTTTGGTGGGTTTAGTTGATATGGGTAGGGTGAAACATAATTGATAGCATGAGGATAAGATTGGTATTGGTTGGATGGGCGTTGGTGAATAAAACCTCCTGCAGAGATAGCCTGGACATCTCCTTCCTTTTTCTTAGGAAACCCTCCTTTCCTGGCCTCTACACCCTCAATCTTGCCATTTTTAATAGCATTTTCTATTGCCTCTCCTGAAAGCACCATGTCAGAAAAGTTCTTACTGACATTTCCTATCATCCTCTCATAATAAGGCGCTTTGAGAGTGTTTAAAAATAACATCGTTAACTCCTTTTCTGTCAATGGCGGTTGAACTTCAGCAGCTGCATCTCTCCACCTCTGAGCGTATTCTCTAAAATTCTCGTTTGTTTTCTTCTCCATGCTTTGAAGAGAGAGGCGATCAGGAGCCATATCACTTACGTGACGATATTGGGCTAGAAATGCCCTAGCAAGGTCTTTCCACGAATGTATACGACTCCTGTCCAACTGAACATACCACCTTGCAGCAGATCCTGTAAGGCTATCTTGAAAACAGTGAATGAGCAACTTTTCATTACGAGCATATCCCGCCATCTTTCTGCAAAACATCGTAACATGGGTCGTCGGGCATTTAGTTCCATCATATTTCTCGAAGTCCGGAACCTTGAACTTTGCGGGCAACACCAAATCGGGAACTAGGCTCAACTCTTCTGCATCAACATTCCCAAAGGAGTCGTTTCCTTCGATGGCTTTCAACCTTTCCTCCAACATGTCACATTTCTGTTGTATCCCTACAGCTAGGTTGTCAACTGCTTCTCTTTTCAACTTCTCTTGTTCAACAGGATCGTCCAAGTTTGGGACGAAAATAGGGTCGACAGGACTAGACCCTATAACAGGTTGATTTTGGCCTATAGCATGGCCTTGTCCTCCCATTGAGGGTGTTGCCTGAGCATGAACCTTTGGAGGCATTTGGGCTTGATGGGTGAACCCTGGAGGGTATGGTGGGTCATCACTAGGATATTCCTCCGCTGTTAGGTCTTGCACAACTCCTTTCCCCTTAGCCATACTCATCATCAACTCCATCATCTTGGTCATCTGCTCTCGAGTTTCCTCTTGAGCTTTGACAATTTCTTGTTGCACTCTTTCCATCCTGTCAATCCGTGCTAAATGCTCATTTTCCATTGCTTTAGTTCTTGCACGAGTTCGGTATGGATGATTTGGAAGGGCTATTTTTGTACCTTTGTTATCACAATTAGATAAAACTATTTTTATCAAATGCTTATGAAGGAAAAGCAAAAGTAAGAAAAATTTTCGTGAGAAATTTATTGCATAACAAAAATAAAAACCTGTCTCATAACAATTGTTGAACAAAGTTAAAGACCCATTACATCCATAAAGAACATCTAAGGTGTCCACCTAAGCCCCTTCAACAAACTGTAGTGACCTTGGATCTCGTCCAGTAGTAGTAGCAGATTCTCCCCATGCTCAGTAAGTGGGCTGACACCAAGCTTCAAATCCCTTATCCTGTCTTCCATGTCTCTTGCTCTGTGAGCCATGACATTGATCTGTTCAATCATGGAAACCAAAAGATGTGAATCACGAGCTCTCCTCAAGGTAGCATATTTCTCCTTTAGGTCATTCAACTCATTAACAACCTTTTGTAGGATCTGCAAGTATTCTTGGGATCGATTGAGGGCACCTTGCGAACTCATCTGCTCGCTTGTGACCTTGCTTTCAAGTTCTTCACATTCGGTCCCCTTCTTTTGTATCTCAGCTTTGAGTCGTTCATTCTCTTCCCGCAAACGTTTGTTTTCAGACCTTGAGAGCTGCTCCTTCAAGTATCTGATTTCATCTATCAACTTATACTTCTCTTGATGGACCCTTGTATATGCTTGTTCCCTTCTCCCCAGCTTCTCCTCTGTTTCACATTTGAGTTTCTTAATTTCTCTTTCTAAGTCCCTTTTTTCTTCCTCTAATTTCCTCTTGGCAATCTCCAGATCTATCATAGGGTCTCGAGGTATAGGCTCTTCATGGATCTCTTCATCTTCGGGAGAAACCTTGATATCTTTGGCTCGCCTAGCATGCCAGACTGAGTACTCCGGAGCAACTTTATCAATAAATATCCCGAGGTCTACTCTAAGGGTAGTCTTCCAAGCTTTGACATCTTCTTCGATTTTCTTCATAGACCCTTCTTCATGATAAGCATATTCATGCTGATTAAGACCATGTGTCATTGGGATGAACTGTTCGTACCCTAATTGCCTTCGCACCATGAGAGGAGCATAAGTGACCGTTCCCCATACACCCAATAAGATCATCCATGGATGTCCTCCACAACTATATAGCATGGGTTGTCTCGTCATCCAAGGTGCCACCCAAACATATCTTTGCAAGTGAGTCCATGTAAAAGTGACACCCATTCCCTTTTTGTCCTCGACCCAAGCCATTTACTCTCACAAAATTCCTTAATAGGAATATTCTTCTTGAATAAGACCGATCGAAACTTCGGCTCTTCGCATTTGAAGTGACTCTTCATCCAAATGTACAACAAAGGCAAACATCCTGTAAAGCGTCCCCCTCCAGTTTGTCGACAGTAATTCAGTGACCTAATAGTCTCGGCTAAAATAGCAGGAACTACCGCCACTTCATGCTCAATTTGATCCACAAAGTCTACCAATGTAATTTCAACATATAGCAAGGATTTTGGAAAAATCACCATTCCATAGATTGCTAAAGCCATCAATTTCATACCATACTCATCTTCTCGATGCTTACTGATGCAACTTTTCAAAAACTCCCAAGGTATATAAGTGCATTCTCCCTTATTCTTTATTTGACGGTCAACCTCTTGCACATCAGTACATGTCATAACGGCTAGCTTTTTGCGATAACTCAATTCTTCCTTCTCCAGTACACCTTATCTGATTCTTTAGGGTCAAAATGCAATAATACCGAGTACTCTTCTATGGTGGGAACCATGTCTACCTCGTTGAAGACAAAACACCTATACGACGGATCCCAAAAATGCAACATGGCTCGGATTAAATTAAGGTCCACTGATACTGTCAAGAGTCGTGCTATACCTCCATACTTTTCCTCAAATGTCTCTCTTCTTGCATTATCCCAAGATCTCCAAATGTCCACTAATTCGGTGAGATCATTTTGCTTGAGGTCAGGGCGAGTCTTCTCTGGGAGGTCCGAGATGAAACCCGATGGTAAACAATCACCATTCTTTTGTTGGGCTTCTTCAGATATAACTTTCACTTCAATAGATGACTTGCAAAGAGGTTTGGCTCGAGGTGCTTTCTCCATGGATGTAATGGACTTCAATCTTATCACCAATTGTTATGAGAAAAACAAAAAAAAATGAGAAGAAAAAAAAATGAAATGAGAAGATAGGAAAGAAAATAAAAAGAGTATTTTATGGTTTATTCCTTCATATGTCCTATAGTGTAAGGTTTTATATATTAGGGTTTGACTTGGTTTTATCCTAGGCTGGTCTCCTAGGCTTCATTATATGCATGGTTTGGATAAGTCAGAATTCTAAAGGTTCTCAAATTGTTCCTCACTATTGTCCACATAGGACTAGTAAGGCACCCAATCCTCACCCATCACAGGTTACAAATGGAAAGGTTCAATTTGAGTGGGAGTATTTCGCTAGCCATTGCGGAGGTATTACCTCACGAGAGCGTAGATACTTTACTCCCTCCTAAAAAGGACCGAGCCCGGGTCGAGGGCTTATGTATGCTAATGCAAAGTGATGTGTGTGTATGAAGGAATAATGTCTTATTTAACGTTCGCTTTCTATTAAGATCTTTTAAGCAAATTCTGAGATAACCTAAAACTAAGTATTGGTCTGACTCTCTGAGGTCCCCAGTGGAGTCGCCAAACTGTCATAACGTATTAAGTTTTAGAAAGAAAACCTAATAGCTAGACACAAAATCTATGGAGTCGCCACCAACCATTCTACTAGGTGTGATTGGTCACCTATTCAAACTAGGGATAAGACTGGTCTACATCTCAAATTTAGGGTTCGGGAGTACGGTTACGTGTGAGGAAGGATTAGCACCCTCACAACGCCCATCCTAAAATGGTACCAACTAGCTTTAGGTTATCTCAAATTTGCCTTAGTTAATCTTAAGTTCAAAAATTTAATATTGGAAAATATTTCTAAGCATCCCCCATTAAGCTGGTAGGATAGCTTAAAAAAATTCTCCTCACCTCAAGAGTATTCAAGTAGTACTATGTGACTTGCTTGAAGAGGCTCCGTCGTCGGATTCATTTTAATATTTTATGAGAAATTTCTAACTTTGACTCCTTCTACCCAACTTATTCTTACCCTTCTATTATTTATAAATTCTTAATTTTATTTGTTTATTTTTATGCGAAAAATGAATATGAGTTATTTTTATCAAAAATTCCTTTTAGATCTTCCATTAAGCTGGTGAGATCCAAAAGAAATTTTCTTACCTAAAGATTTCCAAATCATTACTTAAGCGTAATCTACTTGGAATCTCATCATAGGAATAATCAATATTCATTCTCAATAACTCTTATTTTTTCATTGCCTTATTTTATTATTTCATTAGATTTTATTACCATTTATTATTGTTGTTGTATTATTATAGTGAACACGAATCATTAAAATTTTTATCTTCTTAATAATATTTTTAGATGAAAATCACCTATTTTATAATTTTAAAAAATGAATAAAAATCACTTATTATTGAAAACTATCTCTAGGCCATCCATTAAGCTGGTGAGGCCTTAAAAATAATCTTCTCACCTAGAAAGTTTCAAGAAAAATCACTTATGCGTAATTCTCTCGATATTTCATCATTGGAGTAATTCGTATTCACCTTCACTATAATTTCATATCTAATTTTATTTATCCCATTTCTTATTATTATTTCTATTGTATTATCATGGATCATTAATATCGTTTCTAATTTTTATAACTAATTATTCTTGCTCTAATATACTAATTATTCATACTTGAATTTTTTTTTTAAAAAAATGAATATAAATTACTTTTTATTGAAGAGCCTATTTAGACCTTCCATTAAGCTGGTGAGGCCTTGAATAGAACTTTCTCATCTAGAAATCTTTAAGAAAATTACTTAAGCGTAATCCTCTTAATATTTCATCGTCGAAGCAAATTATATTCATCTCCATTATCATTTTAATATCTAGCTCTAGTTATTTTATTCATTTCCTTCCTTGTTTTATTCTTTACTACTATTGTTTTTATCATATCATTAATAATCATTAATATCTTTCCTAATTGTTTTTATTGTAATTTTATAATAAATTTATTAAAAAAAATGAATATGAATTATTTGTCATCAAAAATCATATTTAGACCCTCCATTAAGCTGGTGAGGCCTTGGATAGAATTTTTCTCACCTCAAGATCTCTAAAAGTATTACTTAAGCGTAATCCTTTTAGAGTTCCATCATCGGAAGATGCATGTTTATTTCCTCTAATTATTTCTATTTATTTATTATTACATTTTTTTAAATATCACAACTCTTATACATAATCTTGATCATTTAACTAAGTTTCTAACTATTAATAAGTTTGACCTTAAGACAGTGAACACAATATGCTAAAAATAATGAACTAAATAAATAAAATAAACTTATCAACTAAAATGAACAAATCAAAAAACAAAAATAAAATAAAATAAAATCACAACAAAAGAAGTCATAATTACTCTAAGAAAATAAATTAGAAATATAAAACATTAATCATCATACCAATTACTATTAACTGGGCACGTGAATGAATAAAAAAACATATGCCTCTCTTTTACCGTGATGGCCACACGTTAATGAAAAAGAAATCAAATATCAATTCTTTTACCTTTGCTTCAGACTTTCTTCTCTCTTCTTCAAGCTTTACCCGAGAGCCTTTGTTGTCAGAGAAAGGCAACGACGACAAGAGGATAAAAGGCAGCAGCAAAGAAGGCCACACAGCAGTAGGCAATAAACAATGGTGGAAGTTCGTAACGGTAGTGACGATGGCAAAGCTTGGCGAGGGAGATAATGGGAGCAGTCGGTAGTTTAGCGACAGCGGCGATCTTCAGGCAGTTAGCAGCAAGAGATGGTGGTGAGGTTTGAAGTAGTGAAAGCTTACAGGCAAGTGAAATATTGAAAAAGCGATGATGGTGATTTTTTTTATCAGTGGCAGCCAACGAAAATAGGTTCTTCCCGTGGAAAAATAGTAGCCAAACTCCTCTCCTCCTTTCCTTTTGTTTTTTTTTTTTCAGGTTTCACGTGGCTTTCTTTTTATTCTTTACTGTGCTTTCTTCTTCTTTCATGCAGAAGAACGTTGCAACAGCAACAATGACATGGGGTTAGGCAGTGCTGCAGTCAACGAGATGATGATGGTGTTAGCTTCGGTGATGAGCAATGGTGGTCTGGGCAGCAAAGGAGGTGAAGATGATGACGTTGTGGGTTGGATGGTGATGATAAGCAGCAGGAGGTCTGGGCAGCGGGGAGCTAAGTTGAAGATGATGGTACGATAGAGGAAGACCAGCAGCCGCAAGGAGCCCCCAGACCATCTGCCACAGCCGAGTCCTTTCTTTTGTTTTTTTTTTCTAGGGTTTTCTAGGTTTTTTCGTGTATTGTCTAGGGTTTTTTTCTATAGGGTTTTTTCTAGGTTTTTTCTTGTGTGTCTCCCCTAGTGGCCAGCCCCTCTCCTTTTAACCTTAGTTCTCCCCCTTTAATATATGAGTTTGTCTCTTTTTATTTAATTTTCTTTCCTTTCCTTGATATGGGTATTAAAACCCATTTTATTTCCTTTCCATCCATGCACAAATTTGAGTTTGACTTGTATCTTTATTGATTCTCACTTGATTCACTCATTGATTTTGATTTTTAAATTTTTGACTTTGCTTTTGTTTTAAGATTCTGATTTTTTTTATTTTTTATTTTTTTAAATTTTTTTCAAGTTTTCCTTCTTTGATCACTTTATTTTTTTTTGTTATTTTTGTTCTATTTTTTCATTTTTATTTTTTATTTTTTATTTTTTTAATAATAAACAACATAGTAATACAAAAATTAGATTTGTCTTGTAATTATCAAACCCAATAGGCCCAATAACATTAAAAGACCCCGGACAAAATGGGGTATCTACAATGGTTAAAAATAGGAAAAAAGGATATCAATCAAATTAAGAATGGTCATTAAAAGATGTTGAGGTTATCAAAAACTTGGCTCTTTCAATCATTTTGCCCCAAGGTGTAGCGAAGGATGATTTGAGTCAGAGAGTTCAAGTTATGAGAAAGAATTTTTGGTTGATGTGTTTGGGACTCTTAGCTTGGCCTTAACATCTATCAAATTTCCAAATACAAAGTCCTTAAGAGAATGCTTCATGAATTGGTTCTTCCAAACAATTCAAAAAGTTTTGCAAATTCATCAATCATTTCATTGCTCATTGCCTTAACGAAGATCATTGACTTTAAAAGTTTACCATGGTAAGCAAAAATGAATGGATTTGAAGCTTGTGTTTCTTTGTGGGTTCCAAGTTTTCACTGAATCGGAAAGTATAGTGGAAATATAATGACTAGGTCTTATTCATTCTCAATAAAAATCACCTATGTTTTTCAAAATTATTTTATTTCAACTACTTGGAAAGAAAAATATGGAAAGCTTTCAAAACAACTTGATGAACATTTTAAGAATCTTGAGAACATCTCACATCCACATATAGGAAACTTGGCCTATGGAGGAGCAGACTTCCATTGTTCAATAAGCTCTTGAGTCAAGGCACCACTACTGATGAGTTCTTCGACATTTTCCTTCAATTGCCTTCACTTTCCTGTTGAATGCCCAATTGCCTTTGGTGCAAGCCAAGTTTTCTCACAGAATTCTTTTATCGAGACTGTACTGAGATAAGCTTCTCGAAACTTTTCTTCATTGCCTCCAAGGTGACTTTTCATCCAAATGTATAACAATGGGGTACATCCAATGAAACATCCTTCTCCCTTGCGGCGACAAAAATTTAAAGACCTAAAAGTCTCAGACAAGATAACTGGGGCCACGTTCACCTCATGATCAAGCTGCTCAACAAAATCCACCATTATAATCTCAATGTGTCCTAAGATTTTAGGGAACATGGCCATATCATACACAGCTAATGCCATTATGCTTATATGTTGTTCTTTCGTTAGCTGCTTCTAAAGACAACTTCGTAGAAGACTCCACGGTACATAAGTGGTCTCCCCTTTCTGCCTTGTGTGATGATCAATTTCTGAAACACTATGACCAGTCATGGAGGACGATTTCTTATCATATCCCGATTTCCTTTTCTTCTAATAGATTTTGTTGGGATTTTCTAACTCACAATGGAGCAAGAATGAATACTCCTCCATGGTTGGCATCAAATCGGCCTCATTGAAGACAAAGCTTCTGTAGGACGGGTCCCAAAATTGCACCATGGCCCTTATCAAATCCAAGTCCACTCCCACTGACAATAATAGCATCAAGTCCCCATATTTTTCTAAAATTCTGCCTTCTTTTTTTTCACCCCATGCCTTCAAAATTCCTAGCAACTCAGTGTAGTCATTTTGTCTTAGGTCCAAATGAATTCTTTCTGGCAGAGTAGAAACAAAACCAATAGGTAGGTAATCACCATTCTCACGTTAGGCCTTTTCTGATCGTTCTTTCACTATGTGGGCTGGTTCCTCTTGCGATAATTTCTCCATGGATGCAAATGGATCTTAATCTATTCAATTTGTTATGAGATAAAAAAAATGCAAGGAATGAGAATATGCATTATGTTTTTTTTCTTTTTTTGGTTTATTATTTTTGTATTTATTTATTTTCCATATTTTTCTTGTATGAGATGATGGTCATTCTTTGTGTCCTAATATAGGCTTCAATTCTAAGGCTCTAGCTTACGAGTGGGCATCATAAGTTCACTATATGCTTGCCTTGGATAGATGGATTACTAAAGGTTCCCAGACTGTTCCCCACTATCGTCCACGTGGACTAGTAAGGCACCCCAATCCTCACCCATTATAGGCTTCAAACAGAAAGGGTTCAACCTGAGTGGGAGTATTTCGCTGGCCTATGTGGAGGTTACCACCTCACGAAGGCAAAGCTACTTTACTTCCTCTTAAAAAGGTAAGCTCGGGTCGAGGGCTAATGCATGCACATGTAAGTGGAGTGTGTGTATTTAAATGTCTTATGAAACTTAAAATTTTTAGGCAAGATTTTGATAACCTTAAACTTCCTAATGGCCTGACTCTCTAAAGTCCCCAGTGGAGTCGCCAAACTGTCATAACGTATCAGGCTTCGGGGGAAACCTAATAGCTAGACACAAAAACTATCGAGTCGCCACCAATCATTCTAACCTAGGTGTGATTGGTCACCTATTCAAACTAAGGATAAGGCTTGGTCTACGTTAAGAGTTCTAAGTTCGGGAGTACGGTTACGTGTGAGGAAGGATTAGCACCCTCACAACGCCCATCCTAAAATGGTACCAAGTGATCTAAGGTTATCTTAATTTTGCCTTTTACTTTAATTTTGATATAATTAAATATTGAAAAATCTTTTAAGTCTCCTCCATCAAACTGGTTGGACAACTTAAAAGTTATTCTCACCTCAAGAGTATTCAAGTAGGACCAATCGCCTTTCTTGAAGAGGCTCCGTCGTCGGATTGTTTAGATATTTTTATGCAAATCCTATTTTGACTCCTATCCAATTTATATTTATTATTTTATCCTATTTTATTCTATCGTTATTATTTCTTTATATAAATTATTGTTTCATGTATTTTTATATCTTTAAATAAACATGAATTATTTGATATTGAATATTTTCTTAAAGACCTTCCATCAAGCTGGTAAGACCTTAAAAAAACTTTCTCACCTTAGGAATTTTTAAAGAAATTACTCGAGCGCAATTCCCTTTAAATTCCATCCTCGGAATAATTCACATTTATTAAAAATATTTAATTTAATTTAATTTCTATTTATTTTAATTATTTTCCAATTTTAATTCCAATTTATTTATTTGATCTTTATTCTTTATTATAATAAACTTAATTTTCATTTACTATTTTTTAATCTAATCTAATTTAATTTTTATTTTTATAATTTAATTTATTAAATCTTGGAAATGTCCTATAAATCTTCCATCAAGCTGGCAAGATTTAAAAGAACTCTCCTCACCTCAAGACACCTAAAAGTACTACTCAAGCGTAGTCCCTTTAGAATTCCGTCGTTGGAATATTTGTAGTTATATTATTTTATTCTATTTTGTTTCTAAATATATTAACTTCTATGACTCTTAATTCCCAATTTGACTATTAATTCTTATTTCAATTTTTAATAAATTTGAGTTTTAAATATTGGAAATATCTTTTTAAATCTTCTATCAAGCTGGTAAGACTTAAAAAGAACTCCTCACCTTAAGATCTCTGAGAATATTACTCAATCGCAATCCCCTCGGAGTTCCATCTTCGGAGTCATATTTATTCAAATTTAACATAATTTTATTTCTATTTATTCTTATTTGCATTTTTTTCTAATTTAATTTATTTTTCTATTATTTTATTTACCTAATATCTATCATATTAACATATAAAATACAAATTAAACTAACCAAATATATCAATACACAAATTATTTATTCAATATATACATATTAATCAAATTAATTGAATCATGCGAAATCAATCCTACCATACAAGTCATGCAAATAAATCTTTATAAATTAGTTCATATTAAATTAAGCCAAATCATGTTATATTAATTAAATCATGTTAATTAAATTAATTAATCCTAAAAATATATTTAAACAAAATAAACTCACCTTGGTAAATGGGAGATCACGTGGCCTTCTTTCTTCAATGTCTTACACCTTCAACAGTCCAAGTCATGGCAGACTTCCTCTATTGGAATTTGGTTACACCTTTAGCACCCAAGACCAAGTATGAATCTGGAACTGCAACGTTCCAGGTGCAAGGTGTAGGCGTGTAGCAGCAGGCAACGGCGGATGACACGATGAAGATAATGGTGAAACAGAAATGTAGAGCAACACTGTCCTGCTAAATCTTCTTCCTTACTCTGTTTCTTTTTTTACTTTTCACGCAACTACAAGGCGAGAAAGGACAACGCAGCGACCAGCATGGGGGGTTGTAATTTGTAACGCAGCAGTGCAGCAACGTTGAGGAAGTGTAGAAGAACGGTAGTTCACAGCAGTAGCGAGACTGTATTCACGCCAATCTTTTGTCCTCTATTTTCTTCTCGCTTAAACGTCCATTCCCGATCCCAAATGGCAACTTCTTTATAGATCCTTGCTACGCCTCCAGCAACTACTTGCAAAAAATAAGCTTCTCACAGCATCAAGTCAGCGGTCACGTAGCGTCCAGGGGTAGGACTGAAAACTTCTCATGTCAGCCACACAAGCAGAACGCAGTAAAGTGATGTGGAAGCAGTGCACAGCAATAGGGAATAACGGAGCAAGAAGAGCAGCAGCGAGGATGGTTGTGAGTTGTGTAAGGCGTGGGCAGCAGTAAGGTTGATGATGATGATGGTTAACGATTTGAGTCAAGAATGGAGTGATAAAACTGTGGCCTGTATGGTAGAAGGTAGTGTATGGACGATGCAAAGGTTTTGGAAGTCGTGGAGCAGCAAAGGTGGTTTCGGTTTCGGAAGGAGCAATAACCTGGTGACAGAACAGCAGACGATGACAGCAAGGGTAGCAACAGCAATTCGGTTCTGTTTCCTTGGCAGTAGCAGGTTAGCTTAGTTGCAAAAAGGCGTGAAAATGGATGCACGACGTGGGGCAAGGTAGGCAGCAGTGGTGATGGAGCAAGATGATGATTTGGTGATGATGATGATGCAATAAAACGGTGAAGATGATAAGCAGGGCAGAGGTGTAATGGCTTGGTACAGGCGTGAATGAAGGATGACAGAAAAAAAATGACGATGGCGTGGGCTGTTGAAGAAGATGATCCACAGTGGCTAAGAGCCAGTAGTAGATTTTTAGGGTTTTTTTTTTCAAGGTCTTTCTTAGGGTTTTCTTAGGGTTCTCCGTGTGCTCCCCCCCTCCTTTATTTTTTTTTTGTGCCTCTATATAGGCTTAGGAATTTATCAATTTTAGAATCTGTTTTAATGGCCAAAATCACCTCCCATAAATTTTGATTCTTATTTCTATTTATTTTGCTTCACTAATTAATTCCAGAATATCTTCATTGAGGTATAATTCCTTTCCTAATTAATTTCCTTCCCAAAAACTTTGATTGTAATTATCTCTACTTGTTTGATCTGATTTAATTTCTTTCCAATTTCTGATCAGATTTTTATTTTGATTTCTTTCTTGAATTTCCAAATCAGACTTTTGACTTTGCCTTTATAGTAGAATCCCGATTTTCCTTTCCAAATTTCCTTTATTTTTTTTTTGGAGCTTGACCACTTTATTATTTTTTCTATTTTTTATTTTCTTTTCCTTTTTTTGTATTTTTATTTTTTTTAATAATAAATAAATAAACTCATCTTTTAATTATCAAACCCAATAGGATCAATAACATTAAAAGAACTCGGACAAAATGGGGTGTCTACAATAACATCTCATTATCTCAATTCATGTCATCTGTCTATCACTCAGACTTCTAGATAAATCAATAATCACTTCCAATCTTCTTATCCCTATACCACGATGCATCGCACAACAATGCATCGTGTATCATGTTTAATTGAGATATCCTATCAAGTCATCGCACAACAATATGTCGTGTCCAATTTGAATATCATATACTATTAGTCCATATTCTCATCAATCTCATAGTACATCATGTCCAATTGAGATATCGTATCAATCACTTTTTGTTTCATAATCATACTTCTGTATTCTATCATCTCATATCACTTTCCATATGGAGAATCATGATCACGGTGGTACGAAGTCATAATTCTCTTCGTGTATATTCTATATTCATGTATCATATCATATCATGACATCATGTAGATGAAATATCGTTACCACCGAGTCATGATACTCCTCATATACTCTTCATATTTTGTACCATATAAGGTCATGATAGATCTTATGTAAAAAACATACTATTATGTCATGATTTAGTAGGCAGCTTATGTAAACTTCACTGTATAAACAGCTATCATTTCAAATCATATCATATATACTTTAGAACATGCTCAACATATAAATTTTCAATTCGTTTCATATTTACTTTTAAGACATGCTCGATGCATGTACAATTGCAAATCATATATTCATTTTTAGAGCATGTCTAAAACATGTGTGGTTTCAAAATATTTTTTATATACTATAAGTCATATCAGGTCTAAAGTTCATATCAAATCAAACTATACTCTAGACCGCATATCATGTCATGTTCGACACAAAATCATATATAAATCATATAAGTGTCAAAATCATCTCTCATGTACTTTTAAAACATGTTTAAAACATGTACAGTTTCAAAACATATTTCATATTCATCTCAAGTATGTTTCATGTACTGTATAAATCATGTCAAGTCTAGAGTTCATATCAATAAAATCATACTTTAGACTTCATATCATATTGGTTTGAGACTAGGCTAAATCCCTAATGCTCTATCAATAAAGACTTAAATCACTGTAGCTAGCAGTGAAAATCATTTCATCATCCCCTGGAAACCAACTAGGGCGCTATTTATGGCCATAGACCTCATCTCTCTCAGCCCCACTGATCAGGCGTGACTAATACCAATCCACGACTATTGTCGGACAAGCATCTCTGCCTAATGAGTAATCTCCAATTAGGCAATTTTCACTATGCTTTATTGCGTTTTAATTCTTTTAGGGTGCCTATAGTCTCATAAAACATTTAGATCTTTAACTTTTCATGTCAAATCATGTAAAATATATGGTAAGATTCTTTAAGAGATTTTGTGTATAAAAATATTTATGTACCATATGCTTTCTTTTTTAAAACTAATATATACTTTATAGCATTCATATAAATGTTGTTATAACATCTCAAGTTGTAGCAAGTCAGGCTTAAAGGTGATGCTATAAAACCTTTTCAGTATGCAACTTCGATACTATTTTCGAATATCGATATAAGCAATATTTTCGTCTAATACAGTGAAGCAATTCATCTAAATTTATCACCATCAATTATTTGTTTTCACACTTTCTTCCTATCTAATCAGTAAATCAATATTCAAATCATTCAATATTCATTTCATTCGGTATTCAATTTGCTCAGTATTCAATTATTCAGTGATCATGTCACTTGGTATTCAAACAATTCGATATCCATTAGCCTTTCTCAATAGTTATCGACTATAACAATTCATTTGTACATTTCATTATCGATACTAGGACCACATCATTAGTATGAATCTTCTTAGTATCTATAAGTATTTAAATACCAAGTTTCTATATAGCCATCAAGATATTGAAATTATGCAAATACCGATACCCTTATTTGATATCTATTCCAGAGTCGACAACGAGGATCATAGAACCACAAGATCAATAATCACTTATCAAATCCATTTATGGTTTGACCTATTGGCATCGTTCGAAATTTTCGACTTGAGGTTCAATTTCATTCACTATCATAAAATCATATCACAATCCTTAATTCACTTTTCATATGGCATGTATAATGTAATACCATGCTAAAATTATCTATAAAGCATCATCAATTCAATTTTTGGTTGGCAATTTACCCACTTAAAAGAATTTGCCAATTTCCACTATCAATAGTGTTTCAATCATTTAAGTCGCCTTGCGACTATCCATGTTATTGCAAAAATCTCAGTTCACATCTATCTAATATCGATATGTACAAGTACATTTTTATGTAGACGTCTGTTCTATCAAATGTCCATAAGACATCACAATCTACTTTCTTATTATCATCATCTCAATCATACCACTAAGATGAACCGTTCATTATGTCCTCCAAATTTCTCCAAGTCACTCAAATGTGAGAGAATATTTTTCAAGACCTATTCCAAGGTTATAATCAAATCCATATAATCATGTGTGTGACATCCATTTATCTGAATCTATCAATCCTGAAATCATCACTCGATCGATAATTTCAAAATTCAGTCATTCGACCATCTAAATTACAACTTCGATTTTCTCTTTTAAGTTATATCATATAACCTTCGTTACTCTTATCAATGATCTGCCTAATAGATATTCCATCTCAATCTCAACTTGATAACCACTTTATGATATTAAGATAATTTGATTTATCGATTCCATAAGACTTAAATAATACAATTCATCACGTTATCCAATTTTTTCGGCAATACAATAAAGTCCTTTCAATTTTTAATTTTCAATAATTCTTTCCAATATTCCATTTATATGAGAAACTTAATCTTTTTCCTCAAACGTTTTCATAAAAATTTCGGCAGCACAATGACTTAATTTTCATTAAACCTCCTGCAAAGAAAACACAATTTATACCACAGTCGTTGATTCCCTGTGAAATCCCCAATTTCCTGTAATTTTTCCATATTTGTAAAGCTTTTCAGCTTAAATGAAGTAAATAAATATGAAATTTCTAATATATAAAGGATATATGGGACATATGTAACATCCCGTTACCACATTTTTCACGTATTTTCATACCACTTTACCGGTTGGGCTGTCTGCAATGCCATTAACATTCAACAGTAACAAGGATAAATGATAAACATTTATCTATTAATTATGGAATATGAAATTTCTTTTCATTATTCCTTACATCTGACATCCCCTATTAACCTTTATTGCACTAAGGTAGTACTGTATACACATGTCTGAAATGTAAAAGAGGGAAGACCGTACCTGTCACGTTTAACGTGCCATGCCTCAGTGCTTTAAGCATAGCTATACCCATCTGAGAACTAATTCTCTCGACTCCGTGTACTTCTTATCTGTGGAGTTAAAACAAAGGGGTGAGCGATTCATACGCTCAGTAAAGGAAACATATGCTGCTTTAAATAAAGCAAAACTATATATCACAACTCATTTGTTCTTTTCTTAACAATAACCCAGTAGAAAAGACAGTGGATATATAGTAAACAACTCTCTTAAAACACCATTAAATCACTGACTAACAGTTTACTTTAAAATGTAGTAAACACTATCGAGGATGTCAATAATCCTCATAGTAAATAGAAACTGATAAGTTGAGACTAGGCAATAAATAAATCATGCTATCATCGTTCCTCCTCCACCTTGGGAGAACGAAACCTGCCGCTTTTGGGGTGCACCCGTAGGCCATCGCCCCTCACGGCTATCTCAGATCTATGGCCATAATCTAAAGGGGTCCTCGGGTCCACTTGCCAAGTGACCTCGAGACCGCTGATGACTTGGCAGGTCCATCAGCCCTGTGACGCCCTGAGGTGCACTCATTGGTCCATTGACCGAGCCACCGCCCCAGGTAGGTCACGCACTAGCAACGCATGAACTCAGGGCCTAAAGTCTCAAAATCAACTTTTATATCACATATATCATTTCCACAAAATGATTTGATTTCTTATAAAACAATAAAACACCAAAAACAGCCCGAAATCTCAACTTTAAAACCTGCTCGCCCATGATCAGCTCGCCCGACATGGCTTGCCCATGGAAGCAGCTCGCTGTGGCGGAGAACATGTGTTCACACCGCCCTCTTTGCTTTTAAAATCTGAAGCAAAACTGGCTTGCCCTCTGTGGCTCGCCCAGAAATCAACTCGATAAGACGGTGAATTAGTATTCGCCCGCCACTTAGCTTTCAAAACAGAAATCTCATTGATATCAGTTCGCCCGCTTTCAGTTTAAAACAAGGGCCGCCCGCCCAACATCTTAAAAAGGGTTCGCCCGACTACGGCTTTACCCGGATTTCTCTTTAAAACAAGGGCACCGCCCAGTTCTCATAAAAGAGAGCTTGCCATTTGGCTTAACTTATAGCTTTCTATTAAGAAAGTTCGCCCGCCCTTTAAAAATAGAATTGAGTTTAAAACGTATAAAAGGATTGGTTCACCCGCCAATACCAATTCACCCAACATAAATCACAAAGGGCTTGCCCAACATAAAACATACAAAGCGCTCGCCCGCCCTGTATCATTTCACCCAACAAAACAGCAAAAAGGCGGCTATCAGCTCGCCCGCGATCAAACAATTATCAATTAACTTCTTAAAATCATGCATGTCAGAAAACAAAACATTTAACTTAACGTTTTCATAAAATTTACTCCACAGGACATGCATCACTTCACACACACTTCCCTTACCTTGTTCAACGAAGTCTTGCTTCGCCCGGCACTCCGTTCGCCCATAGCTATTCCCAATTATCGGCTGCAAATTATATATAAATTTCATTAATATTTTCTTTATATATTACGTGGCGAGAATAAATCAAATAACTACTCGCCCAATCAGATTCCCCAATTAGTTCGCCCGCCAATACTCACGAAGCCTTCATTGGCTAACTGTGGAAGTTCACCCACAATCCTTCTCGCCCAATGCCTTCGCATTAGAGCTCGCCCGTCATTCACTTCACTAGAATTGGGCGTTCTCGCCCACAAATTACCTTGGCGAGTACTTAATACCTATTCGCCTCATTGGCGATTACTAATTTTCAACTTGGGCGATCACTGTAGTCGCCCTTGTCGTCACCTATTCCATAATTTTCCTTGTTTTCCTATTTTCCAAGGATCTAACTAAAACCAAGACTATATCTATGTTTATTACTGCATAAATCATAGAAATCTATCAGTGAACATCAAGAACACCTCAGAAAATATGAAACTCACCTCAACCAACTGCACTTCCAAAACACGTTGTTTTTTCTGTCTCATGTTGGCCTCTATTTGCTTATTCCTTCAGCTCACCAGGCTAAGAAAGAAAGGTTTTATAAGCATGTTTACTGGTTTAGCCAACTGAAGAGTGAAACTCAGTAGATCAAACATGGCAGAGAAATGGAAGAAACAGAGAAATAGCTCTCGTGAAGAAACTGAAATTGGCTAACTCGTTTTTTCATCAATTGTCTCTGCTTATATAAACATTCTCAGCCAATCAATAGCCACCGCCTGGCCCTTATCCTGTTTCCTTCATCATTGTTCACGTCCTTCATGCCTTTAATGCATGAAGAAAACTGAAACACAAAGTGGCGTGGAAGTCTCCCTTTCACACGGCTTTTTCTTCTACTGCAGCCTTTGTTTACTTCCTCAACCAATCAGGTAAATTCCTTACTGACTTCAACCTCTTCACCATTAATTGTCTTCAACCGTATCACTTACAAGTCAATTTTGGCTGCTAATTGTTTTGAAGCCATTTTCCTTTGTCCACCCAAGCTGATTCCCGGTCTCCACCTCGTCTGCTCGCCACACTTGAGACTTAGCGAATGGCAGTTGCCTTCTCGCCAAATAGGCTATTCTTTGCCTCTCAATATGGCGATTACAAGTTCTCGCCCAATTAGGCGATCACCGGGAAAGATCAACTCGACAACCTTGTTTTGATTCACCTAACACGTTGGCGAAAACACCTATTCGCCCACTCCATCGTCCAACTCGCCGTCATCATTGGCGATCACTCCATTAACTTGCTCGCCCATTGGCGAGCCGTTTCATCATGGTACTCGCCCGTCGAGTATTTCACCTAATTGGCTCTGTTCTCATCTCAAATAAAAGAGCTTTTCACTCTTTTTGGAATTTAACATTCATTATTTATTTAATTTCCATTTTCAATTTTATGAGATTAAGGTCTACTGTAGGGTAAAAATCAGATCTTACAACATATGTAGAATTAAAGAAATTGATAGTCCAATGTCAAAGAGTCAAAAGGAGTCAAGGCATTAATGGCTGAGGTGAGATGATAAAAGGGATGAGCATGCATTAAATGAATGGCATGAGTCACCATCTGTGATAACCGTAAATTTTCCATTTATTGAAAATTATTAATATTGGAAATTTAATGAAATAAATAAATATAATTGTGAGATCGGAATATTCGTGAATATTCCATGAATTGAGGAAGTGACGGATTATGGAAATTCGAATGAAGGAAGATTAAATTTGGAACAAGAATAAGAAGTGAATTTAAGGAAATAATGAAGGAGGAAATTTAATTTGGATAAATTGAAATCCAAATTAAATAAGGAAATGGGAAATGAATATGATATATAATTATATAATTATATATTATATAAATGTATTTTTGTACAAATACATATGTATTTAAATGCTAAATAGTATATATTAAATATACATGGGTATATATGAGTATATATACTATTTTATAAATTTAAATAATACATATGTATTCAAGTATGGTATTTTATGTATATATAAATATATACATATATGAGAAAAATGTAAATATTAATTTACATTAAAGTTTGAAAATATATATTGTAAATACAATATATATTGTATTATAACATTTATATATATAAATATATATAAAGGTTATTTAAATTAAAAAATATATAAATATACATATATATACTACTACATATATATTTTGTAATATACAATATATATTTTATATATAATATATATTGTAGTATATTATATATGAAATAATATATGTATAATATATATATTATATGTATAAAGTATAATCTATAGTATATAATATAATATATGCTAAATAAGGAAAATGAAGAAAACAAAAGAGGAAACAGAAGGAAGAATCGGGGAAGAACCCGATCTTCCCAGCCAAAGGCCAACGGCGGCGGAGCCGCCACCATTGGCGAGGGAGAAAGGAAAAGAGTGAACTGCCACCGGCCAGAGAAAGGAAGGAAGCTGCCGGCGGCGGAAGAAAAGAAAGAAACAGAAGCAAAAACCCGACGGAAGCCGAGAAGGAGAAGAGAAGAGAAAGTGGCGGTGCCGACCAAATCAGTCGCCGCCACTGCCACCGAAGCTTCGCCGGAGAAAGAGGAAGACGTGGGATGCCATCGGTCAGGCGGAGAACAGTGGAGGAGGGTCAGCGAAGAGGCAGAAGAAGCCGGACCGAAACCGACTCGATCCGCCGTCGTGCCGTCGATTCGGGATGAACGGAGGCCAGATCCAGATTCGCCGTGGTGCCGGCCAGCTGTTGAGCCACCGAATTGCCAGAGAACCGGCCACCGGAGGAGAACCAGTGGTGAGGGGGGTGACCGGTCCGGCTGGAAAAGAAAGAAAAGGAAAAAAGAAAAAGAAAAAAAAGAGAAAGGAAAAAAAAGAAAAAGAAAAGAAAAGAAAAGAAAAGAGAAAAGGAAAGAAGGAAGAAAAGGAAGAAAGAGAAAGAGAAAAGAAATTTCGGGAATTTGGAAAATTTCTGAGACTTCGAAAATTACGAGAAATCCCGGGAATTACGGAAATCGGTAAAAAATCCCGGAAAGTGTTAAATTATTTAAATAATTTATTTATTTAAATAATTATGGAAAAATTCTAAATTTTAGAATTTTAATTTCCAGAAAATCCCCTCGATAACCAAGCCGATGGAATCGGGCGAGGTGAACACGGGCGCGACCTTCGAGAGGCAATCGTCAACCTAAGACAGGTAAGGGAGACATGTGCAGCCTGTAGGGATATTCGGCACACATGTTTTAAATTATGCATTTAATTTTATAAATGCTATTGATAATGATTGGTTGGAAAATTGTGGTGATTTACCGGTTGAGATTTAAACTGTATTTTTCATGCAGGAGGCTAGCCAATCGGCAGCCGTTATACTGCCGAAAATTATTGGAAAAATTACCAAAAATCATAATAAATGATTTTTCATCACGAGAAACGATTTTCAACACGAAAATCGAGAAAATCGATTAGTTTTCATAAAACATGAATATACTTATAATTAATTTTAAAATATTCATGTTTTTGAAAATGGTGAAAAAGGAAATCACCTAAATTTATCCCGATAGGTGATATTTCACGTGAAACGATAAAAAGGACCAAAGTGAATATTTTACTAATATTTCTTCAAATATTCACTTGATTTTATAAATAACCTTTATGGGTTCAATTGTGAAAATAAGTGTTTATAGAAAATTTCATAAAAGTAATTAAAGGTGGAAAACAGTGTTTTGAGACTAAAAGGTCTTCACATGTGTTTACAGAGAAAACACGGGACAGGAGTGTTGATTTGGAAAATAAATATTTTAATTTTCCATAAATCATAAAAATAATTGATTTGAATCCCGATAACTTTGAAAATCATGTTTTCGATAGAAAGCACGGAAAAGCGTGCGTATATGTTTTACGGTGAAAAAGGACAGTTATGACCTTTTATATTTTACAATGATTATTTTATAAACTGTTTTCACTGTATGAAAAATGTGATTTATACTGTTCTATAATGTTTAGAACATTTTCGGGAATGATGGCCCCAGTATAAATATTTTATAAATTGTTATTCATAAGATGAAAATATTTTCCTTATGAATCTTTGTGGATTGATTGAACTTATATTCAGTGAAATTGATTTCATAAATGTGGTTTATATCACGTGTTTACTGTTTTGAGACTGTTAGGCCCCATATCATGCTCACGTGTCACGTGTTAGTGCTGATAGATACTGATCCTATTATCAGCGTCCCAGTGGACACCTGATCAATGCATACTGTGGACCCCATAGACTATGGCCATAGATCTCATGTGTTTCCCCTATTTGGGATGATATTATAGCATGATACATTTAGGGTGTTGCCTGGTCTCCATGATACTGAACTAAAAGCTACCGTATACTGTTTACTGAATTGGTAGCTACTGATACTGTTTTACTGATTTGCAAGATACTGTTTTACCGAGTGGTACTGTATTGAATATTACTGTTTTACTGAATTGTAAGATACGGTTACTGAACTAAAGAGAAATTAATGTTTATTCAAAAAGAATAACATTGAAAATTATTTCGAAGATAGAAATAATTACAGAATGGTTTATCCTAAACCACTGTTTTACTACTAAATTGTCACGTGTTTTAAAACATACTGAAGTGAAGAGAAATAAATGGTTTACTCTATGGAAAACGAATATTAAATCGTTTTGAGAACAATTTATATAGTACTCTCTACAGTTGCTTCTAGGTTCTGGGACAAGACAGGTATTTCAAAATACCTGCCTTACTCCATTCATATCCCTAGCCGGCTGTAGTATCCTTCTTACATGTGAGCCTAGAGCCTCTAGGAAGATTTAAAGAAAGTGAAAAATTATTTTCAGCATATAGGTAGCTGAATATCAAGTGTTGCATATAACTCTCTTACTGAGTCGTGGTTTGCTCACTCCCCAATATTAACATTTCAGATTTTCGAGGAATAAGAGATTTGACATACGAGCATTTCGGCTGTGCATTTGGGGACATTGCGACAGCTTGATTTATAATATGAGGTATGATCATTTATTTTCTGTATTTAGACTTACTTTCAGTACTACTTTCTTGAGAATTAAGATAAGGGATGTAATTCATATTATAATTGTATACGAAATTGTTTAATAGTAAATGAAAAAGTGAAGTATCACAGACAGCCCAACCGGGTAAGTTGTATAGAAATACGTGAAAAATATGGTCACGGGCTGTGACACCATCTTCACCATCAAGAATCGGTAGCCTCTTCCCTCTCCCCCTCGTTTCCTCTCAAATTTCCTCTAAGTCTCCATTTTTCTCACCTTGACAAACCACCATCTCATGTCATGAATTTGTTAAGTCCATTTCATGAAAATCGTTCCTTATAGTTAGCCTAAGCTATACCTTAAATATGAAAGGCTGAATCTAAGGGATTAAGGAGATCTAAAATCCTGAAATTTTGGTGATTTACAAAGGTATGAGAGTTAGATGGTTTTAATTGATTTTATTGATAGTTTGGAGTTGTATAGAGTTAGTAGACTATATTTATTAAGGTTGAATTTTTATGAATTATGCAGTTTTGAAGAAGTGAAAAAAAGGACAAGTGTTGGTGCAACTAAGCTTGAGGATTAATTGCAATCAAGGTAAGGAATTTATGTAACGAACGTAGGGTGACTGTGTCCACATGTTTTGATACATTTGAAATGTCTTTGGGAAGAAACACAAGTTGGTTTTGCAGGAAAAGTGACATTTCAGGTCTTTCTCCTAGTACCAATTAGGCTAGGAGCAGCCGACTGCCTAGAAACAACCAAAGCGGAGATTTTCAAAAATTGAGACAAACCAGTCGACTGCTATATAAGCCAGTCGACTGCCATTTTCCCAGAAAGCATTCTGTTTCAAACCAGTCGATTGTTAAGGATGTCAGTTGACTATTTTTCTCCCAAAAGCATTTTGTTTCAAAACAGTCAACTGCTATATGGGACAGTCGACTACTATTTACTTGAAAAACATTCTGTTTCAAAACCAGCCGACTGCCTAGGGGGCCAGTCGATTGCCCTGTTTTCAGAAGCTTTCTATTTCAAAAATAGCCGACTACTCAGGGAGCCAGTCGATTGCTATTTCTTGGGAAACATTCTGTTTCAAAACCAGTCGACTGCCTTATGTGTTTTTCGAAAAATGAAATATTTGAATTTTAAAAGGGAAAAGAAATTTAATAAAGCAAAATATGATGTAGCGGCCGACTGCCCTAAAGACCAGTCGACTGCCTATTTGAAAAGAAGGTTTTGAAAACCTATTTCAAAAAAGCATATTTGAATTTGCTAAAGGTTATACGAATAATGTTTTGGAGACTATAAATCTTTTAAAAGAGCATGCACATTATTTATACTTGTTCTTGGCTGAGGAGCCCTAGTCCGATCCTCAGACCCATAGTAAGGCACATGAGTAGTGAGCACTGTGGGCTATAGACATTGGTCATACGTCTGTTGCTTGTTTTGGCTTTGGGGAGGATCCCTGGCCCATACGTGGGTACGCCAAATTATTGATATCTCTCAGGATTATCCCTTACGGGATATATTTGTGGTATCCTTATGAGATCTCTTATGGATTATCCCTTACGGGATATATTTGCGGTATCCATTATGAGAATCACTTGGTGCATGAATCTGATTAGAAATTAATTGTCTCCCATCTATTTGAAAGTAATTGAAAGCATATGGTATTACTTGTATTTGAAAGTATTTGATTTATTTGATGCTTGAAGAATTTACTTGATATATGCTTTATAATGGTTTTACATGACATTATAGACCCAAGCAGGAAAACTGCATATATTGACATAGTATGCTCTTTTACATTTATTTCTTACTGAGCGTAAACTCACTCCTTTACAAACATTGAAGAAGAAGGAAGATTAACATTGATAAACTAGTCTAAATATTTGTTATTAGAAGAAAAAGTTAGTTGTTATTTGAATAGTGACAAGGAAGTCACATATTGGTATTAGAGTTGATGTGACTGAAGTTTGTCGATGTCAATAAGCTAGAATTAGAGTATTTCCCCAATGTACTATACTAGTCTACATAATTTTGTGTAGTATAACTGTTTAAGGATTTACTAAATCGTGTTATATGATGGTGATATTAACAGAATGAGTACTCGAAGGAGGGGTACTAGACGAGGACAGGGTCGTGATGAACTACCCCCAACATAGTCTTCTCCTCCATCTCCACCGCATAGCTCGAACACTAGGCTAGTGAAAATGGAGAAACATATGGAGAACATGGCCGCGATGTTCACATAGTGTATGTCGAACTTCCCGAACGTGGCCACGAGTGTACCAACAGCTACCCCTACAGTACCTCCTACACTACAGTACAACCCCCACCAGTCCCAGCTACTGAGAGGCAGGATCCTACAGCTTATTGTATCGCGACTTTGATCAAGGAGTTTAAGAAGCTGGGTCTGCCTAAGTTTAAGGGGGACAGTGATCCGTTGGCCGCGAAGAATTGGATGAAGGCGGTCACTAAAGCATTTGGGTATATGACTTGTACCGAGAAAGAAAAGGTAGGATTGGCTGCCTATTTATTGGTGGATAAGGCAGAGCCCTGGTGGCAGGCCACTCAGACAGTGTTAGAGGCTCGGCATTTAGAGGTAACGTGGGATATATTTGTGGAAGCATTCAATGAACAATACGTCCCACGCACTGCTCAGAGAAGGTTACAGGTTGAGTTCTTGAACTTGACTCAGGAGAATATGACGGTTAGCCAATATGAGTCTAAGTTCATTATGCTGAGCAAATTTGATCCAGAAGTGTTGAAAAGAGAGGAGCATAAGACCTATCTGTTTATGGAGGGATTGAGACCTTCCATCAGGTCTAAGCTATATCCTATGGATATCACTACCTATGGAGAGATAGTCCGTAAGGCTCAACTGTGTGAGCAGGACTATGAGTTTTATCAGGCCGACTTCCGAGCTAGGAATAAAGGTAAAGAACCGATGAAACGGAAGTCAGATGAGAGAGCCTCGAGTGACAGATATCCATCGAGGAGGAGTAGGCTTTATGACAGAGTTTCGATTGGTAAGCAAATCAATTATAAGGAAATGACCTTTGTCTTCATTAAATGGTTATATGGAATTATGCTAAATATAGAGTATGATGATTATGGTACAGGAACTCCTAGATCTACCAGGATCAAGATAAGTGATGAGAGATCCCGACATCCAGCTGGTAGTACCGCTAGCTCACTAAGGAGCACCATGCCAAGGTGTGAGCATTGCGGGAAATTTCATGGAGCACAGTCCTATCGGTTTGCAAGTGGGGCTTGTTATTGGTGTGGTGAGCAGGGACATAGGATTAAGGATTGTCCTAAGATAAATCAAAGGGCGTCTGAAGGATCGGAGAAGACCCCTCAACCACAACCTAAGACCACCCAAACCCAGCATAAGGCCACAACGGAAAAGAAGGGAAAGGCACCCGTGACTCAGGGACAAGTATTTGCCATTGATAAGGAATCCGTTGATGCTTCATAAAAAATGATTCAAGGTAAGATTTACCTTAATGATACATGTGCCCTTGTTTTATTTGATCCGGGCTCTACACACTCTTTTGTGTCACCTACAATTGCTATGAAATTACTTGTTGAGCCTGAGTATTTAGGACAATTACTACAAATAAGTACTCCCTTTAGGGAAACCCAAATGACGGACATAGTGTATCGTAGTTGTAAGCTATGGGTAGGAGAAAGAGAATCAATAGCTGACCTAATCCTACTGAATATGTATGGATTTGATGTTATTTTAGGAATGGATTGGTTAGCTAAGAATCATGTGATGCTAGATTGTCATGCTAAGGTGTGATCTTCTCTTCTCCCGTTAGCTATGTTTTAAATTTTGCCAATACTTAATACAAAAGTAGGTTTGTTGATTTAATTATTTGAAATTGAAGTAATAGAATATACTTGTGATGTGAAGGGTTTATAGCATATGTGGAGGACGTAGATCAGAAACATCCCGAATTTCATGAAATTTCGGTAGTCAAGGAATTTTTCGAGGTGTTTTCGGATGATCTTCCAGGACTTCCTCCGGATAGGAAAGTAGAGTTTACTATCGATTTGGTGCCGGAGACTGAGCCCATTTCGAGATCTCCCTATCGGATGGCATTAGTGGAAAGATGAACTGAAGAAGCAGCTTCAAGAGTTACCAGACAAAGGATTCATACGACCCAGTGTATCCCCTTGGGGTGCTCCTATGCTATTTGTCCGGAAGAAGGATGGCAGCATGAGACTATGTATAGACTACCGATGGTTGAATAAGGTGACAATCAAGAATAAGTATCCTCTTCCAAGGATTGATGACCTTTTTGATCAGCTTCAGGATGTACAAGTCTTTTCCAAGATAGACTTGAGGTCGGGATATCACCAACTGAAGATTCGAAGGGAAGATATCCCTAAGACAGCATTCAGGACACGGTATGGCCATTATGAGTTTTTGGTGATGCCGTGGCCTAACCAATGCACCCACAACATTTATGAACTTGATGAATGACGTGTTCAAATAGTACTTAGACCAGTTTATCATTGTCTTTACCGATAACATATTGGTATATTCGAGGTCTCGAGAAGAGCATGAGCCGCAATTGAGGATAGTTTTGGAAACCCTTAGAGATCAAGGATTGTATACCAAGCTAAGCAAGTGTGATTTTTGGCTAGATCATATCTCCTTTTTGGGTTACAAGATCAGTAAGGATGGAGTTTCAGTTGATCCATCGAAGATTGAAGCAGTGGTTCAATGGGAGAGATCAAAGACAATGATGGAGATTAGAAGTTTCATGGGTCTAGCTGGCTACTACTGAAGGTTCGTGGAGGGTTTCTCGAGGTTAGCTGCTCCATTGACACGCTTGACGCGCAAGGAAGTAAAATTTGAATGGAATGATGCCTGTGAGCAAAGTTTCCAAGAATTGAAGCGTAGGTTGACGACTGCACCTATCTTCACTATCCCTAGTGGTTCTGGAGGATTTTCAGTGTATAGTGATGCCTCAGGGCAAGGTTTGGGATGTGTACTAATGCAGCATGGGAAGGTAGTTGCCTATGGTTCTAGACAATTAAAAGACCATGAGAAGAACTACCCAACTCATGACTTGGAGTTAGGCTGCAGTAGTATTTGCTCTGAAGAGTTGGAGGCATTACTTATATGGTGAGAGATTTCAGATTTTTACAGATCATAAGAGTCTGAAGTATTTGTTCTCTCAAAGAGAATTAAACATGAGGCAAAGAAGATGGCTAGAGCTTCTGAAGGATTATGATTATGAGATCTTGTACCACCCGGGGAAAGCTAATGCGGTGGTGGATGCTCTAAGCCGTAAGCATGTGAGCATAGTGGCTTATATGATGATTCGAGAGTATGAGTTGCTTGAGCAGTTTGCAAGCCTCAGCTTAAGTGTTACACCTCTTGAGCAAAATGGGATGATAGCAAGTTTGATGATTGAGCCGGAGCTCATGGACAGAATTCGAGTTGCTCAAAGGGAGGATACCTAGTGTATTGAGGCTATGGATGGGATCCAATAAGGTATGCTCTCGGAATTTGATATGGGTAGTGATGGAATTTTAAGGTTCAATAACCATATGTGTTCCTAATGATATAGAGTTGAGGAAGTTGATTTTGACAGAAGCACATGGCACTAGATACACGTTGCATCCAGGAAATACAAAGATGTATCATAATCTTCGCAAGGTGTATTGGTGGACTGGCATGAAGAGAGACATAGCTGAGTTTGTAGCAAAATGTCTCACATGTCAACAGGTTAAGGTAGAGCACCAAAGACTAGCAGGATTGTTACATCCTCTACCTATACCTATGTGGAAATGGGAACACATTACGATGGATTTTGTTATGCGACTACCACGTACCAAGAGGAATCATGATGGTGTCTGGGTAGTTGTGGATCGGTTGACTAAGTCAGCTCACTTCCTACCTATGAAGTCTACGGATACACTTAGCACTTTGGCAGACTTGTATGTGAGAGAAGTAATTAGACTACATGGAGTTCCAGTGAGCATCACATCGGATAGAGATTCCAAGTTTACTTCTCATTTTTGGGAACATTTTCAGGAAGCCATGGGATCTCAGTTGAATTTTAGCACAGCTTTTCGTCCGCAGACTGATGGGCAGTCCGAGCGCACTATTCAGACGCTCGAGGATATGTTCAGAGCTTGTGCTTTGGATTTTAAAGGCTCATGGGACGACCATCTGCCATTGGCTAAGTTTGCTTATAATAATAGCTATCATGCAAGCATCGGAATGGCACCATATGAGGCTTTATATGGTAGAAGGTGTCGATCTCCGATTGGGTGGGAAGAAGTGGGCGAGCGTGAGTTGTTGACTCCATATTTAGTCGAGCAAGCCTATGAGGATGTTAAGATGATTTGTCAAAGACTTAAGACAGCTTAGAGTAGACAAAAGAGTTATGCGGATGCTCGACGGAGGCCACTTGAGTTTTTGGTTGGAGACTATGTGTTTTTGAAAATTTCTCCATCCAAAGGGATCATGAGATTTGGCCGACGAGGTAAACTGAGTCCTCGCTACATCGGACCATTTGAGATCCTAGATCGTGTTAGAGATGTGGCCTATAAGTTGGCACTACCTCCGAAGTTATCGGGAGTGCATAATGTATTTCATGTATCGATGCTTCGGAAATATAATCCGGATCCATCTCATGTTATTGAGTATGAGCCCTTGGAGATAAGGGAAGATATGAGTTATGTTGAGAAACCGATTCGGATTTTGGATAGAAAAGACAAAGTGCTAAGATCTAAGATGATCCCACTAGTTAAAATTCTCTAGCAATACCACACGACGAAAGAAGCTACATGGGAGCTAGAGAACTTGATGAAAGAGAAGTATCCGGAATTATTTGAGACTTAACCTTATTTGAATTTGGAAGACCAAATTCTCTAAGGTGGGGAGAATGTGAAATCCCCAATTTCCTGTAATTTTTCCATATTTGTAAAGCATTTCAGCTTAAATGAAGTAAATAAATATGAAATTTCTGATATATAAAGGATATATGGGACATATATGGAATTAAAGCAATTGATAGTCAAATGTCAAAGAGTCAAAAGGGGTCAAGGCATTAATGGCTGAGGTGAGATGATAAAAGGGATGAGCATGCATTAAATGAATGGCATGAGTCACCATCTTCACCATCAAGAATCGGCAGCCTCTTCCCTCTCCCTTTCGTTTCCTCTCTAATTTCCTCTAAGTCTCCATTTTTCTCACCTTGACAAACCACCATCTCATGTCATCAATTCGTTAAGTCCATTTCATGAAAATTGTTCCTTATAGTTAGCCTAAGTTATACCTGAAATATGAAAGGCTGAATCCAAGGGATTAAGGAGATCTAAAATCCTGAAATTTTGGTGATTTACAAAGGTAAGAGAGTTAGATGGTTTTAGTTGATTTTATTGATAGTTTAGAGTTATATAGAGTTAGTAGAGTATATTTATTAAAGTTGAATTTTTATGAATTATGCAGTTTTGAAGAAGTGAAAAAAAGGACAAGTGTTGGTGCAACCAAGCTTGAGGATTAATTGCAATCAAGGTAAGGAATTTATGTAACGGACGTAGGGTGACTATGTCCGCATGTTTTGATACATTTGAAATGTCTTTGGGAAGAAACACAAGTTGGTTTTGTATAGGAAAAGTGACATTTCGGGTCCTTCTCCTAGTACCAATTAGGCTAGGAGCAACCGACTGCCTAGAAACAACCAAAGCGGAGATTTTCAAAAACTGAGACAAACCAGTCGACTGCTATATAAGCTGGTCGACTGCCATTTTCCCAGAAAGCATTCTGTTTCAAACCAATCGACTGCTAAGGATGCCAATCGACTGCTTTTCTCCCAAAAGCATTCTGTTTCAAAAAAGTCGACTGCTTTTTACTTGAAAAGCATTCTGTTTCAAAACCAGCCGACTGCCCAGGGGCTAGTCGGCTGGCCTGTTTTTAGAAGCTTTCTGTTTCAAAAACAACCGACTGCTTAGGGAGCCAGTTGACTGCTATTTCTTGGAAAACATTCTGTTTCAAAACCAGGCGACTGCTATTTGGGTTTTTTGAAAAATGAAATATTTGAATTTTAAAAGGGAAAAGAAATTTAATAAAGCAAAATATGATGTAGCAGCCGACTGCCCTAAAGACCAGTCGACTGCCTATTTGAAAAGAAGGTTTTGAAAACCTATTTCAAGAAAGCATATTTGTATTTGCTAAAGGTTATACGATAATGTTTTGGAGACTATAAATCTTTTGAAAGAGCATGCACATTATTTATACTTGTTCTTGGCTGAGGAGCCCTAGTTTGGTCCTCAGACCCACAGTAAGGCACCTGACTAGTGAGCATTGTGGGCTATAGACATTCGCCATACGTCTCTTGCTTGTTTCAGCTTTGGGGAGGATCCTTGGCCCCATACATGGGTATGCCAATTTATTGATATCTCTCAGGATTATCCCTTACGGGATATATTTGTGGTATCCTTATGAGATCTCTTATGGATTATCCCTTACGGGATATATTTGCGATATCCATTATGAGAATCACTTGGTGCATGAATCTGATTGGAAATTAATTGTCTTCCATCTATTTGAAAATAATTGAAAGCATATGGTATTACTTGTATTTGAAAGTATTTGATTTATTTGATGCTTGAAGAATTTACTTAATATATGCTTTATAATGGTTTTACATGACATTATAGAGCCAAGCAGGAAAACTGCATATAGTAACATAGTACGCTCTTTTACATTTATTTCTTACTGAGCGTAAACTCACTCCTTTACAAACATTTTTCATACAGATTACTTAAAGTAAATCCCGCTCCGAATAGAGGAGCACCTTGTAAAGTTCTTTTGATATAACTTTGAGACACGCTTCCTACTTATTCCTTGAAGGTATACATAGTTGGCCGTGTACTTCGGCTATTGTACAGTACGATATTACATTTGTGTATATTTGGGGAAAATAGGTTATGAAAATATTTGAGATCCCGATGTATGTGACACATGTTTATATATGAAAATTTGATGCATGTGAAAATAGATATTCTACTTTGATAATAATGCCTAAAGCATTGAAGAAGAAGGAAGATTGACATTGATAAACTAGTCTAAATATTTGTTATTTGAAGAAAAAGTTAGTTGTTATTTGGATAGTGACGAGGATGTCACATTCTCACAATTCATTTACCTCTTACTAAGACCCCTACCATCAGTTGTGGGTCCTCTTAGCATTTTAACATCATTTATCAATGCATCATATCAAAAATCATAATTCCAAATCATGCAATATAATGCTACTAATGCTTTATAAAAGTATCTTACCAGTTCGCCTCAAGCTTAGTCATTAAGCCACATTCGAGCCTAGCCGAAATCTTACACATCAGCACTTGAAACCTTCATTAAAATTCAACAACACATCCACGCTTTAGAAAATAATAAATTAAAATTCAATAAATTTCTATGACCAAGCTTAAACGTATATACTGCCTCCTTACCCATTTTCTTTTCTTCTTTTCTTTTCTTCTTTTTCTTCTTTCTTTTTCTTTCTTTCTCTTTCTTCTCTTTCTTCTTTCTTTTTCTTTCTTTCTCTTTCTTCTCTTTCTTCTTTCTTCTCTTTCTTTTTCCTTTCCCTTTTTTTTTTGGTCTGAATCGGTTCTGATCGGTTCGGCCGGTTCAGCCCTTACTGGCCGATTCAGCCTCCGGTGGTTCGACCATTCTACAGCACCCTGGGATCGCCATGAAGCCGGATCTGGCTTCCTTTTCCTGAGCGGCGGTGCGGACGGCGGTGGATCTGGAAGTGGGTTTCGGTCTTCTTTTCTTCCTCTTCTCTCTCTCTCTCGTTTCTCTCCCTTCTTTCATCGTCGACCGATCCTTTCGCTTGGACTAATCTCGCTGGCATCGATGGCAGCGGTGTTTGGATCGGCCGGCATTACCTCTTTCCTTTTTCCTCTCTTTTTCTCTCTTTTCCATTTTCGGTTTCGATTCTCTCTTTTTCTTTCCTTTTCCTGTCGCCGGCCAACTCTTTCTCTTCTCCTTTTCAGCTCGCCGGCGACATCTCCTCCTTCCTCTCCTCTCTCTTCTCACTGACAGGGGTGTCGGCCTCCCCTTTGTTTCTTTAGGTTTCTCCTCTCTTTGAAACAAAGGAGAAACAAGGCAGGGAATCGGGTTATCCCGATTCCCGCCTTTTCTCTTTTTTTTTAAATAATTATATTTATAATTAAATATTTATAAATATAATTAATAATAATATATATACATTATAATTATACATATAATTATAGTTATATATAAATACACTATTTATAATATGTATTTAAATACATATTTTTGTATCAAAATTCATATATATGTATATATATATATTTTACACTTTAACATAAAATAATGTTCATATATATATATATATGTGTATATATATATATATATTATATATATATATATATAATACATAAACATATACATATGTGCTTTTATAAAACATATAATATATACATATATAAATATATAAATATATATTTATTAAAAGTATATTTTTATAATATCATTGTATAAATATATCAAAATACATATTTTTATTTCTTATTAAGTTTGGATTTCTTAATATCCAATTTAAATTTTTTCGGATATCTACTATTTGTTTAGAAATTTCATGGTCTTCACATAACTAAGCTTAGTATAGTTGAAATTAGCAAGCAAAAGTCAAGCATGGAACATGCTCTAAGATCAGATAACACAAGAGAAAAAGAGAAATCAATGCAGCCTACATTTTTGACTAAGAAGATGAGATGAAAATCGTAACCAAATCAAGTGAAATTGGTTGGAATTTGGGAAATACATAAATAAGTATTATAGATAATATCAAGAGACCGAACCACCTTCTAATTGTTAGTAAAATAAGCTAAAAATACTTCAAAATGATAAGGGAACTCATGGCTAGAGATAGAGTTAGGCAGGGGAGCCTAAAATTATATGAAAGGTGGAAGAAATATCTCACCTTACTCCAATTCTATTGGTTATAATTGCTAAAATTTTTTAATAAATAATGTGAATATAATATTAACTTATCAACTTACATTTTTGACTGAAGAAAATGGGCTCTAAATATGTGTAGAATCATTCGGCTAAAGTAGGGTGGTAGAAACCGTGAACTAGGGGAAGAAAAGGGGAGGAAATTGATAAAGTTCTTGTAAGAATTGATACTTTCCAATAGCCATAATATAGTCAACCACTAGAGACTAATTTAAGTAAGAAAATCGTTCAAGAAAGGTCAAAATATTTGGCTAAAATGGGGGAAATTATGGTTGATAAAAAATGAGGTAGAATTGAAGCTTGAAGGAGGTTGAAAATCGAGACTGAGTAGGAGGCAAATACAAGATATTTTGTAAGATTTTTATAAGCCATTCCTTGACCATTGACTATCGCACTTTCTGTCACGGTTCGCAATATCAAATATTCTACTAATTTTACATAAACACACTACAAGAAAAATGATTTTCAGCGACGGAAATTTAGCGACGGAATTTTTCCGTCGCTGATAATTAGTATTAGCGACGGATTAGCGACGGATTAGCGACGGAATTTATAATGAATTTAGCGACGGAATTAGCGACGGATTAGCGACAGAAATTTGTCGGTAATTAGCGACGGAATGTTTTCCGTCGCTAATTCTGTCACTAATTATGGCGGGATATACTGTTTAATTGCGCCAAATTATTAGCGACGGAATTAGCGACGGAATTATCCGTCGCTAAACCCAAAACATAGGTGGAATTTAGCGACGGAATTTTTCCGTCGCTAATTCCGTAGCTAATGGGCTTTAGCTACGGAATTAGCGACGGAAAAATTCCGTCGCTAAATTCCCACATGATTTTCGGTGGAAAAATTAATGGGAACTTAGCGACGGAATTTTTCCGTCGCTAATTCCGTAGCTAAAGCCCATTAGCTACGGAATTAGCGACGGAAAAATTCCGTCGCTAAATTCCCATTAATTTTTCCACCGAAAAAAGATGGGTGAACTTAGCGACAGAATTTTTCCGTCGCTAATTCCGTAGCTAATGGGCTTTAGCTACGGAATTAGCGACGGAATTTTTCCGTCGCTAAATTCCCATTAATTTTTCCACCGACCGAAAATCATGTGGGAACTTAGCGACGGAATTTTTTCCGTCGCTAAATTCCCATTAATTTTTCCACCGAAAATCATGTGGAACTTAGCGACGGAATTTTTCCGTCGCTAATTCCGTAGCTAAAGCCCATTAGCTACGGAATTAGCGACGGAATTTTTCCGTCGCTAAATTCCAATTAATTTTTCCACCGAAAAAACATGGGTGAACTTAGCGACGGAATTTTTCCGTCGCTAATTCCGTAGCTAAAGCCCATTAGCTACGGAATTAGCGACGACGGAAAAATTCCGTCGCTAAGTTCACCCATGTTTTTTCGGTGGAAAAATTAATGGGAATTTAGCGACGGAATTTTTCCGTCGCTAATTCCGTAGCTAAATCTCATTAGCTACGGAATTAGCGACGGAAAAATTCAGTCGCTAAATTCCCATTAATTTTTCCACCGAAAAAACATGGGTGAACTTAGCGACGGAATTTTTTCGTCGCTAATTCCGTAGCTAATGGGCTTTAGCTACGGAATTAGCGACGGAAAAATTCCGTCGCTAAGTTCCCATTAATTTTTCCACCGAAAATCATGTGGGAATTTAGCGACGGAATTTTTCCGTCGCTAATTCCGTAGCTAAATCCCATTAGCTACGGAATTAGCGACGGAAAAATTCCGTCGCTAAGTTCCATGAACATTTCAGACCGAAGAATCATGTGTGAATTTAGCGACGGAATTTTTCCGTCGCTAATTCCGTACCTAAAGCCCATTAGCTACGGAATTAGCGACGGAAAAATTCCGTCGCTAAATTCCCATTAATTTTTCCACCGAAAAAACATGGGTGAACTTAGCGACGGAATTTTTCCGTCGCTAATTCCGTAGCTAATTCCGTAGCTAATGGGCTTTAGCTACGGAATTAGCGACGGAAAAATTCCGTCGCTAAATTCCCACATGATTTTCGGTGGAAAAATTAATGGGAACTTAGCGACGGAATTTTTCTGTCGCCAATTCCGTAGCTAAAGCCCATTAGCTACGGAATTAGCGACGGAGAAATTCCGTCGCTAAGTTCACCCATGTTTTTTCGGTGGAAAAATTAATGGGAATTTAGCGACGGAATTTTTCCGTCGCTAATTCCGTAGCTAATGGGCTTTAGCTACGGAATTAGCGACGGAAAAATTCCGTCGCTAATTTCTTCATATATTTTTCACGGTGTAAGTGGAAAAATATGAAGAGAAATTAGCGACGGAATTTTTCCGTCGCTAATTCCGTCGCTAATTCCCTTTAGCGACGGAATTAGCGACGGAAAAATTCCGTCGCTAATTTGTCCTCATATTTTTCCACTTATACCGTGAAAAATATATGAAGAAATTAGCGACGGATTTTTTCCGTCGCTAAATGGCATTAGCGACGGAATTAGCGACGGAAAAATTCCGTCGCTGATGCCTTAAATCAAAAAAAAAATAAATAAATAAATTTCTTTCATTAAGCATCAGCGACGGATTTTTTCCGTCGCTAATTCCGTCGCCAAAAAGCAACAGCGACGGAATTAGCTACGGAAAAAATCCGTCGCTGATGCCTTAAATTCGAAAAAAAATAAAAAATTATTTTTGAATTTTTCCCGCCTAAGCTTTAGCGGGAAATATTTTGACATAGCATTAGCGACGGAATTTTCGTCGCTAATCCGTCGGTAATTCCGTCGGTAATTCCTCTATATGCGCGCCAAAGACTCTATATATTCTCATATTCTCTGTTTTCTCTCCTCTTCACTCCTCTCTATCTTCTTTTTTGTTCATCTTCTCATTTTTTTCTTTGTTTTTCTTCTTTATCCCTCTTTCCTTTTACTTTTTTCCTTTTTTTTTGTAAATTTACTATATTTTTCTTTTATATTTATGTTGTTAATTTTTTTTATATGATAAACTTTAATACTTATATTTTTGTTTTTTGTTTTTTATTTACAGATGATGCTGATGATACGATGAGGTGCTAGTGGTAGTGGTGATACTGATGTTGAAGATAATGTATTTTTGTTTTTTTTAGTTAATTTATTTTAAGATAATGTTTATGGATTTAAGTATAAATATTAGGTTTATTTTAAATGTTTCTCTTTCACTCTCTCTCTCTCTCTCTCTCTCTCTCTCTCTCTCTCTCTCTCTCTCTCATATATATAAATATAACTATAAATAATTAATTTTAGAACATTTTTTTTGACAAAATTCATAGAAATTAGCAACAAAATCTGTTAAATAAGTGAAAAAATTCATCAAATTAGCGACGGAATTCATAACATTAGCGACGGAATTTCCGTCACTGATGCTCTTTAGTGACAGAATATTTATTGAATTAACAAAAATAACAAACTATCAGCGACGGAATTAGCGAAGGAAATTCCGTCACTGATGCCTTTTAGCGACGGATTTTTTTATAAAATAAAATAATAATAAAACTATCAGCGACGGAAATTTCCGTCGCTGATGCCTTTTAGCGACAAATTTTCATGTAAATTAAAAAACGAAATTATGTTTTTAGCGACGGAATTTTCCGTCACTAATGACATAAAATCCGTCGCTGATGTAAAAAAATTCCGTCGCTAATTAGCGACGGAATTACCGACGGAAATGAAGTTTTAGCGACGGAGTGAGCATCAGCGACATCGATTTTTCCAACAGAAAAATTTCCGTCGGTAATCCGTAGGTAATCCGTCGCTGAAGACCATCAGCGACGGAATTTAACTATCAGCGACGGAATTTTCCGTCGCTAATTCCGTCGCTGAAAGTTCATTTTTTTGTAGTGACAGATCACTTACAGTTGGACTGTCTGAAGTATCATCTTATATACAAAAGAGAATTTAATATTTTTATGCAATCCCAAGATTCAAATTTCCAAACGTTTATACACAGCTATTAGCTTTAAATCCCATATACAACATAATTTACATCCAATGTATAATGTACATAAAAGTAACACTGTACAAAAGTCTGAATACATTAAAGTAAAATGAGTATACCTCGACGAAATAGGATAGTTGCCTGAGAAATACCAAAATCAGGTCTCTAAAAGCAAATCCAAACTACTTTAGATAATTTGGGAATGAAAATAAAGGGGTGAGCTAATTGCTCAGTAAAATATACATGTACAAATGCTGATACAACGCATCCTACATGCAGTTCAGATAAATGGAATTTTGTATGAAAAACCATAAATTTATAATTTAAAATCACTTGGGCACGATCTATTGGAAAGAATACTATAGTGGATTAGATAACCAGGTAAGTATAGAAGGATGCTTTGAAGCATCTTACGTGTCTCGGCATCCTAGTCTACTATAGGATTTAATTGCATTTTGTTGACTCTACCGAGAGGGGGGGTGAATTGGTTTTTCTAGTTATTTCTAATTTTCCTAACTCTTAATGCACAATCAAAGTCAAATAAGCAACAATGAAATAAATGCAGTAAATAAGAGTAAGGGAAAGAGTAGCAAACACAAGTTTTATAGAGGTTCGGCCAATCTCTTGCCTACGTCCTCTCTCCTTGAACTCCTTGTCAAGGTTTTGATTCACCTCTTCCTTGAGAATGCTTACAAACCACTTGAAGGTGTGGCAAGACCTCTTACAATTTCTCTTGAGATTGTAGAAATCTCCTTCTAATCCTCTACCCTTGTAGTATTCCCACACTCAACAATATCAGACTTTACAAGGATAGCTCACCCCTTTGAATATCAGATTTTTCAATGAATGGGTGAAGAACACATAACACAATCTCACAAAATGGAGTTACAACAAGGATTTTCAGATTTCAGTTTCTCTCTTGAAGCTTGAATACTTTTTTTGGAATACTTGTGCTTTCTCCAAACTTCATAAATACCTCTATTTATAACCCACCAAACGGATAGAACAGTTGGTGAAGTATTTAATGCAAATCCTCCCATTGAAACACTCAAAAACTAGCCGTTATTGTCAGGTCTCAGGCAAAGGGATCGATCCCTTTTCTGGGGGGATCGATCCCTTTTCTCCAGAATGCTTTCCAAACTTCTCCCGGGTGGCTTCTAGAGTAATCTGTCAATTTGGGATCGATCCCTTTCCAGTAGGGATCGATCCCTTTTGTCCAGTATGCCCTTCTGCACTTAACTTGCTGCAAAGTTTATAGCTTTTGTGATTTTAAGTCAGTTCAAAATCTTCTAACACTTTTCTAAGAGTATTTACTGACTTTTTCAGTTGAAATCTCAATCCAAGACTTTGTTAAAATAGTTTTAATCATTTAGTTCATTCAAAGCAAATTTACTTGTATAAACATCATTTCTAAGCTTGCTTGAGTTTTGTCATTTTCAAAATACTTGTCAATTTAAAGCTAACAATCTCCCCCTTTTTGATATGACAAAACTTAAGGTAAATTTGCTTATGTGTTTGAAAATTGAGGTTACTTGATTTTTGAAAGATATTACTCCCCCTCAACATATTACTCCCCCTCAATGTTAGCTTCCCTTTTTAAGTACCAAGATGAATTTATCACATTAATTCTCCCCCTTTTTGTCATAGCAAACAATAAAAAATGATATACTCCCCCTCAACGGGAATAAGAAACAGAGAGAATTGGTTAGTCAATTTAAAGCAATATGGTGATAAAAGATATTGAAAAACAGAGACAAACCATGGCAGAATGATAGAATAACAAGAAATATATAGCATGCCATATCACAGAGGTTCAAACATCTGATAAAGTTTACAAAGATAAAAACAAAATCTGACAGTGAAGTTCAACAAGCAGAGCACAGAGGTTCAAACATCTAAGTAGAACAGGGAAAATGCACACCCTACACACAAGGAATAAAATCAACGCCTGGAAAATGTCTTATGATACTGATCCACGAAGTCCTCATGCTGCATGCGGATGTCTTGGACTTCATCAAATAAGGCAGCCTGTGTAGCCTCCATGGTGGCAAGGCGAGCGTCGACATGATCAAAGCGTTGAGTAACGGTGGCCTGGAGGTTTTGAAGCGATAGCATGATCTGGTCAAGAGAGGCCGAGGTCGAGGCAGATGGGGCTGAGGATGTGGCTGCGGCAGGAGGTCCCTCTTCGTCAGCGCCTTCATTACCGCCTTCTTCCGAATCATGGCTGGGAGATGCTGGAGCACCATGGGCCTTTTCCCAAATGATGGTATCACCTTGCTCACGAGAGTACCAGCCAAGATTATGCAAAGTAGCAAGGTTGATGGTGTGGCTTGCCTCTGGAAGGGCGCCAGGCTCACACGAGCAGTCGATACCGTGGTCGAGTAGGTAGAAGGTAAGTTGTTGTGGGAAGACAATTGTCTGAACTTTGCCAAGAGCAATCTTGATCCAATCGTGGAGAATGAAATGGAGAAGATCCGGTCGATCGCCATCAAGTGAGTGAATGTGATGAAGCCAAAACCGATCAAGTCTCCGGAGTTGGGAATATTTGGTGCCAAGTGGGCGAAGATTCCAAGAGATGAGATGTGGAGAAGACGAGCAAAGACAGGAAGGTCACCCGCACGATCATTGACGATATTGAATTCTAAGGGGACGTTGACATTTTCACGTGCAAGTCCATGCTCCGGAATTCGAAAGGCATGGGAAAGGGAATCTTTAGTGATTTCAACATCCTAACCCATAACAAATGATTGAATTCCCACTGCCTTACATGGGTTATTAGGCGAATAGATAACTTTGGCATTGGAAAAGAAAGCTCGAATGATGCTCATAGGAACCGGAGTGTTGATTTTGAGAAAGTATGTCCAATGGAAGGCTTCAAATTTGGCCAAGTAGGGAAAGTTAATCGATTCCAAAAAACCGAAGTCAATTGGGCGGCAGTGCTTGACGCGCATATGGGCAAAGAGGGCATGGTAACGGTTTTTCTCTTCCGCATTCCGAAAGCAGCGATTAAAGGCGGTTGGAACGGAGGCGGAGGAAGAGGAGGGATGTGATCTTTTTCGAGAGGCAGCATGTTTGACTTTGGGAGCCATGTGAAGAAAGGATGATAAGGGAAAATTCAAATAGGCATTTTGTCGAGCAGGTGATGGGCACAGGTTTGGGGAACTGTGGGGAATGTGTGTGAGCAATATGATCTAATCAATCAGCTGAGAGCCACAACCCAATAAGCAATTAACAATTAGGATAAGGAATTTCTTATGAATAACTACAACTAGGCTAAGGAAAATTCCTAGAAAAGACTAGTGCCAAATGAAGTGAAAACCTAGATGGAGAGGAAATTAAGGCAAGATATGCAAATGGGTAAACAAGATATGAGCAAATAAACGTGAAATGCAAGAGAAATAGATGAAAATGAGTAAGAAATACTTACTATGAAATGTAGGGCATGAATAGTGGCAAAGACAAGAGGGAAGAGAGGAAATCGAGAGTTTTGAGGATTTGGTGAGAAAAGATGATGAGAGGTGAAAAAGAAGGAGAAAAGATGAAGAATGGAGAAGAAAGGAAGCGATTTGGTGAAGAAACGGAGTAGATCTTGAAGATTTTGTGAAGAGGAATGGAGAAAGGGGAAGGCGTGCGGATGATGGGGAAGAGGAATAGTGAAAATAAGTTGAAATCCCGATTTTAAAAGGGATTTTCGTGGATCTAGAGACGAAGGGATCGATCCCTTTATGGGACGGATCGATCCCTTTTTGGCAGTGACAAGTCTTTACCATTCGGGAATAAACGGATCGATCCCATGGAAAAAGGGATCGATCCCTCATATTCAAACCCAGAATTTTAGGCCTCAATGACCCGGAAATCAATCCAATTTGAAGAAGTATTGACTCCGTAGTCACTTGCCTCATTAGTGATGCATAAACATGATTTGAAAACAATGAAACTTATGCATTTTTACCATCTTAAAATCAAAATTTGATTGTTTTCACTTGAGATGCAGGAAATGAGATTGAAAACTTGCAGAAAAAAATGCAGAAAAATTGCATCAATATGCAGAACCAATAGGTAGACAGGGCTGTGATAGTGTCTTAACATTAGAAATGTGTGTTGGCAAGGGAAAGAAGTCTAACATGAGCAAAACACACAGAATTCAACATTTCAGTCTCAAGGAGCTATGAACATGAACAGTAACTCAGTAAGTTAAGGTCATGAATTGCAAGTGTAATTATATTCTTCAAATTGCTGTCTTGCAATCATCACAAACCACCCATAAGACATTCATGCAACATCAAATTTCTTCAAGGAGCATTCATAATTCCCAATTCACCTCTAAGAATGCAAAATCTCTCCTTGTCCAAAGGCTTTGTGAAGATATCAGCTAATTGGTGCAATGTGTCTACATACTCTAGAATTATGTCCCCTTTTTGCACATGATCTCGTATAAAATGATGTCTAATCTCAATGTGCTTGGTTCTAGAGTGTTGGATGGGATTTTTTGTAAGATTGATAGCACTAGTATTGTCACACCTAATGGGAACTTGATTCATTTCTATTCCATAGTCTCTCATTTGTTGCTTAATCCATAAAACTTGAGCACAGCAACTTCCGGAAGCTATATATTCAGCCTCGGTTGTGGATTGAGCTACACTATTTTGTTTCTTAGAGAACCATGAGATGAGCCTACTTCCTAAGAATTGGCATGTTCCCGATGTGCTTTTCCTATCCACTTTGCATCCACCAAAATCCGCATCGGAAAAAGCATGGAGATCTAGTGTAGAGTCTTTAGGATACCAAAGTCCTAAGGAGGAAGTGTCTTTGAGGTATCTAAGGATTCTTTTTACTGCATGTAGGTGTGATTCTCTAGGTGATGACTGAAATCTAGCACACAAACATACACTAAACATTATATCGGGTCTACTAGCAGTTAAATATAGTAATGAGCCAATCATAGACCTATATAGTTTAGTGTCTACACATTTTCCTCCTTCATCCTTATCAAGCTTAATATTTGTGCTCATAGGTGTAAAGAAAGGTTTAGACTCATCCATTCCAAATCTTTTGAGCAAGTCTTTAGTGTACTTAGCTTGATTTATGAAAATACCTTCTTTACATTGTTTAACTTGAAGTCCTAGAAAGAAGGTTAATTCTCCCATCATACTCATTTCAAATTCACCTTGCATTAGCTTTGAGAAATTTTTGCACAATGACTCATTTGTAGATCCAAAAATGATATCATCTACATAAATTTGAACTACTAATAAGTCATGACCCTTAGATTGAATAAACAAGGTTGTGTCTACCTTTCCTCTTGTAAAACCTTTTTCGATTAAAAACTTTGAAAGTCTTTCATACCAAGCTCTAGGAGCTTGTTTTAATCCATATAAGGCTTTTGAAAGTTTGAAAACATGATTAGGAAATTTTGGATTTTCAAAACCGGGAGGTTGCTCAACATAAACTTCTTCATTTATATAACCATTTAAAAAGGCACTTTTCACATCCATTTGATATAACTTAAAATCCTTGTAGCATGCAAAGGCAAGTAGCATTCTAATGGCTTCTAATCTAGCTACCGGAGCATAGGTCTCATCATAGTCTATCCCTTCTTCTTGTCTATAACCTTGAGCCACTAACCTAGCCTTGTTTCTAATAATAATGCTATTTTCATCCATCTTATTCTTGAATATCCATTTAGTTCCAATGATGGGATAATCCTTAGGTCTTTCTACTAGGGTCCACACTTTGCTTCTCTCAAATTGATTTAGTTCTTCTTGCATGGCCATAATCCAATTTTCATCATTCAAGGCCTCATCCACTTTCTTTGGCTCAAATTGTGACACAAAGGCTACATGTTGACATATGTTTCTATAAGTTGACCTAGTCCTGACTCCAATGGTTGGATCTCCAACAATATCATTATCTTTCACATATCCTAGTTCTCTAGGACACCTAGATTCCTTCTCAATTATTTCTTGTTCCATGGACTCCTCATTTTTGTTAATAGTAAGATCTTCTAATTTTTCTCTAACATCCTTGTCTTGAGATGGATCAATTATAGGTTCATCAAAAATCTCTACTTCATCATCAAGATTGGATTTACTAGAAATGTTTGATTCATCAAAGATTACATGTATTGACTCTTCTACAACAAGTGTTCTTTTATTAAAAACTCTATAAGCCTTAGAATTTAAAGAATAACCAAGAAAAATACCTTCATCACTTTTAGCATCAAATTTTCCTAGGTTATCTTTACCATTGTTCAAAACAAAACATTTACATCCAAATGGGTGAAAATAACTTATGTTAGGCCTTTTTCCTTTATAAAGCTCATAGGGAGTTTTCTTTAAAATAGGCCTTACCATAGCTCTATTTATAACATAGCAAGAGGTGTTTATTGCTTCAGCCCAAAAATATTTAGGTAAGTTGTTTTCACAAAGCATGGTTCTAGCCATTTCTTCTAATGTTCTATTTCTCCTTTCAACTACCCCATTTTGTTGAGGAGTTCTAGGAGCTGAAAAATTATGGCTAATGCCATTTTCATTGCAAAATATATCAAAACCAATATTTTCAAATTCTTTTCCATGGTCACTCCTAATACTTGAAATAGAATAACCCTTTTCATTTTGAACAAGTTTTGAGAAAACAATGAATTTATCTAAGGCCTCATTTTTAACACTTAAAAAGAACACCCAAGTAAACCTAGTGTAATCATCAACTATCACAAATCCATAGTGTTTACCTCCTAAACTAGTTGTCCTAGTTGGTCCAAAGAGATCTAAGTGAAGAAGTTGAAGTGATCTAGAGGTAGTGACACACTTCTTAGATTTAAATGAATTTCTTTTGTGTTTTCCTCTTACACATGCTTCACAAACTTTATCATTTTCAAATTGAAGCTTATGTAATCCTACAACTAGGTCTCTTTTGGCTAACTTAGACAAAACATGCATGCTAGCATGGCCTAGTCTTCTATGTCATAACCAAGGTTCATCTTCTCTAGTAGCCATAAAGCATACATTTTTGCTATTAAGTTCATTTAAATTCACAATATAAATATTTCCTTGTCTATGTCCAATAAACACAATTTGATTAGATTTGGCATTAACAACATTGCAACACAAATCATCAAACATAACTTTAAATCCCTTATCACACAATTGACTAATACTAAGCAAGTTATGTTTCAAGCCTCTAACATACAAAACATTCTCAATAGTTGAGGAAGAGTTACCAATGGAGCCAATTCCTTCAATTTGTCCTTTGGAGTTGTCTCCAAATGTGACTTCTCCACCACTTTTATGCTTTAGGAACTTGAATTGACTCTTGTCACCCGTCATGTGTCTTGAGCATCCACTATCAAGGTACCAATGCTCCTTGGACTTAGCCTTGTAGCAATACTCTTCCTCCTACAAACACATCAAGCTTTCATCTTAGGTACCCAAATTTTCTTGGGTCCTTGAGAGTTAGTACTTATAATTTTAGATCCTTTAGGGATCCATTTCATCTTTAATGACTCATCACTTGAATTTAAAACATGTTTAGGTACCCAAATTTTGACAGCCATTTTTCCTCTTATCATGGTCTTCCTAGAGGTGCATGCTTGTGAAGAGTGTCCTAGTTTATTACACAATGTGCACAAAACAAATTTTCTATCTTTAACTAGGAAGTTTTTAAGATGAGTCTCTTTGTTACATGCATTATAACCTAACCCTTCTCTATCAAAGAATGCTCTTTGAGTCTCTAGCATTTGATCAAGTTTTTGTTGACCCATGTAAAATCTAGAAAAGGAGTTTTGCAAATTAATGTTCTTTCTATTTAATTCTTCTATTTCTAGATTTGCATTCTCTAATTTCTTTTCACATTCTAATTTAACATTCACAAGCATTTCATTCTCCTTTTTCAACTTAGAAATCATTTTCTTATATTTTAAATTCATGCATTCAAATTCATTGGCTAACTCATCAAATGCATCTTGCAATTCATCAAAAGTATATTCATTAGTATCCAACAAGTTAGAAGTTACCTTCTCATCTTCAAAAGCCATGAAACAAAGGTTGGCTACTTCATCTTCCACATTCTCTTCATCGGAGGAATCACTATCACTCCAAGTAGCCACCATTGCCGTCTTCTTTTGTTTCTTCTCATTTTGCTTTCTATACAAAGGACAATCAAATTTAATATGACCAGGTTTTTTGCATTCATAACAAATAATTTGGTCCTTTTCTTTCCTACTAGTTTCTCCTCTATTAAAGTCTCTCCTAGGGGGTCTCCTAGAGTTACCACTAGTTCTCATCCTCATGAATTTATTAAACCTCTTAGCAAACATGGCCATTTCTAGGTCCTCATCATCACCACTCTCATCATGATCTTTTGATTCCTCAATAGTGGTGGATTTTAAAGCTACTCCAACTTTCTTAGGAGGATCTTGATTTCTCTTGATTTTCATCTCATAGGTGAGTAGAGATCCCATAAGTTCATCTAATGAGAGTGTATGAGGATCCTTGGATTCCTCAATAGCAGTGACTTTAGCCTCCCATGTTTTAGGTAAGCTATTGAGTATCTTTTTCACCATTTCTACATTAGAATATGTCTTGCCTAAGGCTTTAAGACCATTTATGATGTCAGTAAACCTAGTAAACATGTCACTAATTGATTCATCATTCTTCATTCTAAATAATTCATAGTCTTGTGTGAGCATGCCTACTTTGGTTTCTTTGACTTGTGTGGTTCCCTCATGTGTGATAGCTAGTTTATCCCAAACTTGTTTAGCATTCTCACATTGTGACACTCGATTATACTCATTTGGTCCTAATGCACAAAAGAGTGTGTGCATTGCTTTAGCATTAAGTTGTGCCATCCTAATATCATTAGTATCCCATTCATCTTCTTTCTTAGGCACATCCGTCCCATCTATTTTCTTAATAGGGATAAGGGGACCTTTAACAATAATTCTCCATACTTCATAATCATTGGCTTGAATAAATAGCATCATTCTAGTCTTCCAATAAGCATAGTTTTCACCATTAAAGAGTGGAGGTCTAACCGTAGAGTGTCCCTCTCCTACCAAGGGTGTAGACAAACTAGTTTGAGCCATTAGTGATCGTTTATACTCGATAGATGTTAATCTAAGTTAATCTCGAGCCCAAGCTCTGATACCAATTGTTGACTCTACCGAGAGGGGGGGTGAATCGGTTTTTCTAGTTATTTCTAATTTTCCTAACTCTTAATGCACAATCAAAGTCAAATAAGCAACAATGAAATAAATGCAGTAAATAAGAGTAAGGGAAAGAGTAGCAAACACAAGTTTTATAGAGGTTCGGCCAATCTCTTGCCTACGTCCTCTCTCCTTGAACTCCTTGTCAAGGTTTTGATTCACCTCTTCCTTGAGAATGCTTACAAACCACTTGAAGGTGTGGCAAGACCTCTTACAATTTCTCTTGAGATTGTAGAAATCTCCTTCTAATCCTCTACCCTTGTAGTATTCCCACACTCAACAATATCAGACTTTACAAGGATAGCTCACCCCTTTGAATATCAGATTTTTCAATGAATGGGTGAAGAACACATAACACAATCTCACAAAATGGAGTTACAACAAGGATTTTCAGATTTCAGTTTCTCTCTTGAAGCTTGAATACTTTTTTTGGAATACTTGTGCTTTCTCCAAACTTCATAAATACCTCTATTTATAACCCACCAAACGGATAGAACAGTTGGTGAAGCATTTAATGCAAATCCTCCCGTTGAAACCCTCAAAAACTAGTCGTTATTGTCAGGTATCGGGCAAAGGGATCGATCCCTTTTCTGGGGGGATCGATCCCTTTTCTCCAGAATGCTTTCCAAACTTCTCCCGGGTGGCTTCTAGAGTAATCTGTCAATTTGGGATCGATCCCTTTCCAGTAGGGATCGATCCCTTTTGTCCAGTATGCCCTTCTGCACTTAACTTGCTGCAAAGTTTATAGCTTTTGTGATTTTAAGTCAGTTCAAAATCTTCTAACACTTTTCTAAGAGTATTTACTGACTTTTTCAGTTGAAATCTCAATCCAAGACTTTGTTAAAATAGTTTTAATCATTTAGTTCATTCAAAGCAAATTTACTTGTATAAACATCATTTCTAAGCTTGCTTGAGTTTTGTCATTTTCAAAATACTTGTCAATTTAAAGCTAACACATTTAATTAAATTCAATAAAATATTCAATAACACATGACAAACATTCCTTGATCCTTAAAAATTATAAGTTACTTTGTAAATAATATTAAATCATATTGATATCATTCCAAATAGATAATTCAAACAAATATAATTCACAAAACATATTATTCAAATCATAGACCTAATTAGCATATAAATCAAAATTGGAAATAAATCATATCTGGGAGTGCCTAGATCTATGTTAACCAGGGATTTACCACCCCAGTATAAGTTTAGTGGAGACTAGGCTTCACCCAATAGACACATGCACTATAGTAGACGTATGGCCATAGTCAGGGGGCCACAATGTGAGCACTAGCCAGGTGTCACCTGTGGGAGCTAAAGACTGGGCTAGAGTCAGTAGGATTGGAACGAAATGAAAATGCATGTACCGCAGGTAGCTACGAGGCCAATAATCTCAAAACATTTCATAAATATTTTCAAAAATATTTATGGAGTTAAATTTAATAAATCATGTCTTAAATAAATTCATAAATTCAATATAGAAAACATGAAATTATATCACATCATCTTAAAACAATATTTAGCATGCAAAATATTTTATTCAAATATCACATAGATATAAAAATATTCAAGTAATTAGAAAACATTTAATTTCTTAGAAAAATCTATTTGGTGACTAAATTTGTGATTTAATTTACTTAAATTCACATTTAGGAATTTAAATATTTTAATACCCAATATTTATTTCTTTTGTTAGATATCATGCTAAACAATATTTTGAAGGGGTTTTGGCTAATTTAGAAAAATTTTGATAGCATAACGATTTGTTCTAGCCTAACCCTCCTATACGAAAATACAGCTTCAAACCACAATTTTCAATTTCCAAATTCAATTCAAAATATCAATTTCAATTCCATAAAAGCCAAAATTTATCAAATCATGCAACGAGGTATCCCTACGCTTCATACATATATCCCTTACCTATCAATTTCTCGGTACTCGCCTCATCAGCACCGATGCACCTTTTGATCTCAAGGCTGTAAATTCATTATTCAAACTCGTTAAAATTCACTATATTTTAAATTAAAAGAATTTTAACTAATTAATTTCTAATACATTGTTTGTTGTAGCTCTAAATGCAGTCTAAATATTACCAGTGCTAAAATCATAACTTATGCTAAACATCTTCGTTTTCGATTCCGATCGTGCCTACAGTCTCAGAATAATTTGTACATCATTTTGGGATCTAAACTACATTGAAATAAGCATAATTTTAGCCTCTCCTTATGTTGGTCGAAACTACCTACCTAACCCACACTTTGCATTTCTTCAAATTAAGCTTTATTACTTAATCTAAACTTGTTATTTTAATTTCCTACACCATTCCTACATGAAATTCACATTGAATGGCATCAAATTCATGCTTCTTTAGTCACGACTGAATGGGTTCCTTCTCCCTACACTTGGTGTTTCTTCCATTTAAGCTTAATTAAACTTGTTTTCATGTTTTTCTTGATTTTCACATGATTCCTACATCAATTTCCCATTAAAACACATCATATTCATGAAGATTGAATGGTGGCTGAAACCCTCAAGTGCCTAGGTACATGATTCTAACATGATTCAAGTTAAGAAAAACATGGAAACATTTAAATACATGATGATTAACTAGAAAACCACGAAAAATTCTAAGTTTTTCAACTTCCTTACCTTGACCAAAACCAATGGAGAGCTTATGTGATAACCGAGAATTTTTCTATGTTTGGTATTAAATTACTCGGGAATTTAATTTTTATGCAAATAAATGAGCGAAAGTAAATAAATAAATTTATTTACGAGATGAGAAAATTGTTGGAATTCCCGAATTTGATGAAGTGATGAAGTTGAGGAAATTATTTTGAATAATTTTCGGATATTAAGAGATCCAAATATTAAAGAGACGAAAATGAGTATAATTATTTTGGATAATAAGAAATCCAACATTTAAGAAAATAAAAATGTGTATATATATGATTATTAATTAATAATTATATTTATAAATATTTATTTATAAATATAATTAAAAAAAGGAAAGAAAGAGCGGGAATCAGGATACAAATCCGATTCCCTTGTTTCCTTTTATGTTTCGTAAAACAGAGGAAGAAACAAGCAAAGCAGCCGGCCGAACGAGAGAAGAGGAAGGGAAGGAGAGAGGGGCGTCGCCGGCGACATGAGGAGGAAGAGGAGAACTGACCGGCGGCAACCCGAAGCGGGAAAAGAAAAGAGGAAACGAAGCGGAACAGAGAAGGAAAAAGAGAGGAAAAGAGAAAAAGGAAACGGCAATGTCGGCCGATCCCAGCACCGCCACCTCAACCCCGACACCGGCGGAGGCAAGGGGAAGGAAAAGTGACCGGCGGAGGAGAGGAAAAATGAAAAAGGGAGGAGAAAAGATAAGAGAAAGAGGCCAAAAACCCACCTTTAAATCCGCCACCGCTGTCGCTGCCGCTTGGGAAAAAGAGGCTAGATCTGGCTTCGTGGCAACCCCAAGATGCTGTGGAGTGGCTGAACCACCAGAATGGGTGGCCACTAGTGGCTGAACCGGCTGAACCGATTTGACCCAACCGAACCGGTCTGAACCGGTCCGAACCGGTTCAAATCAGAAAAAAAAAAGAAAAGAAAAAGAAAAAGAAGGAAGAAAAGAAAAAGAAAAGGAAAAAGAAGGAGAAGAAAAAGGAAAAAGAAGAAGAAGGAAGAAAGCAAAATGGGTAGGAAAAATTAGTAGAATTTACGATTATTATTTTATTTAATAATTTTATATGACTCTAAATGTGGAAATTGGACTTGAGAAATTATACAAAAAAGATTGGAGCATGAACGAAATTGGGGAGAGATTACATCGTCAACTCTGACACTTGGTAAGATACTCTTATAAAGTAGTGGTAGTGTTATATTGTATGTTTTGGAATTTGTGATCCTGATGATGAATGATTATTGAAATGATTTTTAAATGCTAAGAGGATTTACAATTGGTGGTAAGGGTCTTAATAAGAGATAAATAAAATATGGTGAGAATCAACGACTGTGTGATTATAAACTGTATTTCCTTGTAGGAGGTTTTGATAAAATTAAGTCGTTATGCTGTCGAAATTATATGAAAATGTTTGATGAAAAAGGTTAGGTTTTCTCGTGTAAATGAAATTTTGGAAAGAATTATCGAAAGATAAGTTTTGAAAGGACTTTATCATGTTGCCAGAAAACTTGATTTTTGGAATAGTTGAGAAGGTAAATGATTGAGTATGATAACATGATGAGTTACATGATGTAAGCCTTATAGAATCGATAAATGGATTTATCTTAATATCACGAATTGGTTATCAAGTCGAGATTGAGGTGGAATATCGATTAGTCGAATCATTGATAAAAGTAACGATGATTATATGATATAGCTTGGAAGAAAATATCGAGGTTGTAATTTAGATGGTTGAATGATTGAATTGTGGAATTATCGACATAGCGATGATTTTAGAATTAATTGATTTCGATTTCTTGATGTTGGAGTAGTTTCGAACGTGATAACACGGACATTTCAAGAGGTCAATGTTGAGATGATTTTATTATATTACATCATATTTTCGAATATACGTGAGATAATAAGCGAACCTACGCTTGTGATAGGGGTCTTAGTATCAACATTGTGGTATACGATGGATAGTTGTGATATCGATGTTATAACAAATGTATGACTTGTGCATACATAATCTTACTGAAATTGAGGTTGAATTATGATATGATCCAATCATTGATAGATTCAAATAAATAAGTGTCAAACATGTGATTTTATGATTTCGGTTGTAACTTTGGAATAGGTCTTGAATAATAAGATAGACAATTGTATCAGTTCGATATTCTGATATAAAATGTTTTAGAACATTGTTTGATAGTGGAAATTGGCCAAATCTCTTAAGTGGGTAAATTGCTAACCTAAGATTGATTTGATAATACCTTTATAGATAATTCTAGCATGGTATTATATTATACAGTTCATATGAAAATTGATATGAAAACCGTGATTTGATTTGGTGATAGTGGATGAAATTGGGCATCAAGTTGGAATAATGAACGAGTGCCAAGATGTTAAACCATAGATGAATTGGATAGACGACTATTGATATTGTGATTTTATATCCTCGATGTTGACTCTAGAATAGGTCCTGAGTGATAATATCGTTAATTGCATAATTCCAGTATCTTAATGGCTATATAGAAATGTGACATTTAAATATTCAAAGATACTAAAAGGACTCATACTGATAGTGGTGGTCTTAGTATTGAATGATGAAATGTACAAGTGATTTTTTAGTCGACAGTTATTGCAAAATGATATTGAATATCGAAGAACCACAGTGAATATCGAAATTACCTATGAGGTATGATTCGATTGAAATCAAAAGAATGGAAATGAGGAATTTGGATTATAGTTAACACTATAATTAAATGATATATTTTACAAAAATGATAGTTCATTGTTTTGAACTCATGATTGAAATTTGCATCGCATTTAAGCATGCCTTGTTACAACTTGAAACATTATAATAATGTTTATATGAATACTATAAAGTATTGATTAGTTTTGAAAGGAAAGTATATGGTAGATATATATATATATTTTTATATATAAAACCTCTTAAATAATGATACCATATGCTTTACATGATCTTTGACAAGAAAAGCTAAAGATTTAAATGTTTTATGAGACTGTAGGCACCTTAAGAGAGTTAAACTCAATAAAGCATAGTGGAAACCGCCTAATTGGAGATTACTCATTAGGCAGCGATGCTTGTCCGACAATAGTCGTGGACAGGGCTCAGTTACACCTGATCCGTGGGGATGAGAGAGATGAGGTCTATGGCCATAGATAGTGCCCCAGTTGGTTTCCAGGGGATGATGATATGATTTAATTGCTAGCTACAGTGATCTAAGTCTTTATTGATAGAGTATTAGGGATCTAACCTAGTCTCAAACCGATATGATATGCAGTTTAGAGTATGCTTTTAAATTGATATGGACTCTAAATTGATATGATTTCATAGTATATGAAATGTGTTTCGATATTGTACTGGATTACACATGATATGAAAAGAGAAATGTGCATGTTTTGATTTGACATGATATGAAAAGAGAAATGTACACGTTTTGAATTGAAATGATATGAAAAGACATGTTTTGATTTGACATAATATAAAAAGAGAAATGTGTACGTTTTGAATTGAAATAATATGAAAAGACATGTTTTGATTTGACATGATATGAAAAGAGAAATGTGCACGTTTTGAATTGAAATGATATGAAAAGACATGTTTTGATTTGACATGATATGAAAAGAGAAATGTGCACGTATTGATTTGAAATGATATGAAAAGACATGTTTTGATTTAACATGATATGAAAAGAGAATTGAGTATGCTTTCAACCATATCTCAAAAATAAATATGAAATGAATTGAGAATCTAGATGTTTGAACATGCTCCAAAAGTATATGTAATATGATTTCAATTGATAGTCATTTTATATAGTAAATCTTGCATAAGTTTTGCATGCTGAGTCATAACATAATAACATTCTAACTATATGATGTCATGATATTATACGGTACATGAATATAAGATTGATATGAAGAGAATTATGACCTTACACTATTGTGATCATAATTTCTCACACGAAAAGTGATAGGAGTTGATGTAATACAGGAGTATAATTATTAAATGTAAAGTGACTTGATATGATATCTCAATTATACATGATATACGATGAGATTGATGTGAGTATGGATAAATAGTATATGATATTCAAGTTATACAGGATGTATTGTTGTATAATACATTGTAGTATAAGAACAAGAAGGTTGTAAGTGATTTAATAGATTTGTTTAGAGGTTTGAATGATAGATAGATGTCGGGAATGGAGATATGAGGTACTTCAAATTTCCTTACATCAGTACTCCAAAACCCTCGCTCACTTACAGTCCTTAAGACATGATCTTTTTATAAATATGAGATGTTATCGATGGAAATGATGAACTGCAATTGCAAATAGTAGGTTTGATGCATTGCAGTTAAGACAGTATAATTCTACTCCTGCATTTATATTAGTATCATACTGAGCCGTGGTTTTGCTCACCCTACTTAATTTCATCTTTTTTCAGATTATTGAGTTAAACTCTGCCACGAGGGCTTTTGAGTGGGCCTCCGGATACGATATCTAGGCTTGGTACTAGCCTTTTGAGGTATACGTTCTTTATAAAACGCTTATTTATATGTAAGACTTTAATTGATGCACAGTACATATTTTGTTAAATAAGTCGGGATGTAACTTAGAACCGTTTCCTCACTAGTTTAATATTTAAGTGAAATAACTATAGTTCACCTAGATAGTATAGTAACTACACTGACACCGAATACAAACCGTAAAATGAAAAGGAAAAATTTAATCCATAAATTTGTAGACTAAGAAAAGTATGAGTATCAAGTGAACGTCGCGACTTTCGGGTCTTGACAGCTTAACTCTCTAATTTTTGTTGTTTTGGCACTTAATTTTGGCACCAAAATGTAGAGGAGGTTAAGGAGAACGAGGTTGGTGAAGACAACTTCTGATTTTAGTGTGTTTTTGGCTAGGTTTTTCTCACTTTCTTTCTTTTCTACAAGGTCACATTAATGGAGGAATTTTGCTGCTGGTTTCTTCTGAAAATGAGAGAAGAAGAAGCTGGAAATTTCATTTTAGGTGATATTTTAATGGCCAATTTACCATTTTGCCCTTATATTTAAAGAAACTTTCCAATTTTGCCTTAAAGTTTGAATTAGTTGAAAACAGACTACCTAATCTCCAAAATATTTCTTTTAATCATAAAACACCTCTATTTAACTTGTTCTAATAGTTGGTGAAGCTTTTGTTAGGGTTCGGTTACTGATTTAGGTGAAACTATCGAGATACTCCTAATTGTAAAATCGCATAAATTTATACTATTACACCCAATTTATTTCATCAGTCCACATGTCCTAAAACTTTATTTCATGAGGAATTTTCCAATACAGATGATTGGTTAAAAGGCCTTTTAGTCTGACCGTTATTCTTGAAAATTTCGACGACCTATGGACTAAACTGTCATTTCTCAAATTGTTTCACATTTTTCAAAACATGCACAATTCATTGAGTTTAAGGTTAGGATTCTTACCATCCTAATTTCTGGCCCTGAATATCGAATCCATCAAGTTCCACTTTCATTTGAACCTTAGGGAATTAACTAGGCCACATCCAATGACATATGCACTATAATAGACATATGGCTATAGTCAGGGGGCCACAATGTGAGCACTAGCCAAATGTCACTTGTAGAAGCTAGAAGGTTGGGCTAAAATCAACAGCAATCAGAACAAAACGAAAAAGCATGTACCCAAAGGTAGCTAAGGGGCCAACAGTCTCTAAAACATTTAAATAAATATTTCAAAATAGTTTATGGAGATGAAAGTATTAAAATATAACACAGATATATTCATAAAAATTAATTTTATAAAATAAATAAATTCAACCATATAAAATACAATAAAACTTAAAACAATATTTAATCATTCATATTTAAATCTTTAAATTCCATGAAATACATCAATAATTTCAAATATCTAAAAATAAATAAAATATCACCAAAATCATCTTGATTATTGAATTTGTGATTTAATATTTATATACCAAGTTCACATATTAAAATTTGAACACCTATATATGATTTTATCTATATGTTAAAAATTTAAATTTCATACAAAACATAAATTCCATGGATTTCATAAATTTAAAGGTTTTAGGATAGCATAGAGAAAATTTCGGCAGCATAACAGTTTATTCAAATGCAACCCCTCCTACATAAAATCCAACTTTCAAATCACATTTCATAGTTCCAATATTCAATCCAAAATATTCATTTAATTTCCATAAATTGCAATTCTCATCAAAACATGCAACGCTATATCTCTACGTTTTGTACAAACATCCTTTACCTTTTAACTTATTGGTATCTGAATCTTCGACACCTGTAGTACTCTCGGGCTTAGAGGCTACAAATAATTATTCAAAATTGATAAATTCACTATTCTTTAATTAAAAGAATATTTGATAATTTAAATGCTAATGAATTGTTCGTATAGTTTATTAAATGCAGTCAAATTTCTACTGGTGCAAAATTCTAACTTTTGCTACATAATTCCGATTTTGATTCCGATTGCGCCTAAATTCTCAAAATAATTTCTAAATTATTTTAAGGCCTAAATTTCATTGAAATCAACTCAATTTCTCCTTCCCCTTCATCAAGGTCGATTGCTTCCTTCATTTCCTCACAATTTATTTTCTTCAATTTATTTATTTTATTAACTCTAAATTATTTCTACTCATTTTCTACATTATTCCTACATACAATTCGCATTAAATGGCAGCAACTTAATGCTCCTCGAAGCTTGGCCGTACCTCTCATTTCATGCCACAAACTTGTTTTCTTCACATTAAGTTCAAAGAAGCTTATTTTCCATGTTTTTCATGTTTTCTAATTAATTTTGGTACATTAAATTCCCACGTGTTAAACATAATCACACTAACGAAGACATGGAAAAAATTATATACAAATGATGGATAGTTGGAAATTCCATGAAAGAACTTGAATTTATTATTGATCATACCTTGGCCAAATGGTAGGGGAGACCTTAAAATCTAATTTTTGTTGATTTAGCAAGTGATTTAGGCACCAAATTGAAGAGCAAGTTGCGTAGAATAATTTTGGTAAAGGAAGAAATTGATTTTAAGGTGATTTTCTTAGTGTTTTTCTCACTTTCTCTCTCTTTTCATGCTGTTAATTTTCAGCAAGGAAGAAGTTGGAATTTTCTGTTTATTTGTCATTTTATGGTTGTTCTAAAATTGCCCTTAAAGTTTGACTAAGTTGAAAACAGTCTATCAAACCTCCAAAATATTTTATTTAATCATAAATTGACTCTATTTAACTTGCTTTAATGTTTGGTAATGGTTTTGTTGAAGTTCGGTTATCGGTTTGGATGAAATTACTAAAATACCCCAAAACTGTAAAATCGCGTAAATTTCTATCTTCACATCTAGTTTCCACCATCCATCTAGATATTCTAAAACTATTTTTTATGAGGAATTATTTGATATAATCCATAGTCCTAAGTCCTTTTAATTTGATTATTGTTTTTGAAAATTCTAATGGCCTATGGACTAAACCATCATTTTCTAAATTATTGCACATTTTTCGAAATATGCAAAAATAATTGAGATTGAGGCTAAGATTCTTATCATAATATTTTTCGACTATGAATATCGAGTCCCTGAAGTTTCACATTCATTTGGACCTCCGGAAATCGGTGGGACCCAATTATTTGTTAACCATAAAACCTAAAATAAAATAAAATATTTATTAATTATAATTATTCTAAAATTCTCAATTATTTAATTATACTTAAACCGTACTATAAATTACAAGGTATCACAAAAAGATTATATATTTTATTTTTTATTCCTTTCTTATTCTTTTTATTCTTACAAAATATTTATTTTATTTTTCATTTGGTCCATTTCACAAACCAAACATTTCATGAAATATTTTATATATATATATATATATATATATATATATATATATATATATATATCGAATTGGAAAGTCTATAATGAAATCAAAAGTCACATTTTTCTTTACTAAAAGTTATAAAAAGTAAAAATAATAAATAATAAATAAAAAAGACTTTGCTATGACTAAGTAGAGGAAGCCGAAAGGTGTGAATAATTAAGTGTAAATGCATTGCCTAATTTTACAGCCTTAACCACGTGTGGATATTGTGTTACGATAATACATGTTTTGAAATTTTAATTTAACATAAAAGTTGTAACCATTTTATATTGAGACCTAATTGCTAACTATAAAATTATGGAGTAGTTACCATTTTTTTTATTTAAATGTAATTGATACCTGTTCAAATCTAAAAATAAATAACATGATCTACATTCGAAAATTAGGATATGAGAATATAGTTACACATGAGGATGAATGAACCACTTGTTAGGAAACAGTACAAAACTAATCAAGTTTTATCCTAAATAATTTTAATTTAAGTGGTCTTTTATACTTTATTAAATGTTTTATTTATTATTTAATATTTTATCATTTAAAAATTGAAATTTTTCTTAAATATTTTTCAACACTTTGTTTATATTTTCAAGGTAATTTTCTCACTTTAAGAATATTTAAGAAAACACACTTGTTTGGATGAGGGTTTAGACCAAAAAAAGAAAACACACTTGTTTCTTTGAAAGGACTCCATCTTCAAATTAATTAAGTATTTTATGGAAGAATTAATTAAGATTTATCTTTCACAATATTTGACCTAATTTTGTGGAATATTTATTTTTTAAATATTTAAATTAAAAATTTCCTTAAAATTTTCTCTAACACTTTGATTGAATTTCAAAGAAAATTTTCTTATCTCAAGCGTATTTAAAGAAACACACTTGTTTCATTAAATAAGTTCTATCATTGGATTTATTAAATATCTTATGAAAGATATTTTAAGCCTAATTCTTCTTCATTTTTATTTATCTTATTTTTTATAAAATTATTTTTATTTTACATTGAAATAAATGAAATTTTTTTATATTGAAATTGTTTTCTGAATCTCAATACTATGGAGGAATTAATATTTTCTCACTTAAAAAATTTTCAAATATTACACACTCACAAGATTTTAGAATTCCATCTTCAATAGAATATTTTCATTTTTTTGATGGAATATTCTTATTTAACTTTAAAATTTATACTTGTTTATTTCGTAAGATAAATTTTAAACTACATTTTGGGTTTTACGATGTTAGCCTTATGAATTTGCCTACAAATTAGTAATTATGGAGCTTATTTGCACAATCTCACTTTTCAAAATATGTCAATGATTGAAACAATTGAAAATCTATTTCCACACGTTGCAAACGAGTGAGTTAAAAATTGGAGAGGGACACGCCCCACACGCACTTAGAGGCCGCCAACAACCTGTTTAAGTCGGACAAGTACTCAAATTAAAGTAAATTAGAGACATGGACAAATTAAAAAAAAAAATGGAAGATTAAAAGTATGATACTTATCAAGCCCAAGCCAATAATCAGTTAGTAGTGTCGAAATTCCTAACGTTCAAGTAAAAGCAAAAAGCAAATGATAAGAGAAAAACCATTTAATACTCACATGCGTGCAATAACCGGCCAAAGAGCAATTAGCAGGGTCAAATTTCCAAGCATTCAGTCAAAGCAAAAGGCAAATGATGAAAGACAAGCAAACTATCTTCACATAGTGCATGTTTGGCTTAGGTTATGAAAAAATTTATCTATTCAGAAAGCAAAATTTAGGTGTTTAGTTTTTAAATTTTTAAAAGTTTTAGTTTATACAGGAAATAGATTTGAGCTTTTTGATAAAACTATAAATTAAAACTTTTTTAAAAAGTATTAGTTTTAATAACATACATTTAGTGAATTTTTTTAATATTTTCACTTTGTTTTTCAATAATTTACAAAGTTATAAGAGAGGATTCATATTATTTCACAATTGTTTATTTATTTTGTGTCATTTTTATTTTTTTTTAAATTTTAAATTTAATTTTAATTAGAAAAATTTTTATTTTTTTATTTATTTGTTTAGCTTAAAAACTTGTAATTTAATTTAATTTAATAAAATTTATTGTTTTATTTTTTCGTTTATTAAAAATATACAAAAATTCGATAAAATAGCTTTCAACATTCTACAGTACTCTTATATTAGGTTTGTCAAACGCTAATTTAACTTCTCTTAATAGTACTTTTATTAAAGCTCTTCTTGAATAGCACTTTTTATGATAGCTCTAAATAAATCAAACAGACCCATAGTCTCTCACAGAGAAAGGGTTGTATGAAACAGTAGTCATATGCATGCACAGATCGGCCACTAGTTAATTGGCTGAGCCAAACTATCAAGCATTCAAGCTAAAATAGATTAGAAAAGTTGCCTAAGAAAATAATAATAATAAAAGAAAAAATAAAGCAGATACATGTAAAGGTGCAAGAACAGTATATAGAAAAGTTTACGGTAAAATAAAAATTTATAATATTATCATAAGCTTAACGTAAATATATATGATTAAACATAAATTTAATGTTGGTATATGTAAAATATATTAAAAGTATCGTAAATACATGAGAATAAACATAAATATATCTTGTAGGAAAATTATAATATGTTTATGTCTATTAATACTAATTTTTAGTTTATTCTCATGTGTTTACGATGCTTTTAATATAATTTAGATTTACTAATATTGGATTTATATTTAATCATATATGTTTAAGTTGAGGTTACATTAAAGTTAAAAATTTCACCCTTATTATAAAAATTGGCGGAATAGTTGACTTGTAAGTGAAGTTCTCCCTTTCTTTTTTTCTCAAATCAACCTTTCCTTACTTTCCTTGAGTTATTTCTTTTTCTTTTCTGTCTCAAACCCAATAATCAAGAGTCAAATAAACCAGCCCGCCCTCCTTCCTTCCGTGTGGTGTCGCTCACCTCCTCTTTCACTGCTCCTCCAAGTGCTAGCCAACAATAATTCTTCCTCCTTCCCTCACTTAGAATTGTAATTTTTGACAAATCTAAGAGTAAAGTGTACCAAAAACATTATGTTTTAAGGGTGAAATAGAAAAAGAAAAAAAAAATCTCCTTAGAATCTTAGAAAACCTCCAAGGAAAAGGGTTACCCGTTCCCCTTATTTTTCTCTCTTTTGGCACTATTGGGAAACTTAGATTCCTAATAAAGGTAAAAATGTAAAATCTAAATTAGTTAAATCAATTACAAAAAGTAACTTCTACCCGACGCCGGTTATTGTTTTTTCTAAATATTCTACCACAAGAAATGCATTAAAAATGGCTCATGAGAATCTTTTTGAGATTTTGGGAAGTTCTTTATGTGTTCATACCACAGAAGAGAGATTTCAGAAGGAGAAAGTCCGGCTTTGTAAGATTTTGATCTCTTTGTGAAGCCAAGAGAGCTGTTTGGATTTAAATAGTGTTTGGCTACTAAACAGGAAATAGTAGTTAAGTCGACAAGATATCATTCGAGAGAAGAGTTCTGGAGGAAGAAGAGAGAAAGAGGAAATAATGATGTGAAGGTTAATCAGGTCGCAAATAAGATGACAAAAGAGGGGGAGAAAATGAAGGAGGCAGAGCAAGGGAAGAGACAATGCATGAGTGAAGAAACAACAGAAATCTATTGCCCGATCCATCGATCTCAGCTTGTTCCCTGTCTTCTCAATCTTTCCCATCTTTCTCACTCACTGACCATCGAGTTTTACCATACTTTGTTTGGTGTATCTATCAAAGCTGTGAGGACCACATTTTCTCGCATTTTCCTAAATGACGTCATAAGTTAAAAGTTATGTGAATGAAAAAGCAGATGTGAATCATTAAGATTGGTCATTGTTGTTTGACTTATAGGAGTTGAAGTAATGAAAAATGAGTTGTGGGTTTACTATAGACAATTTCGATATTTTAATTAGTGATATGGAAATAAGTAGTATCTCATTTATTGTATAGCATGAAATTTAACCATGTAAAATCTATTTAATTTTATTCATGTAAGAAATTTTACCCATGGGTTGTGGCTCAGTTGACAACACAAGCTGAGTTTGTGGGAAAAGCTCTCGAGTTCAACCCTCACTAAACACACCTTCGGGGAGGGGTGAAGAGCCGTAACTGTGATGAAACCCAAGCAAGATTAGTCTCAAACTGTTAAAACGGATGAGGATACCCGTGGCTTACAGAAAAAAAAAGATAATTAAATTTCAACCATGTAAACTAAGTTAAATCACAACTAAGAAATTTAGATATAATTTTCACTAAGTAAAATATATATAAATCAAATAAATAAAATTAAGGACCAAAGAATATATCTAATTGCGAATATATGGAGGCTTCATAAAGAAACCTAAATGCATGAAAATTATGCATAAGAGGAGAGAAACGGTTTTCTTCATGAATTGAGACAATATCTCACCAAACTTCTTTAAGATGGGTTGGAAATTTTGACTAGGTGAAGAAGGATGACATTAGCCTATTAACTAAGCTTAGTATAGCCGAAATTAGCAAGCAAAAGTCAAGCATGGAACACGCTTTAAGACCCGGTAACACAAGAGAAACGGAGAAATCAATGCAGCTGTCGAGGCCCAACCTGTTTCAATAAGTCGTCGGCTGGCATCCCCTAGGCTCCCTCAGCCCAGGTTTACCTTGACCTGTGAGGTAAGCGGTCGCCCATTCGCTCACGTATTGTTTGCTTTCGGCAGTCGCCCCCCTCATGGCTTTGTCTCAAGGTGCCTGGAGTACCTCTCAGGACATTTAACACCTTGAGCAGGTTCTGTATGTCTCGAACCCTTGACCTCTTGCAAGTGTAACCTTTTGTCCTAGCGTTTTTATGTCAAGGCCCAGCCCGTTTCAATAGGCCGTCGGCTGGCATCCCCTAGGCACCCTCGCCCTAGGTTTCCCTTGACTTGTGAGGTAGGTGGTCGCCCACTCACTCACATATTGTCCACTTTGGGCGGTTGCCCCCCTCATGGCTTTGTCTCAAGGTGCCTAGGGGATGCCAGCTGACGGCCTATTGAAACGGGCTAAGCCTTAACAGCAGCCCACATTTTTTACTAAGAAGATGAGATGAAAATCACAATCAAATCAAGTGAAATTGGCTGGAATTTAGGAAATAAATAAATATTTATAGTTAATATTGAAACCAAACCACCTTCTAATTGTTAGTAAAATAAGCTACAAATACTTCAAAATGATAAGGGAACTCACAATTGGAGACCGAGTTAGGCAGGGAAGCCTAAAGCCGTATGAAAGGTGGAAGAAATATCTCACTTTACTCCAATTCTATTGGCTATAATTGCTGAAATTTTTTAATATATAATGTGAAGATAATATTAACCTATCAACTTACATTTTTGATTGAAGAAAATAGGCTCTAAATATAAGTAAAATCATTCGACTAAAGCATGGCAGTAGAAACCGTGAACTAGGGGAAGAAAAGGGGAGGAAATAGATAAAGTTCTTATAAGAATTGATACATTCTAATAGCCATAGTTAACCACTAGAGACTAATTTAAGTAAGAAAATTGTTCAAGAAAGGTCAAAATATTCGACTGGAATGGGGGAAATTATGGCTGATCGAAATGAGGATGAATTGAAGCTTGAAGGAGGCTAAAAATCGAGACTAAGTGGCAGCCAATCCAAGATATTTTGTAAGATTTTTATAAGCCATTCTTTGACCATTGATTGACCATTGAGTATCCCACTTTCTATCATGGTCCAAAATATCAAATATTCTAATAATTTCACATAAACAAATCACTTATGGTTGGGCTGTCTGCAGTGTCATCTTATATTCAAAAGAGAATTTAATATTTTTATACAATCCCAGGATTCAAATTTCCAAACGTTCATACACAGCTATTAGCTTTAAATCCAGTGTACAACATAATTTACATCTCAAGTATAATGTACATAAAAAAAGTAGCATTGTACAAAAAGTCTAAATACATAAAAGTAAAAACTAGTATGCCTTGACAAAATAGGATTGTTGCTTGAGGAATACTGAAATCAAGTCCTTTAGAAGCAAACCCAAACTACTGTAAATAATCTGGGAGTGAAAAATAAAGGGGTGAGTTAATTGCTCAGTAAAAAAATACATGTACAAATGCTGATACAACATATCCTACATGTAGTTTAGATAAATGGAATTTTGTACGAAAAACCATAAATTTATAATTTAAAATCACTTGGGCACGATTTATCGGAAATGATACTATAGTGGATTAGATAACCAGGTGAGTATGGAAGGATGCTTTGAAGCACCTCACGTGTCCTGGCATCCAAGTCCACTATAGGGAATTTAATTGCATTTAATTAAATCACAAATTCAATAAAATATTCAATAACACATGACAAACATTTCTTGATCCTTAAAAATCATAAGTTACTCCATAAATAGTATTAAATCATATTGATATCATTCTGAACAGATAATTCAAATAAATATAATTCTCAAAACAAATTATTCAAATCACAAACATAAATAGCATATAAATTGAAATCGAATATAAATCATATTTGAGAGTGTCTGGATCTATGTTAACCAGGGATTTACCACCCCAGTATAAGTTTAGTGAAGACTAGGCTTCACCAATAGATACATTCACTATAGTAGACGTATGGCCATAGTCAGGGGGCTACAATGTGAGCACTAGATAGGTGTCACTTGTGGGAGCTAAAGACTGGGCTAGAGTCAGTAGCATCGGAACAAAACGGAAATGCATGTACTCGCAAGTAGCTATGGGGCCAACAGTCTCAAAACATTTCATAAATATTTTCAGAAATATTTACGGAGTTAAATTTAATAAATCATGTCTTAAATAAATTCATAAAAATTTAATTCATAAATTCAATACAGAAAACATGAAATTATACCACATCATCTTAAAACAATATTTAGCATGCAAAATATTTTATTCAAATATCACAAAGATATAAAAATATTCAAGTAATTAGAAAACATGTATTTTCTCATAAAAATATATTCGATAACTAAATTTGTGATCTAATTTACTCAAATTCACATTTAGGAATTTAAATATTTAAATACCCAAAATTTATTTCTTTTCCTAAATATCTTGCTTATTTCTTTTCCTAAATATCTTGCTAAACAATATTTTGAAGGAGTTTAGGCTAATTTAGGAAAATTTTGATAGCATAACGGTTTGTTCTAGCCTAACCTGATATGCACGGACAAGAGGAAACATAGCTTGGAATTTGAAGGAGCTGAAACGAAACAGAACAGAAGCAAAGATGATGAATGACACCTTCTGAAACCTAAACCCGAAGCCTAAAGAGACTTGAACCCAAAGGTATTGGACCTTGACCCTACGAATAAGAATTCGAGAACCTAAGGTATAACAATGGTGGATGGTGAGAAAGGAGGCGCCACAAGAAAGAAAACCTTGATAAGCCTAGTTGAGAGGGAACCCAAGAGAAAGGCACACTCAATTTCTGAAAATTCAATTAACTGATCTGCTCATCAATAGCGTTTATAAGATATTTATAATAATACCTAGCACTTAAGCCCATAAACAAGTGGGTTGGAATTAACACCAACAGAAAATAAGACTAAACCCAAATTCATGCCTAAACCTAGTTACATAAAATAAATAGTCCAAGACACAATAAGACTCAAATGTGGGCTATTCAAACACTTAACCCATCTTATTTTTTAGCTAAAATAAGACAGTAAACCATGCTCATGTCGTTTAGGCTTCCAAGCAAGTATAGATGTCTTGGGACTCTTCATGGAAGTTTCCTTGACACTTCAATGATGCCAGAGCTTGTTGCATTAATGAGGCCAGGGCCTATTGCGTCTTCTTGGCTCGAGCTTGGGTAATTGGACCTCCTTGGATGACCAATGGATCCTTAGCATCACGAACATCACGAGCAAGTGGATCTCCATCATTCCAAACATCACAAGCAAGTGGATCTCCATCATTCCCCCTCTCCTCAAAAGGATTTGTCCTCAAATCGCATATACCTTCATCAAAAGAGAAGGGAGAAAGATCAAAAACATTAAAAGTAGCAGATACACCATACTCACCAAGAAGATCCAATCGGTAGGCATTATCGTTGATCTTCTCAATGACTTGGAATGGTCCATCTCCTCGGGGATGCAGCTTGGTTCGTCGCTGAACAAGAAACCTCTCCTTTCTCATATGCACCCAAACCCAATCACCATGCTCAAATACTACTTTCTTTCGATGCTTATTTGCTTGGGTGGTATACTGCTCAGTCTTCTTTTCAATAGCTTAACATACTCTCTCATGGAGTTGCTTCACAAACTTAATTTTTTCTGTTCTCCATCCAAGTTACTCTGCTCAGCACTAGGTAATGGCAGCAAATCCAAAGGAGTAAGAGGATTGAAGCCATAAACAACTTCGAATGGAGAGCAAGTTGTAGTGGAGTGGACACTGCGGTTATATGCAAACTCCACATGTGGTAAGCAATCTTCCCAATTCTTCAAATTCTTCTGTATAATGGACCTCAATAATGTAGATAGGGTTCGGTTGACTACCTCAGTCTGTCCATAAGTCTGGGGGTGACAAGTGGTGGAAAATAATAATTTAGTTCCAACTTTCCCCATAACGTCTTCCAAAAGTAACTAAGGAACTTGGCATCTCGATCGGAAACAATGGTCCTCGGTACACCATGTAGACGTACTATCTCTTTGAAGAAAAGGTCAGCAATGTTGCTCGCATCATCCGTCTTGTGGCAAGCGATGAAATGAGCCATCTTAGAGAACCTTTCGACCACAACAAAAATAGAATCTCTACCGCGTTTTGTTCTAGGCAAGCCCAAAACAAAATCCATAGAGATATCAGTCCACGGAGTAGTAGGAATGGGTAAAGGAGTATATAAACCATGATTATGAACTCTAGATTTAGCTTGCCTATATGAAATGCATCTATCACATAACCTCGCTACATCTCTCCTCATGTTAGCCCAAAAGAAATGTTCTTGCAAAACATCTAGAGTTTTCCTAACTCCAAAGTGACCCATTAATCCTCCACTATGGGCTTCTCTAACTAACAGCTCGCACAACGAACTCCTAGGCACACATAATTTATTTTCTCTAAATAAGAACCCATCGTTCCTAAAGAACTTGCCAAAGCCAGCTGTAGCACATGCCTCATAAACATTACGAAAATCAACATCATCAGCATACTGTTCTTTGATATACTCAAATCCTAAAAGTTTAGCATCAAGAGTAGTGATAAGAGTATACCTACGAGATAACACATCAGCTACGACATTCTCTTTACCTTGTTTGTACTTGATCACGTACGGAAACATCTCAATGAACTCTATCCACTTGGCATGACGCTTATGCAGCTTACTCTGTCCTTTCAGACGCTTCAAGGACTCGTGATCCGTGTGGATTACAAATTCCTCGAGCCACAAGTAATGTTGCCATGTCTCCAAGGCCCTCACTAACGCGTACATCTCCTTGTCATATGTGGGATAGTTAAGTGCTGCTCCACTTAACTTCTCACTAAAGAAAGCAATTGGGCATTTTTCCTGCATAAGCACAACGCCAATACCTACAGCTGATGCATCGCACTCAATCTCAAAAGTTTTAGTAAAGTCAAGCAGAGATAACAAAGGAGCAGAACAAAGTTTATCCTTAAGCAAATTAAAAGCATGCTCTTGTGCGGGACCCCAATGAAATGCAACATTCTTTTTGACCACTTCGATCAAAGGTGCAGCTATAGTGCTAAAATCTCTAACGACTCGACGATAGAAACTAGCTAAACCATGGAAACTACGCACCTCAGAAACAGACTTAGGTACAGGCCAATCTTTAATTGCCTTTACCTTCTCATTATCAACAGAAATGCCATATGAAGAAACTACATACCCAAGGAAAACAATCTTATCAGTGCAGAATGTACATTTCTTAAAATTGGCATACAAACTTGCATTCCTTAAAACAATAAGAACATTCCTAAGATGCTCAACATGTGCACGTTGGCTCTTACTGTATATCAAAATATCATCAAAATAGACAACCACATACTTACCAATAAAATCACGTAAAACATGGTTCATTAAGCGCATGAATGTACTGGGTGCATTAGTCAAGCTAAAAGGCATAACTAACCACTCGTAGAGACCATGTTTAGTCTTGAATGCGGTTTTCCATTCATCACCTTCTCTCATACGAATTTGGTGATATCCACTCTTTAAATCAATTTTAGAAAACATGCATGCACCATGCAACTCATCAAGCATGTCATCTAGCCTAGGAATAGGATAACGATACTTTACAGTGATTTTGTTGACGGCTCGGCAGTCAACGCACATCCTCCACGTCCCATCTTTTTTTGGCACAAGTAGTACGGGCACGGCGCATGGACTCATGCTCTCTCTGACATAACCTTTCCTCATGAGCTCCTCAACTTGCCTTTAAAGCTCCTTCGTCTCCTCGGGATTACTTCTGTAGGCTGGACGGTTAGGAATGGCAGCTCTGGGGACAAGGTTAATCATGTGCTCGATCCCACAAATCGGTGGTAATCCACTTGGGATCTCCTCAGGGAATACATCCTTGAACTCCTGCAACAATGAGACAACATCAGTAGGCAAAGTATCATGGAGTTCAACATCAATGAAACAAGAAGCTTTAAATAAGAGTAAAAGGATAGGAGACTTAGAAAGAAATGCAGTCTTCACATCTCGGGGTTTGGCATAGCAGCTCACTGTTTTGCTTTCCTTGTTTTCCTTCTTTTCTTTAGCCTGCTTCCTTTGCTCGTCATGTTGCTCCTTTAGCCTTAATTGGTCCTCATAAATCTCCTTGGGGCTAAGGGGAGCAAGAGTGATCTTCTTGCCATCCGTAGTAAAGGAGTAACGGTTAGTGTAACCATCGTGGATGACTCTCCGATCATACTGCCACGGTCTACCCAGTAATAGGTGGCCAGCTTGCATGGGCACCACGTCACACAACACCTTATCCTAATAACTTCCAATACAAAAAGGAATCAAGACTTGCTTCACCACGTTCACTTCACCACAGTCATTAATTCACTGCAACTTATATGAGTGGTGATGCTTGGTAGTGGGCAACTTTAACTTATCAACAAGGTATGTGCTAGCAACATTAGTACAGCTCCCACCATCAATGATTACAGTGCATACCTTTTCACTAATATGGCACCTCGTATGGAAGATGTTCTCGTGCTGTGCCTCATCTTCAAACTTCACATGGGTATTAAGAGTACGCCTGGCAACTAGTGCTTCACCATGAGCAGCATACTCAAGAACTTCTTCTTCTTCAGCATCTTTTAACGCAGGCATCTCATCTTCAACACTGACTTTAGAACCTTCACTCTTAACATCTCCATTCCCATGCATGATTATCACTCTACGGTTGGGACACTGTGAGGCAACATGTCCATGACCTAAACACTTGAAACACTTAATGTCACGTGTCCTGCTCTGGGATGCTTGGGTAGGTTCAGTCTTGGGCTTTGGAGGGCCCTCAGGCTGGGGCTTAGCAAAGCTCTCTGACTTAGGCGTAGACACAAGCTTATCATCCCTACGAAAGGTGTTAGATTTCCAAACAGGAACTGAACTAGGAGTGAAATGGGATGTACCTTTCCTTTGGAGTTGCCTTTCCACTTTGATGGCCACATGTAGCATCTCCTCTAAATCCATGTAATGCTGCAAATCTACTACATTGGCAATCTCACGGGTTAAGCCTTGGAGAAAACGAGCCATAGTAGCTTCTGCATCCTCTTGGATATTGGCTCGGATCATGGTTATTTCCATCTCTTTGTAGTAATCCTCAACACTCTTTGAGCCCTGGGTAAGACCTTGGAGCTTCTTGTATAACTCTCTGTAGTAATGAGTAGAACAAATCTCTTCCTCATGATGCGCTTCATCTCATCCCATGTAGACATTGGAGGATCACCATATCTTCTTCTACTAGTGACTAACTGATCCCACCAAACCATAGCATACTCTGTGAACTCAATTGCAGCAAGTTTGACCTTCTTTTCCTCAGAGTAGTGGTGACAGTCAAACACCATTTCAATCTTCCTTTCCCACTCCAAATATGCCTCAGGATCATTCTTGCCTTGGAAAGAAGTAATCTTCAATTTTATACTGCCAAGGTTTCCATCCATCTTCTCCTTGCCTCTATCACAAGCTCTATTAACTCGATCTCTATACCCATGGTACCTCCTATGATGTCTATCTATCCCAGACTCTTTGTTCGAGTCATACCCAACATTATCATCATACTCATCATTGGCAACAACTTTGCTTTTTAGATGGGAAGTATCACCTTGTTGGATCTTTGCAAACCGAGCTTCATGTTGGTTCAACTTATCATGAATTTCATTGAATTTCACGTCCATCCATTGGAACTGTTGTTGCATTGCCTGAAGCATGAATTCAATCTTTTTAAAGTCTGACTTATCACCTTCAGAAGACATTTTCAACAAGTAATATCCTCACGTGTTTACATTCGTGTTTCACTCAAGTAATTTGGCTTTTCTCTACTAATGTTTCTCACACACTCATGCCCTTTTCCCTTACTCTACCTTAACTCTATAGGTTCACAATCGCACTAGAGACTCAGTCAAAGATTTAACCTCGTAGAATCAATTAATTCACCAAGTATTTTCTCTCTTTTTTTTTTGAATTCCCTTTTTTTCGAATTCTTCTCCTTTTTTTTATTTGATTTTTCTGCGGTTTCCTTGAAAAGAGTAGGGGTGCGGCTAGGGTTATGAGGAAGTGCGGCTAGGGTTGTGATTGAAGGGGTGCGGCTAGGGTTAAAATAAGTGGTTGAAGAAGTGCGGTAAGGGTTATGAGGAAGTGCGGCTAGGGTTGTGATTAAAGGGGTGCGGCTAGGGTTATGATTGAAGGGGTGTGGCTAGGGTTAAAATTCAACTCAAACACAATAACTAAGGTGGCGGAATTTTCCAAGGATTCTAACAAAAGTGAGAGACGCACAAACAAACCAGAAATCGAAACCAACAAACCAAAAGTCGAAAAGTGAGTGACGCACAAACAAACCAGAAAATCGAAACTTGAGCTCTGAATACCAACTGATGTGCACGGACAAGAGGAAACGTAGCTTAGAATTTGAAGGAGCTGAAACGCAACAGGAGAGAAGCAAAGATGATGAATGACACCTTCTAAAACCTAGACCCGAAGCCTAAAGAGACTTGAACCCAAAGGTATTGGGCCTTGACCCTACGAATAAGAATTCGAGAACCTAAGGTATAACAATGGTGGATGGTGAAAAAGGAGGCGCCACAAGGAAGAAGACCTTGATAAGCCTAGTTGAGAAAGAACCCAAGAGAAAGGCACACTCAATTTCTGAAAATTCAATTAACTGATCTGCTCATCGATAGCGTTTACAAGATATTTGTAATAATACCTAGCACTTAAGCCCATAAACAAGTGGGCTGGAATTAACACCAACAGAAAATAAAACTAAATCCAAATTCATGCCTAAACCTAGTTACATAAAATAAATAGTCCAAGACACAATAAGACTTAAATATGGGCTATTCAAACACTTAACCCATCTTATTGTTAAGCTAAAATAAGACAGTAAACTATGCTCATGTCGTTTGGGCTTCCAAGCAAGTATAGATGTCTTGGGACTCTTCATGGAAGCTTCCTTGACACTTCAATGATGCCAGAGCTTGTTGCATTAATGAGGCCAGGGCCTGTTGCGTCTTCTTGGCTCAAGCTTGGGTAATTGGACCTCCTTGTATGACCAATGGATCCTTAGCATCACGAACATCACGAGCAAGTGGATCTCCATCATTCCGAACAACACGAGCAAGTGGATCTCCATCATTCCGAACAACACGAGCAAGTGGATTTCCATCATAACCCTCCTACACAAAAATACAGCTTCAAACCACAATTTTCAATTTCCAAATTCAATTCAAAATATCAATTTCAATTCCATAAAAAGCCAAAATTTATCAAATCATGTAACGAGGTATCCTTACGCTTCATACATATATCTCTTACCTATCAATTTCTCGGTATTCGCCTCATCAGCACCAATGCGCCTTCTGATCTCGAGGCTGCAAATTCATTATTCAAACTCATTAAAATTCACTATATTTTAAATTAAAATAATTTTAACTAATTAATTTCTAATACATTGTTTGTTGTAGCTCTAAATGCAGTCTAAATCTTACCAGTGCTAAAATCACAACTTATGCTAAACATCTTCATTTTTGATTCGATCGTGCCTACAGTCTCAGAATAATTTGTACATTATTTTAGAACCTAAATTACCTTGAAATAAGCATAATTTCAGCCTCTCCTTATGTTGGCCAAAACTACCTACCTAACCCACACTTTGCATTTCTTCAAATTAAGTTTTATTACTTAATCTAAACTTGCTCTTTTAATTTCCTACACCATTCCTACGTGAAATTCACATTGAATGGCATCAAATTCATGCTCCCTTAGTCACGGCTGAATGGGTTCCTTCTCCCTCCACTTGGTGTTTCTTCCATTTAAGCTTAATTAAACTTGTTTTCATGTTTTTTCTTGATTTTCACATGATTCCTACATCAATTTCCCATTAAAACACATCATGTTCATGAAGAATGAATGGTGGCCAAAACCCTCAAGTGCCTATTTACATGATTCTAACATGATTCAAGTTAAGAAAAGCATGGAAACATTTTAAACACATGATGATTAACTAGAAAACCACGAAAAATTCTAAGTTTCTCAACTTCCTTACCTTGATCGAAACCAATGGAGGCTTAACTCTCCAATTTTTGTTGTTTTGGCACTTAATTTTGGCACCAAAATGTAGAAGATTGAGGAGAACAAGGTTGGTGAAGACAGCTTTTGATTTTAGTGTGTTTTTGGCTAGGTTTTTCTCACTTTCTCTCTCTTCTATAAAGTCACATTAATGGAAGAATTTTGCTGGTGGCTTTTACCAAAAATGAGAGAAGAAGAAGCGAGAAATTTCATTTTAAGTGATATTTTTATTGGCTAATTTACCATTTTGCCCTTATACTTAAAGAAACTTTCCAACTTTTTACTTAAAGTTTGACATAGTTGAAAACAAACTACCCAATCTCCAAAATATTTCTTTTAATCATAAAACACCTCTATCTAACTTGTTCTAATGGTTGATGGAGCTTTTGTTAGGGTTCGGTTACTGATTTGGGTAAAATTATCGAAATACCCCTAACTGTAAAATCACGTAAATTTCTACTATTACACCCAATTTATTTCATTAGTCTACATGTCTTAAAACTTTAATGCATGAGAAACTACCTAAAAATTTATTGCATGAGAAGCTTTCCATTATAGATGATTGGTCCAAAGGCCTTTTAGTTTGACTGTTATTCTCGAAAATTCCGACGGCCTATGGACTAAACCGTCATTTCTCAAATTGTTTCACATTTTTCAAAACATGCACAATTAATTGAGTTTAAGGTTAGGATTTTTCCCATCCTAATTTTTGGCCCTGAATATCGAATCCATCAAGTTCCACCTTCATCTGAACCTTAGGGAATCAGTGGGGTCGACCTACTATATTACCTTTATACCTAAAATATAATTAATAATTTATTAATTATAAATTATTCAATATTCATAATTATATAAATTAAATTAAATGGTAATTAATCACACTTTCCTTAACAGTTAAGGGTTAAAAATTAAGTCAAAACAATAAAAGAAAAATGGCTGAACAGATCGAAAACAGAACAAAAAATTGAAACAGAACATGAAGGCAGCAACGTGAGAAAGAAAGGAAAAAGAAAAAAAAGGAGATGAAGAAGGGAAGAGAGGTTTAAAACCTATGTAGTTACCTTCCTAAATTACCAAATTGCTCTCTCAAATACCCCCATTAGCTATTGGAAAAAGGAGCAAACATCAGCAAAAGAATATAACTGAATTGTGCAACAAGGTTCAGTTTTTCTAGAGTAAGGTGGTTCCAACCATTTCTATTAGTTCCAAGCTTTATCTATATGCTAGAAGGATGGATTATAAGTGTATTTATGGTCTTAAAGTGTAGAATTGGTGGCTGGAAAGTGAAGAGGAAATTGTCCAAGAAAAAGGTTCCAAAGGGTAAACTACTTCTTCTTAGTTGATCTTAACATCTATAAGTGTTGTGATGTGTTTAATTGTCATGACTCAAAGGCCATGATTAAATACACTCACTAATCCTTTCATTATATTTTAGCCTTGATAACTTACACTTTAATTTTGTGAGTGTATTTACTCAACTCTCTAGGTGAACTATATAATTATTTCACTTAAATATTAAACTAGCAAAGAAATGCATCGAAAACCTCCCCCTCATATATAATCAAATTTTCCTAGTTAATTAACCCACAAAGAATCCACAATCCATAGTATATATACCGCATGTACTACATACAATCCCAAAATCATCTCAATTACAACTTCATATTTCACAAAATATATAGTTAACCAAACATAATCACATCCCAGATAGTATTCAATGATTATATGAACCTATATAATAATTTTACCCGGTCCTTAGTTACATCCTGACTCATTGAACAAAATACATACTATGCATCAATTAAAGTCTATACATGTAAACAAATGATTTACAAAGAGTGCACCTCAAAAGCAACAAAGTAGGTTCGGAGGACAAATGCCAGTACCAAGCCTAGATATCGTCTCCAAAGGCCCACTCAAAAGCTCTCATGACGGAGTTTAACTTAAATAGTCTGAAAAAAAGGTGAAATTAAGGGGGTGAACAAATCCACAGCTCAGTAAGATACTAATATAATAATTGAATTAGGATTATATTATCCCTAATGCAATGCATGAAATCCTACAAGTGCATCTCTTAGTATCATTTAGAAGTCAATATTCTTTGAGTATTTATTTGATCATGCCGTAATGATACATAGTGTCCTTGTATCATTGCAAATCATGCATCAATGCAACATGTACTGTCATGATAGAATTCAATATGTAACGTATGAAAATTTTGTTGTATAAAACATCCACTTCAAATCATATTTCAAGTAGCACATAATCATGTATGAAACTTATGTAGTTCAGAATCTTTCAACATATGCTTTAAAACACATTTCAAAACATATACAATCTCACATCATACCATGTTTAGTATAAAACAATACATAAATCATATTCAATCTCAATCATATCAAATATACTGTAAAAACATATCATGTCTAGAGTTCGCATATAGTAAATCATACTCTAGACAACATTTAACATTTAGTGAGAGACTAGGCATGGATCCCTATTCTGTTATCATATCATCTCTAACCCATTGTAGCTATCAATGGGATAATTTCCCTCGAAGGGCATCTATCTATGATCATAGATTGTCCCAGCCCTACTGATCAACTGGAAACTGAGGAATGTGTCCATGACTATTGTCGGACAACCTAAGATAGTCCATCAGGCAACATGTACATATCATGTATACATAAACGGGGTTCCATGCCACACAGGCAAAGCCACTTGATGTATATATACTCAATGCCATGAAGGCATATGCCACAAAAGCATTTCCATAGGGTACCTGTCTCTAAACCAAAATCTCTTTTTTTTTTTTTTCATTTTTCAAATCCTTTAAGAGAAGCCACACAATAAAGCATTTCAAACAGCATCATTGTCACAAATCAATGAATGGTTAAATTGCATGTTCAATCTATATGCGTTATGCAAAATGTCGAAGCATAAGTTAAACATCAGTAATTGTGGCTGTCTTAGACATTTCAAGCATTTACTTTCATTTAAAAGACTTTGATGCATTTCACTTTTAAAACAATACTTTCTCTTTTAAAACGATACATCTTTTTCGAAAGTCATATGCTATGCATGAATGAACCTGAGTACACCAAGATATAGTTCAACCTTTATTCAATATGAAACTGTACATGCTTAGGTAAATAGGTTTGGCTATATCTGGAGTAACCTCAATTCCTTATTCACGCGTAACCTTGGTATAGTTTTAACTTGTTAATTATTATGCATTTACATATAGTTCATCACTCCTCAAAAGTATTTATACATCAGCTTATACCACAAACACCACAAGCCTATCATGCCCTTACAAGTTAGTATGAGTTCATGACACATTTGTATATAGATAAATATTTATTTAAATATATTTCGATAACATCCATGGTTACTAGATCATACCTCTCTCATCTTGCTTACAATATTATGTGTATCCACCTTTCCATATCAAAGTATCAATTTACTTTCCTTTTCTATCATGAATTCTTCATTCATTAAAACAAAATGCATAGTTACACATGTTCACGTGTACATATCTATATAATTTCGACAATATGTACATATCTATATAATTTCAATAATGTCACTGAATGTTAAAAACACATATCCCTTGTCAAGATCACGATGTCGCATTAATGTACATTGACATTTCAATCGATATTTCAATGATATTTTAGCCAGATGCCATAACATTTCAATAACATCTATTGATGCTCTAACGGTTGATATATAAAATCACTTTATCAAAATCAACATTCACTCAAACTTAAACACTTCATCTCATAACCCTCAAAGAGGTCTACTTGTAAGATTATCATGACTCACAAGATACCACAAATATAATTTCTTATTTTCATCGTGCATTGCCCCCATTATCAGTATGGTTGCATACATCAATTATTTGATATTTACTCGCCTAAGAGATTATCAAAATTCATCAAATATCATAAGTAAAAGATTCTTATTCTTATCTTCCACAATCGTATTATCATCATGAACCATCTACTCTGGTCCCGTTTCAATGTCACACAAATCAACTATTTATTCATCCTCGATGCATTGTATTCACTAAATTTGTCTTCCACCGATTTCACCAAAATTATTAAGATTGCCTTATCATAGTCCGACATTATTTTCACAATCGTTAACCCTATTTTTAATCATAACATATATTACTCTTCAAGGCATTGATATTATATAAAACATAGTTAGATGGTTTCTTAGACCACTTCAGCACATCGACAATCTATAATACCAAATCCACTTCTAACAAGTACATTAATTCAAGTTTCCATCTTTAAAATCATTAAAACAAATCTCAAAACGTTTCCTTTCATATAAAAATACTTAACTGCTACTACTCCCTAAATTCTTAGAATCTTTTTAATTATTTCAATAAAGTTAAATTTCAAATGTTGTACTTTAAATTCAATTTAAACATATTAACGGATAATTCATTTCCAAGGGTTAACTTATACAGGAAAACAATAACTTTTACATCAAATATTTTTATATAAAATCCGATAGCATAACGTTTCATAAATGAAAACCTCCTGTAAACAATTCCAATAACCCACGACAATCCAAAGCATTTTAAATCCGCAAAGTCCACAAGCAATTCAGCTCTTAAACCACAAGCATTCATTAAGTTTCAAATTAATTCAATACTTTCTCCATTTTGTTCTACCAACAAGTTTGTGATGCATCAACCCTATTTACCTTTCACTTTCACTTGTATTATTTCTCCAAAAATTATTTTATTCACACTCCACAGTCATAATTTACACTCATACCCATCAATTCACATTTCCTCATCAACTCATAATTTCCAATAGTAAACATTATTATTTAATACATGCAACATCCACAATTTACATGCTAACAATAGTTCCATGTCACTCATAGAATTAAGTCACCATTAAATATCAATTTACCCATCGTCCAAAATTTTTCATCATTTAAACACTAACTTATACAATATAACACTAACACAATCTTTTAGAAGTATCTTATCGAGTGTCAAAGCTTAGGGCTTTGACGAACACCAAGCTTCATCGAATTCCAAATCGCGCCTTTTACGCTTACTTTACAATTCAAATTCAATCAATATTCATACTTAGGAAATTTCACAATAATTTACCAATCTATTAAATAAATAAAACTAAATAAAATACAATAAAGTCCTTTACCATTCTTTCATTTCTATTTCTCTCTTCTTCTTTTTCTATTCTGTCTTTTTTTGTTTTGTTTTTTTTCTGCTAAACTGGGTCTGACTCGGTTCAGTCTTCCTTTTGTTGGTTCAACCATCTTCTAGCCTCATCACCGCCGATTTAATCACTCCAGGAGCGGCTGAGGGTGTGACATGACTGTTTCTTCCTCTTCCTTTCCACATCGGTTGGCGGTGGTGGCAGTAGAAGGGTAGTGGCGTGGGAACCTCCCTTCTCTCATTTTTTTTCCTTTCTTTCCTCTCTTCTTCTCCATCACCAGTGAGCCCTTCCTCTCCTTCATGCCGGTGTCAGATCGAGCCTTTCCTCCGATCGCTTCTTCTCCGCCCTTTTTTCTTTTCTTTCTTCTTCTCTTTTTCAATCGGTTGTTTGTTTTCCTTCTTTGACCAGTGACTTCACCCACTCATGGTGTTGCTGCCTACTTAGCTCCCCTCTCAGATCTTATTCTCTCTTTTTTTTTACCCTTAATTTTTAATGTGCATTAAGCTTCCACAAGAAGCTTGCTGCAATTTCTTATTTATTTTTTTATTATTATAAATACATTTATATTTAATACAAATATATATTATAACCATATTTTCTATTAATACTTTATAAACATATTTTATATGAACAATTATATATATATATATATATTCTTAACAAATAACGTGTGTGTATATATATATATATTTTATCCTTTATAAATATATTTAAATATATATGTCTTCTTTTATCACTTTAATATATATCCTTTTATTTATTGTATATATATATTTATTCCATTAATTTAAATACTAAAATTTCACTTTAATTAAATTCCTAAAATTTAATCATTATTTAATTAAATAATTCCCATAACTCTTGAATACTTATATTAACTTATACTCATCTAAGTTATATATGTTTACTAATCGGGGTCGAAAATCACAGTTATCACATTAATTGTAAAATTGATATTAATTCATGAAAAAATGGAGATCAAGATGATGATAAGGTGCTACCTTAGTGTGGAACTCTATGAAAATAATTTAATTAAATTAGATCTATAAGGTTTTATTGTTGTACATAGTGATAAAATTAGAAAAGAAATCATTGTGTTTAAGTTATTAGATTGAGGTATGATAATTGTTTATTAATGAAATGAATATATACTAAATTATGAGAAGTACTAAGTTTATTGATATTATCAGAATAGAAAAGAAGTGCAAGGAAAACCAAGTTACCATTTTGGTTTCAATAGGTACTTAGGAAAATCATAGAATTTGATCAATTTAGAGATTGTTTGATATGTTTTGGAATGTGATAGGGTTTCGATCAAGCATGATTCTTCATGAACATGGGGTTATTCAACGTGAAATGGATGTAGAATTGATGAAAAATTAGTGTAAAACATGAATTTAAGCCTAAATTAAAGAAAACACAAGTGTAGGAAGCTTAAGTATATTCGGCTAAGGTATTTTGGGTCCTAAATTAATGTATAAATTTAATGTATTTTGGGTCCTAAAATAATGTATAAATTTATTCGAGATTGAAGACATAGTTAAAATTGAAAACGAAAGTGATTTGACTATAGTGGCAATATTAACCGGTATAAAATGGATCAGATTTAGAGCTGCACTAGACAATATATTAGGTTTTAATGAGTTAAACATTCTTTATAACTGAAGTAAAGTGAATTGACTATGTTTGGGTGGTCAATTGCAGCTTAGGTCAATCGCCCACATTGGCTCGCCCGCCCTTTTTCCAGTTCGCCCAGGAAACAACATAGGGGTCGGCTATCTTTGTAGCTCGCCCAAATCAAAATAATTTATCAAATAAATGCATGTCATAAACCAAAATAGTTTCTCAATATTTTCATAATATTTTTACTCCACAGGACATGCATTTTACTTCACATACAACTCCCTTACCTGGTATTACGAAGCCTAACTTCCTGCTCGCCTTCCCGATCGCTTTTACAGAATCCTTAATTCCCGGTTGCAAAATAATTTATTAAAACTATTAATATTTTCTTTTTATATATTTCCATCACTAAGGCAAGACTTGAGATAAATCTTCTAGCTCCCCCAACAGAGAATCCTACTAGCTCACCCAACAGAGCTCTTACTAGCTCGCCCAACTGAGCTCGCCATTCATTAAATGGCTCACACGTGGGAGTTCGCCCACATTTCAGTTCGCCATTCCTTAATTGACTTACAAGTGGGAGCTCGCCCACAATGCAGCTCGCCATGCACATGCATGAGAGCTCGCCTACCAATCAGCTCGCCATGCATATGCAAGAGAGCTCGCCTTATACGGCCTTTTACTTAGAGAGGGCCTCGCCTTGAATTGAACTAACACTTGGCGACCTCGCCCGTAATCCATACTATTTAGCTGGCCCATAATAATTGAGCTCGCCTTATTCTCATCACTCTTACACCATTTCCAGCACTTTCCTTGTTTATTCTCGATTGTTTTCTAGATCACATCTCGTTTTAGTTTCCTTTAAAGATTTTCCATCATCATACTACAATTTCAACCCATTTTCATTTATTCTTCATCTGCTTCAAGATATGAATTTATTCTATTTCTATGATCTAACAAGAACAAGTTAAAAGCAAGACTATATGCATGCTCCTCATACTCGAAATCATAGAAATATATCATTCAATCTCAAGAAACCATTAAATCTCACCTTGATCAATTTATGCTTCTAAAACAGAATTTTTCTGTTTTGTTCCTCTTCCACGTCAACCCTCTAGCTTGAATTCTTATTTGATTCTTCAATTGAATAAAGGTTGAGTAAGCAAGGAAGGTTGAATGTCACCATAGAATTTCTCTCAATTTATTTCTTAGCTGAATCGGAGCAAAGAACCAGGACAGAAATCGAGACAAAGTTTGGCTCTTGTAAATAGCATATTCGGTAGTGAAGAGAGCAACTTTGCTGCAGCCTTCTTGTTTATTTATTCTTCTCTTTATCCATATTAACCAATACTAATAATCCACATAGCACCTTATCATGTTTCTTCATCATTTCATGGGTCAATCATTCCTTTAATGCATGAAGAAAAACTGCAGCTCAAGGTGGCATGAAAGTCTCCCTTCCACACGCATTTTGCTTCTTCTATTGGCTTTGTTTCATATTTGCACAAATAACTTTCTAGCCATGTCAACTTTTAATTAATTTCTTGTCTGATTTACACTTAACAAGCAGACTTGATCAGCCTTTAACAGATTGAAGAAAATAACGTGTAGCAGTAGTAAAGTGTCATCAAAGTCCACTTTTGTTGCACCTTTGTTGACTTCCATTCTCCTTCTCCTCTAAGCATCATATGTTGCATTAATTCTTGAAGAACATTGCAGCAAAAGAAATCGGCTGAAACTCTTTTCTTCCTACACGTTATTGACTTATTTGCCTTCTTTGTTTTATTCCTCAACCAATAAGGATAAACCTTTTATTGACTTTAACCTTCTCTATTATTACTGTCCAACACAGCCGCAATTCCCACACACAGCAGCCAATAAGATTTATCATGTGTTAGACTTTAGTAGCCTATCTTAATTTTCTTCAACCGTGTGGCATACAAAGTCAATTTTGGCTGTACGATTCTGATTTATTATTTCCAGATTGCCAGCTTTTATTTCCATTTTGTCCACACGTGCTGACTCCAGTTCGCCTAGTCAACTTGAGGCCTCAGCTCGCCAACTCCATTTCAATTTGCCAACTTTTCTTCTCGCCAGTATTCTAAGGCTCGCCTATGCAAATTTTTAAGCTCGCCTCTGTTTGCACCTGGGCATCGCCACTTTGTTTTGGTGTCAACTTCAAGATTTGGCAATTATGAGTTGAGTTCCTTTCCTTAGGCGATCACATTGAGATTTGGCAATCACTGCCATAGTTACATTGCTGGCAATCACCAGTTATGGCTCAACTCACCAACTTTGCTATGATTCACGCCACAAGTTGGCAAACTCACCTATTCGCCGATATGGCCGTTAGATACAACTCGCCATCCTTCATTGGCAATCATCAATTATCTTGCTCGCCCATTGGCGATCCGTTCATTCTTATACTCGCCCATAGAGTGTTTCACAGAAATTGCTCCATTCACATCCCAAGTTAAGGAGCTTTTCACCCAAGTAGAAATCAACAGTCATTATTTATTTAATTTCCACTATCAAATTTTATGAAATTAGGGTCTACAGTAGTGTAGAATCAGGTCTTACAATCAACGCCCAACAAATCAGCCACATTGCCCCTGTTCTAGCGCCTAAATAGCCTGCCACAGCCCTTAAATCAACACCAATGACCCTTATTCAGCCACCCAAAATCTGTGCTTCTAATCACATTTTCCAGTGCCATTCCTCTACTTTCACTTTCCTCTCTCACAAGATCTTTCTCTCACCCCAACTCCACGTTAGTTTCTTTTTACTCCAAGCTCTTTTCTTGTTGTCTTTCCTCTCACTTTCTCTACAGTAACAGGTTTCCCTCTCTCGCTTGCTCCCTTGTTAAATCTATTTTCTCACCAGAAGGGATTACCTTTCAAGCCACCTTGCTACAGTTGGTACTCCACTTCTTGTTTCAAATATGTTATGTCGTTTCAATTGGAGGAGGCCTTAGCTTAGCTGTGCAAGGAGGTTCTCCTTTCTCCTTTCTCCTTTCTCAACTTTACATTTTGTTAGCTTCTACTTTACTCTGTTTGCTGCCTAAGTAAAATAACCCCTACATTTTATGATCTAGCCAAGCAACCAAGGTTTCAGTTGCTATTTGCTAAAGGCTCTTCTTTTCCATCTAAATTCCTCTCGGTTCAGCATCGTTTTGTAGCCAAAAGAAACCCCTGCTGCTCCACTGTTCCAGCCGAGAATGGCTCTCTTCCAACCTCCTGCATTTCAGCTACTTCATACGACTCCTTCCTTTATTTCTTTTCTCTCGATCCTAGCTTCTAATCTCCTTAATTGCTATTGTTTTCCTTCCAAATTCCAGCCAAGATCCTTCACCTAAAATCTGCTTATCTCTCATGGAAGAATAGACCAAGATGGCTTTTTTGTGAAGGCTCCCACATTAGTGGGAGTAGGTGCTTATGGTTGGCTTCCTCAAGAAGCCAATCGTACATTTTTTATTAATTTTAAATTAATTAAATTTTTTATATTTGTGTTAATATATATATGCATTGGATATTTTAATTATGATTATTTATATACACACTCACACACTTACACCTTAGTTATGTACTTATTACTCTAGGTTGTTTATTTATTTATGTTATTTTAATTGAATGTTGTATATTTTTGGAATTATTTAAAATAACCCTTATAGTGTAGGGTTTTGAATAAATTTTGCACTAATATAGATTGTTTACTTTACACAGTCATGCTACATCTTGAACTTATTTCTATAATCTAAATTATATATATTAATAATTCATTGTTAAATGCACCAAACTTGCATCTTCATTTCCATTACTTATGATAATGAAAGTTCGGATTGCATCTCAATACTTAGGTTCTTTAATTCCTTCATTTACTTACAGCTAGGTACAAAAAATTTGCGGTCTTCACAATGAGAATAGAGGATCTGTTGAAGTTGAAGGAGGAATGGATCCATCAACACAACAAAGCTTATTTTTGGAGTGCAAAGCCATTTTCATAGCACGAAACCAAAAAGCATAATTTGAACCAGTGAGGATGATAGAAACTAACACCAATGCTAGATTTTCATTCGGATAAAGAAAATATGTTGAGGATGGAGTGTGCTCTGCTCAAACGGTAGACTATGTAAGAGCCATAACAGAAGAGAAAAGATGTGTTTGGTTGGCTAAAAACCGCAAGAAAGTTTGGCGAGAAAATTTAAATGCTTTGATACCATGTTAAATCGATTGGAGAGAATGAATCGAGAGTGTTCGTATTCATTAGCTAAGTATTTATATACAAAAGATGCCAGTAACTAATACAGCAGCTCAGTAACTAATTAAAAACTAATTACTACAATTAGTTATCCTCCTAACAATCTCCACAGAGCTTGGCAAAACTTCCAGTTGGACCAATCATATGAAATACACTATTAGTATCATCTATAATTGACCCATGAACAGAATAGGAAACAATATTCGGAGGTTTGACCACGTCATCTATATCAAAATCTTCATCCATAATATGTTGAATAGCATTAGCTTCTTCTGACGCTTTGATCTTGTCTAGCTCCATTGCAACTTATTTCATCATGGGTCTTTTCTTTCCATTAAGATTAAAGCATCTTTTTGCTAGCTTAGCGACTACTATAATAGCTTTTTCTGGACCATTATTCATGACCACAGGATCAAGAATGTTAAATAAGGAATTCTCCTTCATTTTAAGCAGAAAAAAGTTTACCAAGCTTCTCACTTCCTCTGATTGTCTTGAGGAGATGGTTTTTTTCTTGTTAGAAGCTCAACAAGAACAACCCCAAAACTGTATACATCACTCTTTTCTGTGAACTGGTTCGACCTAAAATACTCCGAGTCCAAGTATCCAAAAGCTCCTTGCGCTTGAGTGGCTAGATGAGTTTGCTCAAATGCAACTGATCTTGAAATTCCAAAATCTGACACTTTTGCTTTGTATTTATCATCTAAAAGTATGTTGCTAGACTTGATGTCTCGATGATAAATAGGGATAGAAGCAGCTAAGTGCAAATAGGATAATGCATTCGAAATTTCCATTGCAATTCGTAAAAGCATTTCCCATATCAATGGGAATTCTTCATTTTGCTCATGAACGAGTTAAGAGAGTGTTCCACTGGGGATGAACTCATACACTAGTAAGGAACTTCAGTCTCTAGGCAACATCCTAAAAGCTTAACCACCTTTCTATTGTTAATTTGTGATAAAATTATCACCTTATTACTGAACTATTGAAGCTCCATTTCATCAATTTTCTTCTCTTCCACCATTTTAGATTTCTTAATTGCCACAAGGCTTCCATCTGTTAACATTCCTTTATAAACAGTTCCTTGATCTCTTTCCCTAAGGATTTGATCCTTGTTATAGTTATCTATTGCCTTTTTCAATTCCTTAGAAGTAAAAAACCTTATTTTTTCAACATTACCTTCATTACTGGACAATTGTTGTTGCAGTCAGGGTTTTAAATTGCGACCACTAAATGAAATAGCGGCCGCTATCTCGTGGTAGCAGCTGTGGTCGCCACCGCTATCACGAAAAAAATGGTTGTGATTGAGAATCACAATCATAACTACCACTATTGGCGGTTATGAAACGGTGTAATGGCGGATAGCGGTGGCAACACAAACAGAAAGAAACCAAATCAACTTAGCCTCAAAAAACCTTAGCTTCACGCCTTCACCATATCAAAATCAACAAAAAATTAGATTGATCACATTGACAGATCAGATTCAGATCTGAGATCACAAATAGGTTATAACTCAAAGTCTCAGACACGAGCAAGCAACAGCCAACAACCCACGTTTGAAAGGTAAAAGCAAATTTAAATTTTTTTACCTTTTAACTTAGTAGATCTAGATCGAAACAAGACAGATCTGTTATTAAAGGGGGGTGAGGTTGAAGGCCGCTTGAGGTAGAGTTAGTGGGCGTGGGTAAGCCATAGGTAGTGGCGCACAGGCGTGAGTCACTGGCGACTGGTGTGGCCATGGGCAGCATGGGTAGGCAGTCATGGGCAGTGGCTTGAGATGAGATTGGCAAGGCTGAGGCTTGAGGCTAACTAAGTCTGAGTGGCCGCTGACTGTTGCTAAGGCCTGAGGGGTAAGGGTGAGGGCGTGAGAGGGGTCGAGGACAAGCGAGCTGGTGAGGGGTTGTGAGGCCAGAGGCATAAGCATGAGGGGTGGCCGGTGGGTTCTTCAGAGTCAAAGGAGTAAGGATGAGGGTTGAGATCGAGAGTGATGGGAATGGGTGAGATTGGGTAGGCTGACTAGAAGTTTTGGATTGGGTTTTTTTTTTGTTTTTTACATTATAAATGTTTAGGAATTTGGATTAGGTAAATTGAATTAAATTATTATGTAATTTTTAACTATAATTTCTAATGTAATTAAATATTATTGTAATTTAAGAGAAAAAGAAAATATTTTTTTTGATAAAAAAGACAATATTATTACTATTTATAATTTGATAATAGAATTGTAATGGCTTAAGTTAATTGATAGTGAAAAATTAATATTAAATGTTAATGTAATCGTTAATCAAACATTATTATAACTCAAGAGAATATTGATAATGTTAATGTAATAAATTAAATTATTGTTCCTAATTCAAGGGTTGAAAATGTGAATAATTAATGGCTCAAAATCATGTATCATGTATCTATGAAAACTGTGATGTTTTTATTATATTTGTTTATAATTATTTGTTTAATAAAAATCTCAAACATGCCAACTCGTTAAGAAATAATTAATGTTAAATAATTAATATGGTGATTCTTATTAATGCATAACTAGTTATCTCTATTTTCAGTTTTTGTTATTTTTCAATTATCATAAGTAATTTTTTAAATATGGATGCTTTATTGTAATTCAACAAAATTATAAATAACTTTTTTTTCATCTAAATAATAGACTTAAGGTATCATAAATTACTTTAAAAATTATAAAATAAGATTTTTTATGATTATAATTACAATTATGACATTTTATACAAAGTTGTGCAAAATTAAAAAAAAAAATTCACGACCTTGATGACTGCAATGACCGCGATGATCTTCGTTATATCCGTGACCGTAATAAATGCAATGCGACCGAAAACGTGACCGCGACCGTAATTTAAATCCCTAGTTGCAATAGTAAACCTCCATTCCTTTTGAAGTATCTTTGCTTAAGCTTGGTGTTTTTTGTTCTTTTCAGTACTTTGTACATACCCATGTACCAAGTAGCACAAATATTGTTCTAATACTTGTGCAACCTATATAGGGGACAAATTTATTAATGAAAAAACTAAAATTGTAAATCAATATTAAGAAAAACCGTATATACTTTTACATGAATATATTTTAATATATGGTTTATTTTTTATATATTTATAAGAAAATGAATCTATCACACTTGAATTGAACTCATGTTGAATAAAAAAGTGAATTTGATACGCACATATAATGATTGCCAAATGTTGGGAAAAAGGTTGACGAAGCTATTTGCACACACCAAGCTTCCTCACTTGCATATCTATATTTATCAAGCATGACCTCGAGGAACATTTGTTGCCAGGAGTATTCAAACAACGCACATAACAATACTTACATGCACTCTGACGTTTACCTGTTTCTGTCATTTATAAAAATAAACTAAAATTTCACTCAAATTAATACGTTAGTTTAGAAATGTCAAAAGAAAAATTATATATTGATATCTAGTTTCATTTTCCTTTCGTTTGTGCAGATTTTTTCCAACCCGTAACAAAATATTCTCCTATACTATTATATATAAGAAGACATGAATTAATATGCATGTTACCTTGGCAGATATCAATAGAATAACAGTCGTTAAAGTTGAAGTCGGGCTTGCAAACGAATAAAAAATTAGAGCCCAAGTATGACCAACAAAATCTACTATCGGAGCTACAATTTTTTGAATCTTCTTTCAATTCGCACAGTCCACGTTTTTGTCTGCCTCATTGTAGTGTTGCATTGACATGTGTCCAATTCTTTATCTCTTGGTGGTCAGATATGATTTTCATATTTTCCTTGAAGTAACTTTTGTCAATCAGGAAAACAGATTCATATGATCTGTTGCGGTCATTACTAGACTCAATGTAACATTTCAAATCCACAATGTAACATAATATTTACTTATAAATTCCACTTACTTACCGGTTGGGCTGTCTGTGATGCTTAACAACTCCTATCACTTTAATAAGAATTAGTACTCTTATTACTCGTACTAATATAGAAATATGATTTTTTTACATTAATTCCTTATCATGTATATACATTCCCTTCTATTTAAAGTAGTACTATACAATTTTACTGAATATATAAAAGAATATAATATACCTTCAATATCGAATATCTGCTGACTCTAGCAGTCGATAGTCTCTGGAAGGTAACTCTCTTAGTCCAAACTCAACAATCTGTGGAGTGGAAAATAAGGGGTGAGCGACAACGTGCTCAGTAAGGAAGATGTACGATGCTTTATACAATCAAACTATATCCCCCAAAACGTTTATTTTTCTTAACAATAAACCCAGTAGGGAAAACAATAGATACAGTAAACAGTCTTTGATAATCAATCATTGGCTAAATAGTTTCCAATATAATGTAGTAAACAGTAAATAGGATTTTTAGTAAATCCTCTCAGTAAACAGAAATCAGTAAGTTGAGACTATGCATCACCCTACGAATAAATCATGCTCTCATCGTCCCCCCCTCCAGGAACGTAGTAATCATCCCCACAGGGATATAGTAGATCTATGGCCACAATCTATAGGTGGTCCTCAGGTCCACTTGCCAGGTGACCTCGAGACCTTTGATGACTTGGCGGGTCCATCAGCCTCGTAAATAATAATGCATGAAACTAGGGGCTTAAAGTCTCAAAAATCATTTTATATCTCATAAAGAACCTTTAAGGAATTATTTCACCCATATTATCATTTTCCAAAAATGATTTGTTTTCCAAAAAAGGTTTTATATTTTCTGTTTATAAAAGTAATAAAACCAGCCCAAAATCTCACCATTTTTCGTGTGAGAAAAATCCACAGTAAATCAGTTCGCCCATGGTCAGCTCGCCCATAGCGGCTCGCCCATGATCAGCTCGCCCATTACGGTGAACTAGTGTTCGCCAACCAATATTAGCATTTAAAAACAAGTTAAACTGACTCGCCCATAGCGGCTCGCCCATGGTCAGTTCGCCCATGGTCAGTTCGCCCATTTGGCGTTGCCCATGGTCAACTCACCCAATGCGGCACTTCCATGGTCAATTCGCCCAATGCGGCACTTCCATGGTTAGCTCGCCCATTTTTATAAAAACATGGTTCATTTTCTTTGGCTCGCCCGAAATTTTGTTAAAACAGGGGTCGCCCGCCCAAAACATCATAAAAGGAGTCGCCTATCGTTGGCTCGCCCGCCCTTTACCAATTCGCCCAAATCAAAACGATTTATCAAACTAATGCATGTCATAAACCAAAACAATTTCTCAATATTTTCATAATATTTTACTCCACAGGACATGCATTTTACTTCACATACTACTCCCTTACCTGGTCTTACGAAGCCTAGCTTCCTGCTCGCCTTTATCAATTCTCAATTCTTGGCTGCAAAATAAATTATGAAGACTATCAATATATTCTGCTTGAATTTTTCCAATACTTTGGCGAAACTTGAGGCTAATCCTCTAGCTCGCCCAATATACTCACCATTCATATAATGGCTTATGCGTGGGAGCTCGCCCAACATTCTTGCCATTCATATATATGGGCCATTCTTGGGAGCTCGCCCAACATTCAACTCGCCATGCCTGTGCATTTGAGTTCGCCATGTGTGGTTTTCTATTCAGAGGTGGGCTCGCCTATGAATTGAACTAACATGTGGCGACCTCGCCCACTACCACGCTCCATATTATTTAACTCGCCCATGCTAACTGAGCTCGTCCATTTATCATCATTTCCAGTATTTTCATTGTTCATTCTCGATTAGTTTCCAGACTACATCTTGTTCTAGTTTCTTATATATTCTAGCAAGATTAACTAAAACAAGGCTATATCTATGTTTATTACGTTGTAAAACATAGAAATCTACCATTAAATATCAAGAGAACCATAAAAATATGGAACTCACCTTAACTGAGTTGCACTTCCAGAACAAAGTGCTTTTCTGCCTCACTTAGCTTTACTTTGCTTATTCCTTAGCTCTTCAACGATGGAGAAAAGGTTTAGCTAACTAAGGATGAAGTTTCATGGCTCAAGTATGGAAGGAACGGAAGAAATGAGGTGTGAGTTTGCAGTAAACAGAATAGGCGAGAAGGTTTTCGAAGAAGATGAAGTTTGCTTCAGTCGGTTTTCCTCATGTATTTTTTCTTATATAGTCCTGCTAATCCAATCAGAACCTACTACCTGTTTCTTATCCTATTTTCTTTCATCATTTCACGTCTTTCATGCATTAAAAACCGAAGAAAACTGCAGCAAAAAGGAACAGTGGTGAAGCTTCTTGCTGCAGTCCGTTTTTGACTAAATTTTTCTCTTCTTTTCTCCTTCCTCTCCACGCCATTTCCAGCCAACTATTATTGACTTTTTATCTCATTTGTTTCTTCATTTGTCCAACAGCCATTTATTCCCTTTCACACCTTCCATTCGGTTCTAGCCTTAAATCTTCATATTTGTTCATGCTTTATTTAATGCTTTCACACCATCAATGCTATCTTCAACCTTTTTATCAAGATTAAATCCCATCTATTTCTTGTTGCACTTTGATGTTTGTTTTTCTTTCTTTTATACACCATACTATAAATCATAATCTCTAATAATTAAAATGAAAAGTGGAAATTCACATTCAATATTTCTTTAATTTCACTAAAAGAATTTATTTTCACTATCAATCATGTACAAATATAGTGTACAGTGTAATAAATTCGGGTCTCACACTTAACCTCTGTCACGTTCACAACCAAAGATTTGAATCCCAAGGGAACCCTCATAAAACAGCCAGAATTGGAAGAAGTCTCATTGTTTCCACAACCGGGTTGCAAGCAAGCATCAAAAGGATAAATATCAGCTTGATTTCGAAAAACAGTGGCCAAATTACCGCAACCTGAACACCACAATGTGTTGTACACATCTGAGAAGAAATATGCGCTGTCTGCTAGGTTGACACTAATCCCATTATTATTTTTCTTGCCATACTTGGAATAAGTTACCGGATGGTTGGTGAGAACAGTGCCTTTGTAAACTGAAACATTGAGTAGTTCCAGATTGATGCCACTTATGAAAGGCTTTGGTCCATCCTTGGTTGCATTGCAAATTACTTTATACCACTTATTCATGTAACACCCACCTTCTATTCCAAATGGGTACGGAATACCAACATTCCCACATTTTCCTGTACAGGACTTGGCTGTTTTGTCCCTATTTCTTGGCATAATGAGTCAGCGTAGCAATAAGAAGTAAATTGCACCAAGTTAACTACCCACTAAAAACCAAGTAACTAAATATAATTTTTAACAACTAATTTTTTTTCTTCTATAAAAAAACATTTAATATAAAGTTAAATTAAACCTACTCATGTGGTCAAATCACATTTGTTTAGTTATTGAATTTCTAATTACTATATATAAATCAGATTATAGTTTCAATATAATAGGCTTTGAGACATTATTTAGTACTATAATAAATTCTTCAAGTATATATTTAATAAATCTATTTTTTAAAAAATTATCAGTATATAAATCTTATGCACTGATAGTGACGTATAACACGGTATCTATTTAATTCATAAATTTTAAGATGAGTAAATTTTAAAAATAAATACTATTAAATTTATTAACTAATGAAATGTTATGATATAATTCAATAATAATATATGCAATTTATACACTGATCATGCATCAAATATAAATATATATTTAATAGTAGTATAAAATATATATACACTATATTTAATAGCAATAAATGTGTCCAATAGTAGGGCAATCTATCAAGCCTGTGCTCAGTTCGATTATATTATTTTACATTTTAATTTGATTTTAAAATATATTAATATAAAGTATATTTTTATTATTTGATAATAAAATAATAGATAAATGGATAAGCCAAGTTTGTTTTAGTTTGACTTTAGAAAAACGAGTGGTAAGCATGACTATCAAAATCATATGACATACGATACATATTGTTCGATACGATTCATTACAAAATCAATCCGTATTGATATAAAAAATAGATTTTTATCATGAATCAGAAACGTATCTATTTATACATAAGTGAATTGATACGCATAATATAATAAACCAATATAGTTTATAGTGAAATTGGGTTAGACCCAATCAAAATTTAATCTAATTAAATTGGTTAAAAATGCAATTTTAATTTTTTTTAACCTAAAAAAATGTAAAAATATATTCTCTACATAATTTAATCTTAAAAATTGAAAAAAATTAAACTTTTAATTAGCAAATTAAAATAAAAAATATATAAAAATATTATTTAAAAAATATATTATTAATGAGCATGCTAAGAGTGTGAAAACAATTATATTTCTTATTTTTATTATATACCCACTTAATTCTATTAATATGTATAATATTTTTATTTTTATATATCTTCTATGTGTATGTATTATTTACATTTAATTTTAAAATTCTTTATCGGATCTTACAATATGATATTTAATACTTAATTTTTTTTTAAAATAAAATTTTGATTTGCGACATATATCTCGATTTAATAACTTGGTGGTAAGAATAAACACAATAAATTATTCAGGGTGTTCACATGGCAACCCTCATTCTCATTTTTAATTGTTTCCTTTTTTGTTCTTTCTATCTTTTCTTTTTTAAATTTTTTAAAATTTTATCTTTTTCCTCTTTTATTTTTTATCTAATGGATAGTTATATTTTGTTTAACTTTAATGGCTAAATATACCTTCAACTTTTTGCATGGATATAAGCCCTCAACCTTTTGTTTTATTGTAATTATAAACTTTTATTTTATTGTAAATAAACCATCAAATACTTTTCAAAATAACCTAATTAAGTTTAAATTTGTTAAATGATATTAACTTTAGAAAAATTTGACATGACAACCCCTATTAAGGAATAAAGATTTTAAAACACCCCACTTTAGAAAAAAACTCATGTTTGGTACATAAGATTATAGATAATGTAAGATAATACAAAATTATAGATAAGATTGCTTTAAATAATATCATATTATCTTATATTTGGCATGTAAGGATTATAAGAATAAGATAAGATGATTTTTGTATATTTATTATCATGTTTACTATATGGAAAACTAAGAGATAAAATACTTTTTTATTGAAAAATATTTTTCTTTAAAGTAAATACGTTTACAATTTTGCTGTAAATATAATTAAAATTTTTTTATTGGAAAAATACTTTTCCTTAAAGTAAATATAATTTGATTGTTTTAAAAATAAAATAATTTCAAAAAAAATTGGTTTTGCTAAAAAGTTATTTTTTATCAAAAATATTTCTCTCTATTTTTCATTATTCTTTCTTTTCTTTCTTTGATTGTAAGTTAAATTAAATATATTTATCTAAGAAAAATGAATTTTTAAAAAATATATTTTTTTGTAAAAAAATTATCTGGATATGTCAAACAAACTCTATTTTTTTGTTCCTCTTCTTTTCTTTTCCTACTAATGAAAAAAAAAAAAGAAAATGAAAAAAGAGAAAATAAAAGTGAGAAAAAAATAAATACTAGTTAAATTTAATAATTAAAATTTATAAAATAAAAAATAATTTCTAATAATTATATGGCTAAGAGGTTTTTTTTTTCTTTGTCTTCCTTTCTTTTCCAATCAACAAGAGGGAAAAATAAAAAAATAAAAAAAGAATTTAAAAGAAAGAAAAAAATACATTTTAAATCTAGTAATTCAAATTTTATAAACTAAAAAAATAAATTTATAATAATATCACGTTTAAGTTTTTATGTTTAAAAAATTAATTAAAAACTGATTATTTTCAAAAAATTAAAAACAATTGTTGAAAATTATTATTTTATTGATTTTATATATTTTCTTTATCCTCATAAAAAAGAAGAAAGAAAAAAGAAGGAAAGAAAGAGGTAAAAAAAAAAGGAGGAAAAAAGAAAAAAAAAAGGGCGGGTTAACCAATTAAACAATAAGCCTTGTCATTTTATTAAATGTTTAAGTTGATTTTTAAATGTAAATTTTAAAAGTAAAATAGGTAAAATATAAATATTTATTATCTAGTCCCGTAGGATTATACATAATCCTTTTCTTTTAGAGAAGAATGAAATCATCCTATGTTAAAAGAATGATTAATTTTGCAATCTAATCCTCTTATTTATATATGCACCTAATATATGATTAGATGATAATCATCTTATCTTATTTTACATCCTAAACACCAAATATGCCATGTATTTATCATATTTTATATTTTATAATGTGCATATATTTGACCAAGTTTATAGAAGAACTTATCTATTGGAGAGTAAAAACCTGATGTTTGGCTTTCAAAAATTTAAAAATTTTTGCTTATGCAGTAAATAAATTTGAACTTTTTGATAAAATTATAAATAAAAACTTTTACAAGAAATACTAATTTCAGTAACATGTATTTAGTAAAATTTTTTAAACTTTCACTTTACTCTTCAATAATTCACAAAATTATAAATAGAATTCTCTTATTTCAAATTAATTAATTTATTGTTGTAATTTTTATATTTATTTCATTTGATTTTTTAATTTTAATTAGAAAAAGTATTATTCATTTATTTTGTGTAATTTTTTATACTATTTATTATTGTATTGTATATGATATAGATAAATCTACGGTATCTTTTTCCGTTGTGGGTTATGTTTATGTAATGTACGTAACATAGTATTTGTCAATTTTCCTTTTTGCTTGATTTAAAATAATTAATCAAAAGTCGCGTGATATATTTAATAAAATGTTAAACTATTAATTTTAATAATCATGATTCATTCGTTACAAATTTCAAATATTAAAAAAATCTAAAATAAACCAAAAGCAAGTTTTACCGCATTCCAGTTCTTTCATTTAACTTATTTGATTGTTTTGATGGATATCATACATACGTACATATAGATTACATGAAAATATTTATTTCATTTTTACATATATCATATTCATTCAAATTATGCCACATAAAAATATTATTAAAAAATTTTAATTTTTAATTATTAAAATCATTAAGATGTATATTAAAATAAACATTTATTATTTAATTATCGCACATGAATGATAATAAATTATAATTTTTTAATTATTTAATTACGTGAATAAGAAATTATATATAAATGTAGAATAATTGTTTTATTTAATAATTTTCATATATTAATTTAATAGAAAAATTAAAAATCAACAAGCACTTTAAATTTTGAAGTGACAGTGAGAGATGACCTTTCAAATCGCAATCGACGGGATTCCACTGCAGTATCGCAGCAACATGCGTCGCTTCATTGTTGATGTCATTGAAAAAATCTGGATCCGTACCAAAACCCACAAAGACGAAGGTAGATGTAGAGTGGTAAAAATTGGTTCGAGTCCGAAAATTCGTCCGAATTGTCCGAGATCGAATCGGGATCAGTCCGAATTGATCAAAAAAGTTAAAGGTCCGTAACCGAAAAAACCCGTAACCGAAAAAGTTCGGAACCGAAAAAACTCGAAACCAAAAAAGCTCGAAACCGAAAAAACTCGAACCCGATACAACTCAAACCCGACATAACCCGAGCCCGATACGATCCGAAACCGAGACCGACCCAAACCGAAAACCGAAAAAACCGAATTTATAACCCGAGAAAGCCCGAATTATAATTATATAATTATTATTTAAAAATAAATAAATAATTAATACACTTTTTTAATTAAAAAGTTTAAAATTTTGAAAACAATTATTATTTATTATACAATTTTATCAATTATATATTACTAGCATAATAAATATTGAATCTTTTTAATTAAATTTAATTAATTTAAAACACCATAATATATGATATAATATATGATATCAAATAATCTTTAATATTATCCTTATTGCATTTATAATAAAAATATGTTATTAATTTGACATTTGATTTTATTATAAAAATCATTTTAACATTTTATTATTTTTATTTATAATAAAATTTTAATTTTAATACAACAATAAATCAAATATATAAAAATTATATAATGTCAATATTTGTTTGAAACTTTAAATTTGATATTTTGTGCAACACATTAAAAATATTTTTAATAAAATTAAATTTAAACTATATTTTCTTAAAGTTTCAAGTATAGAAAGATATTAAATTTAGATTAAAAAAAACCTAATCTTAAAATTAAAATTCAAGTTTTTAAGATTAGAAAAAGTTAAGTAATTAAATTAAACAATGCAAGTACAATTTTTTATACTTGGGTATCATTAAAAGAGAAAATTATAGTGGTAATTTTATTTTTAGCCTTAAAACAAAAGACATTAAAAAATTAAGCTAGTAATAATTAATTATTTATTATATTATAATAATCTTATACATGAATAAACTAATTTGGTATCTCATAATAATGATTTGTATATTATATTATAATAATCTTTTAAGAATAAATTATGTAATCTCTTAATGTGTAAGTATTATTTTGATAGAATTAAGTATTTATTAAAAATAATTTATTTATTATCTATTAAATGTAAAATTAAAGTGTGGATAAAAATAGTAATTCTAATAGTAAATTAAAGTGTAATTTAATAATATATTAGAGTTGTATTACTATGTAAGTGGTAATTTTAATAAAATTTATTTTTTATACTTTGTTAATATTATTATTAATTATATTTAAATAACTAGCATTATATTAATTAATTTAGTAATATCTATTATTTAACATTTTAATTAGATATTCAATCAATTTGTGTATATCTAATATTATTATGTTAATGTGAATATGAAGAAAAATTAGTACTCAATTTGAAATAGTTTTTTTTATAGCAAATAAAATACATAATATAGTTAATAAATAACGCCTTATCATAATGATTTGTATGTTATTATAACTTTAAAAATAATATCTTATCATGTGATATATAATCAACTATACAAGCTCTTAATTATATAAAATAGATTATTAATATGTTTATCTTATCATAAGGATTTGTATGTTACATTATAATAATCTCTTACTATGTAATATAGAATAAATTAAACAATCTCTCATGGCATATTATAGTTTTAATTTCAGACATTGTTCATTCCAATTTCTTATCATGCTTTTAGAATATACTCTTGTTTTTAATTTCAAACATTTAATCTCTTATGATGTATTCATGTAATTTAGTTTAACTTGATCGATTAATAATCATAATATTGGATGATTAATTAGATATTGACCTTCTCAACTACTTTTTTAGTCAAAAAAGTGTTTTTTTAATTTATTATAATGAGTTACAAATAAAATAATAAACATAATATACTATATATATATATATATATATATATATATTAAGATTTACATTATAATAAAATGTCATATATGTTAAATTATCAATATCTTAAGAATTGTATCTTAACATATTATGAAATTTCTATTAATTTAATTTTAGTACTTTATGTCTAAAATTTTAAAATCTTATTATCTTAAGAATAAATTATTATTATTATTATTATTATTATTATTATTATTCAGTAAACTATTTTTTTGACCAACAATGTTTCATTAAATTTTAAATTGCAAGTTGTGTTAAAATAAAAATAAAATTTACAACAAATATAACAAATTCTCAATCTAGCTCATGTGGTTAAACATTCAAATCTTTGTACAAGCATATAATTTTGATTACTTTCATATAATTGATGAACAAGTTCAGGTACCAGATACTACTTGATCAAAAGTTAATCGGGTATAGCGTACCCTAAGGGTATTATCCGAATCCGATATGGGTAATAAGAACACTATCCGAACCTTATAATTATTCGATTATAGAGTCGGATAGTATCGGGTACCTAATTATATATTACCCATTTACATCATTATATCAAATGTTTTTTTTTTGTACATTATATCAAATGTTATTATTTATAATATATGTCAATTGGTGTATATAACTTGTTTAATTTAATGTTCTAAATTTTTAATGAGATATTTGATTAATTAATGTGTTTGAGTATGATTATATTTAATAAAAATAGTATTATATTATGATTTATGTACAAACTAAAAACAAAATAAATATAAAATTGAGATAATTAATTGACCAATTAGTCATAATATTAATTTTTTTTAATGTATACTATAATTTTATTCAACATTATAATTGAAGAATTAGTTAACTAGTTATGCGGTTAAATTTAATTTAATTACTAATTATGTTGGTATTTAAAAGACAAAATAAATGTAAAAAAGATTCTTAAAAATTTAAAATTTTATTAAAAATATAATATAATTATTAAAAAAGCTAATTAAACAAAGTAAAAAAAAAATTTATTGAACTAAGAGTATTTAAATTCCAATGACCCAATATTGACCCAAAAAAAAAAACACAATGACTCAATAAGTTATTGTTAAGAGTATAAAACTATTTATATAAATGTTTAATTGTTTAATGTGATTTATTTATAATTTGTTAGTTATTTATTTGTATAGCTAATACTTTTGGATTTTCACTTTCTTTTAGTTTTACTATATATATTTGGATCATTTAAAAAATAAATTTTTATATAATTATTAATATATAATTATATATTTTATAACAAATGTAAATATCACATGAAATTAAAAAAATAAATAATAATTATCAAGTAATAAAAACATTAAAATGTAAAAAATTATATTTATATAAATTTAGTCAAAACAACAAAAGAAATTAAAAATAATGAATAATAATATTTTATTTATGAGAGTTTCGTGTGAAAGGAGATATGTTTGATTTTTATTTTTCAATTCCCTCCAAATAAGTTTTTCCCACATTACCAAAAAATTTCAAATTCTTTGGGAATATGCCTTTTCCCTCCTTTGAGAATCACATGAAAAAACTTCAAAAGCAAACTTTGAAATATCTTTATCTCAATATACTATCATGCAATGTAGATATGATAATTAAAAAAAATGAATGTGACATTGGATCAAATTTTGATAAAAATTAGAAAAAAATTGTGTTTGGTATATCAATATAAATTTTAATACAATAATTTTTATATTTTATATGATACAAATATATTTGATGCAATACGAATACAAAATATATATATATATATACACGAATTATTTTGTCTAATATAATGTAATGTCTATTATAATCGTTTTAATTATAATCGAAATTCAAAGATGATTTTTTTTATTACAAGAGAAATATTAAATAACTGAAGATGGGGGTGTTGGATTCAAACCTAAGACTTACAATATGCCACAACTCATCTTTAACCACTAGGCCAAGAGATTGTTGGCAATTCAAAGATGATTTTTAGTAGTTGGAGTTTGTGGACAAAAAAATTAATTAGTACAGAAATCCAAATGCTTCCAAGGAAGAAGTTTACAATAGCAGAAGTGCTTTCATTTCTTGCAAATGCAATGCAAGATTTAAAACTTTTTTCAATGTCTTTTACGTCTTCGAGTATTTTACTTGTAATTCTTTTTACGATAATTAATCAATTATAATTAAAAATTATGTACTGGTCCATCATTTACAAGTACGAACTTTATGTATTATTTTGATAGATCTCACGTGACTTTAAATTTTGCTTAATTAATTATAATGTAATAATTATAGATGATATGTTCTCTTTTATTATTGTAGATAACTATATTCTTCATTGGTTCACTCTCAATGTTTTTAAAATCATCCCAACCAAATTTCTCAATATATATATATATATATATATATATATATTATACAATTCCCATTTATAAAATTTTAACTTTAATTTAGCATTTCTATTGTATTTTTATTTAACTATATAAAATTAAATTAAATTAAATTAATTATTACATTCAAAATTATAAAATATTTATAATTTATAAAATTTTAAAATAATTTGACTAAGCCCGCTAAGCCCGCCCGATTAAAATCGGACCGAACCCGAAACTAGACCGAAACCGAGAAAACCCGCAACCGAAAAAATCTGAAACCGAGAAAACTCGCAACCGAAAAAATCCGAGACCGAAAAAACCCATAACCGAAAAAGCCCGAGACCGAAAAAACCCGCAACCGGGAAAGCCCGTAACCAAAAAAACCCGTAACCGAAAAAACTCGCAACCGAAAAAATCCGGACCGAAACTCACCCGAACCCACCCGTTTGCCACCTCTAGGTAGATGTGCATCTCTTGCTGTTTTCCTTACCAGGATTAATCTCCGTCATATTTATAGTATAGGACTTGAGATCTTCAGGAATTGAGACAAAGCAACTGGCAGCTTCAGAACCCAGATCGCCGCATTTTTGCATTTTTTTTCTGTAGGCAGTTGGCGGTGGGACCAATTTGAATATTATGAGAAAACGTGGCCAAATTGCCGCAACCTACCGACCCGAATACGTTCCATTTGCTTGAGAAGAAAAGTGGACTGTCTTTTAGGTTGACAGTACTTGTACCAGCAGCGCCATTATTGTCTTTATTGCCGCAATTGACATAAGTTACCGGATTGTTTACGAAAACGCCGTCTGGCAAAGCCGATATCTCGAGTATCTCCGATGAATTGGGTATCTCCATATTGATGCGACTGATGAACGGCTTTTGCCCATTAGCTGTTTCCTTGCAAGTGACTTTAAACCAGGAATTGTTATGACAGCCGGGTTTCATTCCAAAAGGAAATGGCATCTTAACACCCCCACATTCTTCCATACAGCCGAACTCGTCTGGCTCTTGCGATACTGCTGCTTGTATTCGCCATAGCAACAGAATGAAGTAAAACACAGAGTGCACACCCATGATACGCCTTAATTGTTGTTAGATTGTTTCTCTGATGGAAATGAAGATCTAGCTTCCGGGTGAATAAGTCATTAATACATATGCACACACACGCTTATTGCATGATTTATTGACAGTGTGTTACAGGCTTTTAAGTTTCAAAGAAATTTCTTAGCTCTTGCGCTCCCATTTCGCGCAATCATGCAACTAACACTGTTTATAGAAAGACAAACATTAACAATTAATAAAGTTAGTGTAAGCTTTAGCATGCTCATTATAAGAAATTCAGCCTACCAATCTTGCATAATTACAAGTTATGTTCTAAGGAGAGGGGTGTTGAATTCTTATAATATTTTTTTTTTATCGAAAACCCCCCGGTATTCACCTTCGGTGAATAATCCAGAGTCAAGAGAAGCAGAGCGTGGTTAGGCAGTTCCCCTCCCAACACTGGCACTCCGTACACAAGTCAGGATTCGAACCTTGGCCTTGCTTAAGGGACGAGAGCCGCTAGCCACTCACGCCAACCAGTTGTTAGTAATTCTTATAATATTATTAAGGCTAAAATATTACATAATCCTTCAACTTTATCACTTTATTCAAATAAATCATTAGACATTTATTGCATTAAGATAAACACTTAAATTTTAATTTGAGTATTCAAAGAAGCCATTAACCTTTCCTTTGAACTTGAGTGAACTTTTAACATAAATCAATTTTTTATAGAGTGAGCTATTGATAAATTTTTTGAATGGGTTTTTGAACTGGTTTTCTTGTATAAAACAACCGATTATGTATAATATATTACATAATATTTAATTATTTATATTATATATAATAGATTTAAAAAACATCGATTAATTCATTTAGTTTGATTCATAATTTTAGACACCGCCTACTTAAAAAACTGACTTGAACTCGAAATTAATTTAACTAAACCGAATTAATTAAATTTTAATCTGTTAAATTGATTTGAATTGATTTTACTCAAACTTAATCTATTATTTGAAATAAATGCTTACTTGAATACAAATTAAAGTTTAGTGCCTTATTTGAATGCAATAAAAGTAGAAGAGCTTATTTAAATAAAGTAATAAAGTTTAATGGCTTTTTTGATATTTTAGCCTTAATTAGATAGGCATTTAAGTTTCAAAGAAATTTTTTAGCTATTTCCTTTCCATTTCGCACTTTCAGTTTTTTGGTATAAAAAAAAATTTAAGAGTAAGGAATGTTACCTCATTTCTAAGATTAAGGCATACCACTAACTCATTATTGAAGTTTACGAAATCATTAGATTCTCACTTACAAATTTTTCAAAATTTATAGATCACTTACCATAAAAAAAATCATGAAAATTCAAACTTAGGTGCAAAATACTCAAGATTCAAACCTCAACCACTTACACCAACCCTTGTCGGCTTGTTTCGCACTTTCACACCATGCACTGAGGCACTAACATTGTTTGTAGAAAGAGAAAGATTTACAATTAATAAAGTTACTATAAACTTTTTTTTAAACAAAACAGGCAGGATAATTTTTATTTAAGTGAAACTATAGGAGCATTCAGTTACAGAGTGCATAAGTCTAGTAGATACACCATTGTTATATTCAAAGTTTAGAACCGGCAAAAGGAAAGTAGGAGCTTGAGTGTAGATATATGTGTCTTTGGTCACAACAGCTCTAGATGCTAGTGTATCTGCACTTTGGTTAGCTTCCTTGTAAACAAAAGTTAGCTTCACTTCTTGGAATCCTGTCGCTAGCTTAGTACAGTCAATTTTGATGATATCCATCATAGGGTGTAGCTCCATGGTCCTACAAAACATATGAATTGAGCATAATGAGCCAGTTTCAATCAAAAGCCGTTGAATTCCAATTGTGGCAGCCAACTGCGTTCCTTTAGGAATAGCATATGATTATGCAATTGTGTTCGTTGTAATGCCAATATACTCTGAGAAAGCAGTAAGAAAATTCCCTGCTTCATCTTCGATAATTCCACCACGACCCGAATGACTTGGATTACCCAAGCTAGAACCATCAGTATTTAGTTTTTTGTATGACATAGGAGGCGGTTGCCATGAGATCATATTATTGATAATGCTGACTTGAGTAGGAAGGTTAGGTTTTAAGAGCTCTATAATTGCTAAAGATTGGTGCGTGGACTTTTGTATGAGGATTTGGGCTGGACTAGTTTTGTTATGGAAAATAGTCTCTAAAGATCCACATATGTTAGAAAAGAATTGGTATAAAGGTGATATAAGGTATAAATCCATAATCTGAGGGAAATAAGGGGTTAGATTCTTGTAATTTTTTTACTAAAAAGGTGAGGTGAATTTGTTCTAAATTCCAAGACCAGTTTAAGGCTGACCATATGGGAGAGAATTTGGGACATGAGTTGAAAAGGTGATGAATGGTTTCAGGTGATTGCAAGCAGAGGGAACATAGGGGGGATGATATTGATTGCTTGGAGTGGAGGAAATGGACTGTAGGTAATTTATTGTGAGTAGTTAACCAGAGGAATACTTTGATTCTTGGTAATGTTTTTTGGTTCCATATATATTTCCAAGGAAGAGGGGGTTTGTTATATGTTGTTGTTAATGAACCAAGATGATTATATAGAGATCTCGTCGTAAATGTGATAACCGAAAATTTTCTTATTTTTGGCATTAATTACCCAAAAATAAATAAATAAAGTTATTTATGAGGATTAGAATATATTGAATTTCGGAAATTGATGAAGTGATGAATTGAGGGAAATTATTTTGGATATTAAGAGATCCAGAATAATAAGGAATAAAATGGGTATATTTATATCCATATAAATATAATTAGTATATTTATATATATTTATAAATATAAATATATATAAATTTAAAAAAAAAAGGAAAGAAAAGGGGCGGGAATCGGGATACCCGATTCCCTCCCATTTTTCCTCCTCTGTGTAAACAGAGGAGAGACCTGAAGGAGAATGTCGACCCCGTCAGCCGGCCGAGCAAAGGAAGAGTGAGGCGAGGCCATCGCCGGCAAGGGAAAAAGGAAAGGAGATCCACCGGCGCCGGAAAGAAGAGAGGAATCGAGCGAAATAGAGGAAGGAAAACCGAAGGAAAAGAAAAAGGGAGATCGACGGTGCCGGTCGATTCGGGCCCTGCCATCGCCACTCCCGCCACCGGCAAAGGTTGACCAAGGTGAAGGGATGACCGACGATGAAGGAAAACGATGGAAAAGGGAGGGAGAAAAGAGGAAAGAAGCCGCCACCGCCACCTCTAGATTCGGTGCCGTCGCTGGTGATGGGGAGAAATGGAGGGCAAATTCGGCATCCTCGCAACGTCGGCCAATTGTGGAAAGCGCGAACCGGCAGAATGGGTGGCCGCCGGTGGCTGAACCGGCCAAGCCAAACTGAACCGGCCAAGCCAAGCTGAACCGACCCGAACCCGATCCGACCCGACCTAGTACAGAAAAGAAAAAGAAAAGAAAAAGAAAGAGAGGAAAAATAAGAAAAGAAAAGAAAAAGAGAAAGAAGGAGAAAGAAAAAGAAAAGAAAAAGAAGAAAAGAAAAAAAAAGAAAAAGGAAAAAGAAAAGGAAGAAGAAGAAGAAATGGGTAAGGAAAATTAAAAGATTTCGCTATATTTCTATGAAATTTATTAGAAATTGTTGGATTATTTTTTAAATGAAAATATGTGTTAATTATTGAAATTGTAGCAAAATGGAAATTAAACGAATGGTGGAGTTCGGAAAGGCTCGAAAATCGGAAGTGCGCTAAGCTTTGGCGAATAGGTAAGATACTTTTATAAAGCTTTAGTAGCATTATATTGTATGTGGGATTTATGATTTTTATATGATGCATTGATGGAATGATTTTTAATGGAATTGTGATTTTTTTAATATGATGCATTGATTGAATTGATGTTAAAAATGCTAAGAGGACCCACAACTGATGGTGGGGGTCTTAGTAGAGATGTAGGAATTGTGAGAATCAACGACTGTGGTATAAATTGTGTTTCTCTTGCAGGAGGTTAGGGAAAATTAAGCCGTTATGCTGTCGAAATTTCTATGAAAATGTTTGAGAAAAAAGATTAAGCTTCTCATGTAAATGGAATCTTGGGAAGAATTATCATAAATAAGTTTGAAAGGATCTTATCGTGTCATGGAGAAATTGATTGTTGAAATTGATGAGAGGAGTAATGGATGAGCAAGATAACGCGAGGAATTTTTTTGAGAATCTTATAGAACTGATAATTCAAGTCATCTTAACATTTCAAGTTGATTATTGAGTCGAAAATGAGGAAGAATATTGGTTGGTTGGAGTATTGATGAAAGTAACAATGATTATATGATGTAGCTTGGAAGAGAAGATCGTAATTGAAATTTTGATGGTCAAGTAATTGAATTGTGAAACTATTAATGGAGTAATGATTTTTTTCAAAATTTACTGAATTCGATTCTTGATCTTGAAGCAATTCAGAAACGTGATAACATGGACTATTCGAGAGATCGATATTGAGATGATTTCACCGTACTACATCGTATTGCCAGATATATGTGAGATAATAAACGGACATACACTATTAATATTGGTATTAGTAGCAATATTGTGGTACAAAATGGATAGTTATGATACTGAATCATAAACGAATGTATGATTTGTACATACATAACTTTATTGAAAGTGAGGTTGAATCATGACACAATCCGATCAATTATAGATCCAAACAAATGAGTGATAAAATATACAGATACATGGTTTTTGCGTATAACTGTGAAATAGGCCTTGAATAATGAGATTAATAATTGCATAAGTTCGATATTAAATTATACAGGCCACATGGAAAAATTGAATTGAGGATTGTGATCTAACTCTGTGTTAGTGAATGAAATTGAAACTCAAGTCGGAAATTATGAACGTGCGTCAATAGGTCAAACCATAATTGGATTTGATAAGTGATTATTGATCAGGTGGTTCTGTTATCTTCAATATCGACTCTGGAGTAGATATTGGGTGACGATATTGGAAATTACATAATTTTCGTATCTTGATGGTTACACTGAAACATGATATCTAAATGCTCATAGAAACTAAGAGAATTCATACTAATGATGTGATCCTAATATTGATGATGAGATGTATAAATGATTATTACAATCAATGACGATTGAGAAAGGATATTGAATATCGAATGGTCTGAATACCAAGTGATTTGATTATCGAATAAATTGAATACTGAACAATTTGAATACTCAATGAATCGAATATTGAATGAGTTGAATACGGATCTACTGATTTGACAAAGAGGAAGTTTCGAAGTCGAATGATTGATGGTGATAAAAATTGAATGAATTACTTCACTGTATTAGATGAAATATGATTTATATCGATATTTGAAAATAGTATCGAAATTACCTATTAGGTATGATCTGATTGAAATCAAAAGGATGGAAATGAAAGAATTGAAATATAGTGAACGTTATAATTAAATGACATGGTTGATGAAAATGATAGTTCACTATTGAACTCGTGATTTAAATTGCATTGCATTAAAAATGCCTTGTTATAACTTGAAACATTTTAATAATGTTTATATGAATACTATAAAGTATTGATTTGTTTTGAAAGGAAAGTATATGGTAGATATATATATGTTATATATAAAATTCCTTAAATGATGATACCATATGCATTACATGATTTTGACAAGAAAGGATAAAGATTTAAATGTTTTATGAGACTGTAGGCACCCTAAAAGAATTTAAATTCAATAAAGCATAGTGGAAACCGCTTAATTGAAGCTTTGCTCATTAGGCAGAGATGCTTATCCGACAATAGTCGTGGACAAGTCTCAGTCACGCCTGATCAGTGGGGCTGAGAGAGATGAGGTCTATGGCCATAGATAGCGCCCTAGTTGGTTTTCAGGGGATGATGACATGATTTTCACTGCTAGCTACAGTGATTTAAGTCTTTATTGATAGAGTGATAGGGATCTAGCCTAGTCTCTAACCAATATGATATGAAGTCTAGAGTATGATTTTATTGATATGAACTCTAGACTTGACATGATTTATATAGTACATGAAACATGTTTGAAAAGAGAAATATTTTGAAATTGTACATGTTTTAAAAAGTACATGTGATATGACTTCGACACTTATATGATTTATATATGATTTTGTGTCAAACTTGAAATGATACGCAGTCTAGAGTATAGATTGATTTGATATGAACTCTAGACTTGATATGACTTACAATATATGAAAAATGTTTTGAATTGACATGATATGAAAAGAGAAATGTGCACGTTTTGATTTGAAATCATATGAAAAGACATGTTTTGAATTGACATGATATGAAAACAGAAATGTGCACGTTCTAATTTGAAATTATATGAAAAGACATGTTTTGAATTAACATGATATAAAAAGTGAAAAGACATGTTTTGAATTGACATGATATAAAAAGAGAATTATGCATGCTTTCAACCTTAAATATGAAATGAATTGAAAATTCATATGTTGAGCATATTCTGAAATATATATGATATGATTTGAAAGGATAGCAGTTTATACAGTGAAGTTACATAAGCTGCTTACTAAATCATTAGCGTATTGTACAAAAACATGAAGAGTATATGAGGAGTATTATGACCCAGTGGTATCGATATTTCATCTACATGATGTCATTATATGATATGAGACATGAATATAGAAGATGCATGAATATAGAATTTATACGAAGAGGATTATGACTTCATACCACTGTGATCATGATTTCTCTATATGGAAAGTGATATGAGATGATAGAATACAGGAGTATGATTATGGAACATAAAATGACTTGATATGATATCTCAATTGGACATGATGTACTCTGAGATTGATGTGAGTATGGACTAATAGTATATGATATTCAAATTATACACGATGCATTGTTGTGTGATGCAATGTAATAAAATGATAAGAAGATCGAAAGTGATTAAGTCGATCTATTTAGAGGTCTGAATGATAGATAGATGACAGGAATTGAGATAACGAGATGCTATCGAAAAAAAAAGGTGAATTGTAATGGCAAACTTGCAGGTTTTAAGCATTACGGTTTAAGACAGTATGATACTACTCCTGTATTTATATTAATATCTTACTGAGCCGTGGTTTTGCTCACCCCACTAAATTTCATCTCTTTTCAGATTATTGAAGTTACAATATGCTATGAGAGCTTTTAAGTGGGCCTTCGAAGACGGTTTGCAGGTTTGGTACTGACCATCATCCTGCAAATTCACTTCGCTACTTGGAGGTATATATTCCTTGTAAATCTCTTGTTTACATGTACAGACTTTTATTAATACACAGTACGTATGTTGTTCAATGGGTTGGGATGTAACTTAGAGATGTGATAGAATATTGTATAGAGGATCAGTGAAATTAAAGTAGTAACTACACTGACACCGAATACAAACCTTAAAATGAAAAAGAAAAATTTAGTCCATAAATTTGTAGACTAAGAAAAGTATAGATATTAAGTGAAAGTCGTAGCCTTCAGGCCGTGACAGTAAATCTGCTTGATGATGATAACTACCAATAAGGTTTATCACTTACAGGGTAAAAAGGTATCGATATACTTATAACATCTCCTGAACTGTAGGCGGCAAATATTGATATAATGGATCTAAGTTCCAAGTTGAATTTTGAGTATTCATTATGTGATTTACACTCACGAACTGTAGATCTTGAGGTTGAGGTTGTAATAGAAAATTGGAAAGAGTATCTATTGTTGTCTAACGATCATTCCAAAGATTAACATTATTTCCAGATTGAATTTGCCATGTAATGTTTTATTTAACAAGAGGGAGGCATTTGATAATTCCAGCCAAAAGTTGATTGATTGGATTTATTAGTAACACTAAGAAAATTAGTCAAAGGATAGTATTTTTGTTTAAGAATTCTGTGACATAAGGTATTAGGAGTGGTGAAAATTTGCCAAGCTATCTTGGTTAATAGAACCTTATTAGCAATATACATATTTCTAATACCTAGAGCACCATGTTCTTTAGGTAAGCAGACAACGTTCCATGCTATAGGAGCTTTTTTGGTTTTGTTAGGTGAAGGATTCCAGAGGAAGTTTTTGGCGATTCTATGCGCTTTGTGTAAAAAGGTTGATGGCAATTGGAACACAGACATAGTGTAAAGGGGAATAGTATTCAAAGTTAAGTTGATTAGAGTGATTCTGCCTGCCATGGATAAAAATCTATTATACCAGATATTGATTTTAGAGTTAATATTCTCAAGGATATGATTAAAATAAATGGTTTTTTTCTTTCCTGTAAACATTGGAATTCCAAGGTATTTATCTCTAGCATGAGATGTTGAGATATTGAAGAAGGCTTGAATTTGTTATTTAGTTCATGAGTCTGCGTTTGGAGTGTAGGTAATTGAGCATTTATGGTTGTTTATGACTTGTCCAGAAGCTAAGCTATAATTTGATAATTCAGTACGTAATGTATATATGGATTTAGTATTAGCTTTAGAGAAAATGATACAGTCATCAACAAAACAAAGTATTGGGATCAGTGGTCCATTGTGAGATGCCTTCAGACCAGAAAAGTTTTTACAGACCTGTCGGTAAACTAGGGATCTACTTAATATATCAGAGCATAGAATGAAAAGGAAAGGAGATAAAGGATCTCCTTGTCTTAAGCCTCTTATTAGTTTAATAACCGGTAGAAGTGAACCATTTATAAACAACCTGAAAGATGTGGTTTGAACACATTCCATAATAAGTTGGATCCAGTTAGTTGGGAAGTTGTAATGTTGTAAACATTCTTGGATAAATCCCCACTCAAGCTTAAGTAGGCTTTCTCATAGTCTATCTTCAATGCTAAATATTTAGCATTACTTCTTTTCTTTTTGTTCATTGTGTGCATAAGCTCATGGACTAATATAGTATTATCATGAATACTCCGACCTTTAATGAAAGCATATTGATAAGAGGAGATAAGCTTAGGCATTAAGATTTTCAATCCAGATGTAATGATAGAAGAGATGATTTTATAAATTGTATTACATAAGCTAATTGGTCTGTAGTGAGTGATATGTGATGGTTAATTAATTTGGGAACTAAAACGATTGTGGTTTGGTTAATTTTACATAGAAGATGACCAGAGTGGAAGAAGCTTTGTACTGTTGCAATAACCGAAGGACCAATTTCATCCCAATATTGTTTGTAGAAGGTAGCATCCAAGCCATCAGGACCCGATGCCTTATTAGGAGCCATATTCCATATTATATCTCTAATTTCCTTAGGTGAGATAGTTTTTGAAGGTGATTAATATCTTCAAAGTTTAATTGAGGTATGTTAGGAATCAAGTTGAAGTTGTAAGTTGGTGGGAAGGAAGTTTGATAGAGTTTTTGATAATACTCTTGGAATGATGAATTTATCAAATGTAGATCAGTGATCCAAGTGGAATGCACATACAAAGTTTGGATTGAATTTTGTTTTCTTCTATAATTTGCTTTAGCTTGGAAGTATTTTGTATTAAGATCACCCTCTTTGATCCACTTGTCATGGGCTCTCATTGCCCAAAAGGCTTGTTCAAGAGAGTTAAGAGGTTGTATTTCTCGAATTAAATTTTTTTCTGTTTGAATTAGTGTTTGTGACTGACTTAAATACAATGTATTTATCTTAATTTGAATGTCATGTAATTGGCTTTGTGATTCCTGAATTTTTGTTTTATTATTATGTTGATTATGTTTTTTCCAAAAGTTTTGATTAAAGAGTTAAAGTAGTTGCCTTTTAACAAAATCATATGCATAGGATCCTATTCTGTTTTCTGACCAAATAGTTTTAACTAGTAATCGGTATTCCTCATATTGATGCCAATGTGCTTCATATTTAAACCTTTTATGGAATGGTAAGTGATGAGGAAGGAGGTCAAGCAATATAGGTTCATGATCAAATCTTGTGGAGATAAGGTTGTGAAGGGTAGAATAAGGAAATTGTTGGAACCATAATGGATTTGCTATAGCTCTATTTAGTCGTTTTCTAATGTGGTTATATCCGTCACTTTTATTATTCCATGTATATTTAGGACCAGTGTAAGAGAGATCATAAAGATTACAAGATGACATACAAACTTGAAATTTCATCATTGTATGTATATTTGGTGGATGAAAGCTAAATTATTCTTGCATGTTAGTAATACAATTAAAATCAGTCATTACAAGCCATGCATTATTTATGCTATTAGAAAGGTCTTGTAGATGTTGCCATACCTGTTGATGGAGATGTTGTTGAGGGTATTGATAGAAGGCAATTAGATGGAAGGAAGACATATGAGGTCGATGTGACGTCCCCGTCACTACATCTTACCATTTAACCTTTTACTTTTCTTATTATCTTATACGACTTAATTCGATTTGGTTCATTAATGTCATTCATTCTTTTCCTTCTTAAGCTTTATGTCTACTAGCTCAATATAAATTATTCACTTCCAATCAAACAGACTAATGATACATGTATATATATATCATCCATGTCCACAGGATCTTACACGTCCTCTTAACTTAAATCCTCGACATCTGATATACATAATTGCTACATGTACTATACTGTAGCTGAATTACAATATACTTTATCTATGTACACAAGAATACCTTCTATGCTAACTGGGAAGCGTCTCTCGAAGGTACACTTCAAAGATCCACTTGTAAGCTCTCTTATCTAGAGCAAAGGATGACTTCAGATAGTCTGTATGAAAAATAGTTGTAAAAGGGTGAGTTTACGCTCAGTAAGAAAAATATGTAAAAGAGCGTACTATGCCTCTATATGCATTTTCCTGCTTGGCTCTATAATGTCATGTAAATCATTATAAAGCATGCATCCATCATATACTTCTTTCATACATTGGTTGCAACCATGCATTTTTCTTTCAAATGGTGTAGGTAAACATACTTTCTTTAAAACATGCATCATCTTCTTTCTTTAAAACATCATACTCCATAACTTACATCAAAACATACATCGTGTACTTCTTTGAAACATACATCTTATACTTTAAATTAGATGGAGACTATGTACATTTATTCAAGCGATTGCATCATCATATAAATCATTTATACCCATTTATATGATTCTAATCATGCATTAGTACAGTGGTGCACCATGTAGAGGTCAGGGATTCTCTCCTGCTTTTAGTAATCCACAGTGAACACTAGTCAGGTGTCACTTGTGGTATTGAGGACCGGACTAGGGTTCCTCGCTCAACATACATAATACTGAGGACTTGATCAGAGTCTCTCAGCCATCAGGGATGCATGATCATCACGCAGTCCATAGTCTCAAAACATTTATCATATACTTGTTCAGAAAACACTTTTGTGTTTAAACCAATTTGGCTTTGAAATCTCTTTTCATACAGGGCAGTCGACTGGCCTCATAGGGCAATCGGCTGCTGCTTCATAACTTCATTTACCGAAATTATTTTTATTTAAAATTTCAATATATTCTTTTCTGAAACTTCATAGGGGCAGTCGAATGGTCCATATAGTAGTCGACTGGTTTTCAAATAGAATGCTTCTTAAGAAATGGCAGTCGACTGGTTCATATAGTAGTCCACTGTTTTTGAAACAGAATGCTTCTGAAAAATTAGCAGTCGACTGGTCTCATAGGCAGTCGGCTAGTTTTCAAATAGAATGCATTTTAGCAAATAGTAGTCGACTGTCCCATATAACAGTCGACTGGTTTGAAATAGAATGCTTCTGGGTAAATAGCCGTCGACTGGCTTACATAGTAGTTGTCACGACCCGAAGGCCACGACTTTCCTTTAATACTTATACTTTTTTTAGTCTATAAATTTATGGACTAAATTTTTCTTTTTTCATTTTAAGGTTTGTATTCGGTGTCAGTGTAGTTACTATACTACTTAGGTGACCTATAGTCATTTCATTTAAATATTAAACTAACAAGGAAACGGTTCTTAGTTACATCCCGACTTGTTAAACAGAATATGTACTGTGCATCAATTTAAGTCTTACATGTAAACAAGTATTTTATAACATATACCTAAGAAGACTAGTACCAAGTCCATACACCGTTTCCGATGCCCACTTAGCAGCTCACATGGCAGATGTTAACTTCAATAGTCTGAAAGAGATGAAATTTAGTGGGGTGAGCAAAACCATGGCTCAGTAAGATACTAATATAAATACAGGAGTAGGATTATACCGTCTTAACCGCAATGCTTAAAACTTGCAAGGATGCAATTACAGTTAATCCTTTCTCATCGATAACATCTCATTATCACTTCTCATATTCACTTTTCATTTCATAATCATACTTCTATATTCTATCATCTCATATCAATTCTCATATTCACTTTTCATTTCATAATCATACTTTTTTATTCTATCATCCCTTATCAATTCTCATATTGTGGATCATGATCACGGTGGTACGAAGTCATAATTCTCTTCGTGTATTTCTATATTCATGTTTCATATCATATCATGACATCTTATAGATGAAATGTCGTTACCACCGAGTCATGATACTCCTCATATATTCTTCATGTTTAATTGAGATATCCTATTGAGTCAATGTACATTTAACAATCATATTCCCGTATTACATTAATTCATATTACTTATCATATGGGAATTTATGATCACGATAGAGTAAGATCAGAATTCTCTTCATATCAATCTTATGTTCATATATCATATCATATCATATCATGTCATCCTAGAGATGAAACATCATTAACGTCGAGTCATGACATTCCTCATGGAATTCTCATGTACTAAGCATATTATCATGTCAAGGTTTAATATACAATTTATGTAACTTTACTGTACAAATCGCTATCATTTCATATAAATATCATATATACTTTAGAACATGCTCAACGTAAGAGTTTTTAATTCATTTCAAATTTTCCTTTACGACATGATAAAAACATGTTCAATTTCAATTCATGTATTCGTTTTTAAAGCATGTCTAAAACATGTGCGGTTTTAAAACATTTTTCATATACTATAAATCATATCAGGTTTAGAGTTCATATCAAATCAATCTATACTCTAAACCGTATATCATTTCAAGTTCGACACAAAATCGTATATAAATCATATAAGTGTCGAAATCATTTATCATGTACTTTTAAAACATATACTGTAAGTCATATCAGGTCTAGAGTTCATATCAAATCAAACTATACTCTAGACCGCATATCATGCCATGTTCGACACAAAATCATATATAAATCATATAAGTGTCGAAATCATATCTCATGGACTTTTAAAAACATGTTTAAAACATGTACTGTTTCAAAATATATTTCATTTCAAACATGTCTCATGTATTGTATAAATCATGTTAAGTCTAGAGTTCATATCAATAAAATCATACTCTAGACTTCATATCATATCGGTTAGAGACTAGGCTAGATCCCTATCATCTCTATCAATAAAGACTTAAATCACTGTAGCTAGTAGTGAAAATCATGTCATCGTCCACTGGAAAACCAACTAGGGTGCTATCTATGGCCATAGACCTCATCTCTCTCAGCCCCACTGATCAGGCGTGACTGAGACCTGTCCACAACTATTGTCGGACAAGCATCTCTGCCTAATGAGCAAAGCTCCAATTAGGCGGTTTCCACTATGCTTTATTGAATTTAATTCTTTTAGGGTGCCTACAGTCTCATAAAACATTTAAATCTTTAGCTTTTCTTTTTAAAATCATGTAAAGCATATGGTGAAGTTCTTTAAGAGGTTTCGTATATAAAAATACGTGTATACCATATACTTTCTTTTTAAAGCTAATCTATACTTTATAGCATTTATATAAATGCTATTATAACATCTGAAACTGTAGCAAATTATGCTTAAAAGCGATGCTATAAAATCATTTCCGTATGTAATTTTGGTAATAGTTTCAAATGTCAATATAAGTAATACCTTCATCTAATACAGTGAAGCAATTCATTTAACTTTATCACTATCAATCATTCGATTTCAAACTATCTTTTTGACACATCAGTAAATCAGTGTTCAAATGAATTCAATATTCATTTCATTCAGTCTTCAAATTGTTCAGTACTCCAATTATTCAATAATCAGATCATTTGATATTCAAGTCATTCAATATTCGATATCCTTTTTTGATAGCTATGAACTATAACAATCATTTATACCTTTTACTATTAATAGTAGGACAACATCACTTACATGAATCCTCTTAGTATTCGTAAATATTTAAATATCATGTCGCTATATAGCCATCAAAATACTGAAATCATGCCAACACCAATATCATCATTCAATATCTATTCCAGAGTTGACATCGAAAATAATTAAGACCGCGAGATCAATAGCCATCTATCAATTTTATTTATGGTTTATCATGCTAGCATTCCATCGAACTTCCGATTTGATGTTTGATTTCGTTCACTATCCTTCATACACCACAATATTGATACTATGATTCTTGTCACTCAAACTCAATTTGAGTTCAATAGGCCACTTTCCGAATAGTCAAATGTCTAATGTATAGTTCTAATGATCTCACTTTTATCTCATGCTATACCTTCAACTAATGCATTCAAGACATGAGTTCTATTAATGATGAGGCATATAATAATTATGCCATAGCAACACTCTCGTGACTTTTCATTCGAATCACAAGTATAGTACTAAGCACTATTCTGAACTCTATCACTCAGTTGTCTCAAATCTCAACCAAGCATAATTCATATTAAATTGTCATATAAACCACTTGGGCTTCTATGCCTTCGTTGGGCAGTAGAATCACAAAATTTTCACATATATATAAAAAATAAACAACCACAATGATCTGTTACTTTTAAATTTCACTTCTTTGACTTCTTTTTCGTGATTCATCCTTTTACAATTTATCAATTAAATGCCTCTATTCTCAACAATTTTCATGAGACATTAAAGTCACTTATCTATTTCTCCAAGTTTAGTGATTGTGACTACTAATATACCACGACTCTCATTCACCTTTTTCGCACCATCTGACCATCTCTCAACAGTATTCTGATCATTTCAGTGATCTTGTGTCCATACATATCATCGATATTTTCATATAAATTTCGGCAGCATAACAACTTAATTTTATCAAAACCTCCTGCAAGAAAATACAATTTATAATCACAGCCGTTGATTCTCACAATTCCTATGTCTCTACTAAGACCCCCACCATCAGTTGTGAGTCCTCTTAGCATTTTTAACATCAATTCAATCAATGCATCATATTAAAAAAAATCACAATTCCATAAAAAATCATTCCATCTATGCATCATATAAAAATCATAATCCCACATACAATATAATGCTACTAATGCTTTATAAAAGTATCTTACCTATTCGCCAAAGCTTAGCGCACTTTTTGATTTTTGAGCCTTGCTGAACTCCACCATTCGTCTCATTTCCGTTTTGCTACAATTTCAATAATTGACACATATTTTCATTTAGAAAATAATCCAACAATTTCTAATAAATTCCATAGAAATATAGCAAAACTTTTAATTTTCCTTACCCATTTCTTCTTCTTCTTTTTCTTCTTCCTTTTCCTTTTCCTTTTCCTTTTTTCTTTTTCTTTTTCTTTTCTTCTTTTTCTTTTCTCTTTCTTTCTCCTTCTTTCTCTTTTTCTTTTCTTTTCTTCCTTTTTCCCTTTTCTTTTTTTTTTCTGGCTTTTCTGGTCTGAACCGGTTTGGACCGGTTCGGCTTCTGCTGGTCGGTTCGGCCACCGGTGGCCACCCATTCCGTAGGTTCACGCTTCCCACAATTGGCCGACGTTGCGAGGATGCCGGATCTGGTCTTCGTTTCGCCCCATTACCGACGACGGCGTCGGATCTGGAAGCGACGCCGACGGCTCTTCTCTTCCTCTTTTCTCCTTCCTCCATCGATTTCCTCTTCATCGGTGGCTCCTCTCACCTTCCCCTGGTCTCCGCCGGTCTCGTGGGGGGAGTGGCGGTGCCCGGATCGGCCGGCACTGCCGATCTCCTCTTCCTTTTCTTCTTGGGTTTTCGCTTCTCTTCCTATTTTCCGTTTCTTCTCTTTTCCATTTGGGCTGTCACCGGTCACTTCTCTCTTCCCCTTGGCTCGCCGGCGATGCCCCCTCGCTCCTCTTCCTTCCGGTGGCCGGCGTCGTCCGGCGTCCACTTTGGTTTTCCTCTTCTGTTTGGTTAACAGAAGAGGAATGTGGGAATCGAGTTCCCCGATTCCCACTTCTCTTTTGTTTTTTTTTAATTAATATATATTTATTATTATATATATAATTATATTCATATAATTATATATATAATTACTATAATTGATATATATATTAATATATATAATTTGTATAAACCATATATATAATATACCTTAATTTAAAATACTATAGATATATTTTATATATATATATATATATATATATATATTTATATATATATATATATAAATACATATTTCATATAAACAATTTTTATATATATATATATACACTTTATTTTAAAATACTATACATATATATCTTATATATGTATATCATATCTATGTAAATGTATAATAAAATACATACGTATTCGTTCTATGATATAAAATAGTATTTTAACATATGATATGCACTTATATTTCATATATGAATGTATATATTTATTTAAAAATATATTTATATAATAACCTTATATAAATATATAAAATTACATATTTTTATTTCTTATTAAATTTGGATTTCTTTATATCCAAATTTATTTTCTCCATTTTTATTTCTTATTTCATCTTGATTCCAATTTGTCCCAATCAAATTCTCCGGATACCTAATATTTATTTGAAAATTCTCGATTTTCACAGTAGTCGACTGGTTTATCTCGGCTTTTGAAAAACAGCGTTTTGGTTGTCTCTAAGCAGTTGGCTACTACTTAAGGTAGTTGGCTGCTCCTAGCCTAATTGGTACTAGGAGTAGAAACCGAATATGCAACTTTTCCTGCACAAAACAACTGGTGCTTCTCTCCAAATCACATGAAAGCATATTAAAACATGCGGACATAGCCGCCTTACGTCCGTTACATAAATTCCTTACCTCGATTACTTCGAGAACACGAAATCGCTTGGCGAGTCAACCCTAGCTTTTCACTTCTTCAAATCTGTAAACATCATACAATTCAAACCTTTAAATAATCATCATATACATGCTATACCTACTCATTACAACTCTAAACCATGGACGAAATTGAAAGAATCATCTTCTTCTCTTACTTTTGTTAGTGATCAAAATCTCAAACTTTGAGATCTCCTCCAATACTTGGATTCAATCTTCCAAACTTCAGATATAACCTAGTCTAGCGACAAGGATCGTTTTTCGTTTATCAAACCTAACGAATCGAGAGCTGGGCAAGTCAAGGTGATAAACATGGAAGCTTATGAAAACTTGGAGAGGAAACGAGAAGGAAGGCTGGGAAAAGGGTTGGCGTAGGGGTGATGGCTGATGGGGATGATGAGTCATGCAAAATGCATTAAATGCTTCTTTATCCCATCATCATCTCAGCCATTAATCCTCTTCTTGACCCTTTGACTCATTTGACCATCATTTAATTTATCTCCTCTCTTCCATATGACTCATATGTTTAATCACCAATCAAATTTCTGATTTTGGTTCTTTTCTCATACTCTAAATATTTTCCTGATATCAACATAAATTATTTGGCTAATTGACTTTCAATTCTTTTTATTTCTTATATGTTCCATACATCATTCATACATCATTTACACATCAACTTCATATTTATTTAATCATTTCAGATTATAATTGACTTTCAATTCTTTTTATTTCTTTCATGTTCCATACATCATTCATACATCATTTACACATCAACTTCATATTTATTTAATCATTTCAGATTATAATACTTTACAAACATAGAGGAATTACAAAGAAATTGGGGATTTCACAGTCGAGGCACAATTTCAGCAGTGATGGCCCTTAAAGTATTTGTGTGAGAATTTACAGTTACCTAAGCAGGATCCTATAAAAGCTAGATACCTCCTGCCTATCCTATTGGAGCAGCTACTATACATCCATAGTAATGAATTTAGGCCATTATCATACTAGCTCTGTTTTGATTGACTCTTGTTTCCATAATGAGAAGCATCTGATGAGTATGTCTGTGTATCAAGTTCGTGAGTTCTAGAAGAAACTCATCTCTTCCAGCTCCTCTAAAATTCCATGCTAATATCTTCATTATATGATGAGGTGGATTGGGAAGTTGGTAGTTCTGGTTGGTCAGAGGTAGTAGGGAATGAGCATTGTTGTTGGTTGTTGCAGGGAAGTAAAGAGGAATTGGAATGTCGTGTTTTGAAACCTGCAACTTTACATTGTACATGTATGCTCTTTCTGTGACCAGGAGATCTCTGAATATTTCTACTGTTAGAAGACTGCTTGCTATGTTTGAAGGTAGTGTGAAGATATGTGGCTGATAGTGCCTTGTTTGAAAGAGAAATTTCCCTGGCCTTGGAGTTAGGAGCTGATTTCTTACTGGATGAAATGATTCTGCAGGTTGCATGTGGTTTTGGGGTTGGACATGTTGTTGGTGTTGCATGAGATGAAGGATTGCTTGCACATGTGATTCTGAGAGTATGTTCAAATCCTGGTTGTTCTCGTGGTGAATCTAGAGGTGAGGTGGAATTGATTCCCAGGATTGAAGGTTCAGATATGGCTGAGTGTGGGGAAAAGGTGAATGGTTCAAGTTCAACAGCTGGAACTGGTGGTGATGGGAATTGCGATTCGGATGAAGTAGTTAGGAATTGTGATTCGGATGAAGTGGTGCCATTAAGTTGTGTGGTGGTTGCACGTTGTCGTTGTTCTACATGGTTCTGTTGCTGTGTGTTAGGTTCACTAGCATGGTTTGACTTAGTAGTTTTTTCAGTTAGGGTAGGAGTGACGAGGAGGTAAGGTTGCATATTTTTATCGTGGTTATTACTACTGTTTATTACTTGACTTGCAGGAATTTCCATTGGTAAGTGACACGTTATAAGGGTATGTATAACTTGCTTAGTGTTGTCAGTATGCATGTCTTGGAGGGATGGAGATGAATTAATGTTGTAAGAAATATCTGATATTAGGTTTGAGGAGCAATTAATGAGGGAGGAAGAGCTGGTGTGACATTCAGCTATTGATAGGTCATTTAGTTGAGTTAGAACAGAAAGTGAGCAATTCCTTGTTGTGTCCAAAATACATTCAGTTGGAGGATGGGTTTCTTTCAGTTGGGGAGACTCATTTGGCATATTTGAGTTTAAAGAATGAGACACCTGTAGTTCAGAAGTAGATGCAAGGTGTTCATACCTGTTAATGGTTTTAGGAATCCAGGTGGACTGTAAAGGCTGGTTCAGGAACTTACTGTTGAGAGAATTCTGCATGGTGTGGAAATTACTGGTGGCTCTAGCCTTGAGTATTCTAGTATCATCCTTGGATTGTTAGGAATTTCTTCTAGGTCTTCTTTTCACAATTTGCCATTTTGCTATGGAACTAGAATAAGATATCTGTTCCTGGTGTGAGTTGCTTGGAGATGTACTAGTGTGAGTTCTTTTGGATTGTTGTTCCAAATCTGGATACATTACTGGATTTTCAGATTGCTCCTTGGGACATTGCTGAACACAGTGGCCTATTCGTCCATAATTTTGACAAAAAAGTGAATGCATTTCATAGTGAATTTGCTGCTTCCATTTACCTATATATATACTGAGGAAGAGGATGTGCAGTAGATGAAGGAAACCGAAACAACACGCAGCGGAATTTAAATCATTCGGCCTCCACCAAGATCGATTCGGAGAGTTGCCTGATTAGGGTTTCGAGATTTTACCTGACGTTTTCTCTGAATTTTCTGTCGTTGGTCGAGTCACAAGCAGCAACTTTTCGTTCCTGCCTCTACGGTATCCACACGAACGGATCTCACGACTCTTGAACGTCTCACGATCAGAAGCCTTAAAGAGCTTTTAAATTCCTTATAACTGAATTGCTAGCTTCGATTAAAAGGAATGTTTTTTTTTTTCTGTTTTTAAAAGTGCGGCTATGTTTTAGAAAAACATCCCTTTTATAGGCAGTAAATTTTACCCTAAAATTTACTGCCAAACAGAACTCTAATCCTACTTAGAATAGGATTAGTTATATCCCTAATCCAATTCAGAATAGGATTAGTTATATCCTTAATCCAATTCAGAATAGGATTAATTAAGCTCCTCATTGATCCGTTCTAAGTGTGCGACCCAATAGGTTCTCAAAACAATGGCAATGACAAAATTGTCACAGGCAATGAGCGGTATCTAGCAACACATCATTGCTACCCATGTAACGAGAATGTCAATGACTCGACATAACCTTACTCGTGATAGATGTTACCGTGTAGTTTAATCCCTTTATCCTATGATGTCTTGATTAGACACAAGTCATGGAATGTGTCACACTTGTATAGTCTAATCAGCGTTTCTTGATTCCTGAGTAGACTAATTAAACAAATAAAATCAATATCTCATATTGACTTATTCGAGCACGGCCATGCATTTCTTAGTCTCACTCTATCAAAGGGCCCAAGACATCACTCTTGTTATATAAGAGGGATAAATCCTATCTTGATCACTCAACATCCCTCTACATAGATCAAGACATACCCAATTACTACCTTTATAGTCCATCCTGTTACGAATGACATCTAGCAGCATTAAAGTATGCAATTCTCTATGTTGGGATCTCTGATGATCTCAAGTCAAAGGATCACATACACCATCATCACTATGAGAATCGCTTATGACATTCATATAACAATCCATGTAGCGTTCTCATGGAGGGTCGATCCAGTACATAGTTCTCTAACATGTACCTATGTGATGACTTGATATCCTATATTCATGACAATGGTCATCAGTCAACCACATACTAGTCTTATCGTATCATTGTTATCCTTGTTCACAATAATACTTGACTAGGGATATTTTAAGAATAGTGTGTTATTACTATTCTAAGGACATTATTATATAAGATTATATTACGCAGTTATAAGACAAATATAATAATGAACTATGATAAATAAAATGTCATGATACATAAAAAAAATGCCAAAGTCAATCATCTAATGAATGGTTCTAAGGGCATAATCCAACAGTAGAGACCTCCACACATATTCTTGCATATCTGCCTCGAGAGACTGAACTTGTATGTGGATCCAATTTGATTGGTTTGTCAATCAAATTACCTATCCTTTGGGGTACATGACAATCGTAATTCTCTATAGGTAATTCTGGAAGTTGAAGCCAAATAATTGTGGCATGGAAGGAGGCCAGTGAAGGTCTGAAGTCTGGTTTCCATTTGTGTATCATGAGATAATGGTTAAACATAAACCATGGACCCCCCCTCCTAATACTTAAAAAGTAATCTTCTATTAATGTAAAGCGAATAAGAAAAAAGCTGTCACCCAAATCAGTGATGAAAAACAAGGAAGGTGTATTCCACAACTTCTGAAGTTTGGGAGCTAGTCGGTTATAGGATAAAGGATGATCAAGTAGTTTGATAATTATGGTATGTTTCCAAGGTTTTAAGATTCTTTCATGTTCTTCTGGATATAGAACTAAGGTCGGCCCATCGAGTGCTTCCGTTGGAATATCGGTGGAGGTTTTCATGTAGGTGTCTGGTATGTTTGGTATGTCATCAAGCCAGGACTGGAAATATACATGATTGGAATTGGAGAGAAGCTTTTGTTTATAAGATATTGTTTCTATTAGAAGGATGTTTGAATTCGACTGAGATTGAGGATCAAGAGGTCTTGCATGTTTAGTTATGGTTTCTGAGGGAATGGAGTGTTGAAGATGGTTAGGAGGTTGAGAATTCATCATGACTTTTTGCTTTAAAACAAGTATTAGATGACACCACTTTAACACGTTAAGTTACTATAAACTTTAGCATGCTCGTTATAATTATAATATATTCAGCCCACAAATCTTGAATAATTACAAGTAATGTTCTGATGAAAGGGTGCATGTGAGACTTATTTCAATCCGATAGAGGAGATAAAAGCAGCTCAAACACGCCAAGATACTGCTAATATTGCATCGATCTCACGTGTCTGGTTGATCTACAGCTAGCCTAATATCAAGTTAAATTTACAAAGAGACCAAATATATGGACATTTTATAATTCCTCAATCTGTCTTAGCAGATGCACAATTAAGAATTGAAACCAGATCAAAAGTAGTTATGGAAATTCAAGAATGGAAAAAAAATTATAAAAAAAATTCAATGAATCACCAAGTTTTGTTCAAGACGCTGTGCTTGGTTCATATAGATATTAACTGGATAATTAAAAAGGTTTTTCTCTTAATTTTGGCTCGTAAAAAAAGGCATGTACATAGGGCAATCTGTCATAAAACTCATGATCGAATAAATTGTCATATGTATTAGAATAGACCCGCGCGTTGCACGAGGTCCCCAAACTAACCATTTTAGTATATCACTTTCTTAGAGATGTTTCATATGCGCTCATTAAGTGAAGGAAAATATTTAACAATTCGAAAAAAGTAACTGACTAAATTAATTTGAATAGAGATATAAATGTTTTTCTCATACATTATGTTTGATACGAGGGAAAGTAAAAAGAAAAAAATTGAGTAAAAAAAATCAAGGAGAGTGAAGAAATTTATTTATTTATTGTATTGATGGGAAAGATTAAAAAAAAGATAGAGTAAAATTAGAAATAAAAAATTAACTTGTTGGAAAAGTAGTTTTCTCTTAATTTAAAAATTCATCAATTTTTTCCTACAATTAATAAATCCTAAGAATTCACATTGATTTAATTTTACAAAATAATATAATTTTTTTTTTGTACAATAGAGGAAAAACGAATGTAAATTCTGAGCTTGGAGTATTAGATTTGTAAATTTTCACATTTTAAAAGTAATAAAATATGATTATTTTAATTAATATTCAAGATAAAAATAAAAAACACCATGTTAAGCCATTATTTTCATGTTGCTAAAACAAAAAATAGGCCACCATTATAATGGAGAACAAAAGCAATGAAGTTTTGAGAAATGGTTGCAAAATCAAAATGCACTTTCCGTAGTTAGTAAAGAAATCAATCTTTAGGCTATGAAACATTTCCCTCCCAGAATGAGTTTGCCAATTCTACAACGCCTCATTCTGTCGAAGACAATTATGGACAGAGGTCTTAACGCTTGTTTTATTTCATTTCACCGTCAATCAACAGAGAAGAAGTGCTCAGGTGATTGAAGCAACAGTCTTCAATCTCCATTATAAGAAAAGATAAAGAATAATAAGATGAAAAAAGAGGGTGGAGAAAACGGAGGCGACAGAGCCAGGGAAGAGGTAGTGCATGGGCGGAGCAACAACAGAAATCTATTGGCCTATCCATCCATGCGCAGCCTGTTTGTCTTTCTCTATCTCTCCCATCTTTCTCACTCTTTGACCATCGATTTTTACCTCACTTTGTCCGGTGTATCTGTCGAAGCTCAAAAGAAATTTCCCTATCCTTCGTTTCTTGCAAACTCATAAGCAATGATGCAGTTTTCAGTAAGAACTTGGTTTGAGTCTATGCTGTGCTATTTATGCTACAAATCCAACAGGATTACAGTACATGTACTAAGCTGAATCTCTGTAATATCAACTTTGAGTGCCAGTTGAAAGGACAAGTTTGTGGATTGTGAGTACTTCTGGTTGCTAGGACGAATGTCTACTACATCTGTTAGTAGTCTCATTATCATTCTCCGATGTTTGTATGGATACTTTACCACTGCCAGAACAATGAATAAATTGCTTTAGTAATTATTACGAGTGGGAACTTAAAATTTAGTTGCGGTTGTTATAAGTTTTCAAATATTTTGTATTTCCCGCTCTTTTCTGTTATTGTTGCTTCCTGTGTAAATGGTTAGCAACACAGCTAACTCAACTATAAATACCAGTCCTGTACATGCTCAAAGTATGAAGAAAATATCCTTTTCTCTTTTTGTCTATTTGCTTTTGCAAATTCTCTCTTCAACCTCAAAATCTAATATGGTATCAAAGCAGTAAATCTGCTGCGTTTTTCTTCCATTCTCGTCTACATGGCACTAGGTCATGCTTCCAATATTGGTGCCAGCAATGGCACTAATTGTTTGATTGTTGGTTTTGCTTCTTCAGCTGAAGATTCTAGCAGTTTGTTTTTCTTGCACAATGGCGATCATCCTAGCTTGATCTTGATTTCTCATCTGCTTATTGGATCTAATTATAATACATGGAAACAAGCTATGACAATGGCATTAACAACTAAGAATAAGCTCTGTTTTGTCGATGGAACCTTGCTTAAACCAGAAGATAATGATCTTCTCCATAGTACTTGGTTACGATGCAATAGTATGATAATCTCTTGGATCTTGAATTCTGCTTCTTGTGAAATAGTTGATAGTTTCTATATTACTCTACTGCTTATAAGATCTAGCGAGATTTGAAAGATAGGTTTTAACAGAGCAATGCTCCACGTATTTTTCAAATCAAAACTAATCTCATCACCTTACATCAAGGCTCCTTGAATGTAAGTACATACTATACACGTCTCAAAACACTTTGGGATGAATTGAAAGAGTATCAGCCAATCCATGTTTGTCGATGTGGTGGTATGCAACGATGGATTGATTTTCAGCAACAAGAGTGTGTTAAGCAACTTTTTAATGGGCTTGAATGACTCCTTTGCACAAATTCGTGCACAAATTCTCATGATGGATCCCCTTCCTTCCATTACAAAGGTTTTTTCTCTAGTTGTGTAAGAAGAACGACAACGTGTCATTACCCATACTTCTCTTCCTTTCCAGATTCAGCTTCTTCCTCTCCTATTGCAATTGTTTCTCATGGCTCTCAGAAACCTCGAGTCAAACAAGATCGTCCTCTTTGTACACATTGCAATCTTCTTGGATACATGATTGAGAAGTGTTATAAGTGGTGGGATATCCACCTGGTTACATGAATATAATCAAAACGTGGGATCTAAGGTTTAAGCTCATCAAACTAGCTCAGTTGTACATGATGATACTGAGCAATCGTTTGCAGGATTGAGTCATACTCAGTGTAAGTAGTTAATTGTGCTTTTGAACTCTCAATTGAGTGTTGATTCTTCATCTATTCTAGAGCAGCAACAACTTGAACCATTAGTATCTTGTTTTAATGATACCTATTCTCTTTCCTTACTTGATTCTACCTTAGCTCCTTCCCAAACTTCCTGGATTATTGACACTGGGGCCACTCACCATATTTGTTGTTTTTGTCACTTTTTCAATCATATTCTCCTGTTCATAATTCGCAAGTCACTTTACCAAATGGATGTTCAATTCCAATTTCACACACTGGTTTAGTTCAGCTTTCTAAGACCCTTATCCTAGACAATGTTCTACATGTTCCTGAGTTTAAATTCAATTTAATTTCTATCAGTTCTTTAACTCATACACATCACTACCCAGTCCTTTTCTCTTTTGATTCTTGTGTCATTCAAGACCCTACACAGGGCAAGATGATTGGGATGGATAGGAGAGTTGGCAACCTTTACATCCTCAGCTCCAGTAGTAGTTCTTCTCCTATTTCACATACACCACATATTTGTAATAAAACTGCTTCATTACAGCAAAAAGAATTCTGGCATTTTCTCTTAGGATACCCTTCTTTTCTAAAGTTTTAGATACTAAAAGAAAACTTGAATATTTCTTTTAATTCACAAAACTCTCTGTGAGACCTGATTATTATACATTATACACCATATTTGTAAAGGATTGATAGTGAAAATAAATATCGAATGTGGAATTTCACTTCCCATTTTTATTTGATTTAAATTCTATATGGTGTATGTGAAATAGAATGAATATCTAAAAAATTATAAGAATGGAAATGAAATATAACATGACGCCTAAAAGATTATTAGAGGAAGCTTTGAAATTTAAGCATAAAGAAAAGTCAAGAAAAGAGGCTATAACTGGACTTCACGCCACTTTGCTTCTCTTGTACAATTCGATTTAGACACTAAATGGCTTAACCAATTTACATGCAATGTGAGAGATAATTAATGGCTGTTGGACAAATGAAGAAAAGATGAGATAAAAAGTCAGTACAGTTGACTGGAAGTGGCGTGGAGAGGAAGGAGAGAAGAAGAGAAAATTTAGTCAAAACGGACTGCAGCAAATAGCTTCACCACCGTTCCTTTTGTCACAATTTTCTTCGGTTTTTAATGCATGAAAGACGTGAAATGATGAAAGAAAAAGGGATACGAAACAGGTGGTAGGTTCTAATTGGATCAGCATGCTATATAAGAAGAAATACATGAGGAAAAACCCCATTACTGCTTCTTGCCTATCTTGTGTTATTGCAAATTTACAACTCGTTTCTCAGTTCCTTCCATACTCGAGCAATGAAAACTTCATCCTTTAGTTAGCTAAATCTTTCCTCCATCGTTGAAGAGCTAAGAAACAAGCAAAGTAAAGCTAAGTGAGGCAGAAAGCACTCTGTTTCTGGAAGTGCAATTCGGTTAAGGTGAGCTTCCATATTTTATGGTCATCTTGATAATTGATGGTATATTTCTATGTTTTATAACGTAATAAACATAGATATAGCCTTGTTTTAGTTAAATCTTGTAAGAATATATAAGAAAACTAGAACAAGATGTAGTCTGGAAACAAATCGAGAATGAACAATGAAATTATTGGAAATGATGATAATTGGGCGAGCTCAGTTAGCATGGGCAAGCTAAACAATATGGATCATGGTACGGTGGGCGAGGTCGCCACATGCAAATTCAATCCATAGGCGAGCCCACCATTAAATCAAAAGTCGTGTTGGGCGAACTGAAAGACAAAGGCAGGGCGAGTTAAATGATTGGGCAAGCTCCCACAAATAAGCCATTATATGAATGGCGAGAATGTTGGGCGAGCTCCCACATATAAACCAAAATGAATGGCGAGTAATGCTGGGCGAGCTCCCAATTGTAAGTCAATTAACGAATGGTGAGCTCAGTTGGGCGAGTTGTAGATTAGTCTCAAATCTCACCAAAGTGATTGGAAATATTTGAAAATAGTTTTAGGAAATATTCAAAAGGAAAATATTAATAAGTTTTAATAAATTATTTTGCAGCCGGGAATTAAGGACTTGGTAAAGGCGATCCAGAAGGCGATCAGGAAGCAAGGATACGTAAGATCAGGTAAGGGAGATGTGTGTGAAGTAAATGCATGTCCTGTGGAGTTAAATTTTATGAAATTATTGTGAAATTGTTTTGGTTTATGACATGCATAATTTGATAAATCGTTTGATTTTGAGGCGAACTGGTAAAGGGCGGGCAAGCTAAGGTAGGCTAACCCTTTTATGTTCTTTTGGGCGAGCGACCCCTATTTTAATAGAAATCCGAGCAAGCCACAGATGGGCGAACCCTTTTATAATGTTTTGGGGCGGGCGACCCCTTTGTTGAGAAAATTATGGGCGAGCCAAAGAAAAATAAACTATGTTTTTAATAAATTGGGCGAGTTGACCATGGTAATGCCTCATTGGGCGAGTTGACCATGTTAACAGTCTAATGGGCGAACTGACTATGGAGTGCCAGAATGGGTGAACTGGCTATGGGCGAGCCACTATAGGCGAGCCAGTTTAATATGTTTTTAAAATACTAGGGTTGGCGGGCGAACACTAGTTCACCGCACTGGCGAGTTGACCATAGGCGAGCTGACCATGGATGGCTCACCCATGGTCGAACAGGTTTAAATTTCATTTTTCTCACACGAAAAATGGGCTATTTTAATATATTTGAAAATAGAAAATATGAAATCTTTTTGGGGCGAGTTGACAATAGGCGAGTTGACCATGGCCGAGTTGACCATGGGCGAGCCAGTTAAGCCGTGCCTTTCTCACATGAAAAACGGTGAGATTTCGGGCTGTTTTTGGAAAGCAAATCATTTTAGGAAAATGATAATGATTTATGAAATATAAAGTGATTTTGAGACTTTAGGCCCCGAGTTCATGCATTAATATTCACGTAACTGAGTGACCCGCCTAGGGCGATGGCTCGGGTCAATAGACCTACGGGTGCATCCTAGGGCGTCACAAGGCTGATTGACCTGCCAAGTCATCAGAGGTCTCGAGGTCACTTGACAAGTGGACCCGAGGACCACTTATAGATTATGGCCATAGATCTATCCGAGATAGCCGTGAGGGGTGATGGCCTATGGGTGCACCCCAAAAGCGGACAACTTGTGGAACAATGAGAGCATGATTTGTTTGTTGCCTAGTCTCAACTTATTTATTTCTGTTTACTGAAAAGATCTATTGAATCCTGTTTACTATTTACTGTTTACTATATCTATTGTTTTCCCTACTTGGTTTATTGTTAAGAAAAATAAACGTTTCGGGGGATATAGTTTTATTTATATAAAACAGCATACACCTTCCTTACTGAGCACGTGGTCGCTCACTCCTTATTTTCCACTCCACAGATTATTGATTTCGGACTAAAGGAATTACCTTCCAGAGATTTGATATCGAAGGTACATTATTTTCTTTTATATATATTCAGTAAAGTTGTACAGTACTACATTAAATAGAAGGGAATGTATATACATCTTAAGGAAGAAATTTAATAATTCATATTTCCATATTAGTACGAGAAATAAGAGTACTAATTTTTATTAAAGTGTTAGGAGTTGCTAAGCATCACAAATAGCCCAACCGGTAAGTAAGTGTGATTTATAAGTAAATATTATGTTAAACTGTAGATTTGGGATGTTACAGATTTAATGGTATCAGTGCAGGGTTGGTCGGATGTCTAGTGATGCTTTAAACGAAAAGTGAATAGTAAACATTCCCTGTAGTACTGTATGATCTGAATATATAATTGATATCTTAACGATAAGTAATAAATGATCTCTGTGGTACAGATATGAGTGGAATGAGGAGGAAACGCTTAGTGAGAGGTATAGGCCAAGGTAAGGCAGCACAGATTCCGGAACCGTAGACACGGGAACCTGCCCCAAGACCTGTACGTCCTCTACAGCTAGAGAGCATTGATACTCGTGTGAGCCAAGTAGAGAGGTTAGTAGCCGATTTTATCGCTACGTATCAAGTGGATAGAGCCGCGGATAGGGCAGAGAGAGAGAACCGCAGCTCCCATAGCTCCAGTAGAGGCGCCAGCACCGCCACAGCCGGCACCAGTTATACTCGAGCCTCAGCCTACTCCACCACCAGCACCTCAGCCACAAGTAGCTCCACCACATCCATTGATTCGGCCGCCTAGAGATGTGGAGTTGTATTGTGATGTGGCATTGGTGAAATCATTTAAGAAGTTAGATCTGCCAAAATTTAAGGGAGCTAGGGATCCATTGGAAGCAGAACACTGGATTATTGAGGTTGAGAGATTACTTATGATTATGAGATGTTCGGAGACGGAGAAGGTAGGCCTAGCAGTGTTCCAGTTGGCAGATGATGGGAGACATTGGTGGAAGGCCACTCAGACCGTATTATTTGCTCAGCATCAGGATCTGTCTTGGGATATTTTTGTGGATGATTTTCAGAAACAGTGTATTCCTGACACTGCTCAGGAAAAATTACAGCAGGAATTCATGGATTTAATTCAAAGCAGCATGTCAATGGATGAGTATGAGGCCAAATTTACTACATTTAGCCGTTTTGATCCACAGACTAGTGCGAATACCAGATATAAAATTTCGAGGTTTAGGGCTGGTTGGAGGCCATCTATCAGAATGAAGCTAGCCCCATTTGATATTTTGACCTATGATGAGATAGTTCAACAAGCTCAACTATGTGGAGGGATTATGAGCAGTTCCAGCTTGATTTCAGTAGTAAGAGGAAAGGTAAAGTAAAGGGGAAGGTTAAGAGGTTTATGGAGGACAGATCAGGTAGAGAGCAGCTTAAGAGGACTAGACCTATGGGCATACAGATTTCAGAGGGCAGATTTAATAGACCAGCAGTCTCTACTCCTGCTAGTGGCCCCACCACTACTCAAAGAAGTGTTACGCCTTTATGTAGACATTGTGGAAGGTCACATGGGTCAATATCTGGGCATGTTTTAAATGTGGACAGACGGGGCACTTTATCAAGAATTGTCCGATGCTCAAAGAGTCAGTTGCTTCTACTATTCCTCCTGCAATACCTCAAATAGTGGCACCAGCAGCTCAGAGTGAGCCAGAGAAGGCGACACCCTCACAGCCTAGGCGGGCGACAACCGCAGAGAAGGGTAAGAAGGTTGTGACTCAGGGTCAAGTGTACGCGTTGGATCAGGAGACTGCCAACGCCTCTATCGATGTGATTAAAGGTAAGGTTTATCTCTTTGATATCCCCATAATTGCCTTATTTGATCCGGGTTCTACCCATTCGTTCTTATCGCCTACATGTGCTAACAGGGCCTCAGTAGAGCTGGAGTTGTTGAGGTATACATTGCAAGTGAATACCCCTTTTAAAGATTTCCAGAGAACAGATATTGTATGTAGGAATTGTAAATTAACTATAAGGAGAGAAGGTTATGACAGCTAACCTAATTTTGTTGGATATATATGATTTTGATATCATTCTGGGTATGAATTGGTTAGCTGCGAACAATGTTAGTTTGGATTGTAATACTAAGTTTATCATCTTCTCTCATCCTGAAAAGTACATTGTAAAGTTATCGTAAATTAATAAAATGTATGTGAATATATGTTTGTAAAATGACATGTACACTGAAATTGTGGTTGTGTATGAATGTTTATGAAGGATATATTGCTAGTGTGGAGGATATAGAGATGAAATATCCAGAGATCCAAGAGATTCCTGTGGTCAAGGACTTCTCGGATGTATTTCCAGAGGATTTACCAGGGTTACCACCGGATCGAGAGACGGAGTTTATGATCGAGTTAGTACTCGGTACGAAGCCGATTTCTAGACCCCCATATCGAATGGCACTGACTGAGTTAGATGAGCTTAAGAAGCAGCTCCAGGAGTTATTAAACAAGGGATTTATACGTCCCAGTGTGTCACCATGGGGAGCTCCAATATTATTTGTTCGAAAAAAGGATGGTAGTCTCCGGTTGTGTATAGATTATCGAATGTTGAATCGAGCTACCGTTAAGAATAAGTATCCATTACCCAGGATTGATGATCTATTTGATCAACTCATGGATGCATAGGTATTTTCCAAGATAGACCTCCGATCAGGCTATCACCAGTTGAAAATTAAGGAGTCAGATGTGCATAAGACAACATTTCGGACTCGCTATGGTCACTATGAGTTCTTGGTGATGTCTTTTGGATTGACAAATGCCCCTGTAGCTTTTATGAGTTTGATGAATGAGGTGTTTCATTCATATTTGGATAAGTTTGTCATACTATTTATAGATGACATCCTGATTTATTCTAAGACTCCGGAGGAACACAAGCAGCATTTGCAGATTGCTTTACAGACCCTCAGAGAGCAGAAATTGTATGCTAAGCTTAGTAAATGCGAGTTCTGGCTTGACCATATTATATTTCTTGGACATGTAGTATCGAAGGACGGGGTGTCAGTTGATCCGTCCAAGATAGAGGTCGTTGTTCAGTGGGAAAGGCCTAACACGGTTACCGAGATACGGAGTTTCTTAGGTCTTACCGGATATTATCGCTGGTTTGTGGAGGGATTTTCTAGACTTGCTGCTCCATTGACACGACTCACATGTAAGGATGTGAAGTTTGAGTGGAATGACACGTGTGAACACAGTTTTCTTGAGCTTAAGAAGAGATTGACTAGTGCCCCGTATTAGCACTTCCTAGCGGATCAGGTGAATTTATGGTGTATACCGATGCATTCGCTCAAGGTTTAGGGGGTGTGCTCATGCAGCATGGTCGGGTTATAGCCTATGGTTCTCGACAATTGAAGGATCATGAGAGGAATTACCTAACACATGATTTGGAGCTAGCCACAGTAGTGTTTGCATTGAAGATATGGCGACATTACTTGTATAGGGAGAAATTTCATATATATACAGACCATAAGAGTCTGAAGTATATATTCTCGCAGTGAGAGTTGAACTTGAGGCAGCGACGGTGGATGGAACTGTTAAAGGACTATGATTATGAGATTTTGTATCACCCAGGTAAAGCTAATGTAGTAGCAGATGCACTGAGCCGTAAGCATGTTGGCATGATATCTTACATGATGATCAGGGAGCATGATTTGATAGAGCAGTTCTCAAGCCTCAGCTTGACAGTTATTTCCTCTGACCAGTATGGATTTACGGCTAGTTTTCGTATAGAGCCAGATTTAATGGATCGGATTAGAGAAGCTCAGAGGGGTGATGATTATTGCATCGGGATAGCTAGTCAGATTCATATGGGAGTTATGTCAGATTTTGAGATTGGCACCGATGGGATACTAAGGTTTAGAGGTCGGATATGTGTTCCCGGTGATCAGCAAATTCGAGATTTGATTTTATCAGAGGCCATACCTCTAAATATACATTACATCCAGGTAGTACTAAGATGTACCAAAATCTTCGGAGAATGTATTGGTGGCCTAAGATGAAAAAGGACATTGCTGATTTTGTTGCTAGATGTCTAACATGCCAACAGATTAAGATTGAACATCAGAAGCCGGCAGGTATGCTTCGACCATTATCGATTCCTATGTGAAAATGAGAGCATATTATTATGGATTTTATCATGAGATTACCACGAACCCAGAAGGGGTATGATGCTATTTGGGTGATAGTAGATAGATTGACTAAGTCTGCTCATTTCTTGGCCATGAAATCTACAGATTCAGTTAGTGCCTTAGCCGATTTGTATGTCAGGGAGATAGAGAGGTTACATGGTGTTCCAGTGAGTATCACCTCTGATAGGGACTCCCGCTTCACCTCTCATTTCTGGGAGAGATTTCAGGAGGCTATGGGATCCCAGTTGAATTTTAGCACCTCTTTTCATCCACAGACTAATGGACTGTCCGAGCGTACGATACAGACGCTCGAAGATATGTTGAGTGCGTGTGCACTGGATTTTAGAGGCTTATGGGACGATCACTTAACTCTGGTAGAATTTACTTATAATAATAGCTTTCATACGAGTATCAGCATGGCACCGTATGAGGCCCTATATGGCAGACGATGCAGATCTCCAATAGCATGGGAAGAAGTGGGAGATCGTAAACTGTTAGCTCCCGATTTGGTCGAGCAGGCTTCTCGTGATGTACGGATGATCTGTGAGAGGCTCAGAATGGCTCAGAGTCGGCAGAAGAGTTATGTAGATACCAAATGCCGACCATTGGAGTTTGTAGCGGGTGATTATGTATTCTTAAAGGTCTCACCGTCCAAAGGTATAATGAGATTCGAGAAGAGAGGAAAGTTGAGTCCTCGATACATCTGGCCTTATGAGATCTTAGATTGCGTGGGAGATGTGGCATATCGGTTAGCACTACCACCAGAGTTGTCAGGAGTGCATAACGTATTCCATGTCTCGATGTTGAGAAAGTACCATCCAGATCCTTCTCACGTGATTCGACATGAGCCACTGGAGATCAGAGAGGACATGAGTTACAATGAGAAACCAGTACGAATTCTGGATAGGAAGGATAAAGTATTGCGATCTAAGACAATTCCTTTACTTAAAGTGCTCTGGCAATATCATAACGAGGAGGAGGCTACTTGGGAGTTAGAGAGCCTTATGCGTGAGAAGTATCCAGAGCTTTTTCAGTGATAGATCCAAGGGAAATTTGGAGGACCAAATTTCTTAAGGTGGGGAGAAATGTGAGACCCGATTATTATACACTGTACACCATATTTGTAAAGGATTGATAGTGAAAATAAATATTGAATGTGGAATTCCACTTCCCATTTTTTTTATTTAAATTCTATATGGTGTATGCGAAGTAGAATGAATATCTAAAAAATTATAAGAATGGAAATGAAATATAACATGATGCCTAGAAGATTATTGGAGGAAGCTTTGAAATTTAGGCATAAACAAAAGTCAAGAAAAGAGGTTATAAGTGGACTTCACGCCACTTTGCTTCTCTTGTACAATTCGGTTTAGACACTAAATGGCTTAACAAATTTACATGCAATGTGAGAGATAATTAATGGCTGTTGGACAAATGAAGAAAAGATGAGATAAAAAGTCAGTATAGTTGACTGGAAGTGGCGTGGAGAGGAAGGAGAGAAGAAGAGAAAATTTAGTCAAAACGGACTGCAGCAAATAGCTTCACCACCGTTCCTTTTGTCACAATTTTCTTCGATTTTTAATGCATGAAAGACATAAAATGATGAAAGAAAAAGGGATAAGAAATAGGTGGTAGGTTCTAATTGGATCAGCATGCTATATAAGAAGAAATACATGAGGAAAAACCCCATTACTGCTTCTTGCCTATCTTGTGTTACTGCAAATTTACAACTCGTTTCTCAGTTCCTTCCATACTCAAGCCATGAAAACTTCATCCTTTAGTTAGCTAAATCTTTCTACCATCGTTGAAGAGCTAAGAAACAAGCAAAGTAAAGCTAAGTGAGGCAGAAAGCACTCAGTTTCTGAAAGTGCAATTCGGTTAAGGTGAGCTTCCATATTTTATGGTCATATTGATAATTTATGGTATATTTCTATGTTTTATAACGTAATAAACATAGATATAGCTTTGTTTTTGTTAAATCTTGTTAGAATATATAAGAAAACTAGAACAAGATGTAGTCTGGAAACAAATCGAGAATGAACAATGAAAATACTGGAAATGATGATAATTGGGCAAGCTTAGTTAGCATGGGCGAGCTAAACAATATGGAGCATGGTATGGTGGGCGAGGTCGCCACATGCAAATTCAATCCATAGGCGAGCCCACCATTAAATCAAAAGTCGTGTTGGGTGAACTGAAATACAAAGGCAAGGCAAGTTGAATGATTGGGGGAGCTCCCACAAATAAGCCATTATATGAATGGCGAGAATGTTGGGCGAGCTCCCACATATAAACCAAAATGAATGACAAGTAATGCTGGGCAAGCTCCCAAGTGTAAGTCAATTAACGAATGGTGAGCTCTATTGGGCGAATGGTGAGCTCAGTTTGGTGAGCTGTAGATTAGTCTCAAATCTCACCAAAGTGATTGGAAATATTTGAAAATAGTTTTAGGAAATATTCAAAAGGAAAATATTAATAAGTTTTAATAAATTATTTTGCAGCCAAGAATTAAGGACTTGGTAAAGGCGATCGGGAAGGCGATCAGGAAGCAAGGATACGTAAGATCAAGTAAGGGAGATGTGTGTGAAGTGAATGCATGTCCTGTGGAGTTAAATTTTATGAAATTATTATGAAATTGTTTTGTTTTATGACATGCATAATTTGATAAATCGTTTAATTTTGGGGCGAACTGGTAAAGGGCGGGCGAGCGAAGGTGGACTAACCCTTTTATGTTCTTTTGGGCGAGCAACCCCTGTTTTAATAGAAATCCGGGCGAGCCACAGATGGGCAAACCCTTTTATAATGTTTTGGGGCGGGCGACCCCTTTGTTGAGAAAATTATGGGTGAGCCAAAGAAAAATAAACTATGTTTTTAATAAATTGGGCGAGTTGACCATGTTCACAGTCTAATGGGCGAACTGACGATGGAATGCCAGAATGGGCGAACTGGCTATGGGCGAGCCAGTTTAATATGTTTTTAAAATACTAGGGTTGGCGGGCGAACACTAGTTCACCGCACTAGCGAGTTGACCATAGGCGAGCCATAATGGGCGAGCTGACGATGGGCGAACAGGTTTAAATTTCATTTTTCTCACACGAAAAATGGGCTATTTTAATATCTTTGAAAACATAAAATATGAAATCTTTTTGGGACGAGTTGACAATAGGCGAGTTGACCATGGGCTAGCCAATTAACCCGTGCCTTTCTCACACGAAAAAAGGTGAGATTTCGGGCTGTTTTTGGAAAGCAAATCATTTTGGGAAAATGATAATGATTTATGAAATATAAAGTGATTTTGAGACTTTAGGCCCCGAGTTCATGCATTAATATTCACGTAACTGAGTGACCCGCCTAGGGCGATGACTCGGGTCAATAGACCTACAGGTGCATACCAGGGCGTCACGAGGCTGATTGACCTGCCAAGTCATCAGAGGTCTCGAGGTCACCTGGCAAGTGGACTCGAGGACCACCTATAGATTATGGCCATAGATCTATCTGAGATAGCCGTGAGAGGCGATGGCCTACGGGTGCACCCTAAAAGCGGACGACTTGTGGACCAATGAGAGCATGATTTGTTTGTAGCCTAGTCTCAACTTATTGATTTCTGTTCACTGAAAGGATCTATTGAATCCTGTTTACTGTTTACTATATCTATTGTTTTCCCTACTTGGTTTATTGTTAAGAAAAATAAACGTTTCGGGGGATATAGTTTTATTTATATAAAACAGCATACACCTTCCTTACTAAGCACGTTGTCTTTCACTCCTTATTTTCCACTCTACAGATTATTGATTTTGGACTAAGGGAATTACCTTCCAGAGATTTGATATCGATGGTACATTATTTTCTTTTATATATATTCAGTAAAGTTGTACAGTACTACATTAAATAGAAGGGAATGTATATACATCTTAAGGAAGAAATTTAATAATTCATATTTCCATATTAGTACGAGAAATAGGAGTACTAATTTTTATTAAAGTGTTAGGAGTTGTTAAGCATCACAGACAGCCCAACCGGTAAGTAAGTGTGATTTATAAGTGAATATTATGTTATACTGTGGATTTGGGATGTTACACTCTCTTCATTGTAATGTTTGTCCATTAGCTAAGCAAAAACATTTGCCATTCATTTATGCTAACTCACTATCCAAGGAACCTTTTCAACTTGTTCATATCGATACATGAGGTCCCTTTCAACTTGTATCTGTAGAGGGGTACAAATATTTCTCGATAATTGTAGATGATTGCACACGTTACGCCTAGGTGTATCTATTCAAATCCAAGTCTGATGTGCTTACCTTGTTTCCTAGTTATTGTGCACTCATTAAAAACCAGTTTAGGGTCTTAATTAAATCTGTTAGATCAGATAATGCACTTGAACTTGCCTTTACAGATTTTTTCAAAGCTCAAGGGATAATTCCTTACCATTCTTGTGTTGATACACCTCAGCAGAATTCAGTTGTAGAACGTAAACACTAGCATATCCTAAATGTAGCTCATGCCATTCTCTTTCAATCCAACATCCCTTTACCATATTAGACTAATTGTATCTTGACTGCAGTTTACTTGATCAACCACATTCCTACACCTCTCATATACAATCATACTCCTTTTGAGTTATTGTGGCACAAGAAACCCTTGTATTTGCACCTTAAAGTCTTTGGCTACTTGTGCTATGCCTCTACACTCAACAGAAACCGATCCAAATTTTCCCCTCGAGCCACTCCAGTTGTTTTCTTTGGCTATCCGCCTGGTGTCAAAGGCTACAAATTATTAGATCTCACCACCAATAATGTGTTTGTGTCTCGAGATGTAATATTCCATGAAACCATCTTCCCTTTTAAAGTCAATTCCCCTTCCAGGGTGGACTATTCCCTAGATATTTTTTTTCTGACAAAGTTTTACCTCTTCCTTCCTTTACCTATGATCCTTGTTCTAAACCCTTTCCTTCCCCATCCTCTTTAACTCCCTCTATTGCTGCTCGACCAGCCACAACACATAAGCCTCCCTCTGTGACGCCCCGGTGCGCACACCGAGTAGGGACCGCAGTCCTTGTCAACATCACTCATCCGTACTGTCCTCTTTGTGACGCCCCGGTGCGCACACCGAGTAGGGACCGCAGTCCTTGTCAACATCACTCAAGGTTTTATCGGGAATAAATTCCCAATTCGCGTCCGCCATGACTTGAACCCCTTACCACTTGTAAGTGTCAAGTCATGACTAACCATTGGACCTAGGTCCAATGGTTAGTCATGACTTGACACTTACAAGTGGTAAGGGGTTCAAGTCATGGCGGACGCGAATTGGGAATTTATTCCCGATAAAACCTTGAGTGATGTTGACAAGGACTGCGGTCCCTACTCGGTGTGCGCACCGGGGCGTCACAAAGAGGACAGTATGGATGAGTGATGTTGACAAGGACTGCGGTCCCTACTCGGTGTGCGCACCGGGGCGTCACAATAAAACGCGCGTTTTATTGTGACGCCCCGGTGCGCACACCGAGTAGGGACCGCAGTCCTTGTCAACATCACTCATCCGTACTGTCCTCTTTGTGACGCCCCGGTGCGCACACCGAGTAGGGACCGCAGTCCTTGTCAACATCACTCAAGGTTTTATCGGGAATAAATTCCCAATTCGCGTCCGCCATGACTTGAACCCCTTACCACTTGTAAGTGTCAAGTCATGACTAACCATTGGACCTAGGTCCAATGGTTAGTCATGACTTGACACTTACAAGTGGTAAGGGGTTCAAGTCATGGCGGACGCGAATTGGGAATTTATTCCCGATAAAACCTTGAGTGATGTTGACAAGGACTGCGGTCCCTACTCGGTGTGCGCACCGGGGCGTCACAAAGAGGACAGTACGGATGAGTGATGTTGACAAGGGCTGCGGCCCCTACTCGGTGTGCGCACCGGGGCGTCACAATAAAACGCGCGTTTTTTTGTGACGCCCCGGTGCGCACACCGAGTAGGGGCCGCAGCCCTTGTCAACATCACTCATCCGTACTGTCCTCTTTGTGACGCCCCGGTGCGCACACCGAGTAGGGACCGCAGTCCTTGTCAACATCACTCAAGGTTTTATCGGGAATAAATTCCCAATTCGCGTCCCCCAGGAGGTTCGAACTTAGGACCCTTAAGTACCTAGTTCTTACACTCCTGGTACCATTGAGACAAGTTGTCTCAATGGTACCAGGAGTGTAAGAACTAGGTACTTAAGGGTCCTAAGTTCGAACCTCCTGGGGGACGCGAATTGGGAATTTATTCCCGATAAAACCTTGAGTGATGTTGACAAGGACTGCGGTCCCTACTCGGTGTGCGCACCGGGGCGTCACAAAGAGGACAGTACGGATGAGTGATGTTGACAAGGGCTGCGGCCCCTACTCGGTGTGCGCACCGGGGCGTCACACCCTCTTACCTAAGTGATTATCATCATTATTCATCTTCTTCTTTCCATATTAATTCTAGTAAGTGATATGGACCTCACCGAAAGAAGATGAGGTTCAATGAAGAACACTTGAAGAAAAACAAGAAAAAGTTAAAAACGCAGCAAAAGAAAACAAAAATTAGAGATAAAACCAAGACCCGTTGTGTAGAAACACAAGAACCTATGGTATTGGACCAAGACCCGTTGCTTAGAAAAGCAAGAACCTATGGTATATATTGGTGGAAGGTAGAAGAACGCCACAAGAAAGACCTTGATAAGTTCAAGAGTTCTTAAGAGAACCAAAGAGAAGAAGTCTCTCAATTTTATTACTAAAATCAATTGTGTTCTCCCCAAAGGGTTACATAACTATTTATAGGCAAATAGATAACTTGCGGCACAAGTAATAGGAATCCTACTTTCCTAACTTGCAGAATAGGAAATAGCAAACTTGCAGAACAAGCAATAGGAATCCTACTCTCCTAACTTGCAGAACAAGTAATAGAAGTCTTACAAAATCTATTATTTAAAAAGGAATTGGGCTTAAATTAAATTAAGACAATGTTCAGCCCAATAATACTTAACTAAATAAAATATGCATCTAGCCTAATTTGCATTTCAGCCCAATACTTGTGTGTCTTCAAGAAGGTTGAACTTGGGCTTGGATCATGTTGTAGAAGACTTTATCATCCTCCATGCTCAAGCTTTGTTGGGCTTTCTCTCTAGCAATATCAATGAAACCAGCCAAGGCTTGTTGCATTATCTTTGATTTAGCTCTTGTAATTGGACCTCCATGGATACTCAAAGGATCACGATCATCACAAACATGACTTGAGCTTTGTGAGCTTGGATCTCCATTAGTAAGTATCCCCTGTCCTCCTTTCTTGGATATAATAAACTCTCACTTACTCACAAAATTCTTGTTCATGCCATTTCCTCACACACTAAACCATCCTCCTATGAACAAGCTGCTGCTTCTCCAGAATGGAGAGAAGCTATGAATGCTGAATTGAGAGCTTTAGAAGACAATGCTACTTGGACTATTGTGTCTCTGCCTCCTGGAAAACATCCAATTGGTTGTATATGGGTATACAAAATCAAACTTCATGCTGATGGGAGCTTAGAACGATATAAGGCACGCTTAGTGGCAAAAGGATATACCCAACAAGAGGGAGTTGACTATCTTGATACATTTTCTCCTGTAGCCAAGCTCACTACTGTGAAGGTGCTTCTTGCTCTAGCAGCTATCTTTGGCTGGAGTCTTACACAACTGGATGTAAATAATGCATTTTTGCATGGGGAGTTGGTAGAAGATGTTTATATGACTCTACCACCAGGATATCGTCGACAAGGGAAGTCTTGGCCGCCTAATGCTGCTTGTAAGTTGCACAAATCCTTGTATGGATTAAAACAGGCCTCTCGGCAATGGTTTTCCAAATTTTCTTCTACATTGATTGATATAGGCTTTTGTCAGTCTCTTACTGATAGTTCCTTATTCATTAAAACTACTAGTGGTTCTTTTCTTACAGTACTTGTGTATGTTGATGATATTATCATAGCCAGCAACGATCCCAATGAAGTAAGCAGTCTGACATGTTATCTAAACAATCGTTTTAAGTTGAAAGATTTGGGACCTTAAAATATTTTTTGGGACTAGAGGTAGCAAGATTGAGAATTGGAATTGTTCTATCCCAGAGACATTATGCTTTACAAATCCTTTCTGATGTAAGTTATCTTGGCTGCAAACCCTAGAAAACTCCCATGGATACCTGTGTCAAGTTATCTCGTGAGCAAGGTGAATTACTTAAGGATCCTACACAGTTTAGAAAGCTGATTGGCAGACTTTTATATCTCACCACTAGGCCTGATATCTCTTTCTCAGTTAATTACTTGAGTCAATTTCTCGATAAGCCACAGAAGCCTCACTTACAGGCTGTTTATCGAATTCCACAGTATGTTAAAGGTACTGTAAGACAAGGATTATTGTTTAAGTCATCTTCTCAACCTGAAATTAAAGGCTTTGCAAACTCAGATTGGGCAACTTGCCCAGATAGCAGGTGATCTATTAGTGGCTTTTGTATCTTTCTCAGTGATTCTTTGGTGTCTTGGAAATCAAAGAAGCAACAGACCGTCTCCAGATCCTCTATTGTAGCTGAGAATAGAGCCATGGCAAATGCTACCTGTGAAATTATCTAGTTATTGAGTCTCTTTAACGACTACATATAAAACATTCCAAACCAGCCATTCTCTTCTGTGATAATTAGGTAGCCTTGCATATTGCTGTTAATCCTGTTTTTCATGAAAGGACTAAGCATATAGAAGCAGATTATCATTTGGTTCGGGAGAAGATCTAAGTCGGTGTACTGAAAACCCTGTATGTCTCTTCGCAGCATCAACTTGCAGACATTTTCACTAAACCATTACTTCCTTGACAGTTTCATTTATTATTGGGCAAGATGGGAGTATATAGCATACATACTCCATCTTGAAGGGGAGTATTACAAGTGGGAACTTAAAATTTAGTTGAAGTTGTTATAAGTTTTCAAATATTTTGTATTTCCCGCTCTTTTCTGTTATTGTTGTTTCCTGTGTAAATGGTTAGCAACACAGCTAACTCAACTATAAATACCCGTCCTGTACATGCTCAAAGTATGAAGAAAATATCTTTTTCTCTTCTCATCTATTTGCTTCTACAAATTCTCTCTTCAAACTCAAAATCTAATAGTAATTACAGATTTGAATGATGCCATAGCATAGCTTGTCCACGAGAATGTTTTCTTTGAATAAACAGATTCAGGTGATTATGTTTTCTTTGAACGTTGTAAATGATAAGTTAACCCTCCTTAGGAGAGTTTAACTCCAGGATTTGAATCCTGCATCTAGATTAAATTGTCACAAGCCTCAAATGTGCTAGTATTGGTTATAATATTGCAGATATAGACATTTCATACTTTATCTCTTTGCTATGTTGTGTTATCAAATTAGGAAGCCAATAACTGTATAACCAGCATCTTAATAGAATTCTTATATCTCCACTCTCCTGAATTCTTACTTAATCCAAGTTCTTCTAGGCTTTGAATTTTACCCATTGCCTACACCAAATATTCAAGATAACTTCACACTCCATTGGAGAGGAACACATACATAAATAACTCGGCATTTAACAGACAAGCTTTATTGGTAAGAGGTTATCAGTTTCAACTTGCCAACTTGATAACTTGAGAAAATAAAAAAAAAAAAGAAAAGATATCATTCGTCGGATTAAAAGGAATATTGAAACAAAAAGGTATTCATCCTAGAGTTGGAATGTTTCCTTAAATAAACTTATATTCAATCTTCTTTTTTTTTCAAATTTTAAGTATAACTAGTGTCAAAAATTATTCTACTTGACCATGACATTTAAAAAGGAGACCTTGCAGTAGGGGTGAGTAGAGAAAGAAATAACAGAAGAAAAAAATGAAATAAAAATAGTTGAGTTTAAAAGAAGGATGAGCCGAACTAAACAGGAAGATGCATTACAAATAAAAACAACAAAGGAATGAGAACGGTTAACAAATAGTGGAAACTAGCTAGTAGCTAGTAGTATGCATTTAAAGGCACAGTTACACTATCAGTATCATCTGTAATTGACCCATACGCTGAACAGGAAGCAATATCGATCACGTCAGCTACGTCAGAAATCTCATCCATACTATGTTGAATAGCATTGGCTTCTTCTGACACTTTAATCCTCTCCAGCTCCATTGCAATTTCTTTCATCGTGGGTCTTTTCCTTCCATTAAGATTCAAGCATCTTTTTGCTAGCTTAGCAACTGCCATAACCTCTTCTTCTGGACCAATATTCATTACCACTGGATCAAGAATGTCAAATAAGGAATTCTCCTTCATTTTAAGCAGAAAAAAGTTTACCAAGCTTCTCATTTCCTCTGATTGTCCTGAGGAGATGGGTTTTTTTCCTGTTAGAAGCTCAACAAGAACAACCCCAAAACTATATACATCACTCTTCTCTGTAAATTGGTGCGACCTAAAATACTCGAGGTCCAAGTATCCAAAAGTTCCTTGTACTTCAGTGGTTAGATGAGTTTTCTCAAGTGCAACTGATCTTGAAATTCCAAAATCTGACACTTTTGCTCTGTATTTATCATCCAAAAGTATGTTACTAGACTTGATGTCTCGATGATAAATAGGGACAGAAGCAGCTGAGTGCAAATAGGATAAAGCATTTGCAATTTCCTTTGCAATCCGTAAAAGCATTTCCCATGTCATCGGGAATTCTTCATTTTGCTCATGAATGAGTTGAGAGAGTGTTCCATTGGGGATGAACTCATACACTAGTAGAGGAACTTCTGTCTCCAGGCAACACCCTAAAAGCTTAACCACATTTCTATGGTTAATCTGTGATAAAATTATCACCTCATTAATGAACTATTGAAGCTCCATTTCATCAACTTTCTTCTCTTCCCCCATTTTAGATCTCTTAATTGCCACAATGCTTCCATCCGTTAACATTCCTTTATAAACAGTTCCTTGACCTCCTTCACCAAGTATTCGATCCTTGTTATAGTTATCTGTTGCCTTTTTCAACTCCTTAGAAGTAAACAACCTTATTTTTTCAACATTACCTTCGTTACTGGACAATTGTTGTTGCTGTAACGACCCTTTTAAACCGAAAATACGAATCAAATTTTTCCATTTTCACTTACTTGGTTGGGCTGTACGTAGTGTCACTAATCAATTTCTAAGCTAATATTATGTTAGCTAAGTCAATGTCCTTTAGTTACCTTAGGTCCCAGTCAAATTCTCTCACTAAGCATGCAGTTATAATTTCAAACCATTCTACTTGACTAAACATGTCTCTACCCAAGTTGCATGCATTGTTATAAACCACAACTATATTCTATACTTCCTTTAATTACATCCCCATATTATAAAAGTACTGAATATAGAAGTCTGAATATAAATGAGAATACTGTACATCACATACCTTCAAAGGTGGTACAAAAGCCTCGAAGGACTTGCTTAAACCCCACGTACGAAGCACCTACTGCAAATAATCTGGAAGGTGGAGAGGGGGGTGAGCTTTTTGGAAAGCCCAGTAAGAAATACATATAGAAACAGATACCGAATTTCTATATGCAACATTCTAAAACCTTTATTAAAACTTGAATACCGTATTTCATACCATTCGGAAATCAAATCATGCTTATGCAATGCATCAGAAAGCATTTCATTTAAACCGAAACATAAGCAACTGAATTCTGAACATATTTCAAAATATACATGCTTATCACATTTAGTTTCAATACGGATTGTCAAATCAAATTCTTATCATTTTCAGAATTCAAATATCATTCATTCAAAACTCATATACGAAGATAAGCACGAAAAATCATATATATACTAAGCTGAAGACATGTTAGCGACTAATAATTAATCATGCAGTTCAAATTGACATATGGCCATAGTCCAAGGGGTCCACAGTGATTACTGATCAGGTGTCAACTGGACCCGTTGTAGACTGGATCAAGGTCACACAGCATCAGAAAATAAATATCTATTGCGGACTGGATTAAGGTCACACAATAGCCAAAACAGATATCTACTAAGGACTGGATCAGGGTCACACAGTAGCCAGAACAATACTGCAGTGATTTGGCTAATCATGTCTCAAAACATTTCCATACATATAGTTTCTACTGCAGACAGATTCAAGGCCACACACAGTAGTTCGAATACAAATATCTACTGCACGCAGAATCAAGGTCACGCACAGTAGTTTCAAAATAATACTATATATTTACGAAATTCAAAACATTATTTTTCGTGCTTTAGGAAAGTTTATAACAAAAGTCATATACCTTTCTTTCAAAACATATAATGATACATACTCATAATTTCTTCAATACAATAACATAGGTAGATAAATTTCCTTGAGATAAACATCTCAGCTGAAAGTCTTACAAATAAATCAAAGTCATAAAATATAACTGTTTTCAAAAACAAAAATGCCGGATAATTGGTCATTTTCAAATGATTGCTTAAATCAAGCTTAAATCATAAACCATTATTTTCATAAAAATTCCGGCAACATAACGGCTTATATTTTCTTAAAACCTCCTGCAAGAAAATACAGTTTATATAACCACAATGCAGTTGATTTTAAATTGATTTCAGTATCCCTACGTTCTTATATATATCTCTTACCCAAAGGTGTAGCACAAGTATAGCTATGGCACCCTTGTTCTTCTCGATTGCCTCTTTCCTTAGTTTTTAATTTAGTTTGTCAGTATCCCCCACCTTATATCCTCTCCTCCTACATTAAAGCATAAAATGAATAACATTTATATTATTAATTTATCATAAATAAATTCACATTTTTCTTTTGGGTCACTTAAGAAAGTGTATATTTCTTAAAGTTTCCCTTAAGTACCTTACCTTGCTTATTCTTTCTTAGTTGGCTACTAGTCCTTTGCCTTCTTAAATTTCTTTTCTCCACATAATCCTACATCAACAACCATATATATGCATATTTAGCTTTATAATTATTAGCATATTGCTTCCTCATAAAGTCCTCATTTGAACCTCTTATTATATATATATATATATATATATATATATATATATATATATATATATACACACACAATTTTCACCACCACTCTAATGCCTTTTTGCTTCTCTTATAATCTTAGGTAATTAAATCTAAACACATCAATTATACTTACTCTTCTTCATTTCCTTTTCTTTGTTCAGCTTCTAAGCACATAGAGCAGCCTAAAATGAGGATAAATCTGCCAGAATTCAAACTTATTTTATCATCATTCATTTTCTAAGTAGATAACTTAATTTAAACTCAAATAAAGCTCAACAATAGCTACCTTAAATTCAGTCCTTTTCCATGTGGTTATGGAAACTAAAATAGGAAGCTTTCTCTACAAATGAAACAGCTCCAACACAATATGAATCTACCACAATTCAGTCTTATATCAATGCCATTTGTTTCTTGAATAAATATATTTAATTTAAATTAAATTTAAATTCAACATTGGCCATATTACCTCTCTTTCAAACCATCATTTCTTTGGTTGACTTCCACGTCTGTAGGGAAGTCCAGAACAAGAGGCCTTCCACTTCAGTGAAGCACTTCTCTCGATTCCTTTCCTTCACTCTCGGTTTCTTCTCTTCCCTTCTACTATATAAATGAATCAACCCTCATTTTGCACTCTTATTCCTCCTCTGATCAGTCCCGATACAGCCTCCCTTGTTTTGTGGAGACCAAATGTCCCTAGTTCAGTCAAGATGCTTCACGTCACCTGTTTCCCTTTCCTTGGCTCATCTACTACATTTTTTTGTGTATCAGCAACCCCACTTCTTTGGCCCTACTCTGTCTCAATCACCTTCTCTAAGTGCTCTGTTTTGAGCACCAAAATGTAGCACCCAAGCTTCACGATCTCCTCTTTTAACCTTCTTTCTTCCCTTTTTATTTTCTCTTGACTTCACTGCCTCTATCCTGATTTAATGTCCAGCAACCATGCCGCCACTTCCTCCACATTTTCCCACTATTTTTCGCTTTCGATACAGTCCCAACAGTAGCGACATCACCTCCTATTTCCCTTGTTTCACTTTCCTTTCTCCCTAGTTTCTTCCCTTGCCGAGAAGCCTTGCTTCAATTTCACTCTCGATGCCACTCTCCTTTCTCTCGATTTCTTTTCTTTCCGCTCATCAATTTGTCTTTCAATTGGGTTTGCAAAGGACGTGAATTTCTTCAATAAAAATGGCAACTAGTGGGAACAGTTGGTATTGTTGATCGGCTTCCTGGGGAAGCCGATCAACAATTATTTTTATATATATTATTATATATATTTTAATCTTGATAATTATATTATATTATTTTCTATCACATCATTTTCTTATATCTTTAAGTATATTTACATATATATATATATATTCTCTATCTATATAAATATTCTTTAAGATTATATATTTTATATTTTATATTTAAATATATATTCTCTATCTAATTTACATGTGTGTATATATATATATATATGTCTTAATCATATATTCATTGTTCTTATTAGATACCTCAAATTTAATTTCTCGATTTCATTACTTCGAAATAATAAAAATTCCAAAAATACAACTCCACTTAATTTATTCAATTTTATACATTCATTTACAAAATCAATAAGTAAGTTGGTGGTCTTCACAGTTGCAGTAGTAAACCACCATTCCTTTTAAAGTATCTTTGCTTAAGCTGGGTGTTTTTTCTTCTTTTTAGTACTTTGTACATAAGCCATGTACCAAGTAGCACAAATATTGTTCCGATGCTTGTGCTGCAACCTATATAGGGCACAAATTTTAATATAAAAGGTAAATTTGTAAATAATATTAAGAAAAACCATATATACCTATACATACATGTCTTAATACATGGTTTGTTTTTTCTATATTTATAGGAAAAATGAATCTACCACACTTGAATTGAACTCAAGTGATATGAGCAAGGTGAATTTGAGTATAGATCTTAAGTTTAACTTATAATGCTTCATTATATAATAGTTACATTCACATAAATTAAAGGTTTTATATGTGTTTGTATATATATATATTGCATTGACAGTATATTATTTCTATACACTTGAAGGGAAACCGAAACAAACACGCAGCGGAAATAAAACATTCGACCTCCACCAAGATCGATTCGGAGAGTTGCCTGATTAGGGTTTCGAGATTTTACCTAACGTTTTTCTCTGATTTTTCTTTCGTTGGTCGAGTCACAAGCAACAACTTTTCGTTCCTGCCTCTACGGTATCCACACGAACGGATCTCACGACTCTTGAACGTCTCACGATCAAAAGCCTTAAAGAGCTTTTGATTCCTTATAACCGAATTGCTAGCTTCGATTAAAAGGAATGTTTTTTGTTTTTTTTTGTTTTTAAAAAGTGCGACTATGTTTTAGAAAAACATCCTTTTTATAGGCAGTAAATTTTACCCTAAAATTTACTGCCAAACAGAACTCTAATCCTACTTAGAATAGGATTAGATATATCCTTAATCCAATTCAGAATAGGATTAGATATATCTTTAATCGAATTCAGAATAGGATTAATTAAGCTCCTCATTGATCCGTTCTAAGTGTGCGACCCAATAGGTTCTCAAAACAATGGCAATGACAAAATTGTCATAGGCAATGAGCGGTATCTAGCAACACATCATTGCTACCCATGTAACGAGAATGTCAATGACTCGACATAACCTTACTCGTGATAGATGTTACCGTGTAGTCTAATCCCTTTATCCTATGATGTCTTGATTAGACACAAGTCATGGAATGTGTCACACTTGTATAGTCTAATCAGCGTTTCTTGATTCCTGAGTGGACTAATTAAACAAATAAAATCAATATCTCATATTGACTTATTCGAGCACGGCCATGCATTTCTTAGTCTCACTCTATCAAAGGGCCCAAGACATCACTCTTGTTATATAAGAGGGATAAATTCTATCTTGATCACTCAACATCCCTCTACATAGATCAAGGCATACCCAATTGCTACCTTTATAGTCCATCCTGTTACGAATGACATCTAGCAGCATTTAAGTATGCAATTCTCTATGTTGGGATCTATGATGATCTCAAGTCAAAGGATCACATACACCATCATCACTATGAGAATCGCTTATGACACTCATATAACAATCCATGTAGCGTTCTCATGGAGGGTCGATCCAGTACATAGTTCTCTAACATGTACCTATGTGATGACTTGATATCCTATATCCATGACAATGGTCATCAGTCAACCACATACTAGTCTTATCGTATCATTGTTATCCTTGTTCATAATAATACTTGACTAGGGATATTTTAAGAATAGTGTGTTATTACTATTCTAAGGACATTATCATATAAGATTATATTACGCAGTTATAAGACAAATATAATAATGAACTATGATAAATAAAATGTCATGATACATAAAAAAATGCCAAAGTCAATCATCTAATGAATGGTTCTAAGGGCATAATCCAACAACACTATCAGTCAACCACATAATATCATTTTATGATGTAATTTATTTATAGCTTGGGGTGTATCATATCCCAGAGGCTTTATGATGTAATTTATTTATAGCTTTTCCCATGTAACCAAAAAATAAAAGAATATCATTTTATTAATGAACAAAGTTTAAAAATACACAAAACATTAAAGATAAATTCATATTTTTTATTAATATTTTTCTATTTTTAAATTTTGCTTGCTCATAAGATATTATTTTGTAGTTATCTGACGGTGTATAATCTCTACATATTGTTAATGCATAGTACATAACTTCTAAATTAAATATTTTAATTAAGAAATGCCAAAACAAAAGTTATGTATTAATATCTAGTTTCATTTTCCTTCGTTTGTGCAAATTTCCACCGTACAGTGACAATATTCTCATATACTAGTATATAAGAAGACATGATTTAATATGTTACCTTGGCAGACATCGGCAGGATAATAGTCGTTTGAGTTGTAGTTGGCACTGCAAACACATAGATGCGTAGAACCCATGTCTGACCAACAATATTGACCATCGGAGCTACAAAAGCGGCTTGAACCTTCTTTCAACTCGCATAGTCCACGTCTTCGATTGCCCCATCGCAGTGTTGCAGGAACATGTGTCCAATTGCTTATCTCATGGAGCTCTGGTTTTTTTGTCATATATTTATTGAAGTTTTCTGATTTAATCACAAAAATAGATCCACATGATCCGTTGCGTCCATTATCTGTCATGTTTGCAACAAAAGACCTGAGACGCGGAGGAACCTTCATACGACAGCCAGCATTGGAAGAAGTCTCAGTATTTCCACAATGGGGTTGCAAGCAGGCACGAATAGGATAAGTATCAGCTTGATTTCGAAAAACAGTAGCCAAATTGCCACAACCTGAAGACCAGAATATGTTGTCGACTGAGTAGAAAAATGGGCTGCCTGTTAAATTGACACTAATCCCATTGTTATCTTTATTGCGACACTTGAAATAAATTACTGGATGATTGACGAGAATAGTGCCATTGGTAATTGAAACAGAGAGTAGTTGCAGATCGATGCTACTTATAAAAGGCTTTGGCCCATCGTCGGTTGCCTTGCAAGTTACTTTATGCCCATGGTTCTTGTAATAACCTTCTCCAAACGGATACGGTATCTCAACATTGCCACAATTTCTTCTAGATTTATGCTTATGTAGAGCACATAACCGGCCTGCTTAACAAGAAGTAAATTGCACCAACTTAACACCAACCAAAATAAGTAACTAAATAAAATTTTTAACTACTTTTTTTTTATGAAATACATTTAATATAAAGTTAAATCAAATCTACACATCATGAGACTTGAATTTGGGATTCCAAAAATTTAAGTCCTTTTCCTTGATATTGAGGTAAGATCACATTTTTTTAATTATTGAATTTCTAATTACTATATGTAATCAGATTATATTTTCTATTTAATAGTATTTGAGACATTATTTAGTACTATTTGCTATATATTCTTCAAGTATATATTTAATAAATTTATTTTTTAAAAATTATTAGTGTATAAATCTTATGCGCTAACAATAAATTATAATATGTTATCTAATTAATTCATGAATTTTAAAATAGATAATCTTTAAAAATAAATACTATTAAATTTACTAACTAATGAAGTGTCAAGATACAATTCAATAATAATATATGCAATTTATACATTGACCATGCATCAGATAAAAAATTATATTTAATAGTAGTATAAAATAGATGAACACTATATTTAATTACAATAAATGTGTCCAATAGTGGGATAATCTATCAAGACCGCGCTTAACTCGATTATATTATTTTACATTTTAATTTGATTTTGAAATATATTAATATAAATTATATTCTATTATTTGATAATAAAATAATAAGTAAAGGGTTAAGCCAAGTTTGTTTTAGTTTGACTTTAAAAAACAACTGTGGTAAGTATAGATGTCAAAATTGTACAATATGTGATACATAATATACGATACAATTTGATTCATTTCAAAATTAATATGTATCGATATAAAGAATTGATTTATATCATGAATCAGTAATGTATATATCAATATATGAGTGAATCGATGCATATAGTATAATACACCGATACACTTTATAGTGAAATTGAATTAGATCCAATCAAAATTTGATCTAATTCAATTAACTAAAAATATAATTTTAATACTTTGTAATCTAAAAACAAAACTTAAAAACATATTTTCTATATAATTTAATCTTAACAAATTAAAAAAATTAAACTTTTAGTTAGTAAATTAAAATAAAAAAAATAAAATTATTATTTAATGTATATTATTAAGAATCATATTAAGAGTTTGAAAACAATTATATATCTTATTTTTATCATATACTCAATTTTATTAATATGTATAATATTTTTTTTTATTTACTTATATGTGAATGCATTATTTATAATTAATTTTAAAATTATTTATCATATCTTACGATACAAAATTTGATACTCGATTCTTAAAATTAAAACTTCAATTTGCGATAAGTATCTCGTTTTAATAATTATGGTCGTAAGGATGAATACAATAAATTTTTACACAAAATGAAGACCATTCAAGGTGTTCACATGGCAATTCTTATTCTCTCCCTTTTAAAGTCTTTCCTTTTTGTTCTTTCTATCTTTTGTTTTTAATTTTATTATATTTTATCTATTTGATAGGTATATTTTGTTTAAGTTAATAATCAAATATACATTCAACTTTTATGTAAAAGAAAGACCATTCAAGGTGTTCACATGGCAACCCCTATTGTCTCTTCTTTTTAATGGTTTCCTTTTTGTTCTTTCAATCTCTTCTTTTTAAATTTTTAAATTTGATCTTTTTTTGCTTTCTTATTTTTTTATCTAATGAATAGGTGTATTTTGTTTAAGTTTAATAGCCACATATACCTTCAATTTTTTTGTATAAAATGAATATGATCTCTTAACATTTTATTTTATTATAAAAGTTTATAAACTTTTATTTTACTGTAAATAAATCCTTAACTTTTCAAAATAACTTAATTAAATTTAAATCTGTTAAATAACACTAACTTTAAAAAAATTTGACATGACAATCCCTATTAAGGAATAAAGAACTTCAAACACCTCACTTTACAAAAAAAACTCATGTTTGGTGAACAAAATTATAAATACGATAAAATAATATAAAATTATAGATAAAATTGTATTAAATAATATCATATTATCTCATATTTGTTGTGTGTAAGGATTATAAGAATAAGATAAGATGATTTTTGTATATTTATTATCATATTTACTATATTTATAAATACCAATAAAATTGTCTCCTAAGTTCTCTACTTATTAAGTCACGCCACTCATTTGTTTTTTCTTTTTCACTTACTTTTTGACCCTTTCTGTTGCATTCATATTTGTTTGTTTAAAATAAAAATTCCATTTGATTTAAAAGTCAAATTTGCTGGCAACTGGCAAGTTTGTTTTCGTATAAAAGTAGGGTAACTAATTGTTGCCTTTCACATCAATATTTAAAGGACCCCCCACCCTCTCACATTTCTCACTCCATTTTATTAATAAAAAATTAAAACTAATCATTTATTAATATTTCATTGATTAATAAATTAATATTTTATTAATTATAGACTAATATTTTATTAATTAAAAAATAAAACTAATTAGGTATTAAATAAAATTAATTAAAAAAAATTAAAACTTTATGTTATGCTTTTACCTTTTTCACAAAGAAAAAAGGAAATATGGCAAGCAAAAAGAAAATCTAAAAAATGTTACAAATACTATAAAAAATTCAAAAAATGATAAAATTATAAAATAAAGCAAAAAAATTCAAAAGATCAATTTTTAAAAATTAAACACAAAAATTATAAAAAAAAATAAATCTATGAATCAAATTCAAAATATTTTCATTAATTATGAAAATTGAAGGCTATAAAAGAGAAAATAAAGTAATAAATAGATAATTTCAATATAAAACTAAAGACTTTGGAAAAAAGGAGTGGTGATGGAGGATTACCTAATTTGAATTTATCTTGATAGTAGCAAATTTCATTCAAACTCAATAAAAGTTTAAATATTTATAACCTTTTTTATTTTCGTCTATGTAATCTTCTAACTTTGTGTTAGAATTTTATTTTATTTTTTGAAAAAAATAAGAATAAAAACTAAATAAGATATTTAATTGATATAATAAATATTTTCATTTTCATTTAAAAATTTAATATTTTAAAATAATTATCTTGATTTATTCCTATTTTTAATAAATACTATTAATAATGCTTTTTTAGGAAAAAAAAGTACCATGTGTAGTAGGGTATCATCCTAGTGTAAAATTAAGAGGAGATAAAATAAATCTTTTTTGAAAAATATTTATTAAAAATTCATTATTTGCAATATTTATTAAAAAAAATTGATTATTTGCAAAACATACTTGTGAAGACCGAGAATTTTCTAAATAAATATAAGGTATCCGAAAAATATAATTTGGACCAATTGAGATCCAAATTAAATAAGAATGAAATTGGAGAAAAATATATTTGGATATCAAGAAATCCAAATTTAATCCAAAATAAAAATATGTAATTTTATAAATTTATATAAGGTTATTATATAAATATATATTTTTCTATATATATATATATATATATATATATATATATATATATATATATATATATACACACACACACATTCCTATATGAAATATATGTATAGTATTTGAAATTAAAGTATATATATATTTGATTTATACAAATTATGTGTATATATATAAATATTAATATATATATAATTATATGAATATAATTAATATATATAATAATAAATATATTTTAATTAAAAAAAAAAAAGGAAAGAGGCGGGAATCGGGCTATTCCCGATTCCCTACCTCGTTTCTCCTCTGTTAACAAACAAAGGAGAAAACTTAAAGGAAAGTAAAAGTGGCCGGTCGACAACCGGCGAGAGAAGAGAAGAGGAGAAGGTCGCCGACGAGCCGAAGAGAGGGAGAAAGGGCTTGCCGGCGACGGAAAAGAAAAAGAGAGGAAAGAAAAACAAAAGGGACGAAGCGAAACCGAAAGAGAACCGAAGGAAAGAGGAAAAGGAAAAGTGGCGGTGCCGCCGACCTGGCCACTGCCACACCACCCACGTCGACGGCGGAAGCTCAAGGAAGAGGTGAGGAGGGCCCGACGATGAAGGAAACGGCGGAGGAAGGAGAAACGTGGAGGAGAAAAGACCTGAACCACCACCTCCAGATCCGCCACCGCCGGCGCCGCCGTTGGGGAAATGGAGGCCAGATCCGAGTCGTTGCAACCTCGACAAGCTGTTGGGTGGCCGAACCGCCGGAATGGGTGGCCGCCGGTGACCGAACCGGCCAGCAGAAGATTGAACCGGTCCGACCCGATCCGACCCGCCTGACCCGGTCAACTGGACCCGACCCGATTTGACCCGGTCAACCCGAACCCGACCCGACCCGGTTCAGAAAAGAAAAAGAAAAAAAAAAAGAAAGAGAGAAAGGAAAAAAAAGAAAAGAAAAGAAAAAGAAGAAAAGAAAAAGAAAAGAAAAGGAAAAGAAAAAGAAAAAGGAAGAAGAAGAAGAGGAAGAAATAGGTAAGGAAAATTAAAAGCCTTTTTCTCTATATGTCTGGAATTTAGTAAAATTCTTGGATTATTTTCTAAATGAAAATATACGTCAATTTGTGAAATTGTAGCAAAACGAAAATGAGACAAATGGTGGAGTTCGGCAAGGCTCGGAAATCGGAAAGTACGCTAAGCTTGGCGAACAGTAAGATACTTTTATAAAGCATTAGTAGCATCATATTGTATGTGGGATTTATGATTTTTATATGATGCATTGATGAAATGATTTTTATGGAATTGTGATATTTATATATGATGCATTAATTTAATTGATATTAAAAATGCTAAGAGGACCCACAACTGATGGTGGGGGTCTTAGTAAGAGGTAAAATTGGTGAGAATCAACGGCTGCAAGTATAAATTGTGTTTCCCTTGCAGGAGGTTAGGGAAAATTAAGCCGTTATGCTGCCGAAATTTTTAGGAAAATAATTGAGGAAAAAGATTAAGTTTCTCACATAAATGGAATCTTGGAGATAATTATTGAAAATAAATATTGAAAGGATTTTATAGTATTACCGAAAGAGTTTGATATTGAAATCGATGAGAAGACAGATCGTTGAAAACGATAATGTGACGAATTATATGGTTTAAACCTTATAGAACCGATAAATCAATTAATTTTAATATCATAATTGGTATCAAGTTGAGATTGAGGTAGAAGTATTTATAAGACGGATCACAGATAAAAGTAATGATAATTATATGATACAACTCAAAAGAGAAAAAAATCGAAGTTGTGATTTAGATGGTCGAATGATAGAATTTGCGGAATTATCAATCGAGTGACGATTATAGAATTGATAGATTCAAATAAATGGACCGTCTTAGTGGTAAGATTGTGATATCGAAGTTAAATAGATGTGAACTGAGATTTTTGCAATAATATGGATAGTCGCAAGGCGACTTAAATGATTGAAACACTGTTGATAGTAGAAATTGGCAAATTCTTTTAAGTGGTAAATTACCAATCAAAAAGTGAATTGAGGATTGTGATTTGATTTTACGATAGTAAATGAAATTGAACCGCAAGTTGAGGATTCTAAATATGTACCTATAGGTCAAACCATAAATGGATTTGATAAGTGATTATTGATCTTGTGGTTCTATAATCCTCGATGTCAACTCTGGAATAGATAACAAATGAGGATATTAATATTGCATAATTTCAGTATTTTGATGGCTATATAGTGACATGATATTTAAATATTTATGAATACTAAGAGGATTCATGCAAGTGATGTGGTCTTAGTATTAATAGTGAAAGGTAGAAATGATTGGTATAGTTTATAGCTATCGAAAAAGGATATCGAATACTGAATGACTTGAATACCAAATGATCTGATTATTGAATAATCGGAGTACTGAATAAGTTGAAAACTGAATGAAATGAATATTGAATTGATTTGAACACTGATTTACTGATGTGTCAGAAGGATAGTTTGAAATCGAACGATTGATAGTGATAAAGTTAAATGAATTATTTCACCGTATTAGAGGAAGGTATTACTTATATTGACATTTGAAATTATTACTAAAATTACATACGGAGATGATTTCATAGCATCGCTTTTAAGCATAATTTGCTATAGTTTCAGATGTCATAATAGCATTTATATAAATGCTATAAAGTATAGATTAGCTTTAAAAATAAAGTATATGGTATATATACGTATTTTTATATACGAAACCTCTTAAAGAATTTCACCATATGCTTTACATGATTTTAAAACGAAAAGCTAAAGATTTAAATGTTTTATGAGACTGTAGGAACCCTAAAAGAATTAAATTCAATAAAGCATAGTGGAAACCGCCTAATTGGAGCTTTGCTCATTAGGCAGATATGCTTGTCCGACAATAGTCGTGGACAGGTCTCAGTCACGCCTGATCAGTGGGGCTGAGAGAGATGAGGTCTATGGCCATAGATAGCGCCCTAGTTGGTTTCCAGGGGACGATGACATGATTTTCACTGATAGCTACAGTGATTTAAGTCTTTATTGATAGAGATGATAGGGATCTAGCCTAGTCTCTAACCGATATGATATGAAGTCTAGAGTATGATTTTATTGATATGAACTCTAGACTTGACATGATTTATACTGTACATGAAACAGATTTGAAATGAAATATGTTTTAAAACAGTACATGTTTTAAACATGTTTTAAAAGTCCATGAGATATGATTTCGACACTTATATGATTTATATGTGATTTTGTGTCGAACATGGCATGATATGTGGTCTAGAGTATAGTTTGATTTGATATGAACTCTAGACCTGATATGATTTACAGAATATGTTTTAAAAGTATATGATAAATGATTTCGACACTTACATGATTTATATAAGATTTTGTGTCGAATTTGAAATGACATGCGGTTTAGAGTATAGACTGATTTGATATGAACTCTAAACCTGATATGATTTATAATATATGAAAAATGTTTTAAAACCGCACATGTTTTAGACATGCTCCGAAAACGAATACATGAACTGAAATTGAACATGTTTCTATCATGCCTTAAAGGCAAATTTGAAATGAATTGAAAATTCATATGTCGAGCATGTCCTAAAGTATATATGATATGATTTGAAATGATAGCGGTTTAGACAGAAAAATTACATGAATTTGCATATTAAACCCTGATATGATAATATGCTTAGTATATGAGAATTCCATGAGGAATGTCGTGACTCGACGTAAATGATGTTTCAACTATACGATGACATGACATGATATGATATATGAACATGAGATTGATATGAAGAGGATTCTGATCTCACTCTATCGTGATCATAAATTCCCAGACCATAAGTGATATGAATTGATGTAATACGGGAATATGATTATTAAATGTAAAGTGAATTCGATAGGATATCTGCATTAAACATGGAGAATATGTGAGGAGTGTCATGACTCAGTGGTAGCGATATTTCATCGATATGATGTCATGATATGATATGATATGAAACATGAATATAGAAACACACGAAGAGAATTATGACTTCGTACCACCGTGATCATGACCCATAATATGAGACTTGATAAGAGATGATAGTATACAGAAGTATGATTATGAACTGAAAAGTAAATATGAGAATTGATATGAGAAGATAGAATACAAAAGTATGATTATGAAATGAAAAGTGAATATGAGAAGTGATAATGAGATGTTATCGATGAGAAAGGATTAACTGTAATTGCATCCTTGCAAGTTTTAAGCATTTGCGGTTAAGACAGTATAATCCTACTCTTGCATTTATATTAGTATCTTACTGAGCCGTGGTTTTGCTCACCCCACTAAATTTCGTCTCTTTCAGATTATTGAAGTTAACATCTGCCATGTGAGCTGCTCAGTGGGCACCGGAGACGGTATATGGACTTGGTACTAGTCTTCTAAGGTATATGTTTCTTATAAAATACTTGTTTACATGTAAGACTTAAATTGATGCACAGTACATATTCGGTTTAGCAAGTCGGGATGTAACTAAGAACCGTTTTCGTGGTTGTTAAATATTTAAATGAAATGACTATAGGTCACCTAAATAGTATAGTGACTACACTGACACCGAATACAAACCCTAAAATGAAAAAGAAAAAAATTTGTCCATAAATTTGTAGACTAAGAAAAGTATAAGAATCGAGTGAAAGTCGCGGTCTTCGGGTCGTGACAATACTAGTTAAATTTAGTAATTCAAATTGTATAAACTAAAAAAATATAAATTTAGAATAATATTACGTTTAAGATTTTATTTTTTAAAAAATTAATTAATAAAGCTGATTATTTTCAAAAAATTAAAAAAATTGTTGAAAAATTATTATTTTATTGATTTTATATATTTTTAATTGTTCCCCCCCCCCCCCCCCCCAAAAAAAGAACAAAAAAAGAAGGAAAGAAAGAGTAAAAAAAAAAGAAAAGGAGGGAAAATGAAAAAAAATGAGCTAGTTAACCAATTAAACAATAGGCTTTGTCATTTTATTAAATGTTTAAGTTGATTTTTAAAACTTTAGAAGTAAAATACGTAAGATATAAATATTTATTATCTAATCTCATGGGATTATAAATAATCCTTTTTTTTAGGGAAGAAAAAAATCATCCTATATTAGCAAAGTGATTAATCTTTTTTGCAATCCAATTCTCTTATTTGTATGCACCAAATATATGATTAGATTGTCACGACCCGAAGGCCGCGACGGTGCCTCTTACTTGTACGGATGCGTAGAAATTAGGGCTAATTTTTCGATTTCCTATATTTGCTTTGTCTAAGTGCAATGTAGTGAATTTTTGTTTCGGGACGTTAACTCCCTCGCCTATTTTTATGACTTTACCCAGGTTATTTTCCTGCATAAAAATTACAAGTAATAATCCAGCTCATGCTTCCCAGAATGACAGTTAATCATATTCTAGCATTCCTATGACCAAGTTCATTTCCATATCATAGCATTTCATCTTATGGTTCACATTTTTCCTACTTGGTCACTTGTTCATGCTATTCAATCCACAATCCATACTCATGCAAAATCAATATTCCATACTTCATCATTACTAGTCTAGATGCTATTCTCTATATTAGATTACATCCCATCTAAGTACTGAATCAAAAACAGCCTGAATCGATATTAAATGCAAAAGAAGAGTATGTATACCCAAAATATTCACAAAAGTCTTCTTGGAGAGTTGGGACTATATTTTAGGCTTGGGACTAATTCAGAAAGCTCCGAAATACTCCCCCAACTCCGTGCTCAATCTAAAAATTTTAAATAGCGTTTAATGAGCAAGGCTCAATAAGTCATTTATATAAGTGCAGAGTTAGAATTATACTGTTCTATATGCCATGCATGATGTCATGTGAGGAAAATTTACTATCAGTTATTCTCTTATTCATCATGCGATCATATACCTGTCGTATTCTTAGATTCAGTTCATCTTTGCTTCAACATGTCATGAAATGTCTAAGTTATGAAACCATGATATAACCTTTAACATGTAATTATGAACGAAGTAGTTACAGTCATAAAACATGTAATACATATTCTTTTAAACAAGTTCAAGACATGTAGAATATCAATACATTTCATGTATTCTTTTAAGATGTGCTTGAAATATGAAAGCTTTTTCATTTCATGTCAAGTATGCTTTTTGAAACATATTTCATATTACATATACTTTTTTGAAATACATTTCATATCACATATGCTATTTGAAGCACATTTCATATCACATATACTTTTTTGAAATACATTTCATATCGCATATATTTCTTTGAAGCACATTTCATATCATATATACTTTTTGAAATACATTTCATATCGCATATATTTCTTTGAAGCACATTTCATATCATATATACTTTGAAAGTATATTTTATATCACATATAGCATCAAAATGCATTTCATATACTGTAAATCAATATCGAGTTTAGAGTTCATTTTCATTTTAAAGGCATACTCTAAACTTCATTTCATATCATTTGAGACTAGGCTAGATCCCTATCTCTCTATCAATAAAGACTTAGTTCACTGTAGCTAGCAGTGAAGAATCATATCATCGTCCCTGGAAACCACTAGGGCGCTATCTATGGCCATAGACCTCATATCTCTCAGTCCCACTGATCAGGCAAGACTGAGACCTGTCCACGACTATTGTCGGACAAGCTTCTATGCCTAATGAGTAATCTCCAATTAGGCGGCTTCCACTATGCTTTATTGAATTTAATTCTCTTAGGGTGCCTATAGTCTCATAAAGCAATTCAATCTTTCATATCAAAATAGTTTAATGTACGTAATGCTTTTCTGAAGATCATTTACATGTATATACGTACATATGTGAAAACTATCATTTCATTCTTTTCAAAGCCATTCAAGCATCCAAAATATTCTTGTAAACATAATAAGAATAAATCATTTCAGTTTTTCATGTATGGTAATAAGTCATGCTTGATGGCAATAAAATTCAAGGAAGTGAAATAAGACCATAAAATGACATGCTCATGAATTGCATGAATGTTTATTATTTCCTCTCATAATATCTATGAACCTATACCATATCGATTCACTTCCGATCAATGTCTCTTGCCTTGGTACTTTATCAAGTCGAATATCATACCTACATTTCATTTCGTTATATTCAATCTCTAGGTATTCAATTCATTCTATTGTAAGATTCAATCCTATACAGGATAATCCTACTTCTACCTTATATAAACGTCTTACCTAGAGCGAGCTTAGCTTGATCTTGTCCCGTGGTTAGCTAGACCGTGTCCGTCGTCCTCTGGGCACACTACACATTCACAAGGAATTTCGACTTAATAAAGTCTAGCTCAAGTTTTCAATACGCTTATATAAATTTACACTCCAACATAATATCTATATATATACATATATATATATATGTATATATATATATACTCTTAACACCATATACTTCAAGTCCTTACATCACATTCTCTCATTTTTTTCTACATCTTTATATATATGTATTATACCTACATATATATATATATAAATATCTAATTCCATGTTTTTCAAATGAGAAATGTATGTATATATATATATATATATATATATATATATATATATATATATATCCTTTCTTTGAAATTCCTTTCTTTTCTTCTATTTCCTTTCTCTTCTTGTTTCTTATCTTGTCATCAAGTAGTATACATATATAACACGCTAATATAATACATACTTTTTAAAAATCTGATGTATATCTTTATATATGTACTATACATACATATATTTATCTATTTCCTTGTTTTCAAGCAATTAACATATATATGTATATATCTATATATATATACACATATTTTTTTACACTAACATAATAAATTCTTAAATCTATTTTTTTTTTCATTTCCATATATAAAAAAATATATATTTTTATATATATATATATTTCTTTTCTTCTAATTCCTTTTCCTTCTTTTATTTCTTTTTCTTTCCTATTTCTTTTACCTTTGTGACTCACGGCAGCTTGGTGTGGAGATGCTCCCCCTACGGCAGCCCTTGTTTGTCAACTACAACCACCACGTGAAGCAGCTCTCTCCTTGTGCTCTCTTTCCACGCCTTCTCCTCCTTCTCTTACTCACCAAGCACGTCCCAAGCAGCCTCCATGATGCTCGGTTTTTCTGCTTCTCCTCCAGTCACCAAATCACAGCCATCTGAAGCTTTCGTTCAACCCTAAAACAGCCTTGAACCTTCAGGAAATAAACCTTGGTTTTCCAGCCCTCTCTCCTTCCTTATTCTCCTCCTTAAACGTAGCTCCAAAAATCCCAGCTTATACCTCTGTTTTCCTTCTCGTGGCAGCCTATTCCTTCCTTCAAGAACCCATGTTTTCCAGTTCAAACACAGCCCCCATAAGCTGGCCACGTTTCAGCCCTTCTCTTTCTTGTTCGAACCAGTCTCAAATGGAACCCTCGGTTTAGCTCTCAACACCTCTGTTTTCTTGTACCAAAATCATTAGAAATCTCTATTTTTCACTCCTTTAAATCAGTCCCGATTCAGCTTTTGAAACACCAATAACCTAGCTTCAACCTGCCTTTGGTCGAAATCCCAGCTTAGCCCTCGTTAACTATCCAAAGTGTGCTACACGAGGAGGAAAGGAAGGCACGATGGGAGGCAGAGAAGTTTTAGACGATGAGCAGAAACGGGAGAAGGAAAAACGTGAGAAAGAAATGGCTGAGCAATTTTTTTTATTTGGTTTTCTTTCTTTTGCTTTTAGTTTATTTTATTACAAGTTTAGGTATAGTGGCTATTGGATTTGAGTGCTCTGCCGGGCAAAGCACTTTTTGGATTTTGGGTGGGATTTTTCCCACCCAATCCGGCCATTGATTCTTTTTTTTTTATAATATATATTTTCATTTCACTTTACTTTTGTTTTATTATATTATATGATTTATTTATTTATTCATGTGTTTCTTTATTATATATTTACACTTTGTGTTTTATTTATTCATTTCTTTGTATCTTATACACATATTTCATACATGTATATGTATACATGTCTCATATATATATATATATATATTTATATACATATATATATATATTCTTGTTCTTATAAATATGTTTAGTACCTATATTCGTATATTCCCGAATATGTATACGCATATGTATATGTGTATATATATATATATATATATATATATATATTTTTTCATTTTATTATTCACATTTAATCTCGGATAATTGACTTCTATGAACACGTACTATAATCTTATACTTGAAATCTCATAAGTACATCGTCTCTTTACGTCACTAAATTACATAAGAAGTACGTATTTAGCTAGGAAAATTTCGGTTCTCACATCCTCCCCACCTTAAAAAATTTGGTCCTCCAAATTGCTACAAGTTATCCTAGAATAAGTGGGGGTACTTCTCTTTCATGAGACTTTCCAAATCCCATGTAGCTTCTTCTGAGGAGTGATGTTGCCAAAGCACCTTTACTAAAGGAATTGTCTTGGACCGCAATACTTTTATCCTTTCGATTCAAAATCTGAATCGATCTCTCAACATAACTTAAGCCTTCTCTGATCTCCAAAGGCTTATACTCAATCACATGGGAGGGATCTGGGTGCTATTTCCTGAGCATAGATACGTGCAAGACGTTATACACACCCGATAGCTCTGGTGGTAGCGCTAGTCGATATGCTACATCACCCTCTGTCCAGTATCTCAAACGGACCAATGCACCAAAGACTCAACTTTCCTCTTTTACCGAACCTCATTATACCTTTAGATGGAGAGATCTTTAAAAACACCTTATCTCCAACCGAAACTCCAAGTGTCTCATGCAATTATCGGCATAACTATTCTGTCTACTCTGAGCTGTTCGCAACCGATCACATATCAACCTAACATTTTCGGAAGCCTTTTCTATAAGTTCGAGAGCAAATATCTTCCTTTCACCCACTTCTTCCCAGCCTATAGGGGATCTACATCTACGTCCATACAATGCCTCATACAGTGCCATCCCAATGCTGGAGTGGAAGCTATTGTTATATGCAAATTCAGCCAGTGCCAAATGATCATCCCATGAACCTTGAAAATCCATGACACACACTCTCAACATATCCTCAAGGGTTTGAATTGTTCTCTCGGATTGTCCATCAGTTTGAGGATGGAAAGCAGTGCTGAAACTCAATTTCGTTCCCAGAGCATCTTGGAAGTGTTCCCAAAAACCAGAAGTAAATCTAGAGTCTCTATCTGATACTATGCTCACTGGGACCCCATGTAATCTTATGATCTCCCTAACATACAAATTTGTAAGGGCACTGAGTGAATCTGTGACTTTCATAGCCAAAAAGTGTGCAAACTTAGTCAATCTGTCAATAATCACCCAAATGGCATCATGGTTCCTTTGGATTCTTTACTATCCCACAATCATCATTTCACAATTTAGCTAAGACAGCACTTTATTTGCAGACTTTAATGTCAATCATCACTTACAGTGAATGAGACATTATGTAATAATTTTTCCTGACATCTCTTTTCATATAATATTACCATTACATCCCTTATTCTTATAGTACGTGTAATATCACTAAATTTTAGGATGTACCTGAGGATGTAATTTTTTTTTTCCACAATCAAATTCTGTAATTGAATTTATCAAAATACTAATTCCGTCTCCACATTACTTATGTAATTTCACGGTTCCAATATATATACATATATATATCCCTTTACATGACTGACAGTACTTCATTTGTTCACTCCTCCGAGTATAACTAATTTTTATCTGTCAAGTTTGGATCGATCTTATATCTAGCCATAACCATATGATAATCAGAGGAAATCACATACAATCTTAGGTTTGGGAACTACCTCATAATTCGTGTTCCCTTATCATCATATGATTTGTTTTTTTTAATACATTTTCATCTTTTCACATTTATTACTTTCGTTGCTTTTCCAAATGGTATAGTACTCTTCCGTTAAAAATCTTTTAACAATTTTGAATACTATACTCATACATATTCATTCGCTTCCACTTAATTTTCTTATATGTATGTATCATATCAGTAAGCAACCAATTCCATAACTCCTCAACAAATCATTTCTATTATTCGGGTAAACTTCGAAAATTTTGTACTCCAATAACTATATTTTACTCTTACTCACTTAGCAATAACCTCTTTTTAAACAAACCAATATTCACTTTATCATTCGAGACCACACGTCTCTACAAAGGTACTGTTCAGTTAAAATTCATATTTACTGAGTTTGACAACACAATTCTCAGTTTCCAGAAGTTTGTGGAATTATTCAAGGATGCTGCTTATTTTCTTCAAATAAATATACGTATCAACATCTCGTGGTTTCATGCTTTTATAATTTATCTGTATGTGATTGAAATATTTCATTCATTAAATCCACAAACGTCACAAGATATTTCATAAATCTCTTAAGTATCACCAAGGACTCGTAAGAGTTATACCGAGTTCTGAACATCACCTTATGAACACTTATTTGTAATCTTTTTATCCGATAACATCTTGTTCAAAGATTGATATTGAAACTCTACATACACCATTGAGTGGATCAAGTAAAACATCAATCTTGAACAATAACTTATTCATTCTCAATAATAATACTATTGAGTACTCGAAATTTGGTACACAATCATAAGCTATGCTTATTCTTTCGAACCATATCATCTGTGTTTCCACCAATTACACTAATACAGATGGGTTCTTTATTCATTAATCTCTGGAGTAATTTCTTAAGCTCTTTAGACTCTTTTATGTTCCCTGATAAGAGCTTATAAATAGGTTCCATGTTGTGAATCGAGTTAATAATCTCTCGAATCCACATTACTCCGAAAATTATTTAGAAATTCATCCAGTAACTTCTAAATCATAACCTCATATCATCTTGGATGTTTCGTTATTACATTCTACAATTCTACTATGTATCCTCAAAACACATACATGTAACTTTCAAATCATTTAACATATATTTCACATCGATTCACTTATTTAGTCACACTTAGTAAGTGTATTACTTTTCATAATATCAAATAATCCCTAACCAAATGCCTCGTCTTTTCACATTTAATTCAAGTCCTAAGAATCCATAACAAAGCCAACTATCTCGCGACCTCCCACAGTATACACTCTGGTCGCATTACTCATCAGAGTATAGGTAGGGCTAATAGTAGGAACCATTATACCTGAAATACATTCTTTACACCATTCATTACTTTATTACCATCAATCGGTTCCAAATCAATTTATTCATCTATGATTCGGGAGAATTATTTCAATATAAGGGTATATTCGTCATTTCTCAGTTTATTTCTGTCTCTTCAAGATACCTTTTAAACAGGTGATCTTAAAATCTATTGACTGATGATATCCCCTTTCATTCCAATATCATCATTTCAGGGTCTTAGTTCGATTCAGATAGAGAAGTCCTGGTGGGGCCCTCACCGAGTTCCTCTCAGTGCCTTATCGAACAGACCTAACATTAAGATTATAAGATCACCTATTTTAGATAAAATTCTCGGATTACAATCCCTTTTTAATTTCAAAGTTCAATACTCAATAACTTTGCCAAATTTGATGTATCTAGTAAGTTCATATCTTGTGACCATTCATCCTTTTATACTTTAGAAACTATCAAACTAGGTCAAGATCGATAGCAAGACATTATGGTCTTGCGTGTCTTATTTCACGTAATCTTAACTTCCACATCAAGTTGTTATCTTGCACGACATACCTTACAATCTCTAACATTTACAAAAGATTCATAGTATATAGCATGTCGTATTCAATCTTAATTCTACCAATGATAGGTTTGAAGAGTTTTCCCTTTTTTTTTTTTGTACATCACAATACCTTACAGGTCATTGTGTTACTTATCGAGGTTTCAAATCATCCACCACTTAGTAGTCTTCTTTACTTTGTTATCATTTAATTTCTATATAAAAACACATGCATTTAGAACAGTATTCTGCACTTACTGAGCACTTAACAATCAGGCAATTACAGTACTATGGGATGTAAATCATTCTAACTCATCTACACTGACATGCACTAGACAATCTCGACTCTGATACCACTAAATTTGTCACGACCCGAAGGCCGCGACGGTGCCTCTTACTTGTACGGATGCGTAGAAATTAGGGCTAATTTTTCGATTTCCTATATTTGCTTTGTCTAAGTGCAATGTAGTGAATTTTTGTTTCGGGACGTTAACTCCCTCGCCTATTTTTATGACTTTACCCAGGTTATTTTCCTGCATAAAAATTACAAGTAATAATCCAGCTCATGCTTCCCAGAATGACAGTTAATCATATTCTAGCATTCCTATGACCAAGTTCATTTCCATATCATAGCATTTCATCTTATGGTTCACATTTTTCCTACTTGGTCACTTGTTCATGCTATTCAATCCACAATCCATACTCATGCAAAATCAATATTCCATACTTCATCATTACTAGTCTAGATGCTATTCTCTATATTAGATTACATCCTATCTAAGTACTGAATCAAAAACAGCCTGAATCGATATTAAATGCAAAAGAAGAGTATGTATACCCAAAATATTCACAAAAGTCTTCTTGGAGAGTTGGGACTATATTTTAGGCTTGGGACTAATTCAGAAAGCTCCGAAATACTCCCCCAACTCCGTGCTCAATCTAAAAATTTTAAATAGCGTTTAATGAGCAAGGCTCAGTAAGTCATTTATATAAGTGCAGAGTTAGAATTATACTGTTCTATATGCCATGCATGATGTCATGTGAGGAAAATTTACTATCAGTTATTCTCTTATTCATCATGCGATCATATACCTGTCGTATTCTTAGATTCAGTTCATCTTTGCTTCAACATGTCATGAAATGTCTAAGTTATGAAACCATGATATAACCTTTAACATGTAATTATGAACGAAGTAGTTACAGTCATAAAACATGTAATACATATTCTTTTAAACAAGTTCAAGACATGTAGAATATCAATACATTTCATGTATTCTTTTAAGATGTGCTTGAAATATGCAAGCTTTTTCAGTTCATGTCAAGTATGCTTTTTGAAACATATTTCATATTACATATACTTTTTTGAAATACATTTCATATCACATATGCTATTTGAAGCACATTTCATATCACATATACTTTTTTGAAATACATTTCATATCGCATATATTTCTTTGAAGCACATTTCATATCATATATACTTTTTGAAATACATTTCATATCGCATATATTTCTTTGAAGCACATTTCATATCATATATACTTTTTGAAATACATTTCATATCGCATATATTTCTTTGAAGCACATTTCATATCATATATACTTTGAAAGTATATTTTATATCACATATAGCATCAAAATGCATTTCATATACTGTAAATCAATATCGAGTTTAGAGTTCATTTTCATTTTAAAGGCATACTCTAAACTTCATTTCATATCATTTGAGACTAGGCTAGATCCCTATCTCTCTATCAATAAAGACTTAGTTCACTGTAGCTAGCAGTGAAGAATCATATCATCGTCCCCTGGAAACCACTAGGGCGCTATCTATGGCCATAGACCTTATATCTCTCAGTCCCACTGATCAGGCAAGACTGAGACCTGTCCACGACTATTGTCGGACAAGCTTCTATGCCTAATGAGTAATCTCCAATTAGGCGGCTTCCACTATGCTTTATTGAATTTAATTCTCTTAGGGTGCCTATAGTCTCATAAAGCAATTCAATCTTTCATATCAAAATAGTTTAATGTACGTAATGCTTTTCTGAAGATCATTTACATGTATATACGTACATATGTGAAAACTATCATTTCATTCTTTTCAAAGCCATTCAAGCATCCAAAATATTCTTGTAAACATGATAAGAATAAATCATTTCAGTTTTTCATGTATGGTAATAAGTCATGCTTGATGGCAATAAAATTCAAGGAAGTGAAATAAGACCATAAAATGACATGCTCATGAATTGCATGAATGTTTATCATTTCCTCTCATAATATCTATGAACCTATACCATATCGATTCACTTCCGATCAATGTCTCTTGCCTTGGTACTTTATCAAGTCGAATATCATACCTACATTTCATTTCGTTATATTCAATCTCTAGGTATTCAATTCATTCTATTGTAAGATTCAATCCTATACAGGATAATCCTACTTCTACCTTATATAAACGTCTTACCTAGAGCGAGCTTAGCTTGATCTTGTCCCGTGGTTAGCTAGACCGTGTCCGTCGTCCTCTGGGCACACTACACATTCACAAGGAATTTCGACTTAATAAAGTCTAGCTCAAGTTTTCAATACGCTTATATAAATTTACACTCCAACATAATATCTATATATATACATATATATATATATGTATATATATATATACTCTTAACACCATATACTTCAAGTCCTTACATCACATTCTCTCATTTTTTTCTACATCTTTATATATATGTATTATACCTACATATATATATATATATATATATAAATATCTAATTCCATGTTTTTCAAATGAGAAATGTATGTGTATATATATATATATATATATATATATATATATATATATATATGTATATTCCTTTCTTTGAAATTCCTTTCTTTTCTTCTATTTCCTTTCTCTTCTTGTTTCTTATCTTGTCATCAAGTAGTATACATATATAACACACTAATATAATACATACTTTTTAAAAATCTGATGTATATCTTTATATATGTACTATACATACATATATTTATCTATTTCCTTGTTTTCAAGCAATTAACATATATATGTATATATCTATATATATATATACACATATTTTTTTACACTAACATAATAAATTCTTAAATCTATTTTTTTTTTTCATTTCCATATATAAAAAAATATATTTTTTATATATATATATATATATATTTCTTTTCTTCTAATTCCTTTTCCTTCTTTTATTTCTTTTTCTTTCCTATTTCTTTTACCTTAGTGACTCACGGCAGCTTGGTGTGGAGATGCTCCCCCTACGGCAGCCCTTGTTTGTCAACTACAACCACCACGTGAAGCAGCTCTCTCCTTGTGCTCTCTTTCCACGCCTTCTCCTCCTTCTCTTACTCACCAAGCACGTCCCAAGCAGCCTCCATGATGCTCGGTTTTTCTGCTTCTCCTCCAGTCACCAAATCACAGCCATCTGAAGCTTTCGTTCAACCCTAAAACAGCCTTGAACCTTCAGGAAATAAACCTTGGTTTTCCAGCCCTCTCTCCTTCCTTATTCTCCTCCTTAAACGTAGCTCCAAAAATCCCAGCTTATTCCTCTGTTTTCCTTCTCGTGGCAGCCTATTCCTTCCTTCAAGAACCCATGTTTTCCAGTTCAAACACAGCCCCCATAAGCTGGCCACGTTTCAGCCCTTCTCTTTCTTGTTCGAACCAGTCTCAAATGGAACCCTCGGTTTAGCTCTCAACACCTCTGTTTTCTTGTACCAAAATCATTAGAAATCTCTATTTTTCACTCCTTTAAATCAGTCCCGATTCAGCTTTTGAAACACCAATAACCTAGCTTCAACCTGCCTTTGGTCGAAATCCCAGCTTAGCCCTCGTTAACTATCCAAAGTGTGCTACACGAGGAGGAAAGGAAGGCACGATGGGAGGCAGAGAAGTTTTAGACGATGAGCAGAAACGGGAGAAGGAAAAACGTGAGAAAGAAATGGCTGAGCAATTTTTTTTATTTGGTTTTCTTTCTTTTGCTTTTAGTTTATTTTATTACAAGTTTAGGTATAGTGGCTATTGGATTTGAGTGCTCTGCCGGGCAAAGCACTTTTTGGATTTTGGGTGGGAATCCGGCCATTGATTCTTTTTTTTTTTTATAATATATATTTTCATTTCACTTTACTTTTGTTTTATTATATTATATGATTTATTTATTTATTCATGTGTTTCTTTATTATATATTTACATTTTGTGTTTTATTTATTCATTTCTTTGTATCTTATACACATATTTCATACATGTATATGTATACATGTCTCATATATATATATATATATTTATATACATATATATATATATTCTTGTTCTTATAAATATGTTTAGTACCTATATTCGTATATTCCCGAATATGTATACGCATATGTATATGTGTATATATATATATATATATATTTTTTTCATTTTATTATTCACATTTAATCTCGGATAATTGACTTCTATGAACACGTACTATAATCTTATACTTGAAATCTCATAAGTACATCGTCTCTTTACGTCACTAAATTACATAAGAAGTACGTATTTAGCTAGGAAAATTTCGGTTCTCACATAGATGGTAAACATCTTATCTTATTCTTCATCCCAAACACCAAATATGCCATGTATTCATCATATTTTATATTTTATAATGTGCGTGTTTGGCCAAGTTTATAAAAAATCTTATCTATTGTAGCTTTTCAAAAAAAAAAAATCTTATCTATTGTAGAGTAAAAGTCTAGTGTTTGGCTCTCAAAATTTTAATATTTTTCAGTATATAAGCAAAGTATATTTGAGCTTTTTGATAAAGTTATAAATCAAAGCTTTTTCAAGAAATACAAATTTTAGTAATATGTATTTAGTGAAATTTTTTACACTTACACTTCAATAATTTACAAAATTATAAAAAGTAGTCTATTATTTCAAATTAATTAATTTATTTTCTGCAATTTTTATATTTATTTCATTTTTTATTTTAATTAGCAAAAGTATTTTTTATTTATTTTGTGTAATTTTTATACTATTTATTATCGTATTGTATATAATATAGATAAATCTACTGTATCTTTTTCCCTTATGGGTTATGTAAGGTACATAACATAGTATGTCAATTTTACTTCTTTGCTTGATTAAAAATAATTAATCAAAAATCGTGTGATATGTTTAGTAAAATATTATTATTAATTTTAATAATCATGATTCAATCATTAAATATTAAAAAAAATCTAAAATAATTCAAGGATATAGCCATTAAAAACCAACAGTGTCCGTTAACCTTGCTTAGGTGGCATGCCACGTGGACCAATGACGTGGAAACAAGTTATTTTTTTTAAATTTCGTTTTTTTTTTAAATAAACATTTTTTGAGTTCATTTTTTTTTGCTTAATAGCCAAATATATCCCTAACGTTTATGAAAATATTCTATTAAGCCCTCAACGTATAATTTCATGGAAATAAGGATATTACGTTTTATTTTCAGTATTTTTTTAAGTTCATTTTTTTTTCAAATTTACATTTTTCATAATTTCATTTTTTTAATTACATATTTTTTTTAAAATTACATTTTTTTCATAACTTCATTTTTTTAAAATTCCATCTTTTTTCATAATTTTATTTTTTTTAAAATTACATTTTTTTCGTAATTTCATTTTTTTCATTTTTTTCATCATTTCATTTTTTCTTCTTCTATCTCCCTTACAGGAAGTTCATTGTCATTGCCTGTAAGGGAGATAGAAGAAGAAAAGGAAGAAAAAATGAAATGATGAAAAAAAATGTAATTTTTTTAAAAAATAAAATTATGAAAAAATGTAATTTTAAAAAAATGAAGTTATGAAAAAGATGTAATTAAAAAAATGAAATTATGAAAAATGTAAATTTGAAAAAAAATGAACTTAAAAAAATGTTTATTAAAAAAAAAGAGATTAAAAAAAATTTTAATAAACAAATGAAAAAAAAAACGTCATAATGACGTGGAAAAAGTTAAATTTTTTTTTAATTTCGTTTTTTTAATAAACATTTTTTTAAGTTTTTTTTTTTTCAGATTTACATTTTCCATAATTTCATTTTTTTTAATTACATATTTTTTAAAAATTACATCTTTTTCATAATTTCTTTTTTTTTAAATTACCTTTTTTTTCATAATTTTATTTTTAAAAAAATTACATTTTTTTCATCATTTCATTTTTTTTTCCTTTTCTTCTTCTATCTCCCTTACAGGCAATGACATCTTCAATGAACTTTCTGTAAGGGAGATAGAAGAAGAAAAAGAAGAAAAAAATGAAATGATGAAAAAAAATGTAATTTTTTAAAAAATGAAATTATGAAAAAAATGTAATTTATAATAAGATTTTTTGTTTGTACAATGGAGGCCTTTGGCTTAGGAAAAGGAAATGTAAATTTTGAGTTTCGTACCTTAGATTTGTAAAATTTTTATGTTTTAAAAATGAAAATACAATAATTTAAATTAACATTTAAAATAAAAAACACCATGTTAGGCCACTATTTTCATGTTGCTAAAATAAATAACGAAATGAAAGTAGGCTACCATTTTTATAGAGAACAAAAGCAATGAAGTTCTGAGAAATGGTTGCAAAATCAAAATGCATTGTCCGTAGTTAGTAAAGAAATCAATCTCCAAACTATGAAACGTTTGCACCTCCCAGAAGGAGTTTACCAATTCTACAACACCTGATTCTGTCGAAGACAATTAAGGATAGAGGCTGTTATGCACCAAAAAAAAAAAGGATAGAGGCTGTTAATGCTTGTTTTATTACATTTCCATTATCGTACGGTGCACCGCCAATCAACAGAGAAGAAGTACTCGGGTGATTGAAGCAAAAGTTTTCAATGTCCATTACAATAAAGGATAATATAAATAAGATGACAAAAGAGGGCTCAGGTAGCATAGCTTCTTTTCTTACAAACTCATAAGCGATGATGCAGTTTTCAGCAAACCAAGAACTGGTTTGAGTCTATGCTGTCATCTTTAGCGATTTACGCTACAAATCCAACAGGATTACAGTACATGTACTAAATTGACTCTCGGCACTATCAACATTGAGTGCCAGTTGAAAAGAAAAGATTAGGGCTTGAGTACTTCTGGTAGCTAGGACAAATATGTACTACACTTCATCTGCTAGTACTCTCAATATTCTTCAATATTGATATGGATACTTTCTTTACCATCACCAAAACAATGAATAAATTACTTCAGTATTACAGAATTGAATGATGCCGTAGCATGGCTTGTCCAACGAGAATCTTTTCCTTGAATAAATAGATTCTGGTGATAACGTTGTGGATTTCAAATTGCATGTTCCTTTAATGATGATGTTGATTAAGTTAACCATTCAGACATAGCTTAACGGTTATCATATCTCTTTAATGGATATTAAGTTCAACTAGAATAAAACCCGCGCTTTGCTGCGGGATCCATTAATTTTGGTATATAAAATTTATATTTTCAAAATAACAAAACAAATAACAGAATGTTAATAACAAAAATACATGTATAATATCTACCAAAATTGTCATTAGAAAGAAAAATAAAATTTAACTATCCAAGCATAACAACATAAAATGTCTAGCTGATCTCTGGAAAGTATATCTATTATGATTTGCATCAAGTATGGATAATTCATCCCCAGGCAAGCAACCTAAAGCAGAACACTATATGATAATTGAGAATATTCTAGAAATGATGGGTTGATTTCCCCCAACAGCTGCTTATAACCAGAACAGATCAATCTTGTTTTCTCCGAAACAACAATGATGCCAAGTCTTACCTGAATTTGATAACATTATTAAACAATATCCATTGCACGCAGCTCGAATTCCAACTTATAAAAGCATCAATTCCCTCTTTAACAATTCTCATTCAAACATAAATATTTTCTGGGGACAATAACTTTATACCTAAAATAGGTTAAAGAGGACAATTATTTTTAAACAAAAAAGAATGCTCATTCTGTTGTGGGTGTTCATGATTCAAAATGTATTTAACTCTAAGAAAAATATCTAAATTTAATATCCACCGTTGAAGAATAGGTTCCTAGCAAAAGTGAGGTTGTGCCATAATCAGGATATGAAGTAGTAAATACCAAAAAAAATGTTATGTCTATGCCTTAATTTAGTTTGGAACCTAACCATGAGTTAATCAATGGTTGCGGACTTGCGGTGGATGATAACATTGGAACACAGCATATCATGGAGATATCAAGAGTCAAAACAGATATTGGGAAGCAAGATATTCAAGGCTAAAAGCAACTGATACATGATAGAACTATTGTTCCTATAAGAAAGGTAGTTCCCTAATGACAAAAAGAACAAAAGACAATGATAATATGCCAAACACACCAACTGCATCTTATATTTGCCATTCTTCATGGTTAATAGAAAAAGTAATGCTAAAAGGTCATACGAAGTTTCCCAGGCTTGGATTGGTTGGGTGAGAGAAGAATATCAGCAGTCAGACTTTAGTCGTTCTTTTTTTTTTCTCCTTACCCCTGCTACAAAATGAGAGACCTGTAAACAATAATTTCCAATTTTAAAACGTTTATCAATAGGTGGACTATGTAGGGGAGTATAATCATAAGGGAAATATCAAGAATACATATAAAAAGCCTTCCTTCATTCAATGAAATAATATTCAAATAATAAAACAAACAACATCCTTTGCACCTTAACTTCAATCAAAGTAATGAAAGAAATTCTTTATGAGTCAATTCTTTACAACAAATCACAGTATTTTAAAATTACCATTTGCAAAAGTACCAAGTAGAAAAGGTAAATCAACAATAGCTCAATTAAATTAACAAAGTAGGAGTTAAGTCTTTACATGAAGAGCGCCACTTTAAAGCATTCTTGATAAATCTTAACAAATCAAGGAAAATAATTACACAATTAGTTTAAAAAAGGTTCACGAAAATGTTCATTACCTGGTGGCAACCAATCTATTTCCATCGCAGAATTGCTAATCTGAAATCATTGGACTTGCAAAACCTGCATAAATAATAACAAAGCCACAAATTTAACATAAAAAACATAGATCCGACAAAATAAAACACTATTTCGGCATCCATTGACAAATCCAAAATGCTTGTTAAATAAATGACATCCACAATAAAATTAACATAAAACCTAAACTTAAGTCACCTTTCTTCTTTCCATGGATGAATGTAATGTTCTATTTTATCATTTTTGAGCATTAAATTTGGAATTTCTTGCCTCTCAAAATCCATGTTGTGTACAAATCAGGCTTGCAACCAACACAAACCTAATACTCATATTTCAAAGCTTTAGCTATTGATCAAGCAGATAAAACAAATTCTGGAATACTAAAATGAAGGAAACCGAAACAAACACGCAGCGGAAATAAAACATTCGGCCTCCACCAGGATCGATTCGGAGAGTTGCCTGATTAGGGTTTCAAGATTTTACCTAACGTTTTTCTCTGATTTTTCTTTCGTTGGTCGAGTCACAAGCAACAACTTTTCGTTCTTGCCTCTACGGTATCCACACGAACGGATCTCACGACTCTTGAACGTCTCACGATCAGAAGCCTTAAAGAGTTTTTGATTCCTTATAACCGAATTGCTAGCTTCGATTAAAAAGAATGTTTTTTTTTCTGTTTTAAAAGGTGCGGCTATGTTTTAGAAAAACATCATTTTTATAGGTAGTAAATTTTACCCTAAAATTTACTGCCAAACAGAACTCTAATCCTACTTAGAATAGGATTAGTTATATCCCTAATCCAATTCAGAATAGATTAGTTATATCCATAATCTAATTCAGAATAGGATTAATTAAGCTCTTCATTGATCCGTTCTAAGTGTGCGACCCAATAGGTTCTCAAAACAATGGCAATGACAAAATTGTCACAGGCAATGAGCGGTATCTAGCAACACATCATTGCTACCCATGTAACGAGAATGTCAATGACTCGACATAACCTTACTCGTGATAGATGTTACTGTGTAGTCTAATCCCTTTATCCTTTTATGTCTTGATTAGACACAAGTCATGGAATGTGTCACACTTGTATAGTCTAATCAGTGTTTCTTGATTCCTGAGTAGATTAATTAAACAAATAAAATCAATATCTCATATTGACTTATTTGAGCACGGCCATGCATTTTAGTCTCACTCTATCAAAGGGCCCAAGACATCACTCTTGTTATATAAGAAGGATAAATCCTATCTTGATCACTCAACATCCCTCTACATAGATCAAGGCATACCCAATTACTACCTTTATAGTCCATCCTGTTACGAATGACATCTAGCAGCATTAAAGTATGCAATTCTCTATGTTGGGATCTCTGATGATCTCAAGTCAAAGGATCACATACACCATCATCACTATGAGAATCGCTTATGACACTCATATAACAATCCATGTAGCGTTCTCATGGAGGGTCGATCCAGTACATAGTTCTCTAACATGTACCTATGTGATGACTTGATATCCTATATCCATGACAATGGTCATCAGTCAACCACATACTAGTCTTATCGTATCATTGTTATCCTTGTTCACAATAATACTTGACTAGGGATATTTTAAGAATAGTGTGTTATTACTATTCTAAGGACATTATCATATAAGATTATATTACGCAGTTATAAGACAAATATAATAATGAACTATAAATAAAAATGTCATGATACATAAAATTGCCAAAGTCAATCATCTAATGAATGGTTCTAAGGGCATAATCCAACAATCTCCCACTTGCACTAAGACCATTCACTCATGTATCTAATACCTAGTGACCTAGTGTGACGATCATGTCTCTGCTGCGTCAAAGGCTTCGTCAGTGGGTCGGCGATGTTATCGTCAGTTGGTACTTTGCATATCCTCACATCTCCTCTCTCGATGATATCTTGAATGAGATGGAAGCGCCGTAGTATATGTTTGGATCGTTGGTGAGATCTAGGTTCCTTAGCTTGTGCGATGGCTCCATTGTTGTCACAATAGAGCTCAATCGGATCTACAATGCTAGGAACAACTTCAAGCTCAGTTATGAACTTCCTGATCCAAACAGCCTCCTTAGCAGCTTCAGAGGCAGCTATATACTCAGCCTCTGTTGTAGAATCGGCCACTGTCGCCTGCTTTGAACTCTTCCAGCTAACAGCACCACCATTAAGGCAAAACACATAACCAGACTGCGATCTATAGTCATCTTTATCAGTTTGGAAGCTAGCATCAGTGTAACCTGTTACAATGAGCTCTTCCTCACCTCCATATATCAAGAATGTATCCTTAGTCTTTCTTAAGTACTTAAGAATATTCTTGACAGTGATCCAGTGACATTCACCAGGATCAACTTGATATCTACTCGTCATGCTCAAGGCATACGAGACATCGGGACGTGTGCATAACATGGCATACATAATGGATCCAATAGCAGATGCATATGGAACTTTACTCATACGTTCTCTCTCTTCTTGTGTTGTAGGACACTGTTCTTTTGAGAGAGTAATGCCATGTGTCATAGGCAAGAATCCTTTCTTGGAATCCTGCATGCTAAACCTCTTTAGCACTTTATCTATGTATGCACTCTGACTTAGGCCAATTAATTTCCTTGATCTATCTCTATAGATCCTTACACCCAGTACATAGGTAGCTTCGCCCAAGTCCTTCATTGAAAAGCAATTCCCTAACCAAGTCTTTACAGACTGAAGGGTAGGGATGTCATTCCCAATGAGTAGTATGTCATCTACATACAACACCAGGAAGACAATAGTGCTCCCACTGACCTTCTTGTAGACACAAGGTTCATCTTCGTTCTTGATGAAACCAAACTCTTTGATTGCATCATCAAAACGAAGATTCCAACTTCGAGAAGCTTGCTTTAGTCCATAAATAGAACGTTGCAACTTACAAACCTTTCCAGCATTTTTTGGATCAACAAAACCCTCAGGTTGTGTCATGTACACATCCTCGAGTAGCTTTCCATTAAGAAAAGCAGTCTTGACGTCCATTTGCCAGATTTCATAATCATGGTATGCAGCTATCGCAAGCAAGATCCTAATGGATTTGATCATCGCGACTGGTGAAAAAGTTTCATCATAGTCAATACCATGAATTTGTTTAAAACCTTTAGCAACCAATCGCCCTTTATAGGTATGAACATTTCCTTCCATGTCGGTTTTCTTCTTAAAAACCCATTTACACCCTATAGGTTTTACCCTTTCGGGTAAGTCAACCAAGGTCCAAACTTGGTTGGCATACATGGATTCCATCTCAAATCTCATGGCTTCAAGCCATTTCTCAGAGTCTGGCCCTGTAATAGCCTCTTGATAGGTAGTAGGCTCATCTTGGTCCATGAGCAATACATCACCGTTCTGAGTCATTAGAAATCCATATTTCTGTGGCTCACGATGTGTTCTAACTGATCTACGCAAGGCTTGTGTCTCTTGAGCAGGCGGTTGCTCCACAACATCTTGTGGTTCTGGTTCCACAACAACTTGTGGTGCTTGCTCAGGCTCCATCTTAACATCGGGTGCGCTATCTTGTAGCTCTTGAATTTCTTCAAGTTCTACTTTTCTCCCACTAGTTCTTCTAGAAATGAATTCTCTTTCTAGAAAGACACCTGTTCGAGCTACAAACACTTTGCGCTCAGTGGGATTGTAAAAATAATATCCTTTAGTTTGTTTAGGATATCCCACAAAATAGCACTTATCAGATTTAGGTGCAAGTTTGTTAGAGACTTGACGTCTTACATAAGCCTCACAACCCCAAATCTTCATAAAAGACATACTGGGACGTTTACCAGTCCATATCTCATATGGTGTCTTTGGAACCGATTTAGATGGAACACGGTTCAGTGTAAAAGCAGCTGTTTCTAATGCATGTCCCCAAAAGGATTCTGGAAGATCTGTATGACTCATCATTGATCGAACCATATCTAATAAAGTTCGGTTTCTCCTTTCAGATACACCATTCCATTGTGGTGTATTTGGAGGAGTGAGTTGTGAGACAATCCCACACTCTTTAAGATAGTCATAAAATTCTTGGCTTAAGTATTCACCACCTCGATCTGATCGAAGTGCCTTAATGCTCTTGCCAAGTTGGTTTTGTACTTCATTCTTGAATTCTTTGAACTTTTCAAAAGATTCTGACTTGTGTCTCATAAGATACACATAGCCATATCTACTGAAATCATCAGTAAATGTAATAAAGTACATAAACCCACCTCTGGCCTGTGTGTTTAAAGGTCCACATACATCTGTATGTACTAAGCCCAATAAATCACTTGCCCTTTCACTATGTCCTTTGAAAGGGGCTTTAGTCATCTTACCCATCAAACAAGATTCACATGTCTCATACGATTCAAAATCAAATGAGTCCAAAAGTCCATCTTTATGGAGTTTGGAAATGCGATTCTCATTTATGTGTCCCAAGCGACAATGCCAGAGATATGTTGGATTTTGATCATTAGATTTAATCCTTTTAGCATTTATGTTATAAATAGGCATATCAAGATTTAGAATGTAAAGACCATTAATTAGTTGTGCACTACCATAAAAGATATCATTTAAATAAATGGAGCAACAGTTGTCCTTTATTATAAATGAAAAACCCTTCTTGTCCAAACAAGAAATAGAAATAATGTTTTTAGTGATGGAAGGCACATAATAACAATCATCTACTTCTAAAACAAGCCCTGTGGGCAATGTCAAAATATAAGTTCCTACAGCTAATGCAGCAACCCTTGCTCCATTTCCCACTCGTAGGTCGACCTCGCCCTTAGTCAACGATCTACTCCTTTTGAGTTCCTGCACATTTACACAAATGTGAGAACCACATCCAGTATCTAATACCCATGATGAAGAAGTAGATAGATTAACTTCTATAACATAAATACCTGAAGTGGTAGTCTCACTTCCTTTCTTCTTCATTAGCTCTTCCAGGTATTTGTTGCAGTTCCTCTTCCAATGTCCGGTCTCACCGCAATGGAAGCATTTCCCTTCTTTGGCAACCCCACCTTTAGGCTTCAGTGCAGTATCATTGGGCTTGAACTTGCCATTGGTTTTATTACCCTTTTTCTTGCCCTTTGCATTAGCCTTGCCCTTAGCTTTCTTAACTATTAAGACATCTTTGGGCTTGGCCTTTTTCATGTTGGATTCAGCTGTTTTCAACATGCTAAGTAACTGTGGCAGAGTCTTGTCAATTTCATTCATGTTGTAATTAACAACAAACTGACTGTAGCTGTCTGGCAACGATTGCATAATCACATCAGTGGCCAACTCTTGGCCAAAGGAAATCCCAATCTTTCAAGGTTTCAATGTACCCAATCATCTTGAGCACATGAGTACAACGGGAGTCCCTCTGCCATCCTACACTGAAACAATGCCTTAGAGACATTGTACCTTTCTTGCCTAGCTTCCTCTTGATAGAGTTGCTTGAGATGCTCGATCATATCGAACGCATCCATTTCCTCATGTTGCTTTTGAAGCTCAGGATTCATGGAGGCAAGCATAAGGCAACTAACATCCAATGCATCATCTTGATGCTTCTTATAAGCATCTCTTTCTGCCCTTGGAGCATTAGAGGGTGGTTCCTCAGGTAAGGGAATCTCAAGGACATACAACTTCTTTTCTTGCTTGAGGACTATCCTCAGGTTCCTGTACCAATCCAGGAAGTTTGTCCCATTCAACTTGTCCTTCTCAAGGACAGATCGCAGTGAAAGTGTGTTATTTGTGTTTGATGCCATGGTAATCTACAACAAAATATGCAAAAATATAAGTATCATGAATGCATTCATTTAATTAAATATTTATTAAATGATGCTCCCACTATTTTTATCGAATCAACAACCCTCACTATTAATTCGGAAAAATTATCACATAATTTCTCTAGTGGGCCAAGATCCATATTTCACCTTATTAGAGTTAGCTTTGGCTAATCGCCCAAGATTTGGCTATTTAGGTAGGCAACACTTACCAATTACATCTCATGTAACTCTTGGATAGTTGGGTGAAACAACACTTGTTCTAATTCATCTCATGAATGGAAGCCCAACTTTATGCCTCTAAATTCCCAATCCTATTGAGGAAATCTAGTTAAGTCAACCCAATTTATAGCCTTTGGATATCACTATTATCCCATCGCGTCTTACTAAGATAGATATGATATTTTGCTTTGGCAAACATAACAAAATCGATTCTAGCCTTGACGAGTGCTATTCATTGGTAGGCATCTATTATTGACTTAATTTAATTGAGGGATTTTCTTAGTTTATTGAATAAGATCTCACCAATTTTACTTTTCTAAAATTATCATATGATTTTCATTCATAAACGTACAAAATAAACCATGCATCTCATGCAATTAAGCAATAAAAATAAACGTGACATAGTTATAGCCCAAAACTAAATGGATTTCCCAAGCCAATGAGAAACCCTAAGGGTTAACCTAAGGGTAATAGCATCTTCTCCAAGTGCCTCTTGGTCATCCTTTGCATGGTTGTCAGCTCCAATTACATAGTTTAAGAGAAACCTCGAGTTACATTCGAGGGGAGTAAGATGAGAAAAGAATGTACAACAAGAATTTCAAGAACAAGGCACGACACGCAGGTCGTATTTATTAAAATTTACAACCACCAAAATACAATCATATTGGGCTAGGGCTATAACTATGCACCATGCTCAAACAACAACCACCGTGTTATACAAACAAGTGAAATGCAATTTCAAATTTTAGTTTTATTAACGAGGCACATTTGAAAAGAATTATAACCTTGACTGCGGGGTTCCCAGGGGCGACAGCCCCTGGGCGGCGGTCCCGCTGGTCGGTCAGCGGGCGGGGTCAAGGGGCAGCGCCCCTTGCGGGGGTTTGGGGGCGGAGCCCCCAAAAAAAAAAAGGTTAACAGTATTGACATTGCCAACGCCCCTTATCCGGAAGTGTCCTAATCTTATCAGGATGTTCCAGCCAGTATCTCATACTGACTATAATTTTAGTCGCATTAGAACTCTTATCTTCTGTTTCTTCCATAACGTTTATGCAGAACAGAAACCGCCATTAATAATTTGCATCACAGATTATATCTCACATATAAGTTGAATCGAAATTGATATATATCATATATATAATTTCAACAATTCGATTTTTTAGCCTCTGAATATATCATATACATTCTAATCCGTATTAATCTCATTAAAACGATTGCATGTAATCATAAACAGAAAGTAACCAAAGATCATGCTTTTATCAAAACAAATCAGGGACTCCGAATCTGGCTCGGATACCAGTGAAGGAAACCGAAACAAACACGCAGCGGAAATAAAACATTCGGCCTCCACCAGGATCGATTCGGAGAGTTGCCTGATTAGGGTTTCAAGATTTTACCTAACGTTTTTCTCTGATTTTTCTTTCGTTGGTCGAGTCACAAGCAACAACTTTTCGTTCCTGCCTCTACGGTATCCACACGAACGGATCTCACGACTCTTGAACGTCTCACGATCAGAAGCCTTAAAGAGTTTTTGATTCCTTATAACCGAATTGCTAGCTTCGATTAAAAAGAATGTTTTTTTTTCTGTTTTAAAAGGTGCGGCTATGTTTTAGAAAAACATCATTTTTATAGGTAGTAAATTTTACCCTAAAATTTACTGCCAAACAGAACTCTAATCCTACTTAGAATAGGATTAGTTATATCCCTAATCCAATTCAGAATAGGATTAGTTATATCCTTAATCTAATTCAGAATAGGATTAATTAAGCTCTTCATTGATCCGTTCTAAGTGTGCGACCCAATAGGTTCTCAAAACAATGGCAATGACAAAATTGTCACAGGCAATGAGCGGTATCTAGCAACACATCATTGCTACCCATGTAACGAGAATGTCAATGACTCGACATAACCTTACTCGTGATAGATGTTACTGTGTAGTCTAATCCCTTTATCCTTTTATGTCTTGATTAGACACAAGTCATGGAATGTGTCACACTTGTATAGTCTAATCAGTGTTTCTTGATTCCTGAGTAGACTAATTAAACAAATAAAATCAATATCTCATATTGACTTATTTGAGCACGGCCATGCATTTTAGTCTCACTCTATCAAAGGGCCCAAGACATCACTCTTGTTATATAAGAAGGATAAATCCTATCTTGATCACTCAACATCCCTCTACATAGATCAAGGCATACCCAATTACTACCTTTATAGTCCATCCTGTTACGAATGACATCTAGCAGCATTAAAGTATGCAATTCTCTATGTTGGGATCTCTGATGATCTCAAGTCAAAGGATCACATACACCATCATCACTATGAGAATCGCTTATGACACTCATATAACAATCCATGTAGCGTTCTCATGGAGGGTCGATCCAGTACATAGTTCTCTAACATGTACCTATGTGATGACTTGATATCCTATATCCATGACAATGGTCATCAGTCAACCACATACTAGTCTTATCGTATCATTGTTATCCTTGTTCACAATAATACTTGACTAGGGATATTTTAAGAATAGTGTGTTATTACTATTCTAAGGACATTATCATATAAGATTATATTACGCAGTTATAAGACAAATATAATAATGAACTATAAATAAAAATGTCATGATACATAAAATTGCCAAAGTCAATCATCTAATGAATGGTTCTAAGGGCATAATCCAACATAAAAGGCTATCATACATTAAAAGATATTTACCAAAGATCAAAAGAAAATAATTGAACTACAAATTAGTTATCACCTAATGAAAAAAATAAAAACAAAAATAAAAATAAAAATAAAAATTCCACTGTAGAAATTCCCACTTTAACATGGCAAAGTCCTGTTTTAGCATTTTTTATACAACCAAATGTAATAATAAAAAATGGTGAACGATATATATAGGTATCAAGTTATGAAATACTTATTGAATATAAGCTTACCAAGTTTTTAGAGGTTGAGGAAGTCCTTGCAGTAGCAAGCAAAAGGAAAAGTGAAGATGCCCTAAAACACATTAAGGAATTATCAAGTAAAATGTCATCGATCTTTAAGAGTCTAAAAAACACAATATTAAGAAAGAAGAGACTGCAGTTGCAAGAAAACAATGACATTAAATATAATTTCATAAGCATGATAGTTAGCCTTAGAAAAAAGTAATTATAGATCCACTCATAAGCATTTAAACCATGATTATAAACAATAAATTTTGGCTTTTCAACTTGATTTTATGTATTCAATATTCAAAATGAGAAGAAATCTAAAGTTAGGACATAAAATGGCAAGACATGTTATGTGAAATAGATACCAAGTAAAATCTCAAAGAATGATGGCCACACGTCGAGATAAAAGTGTAGTTTTTTATCTTCCTTGATCTGTTAATGCTCATCAAGACAGAGAATCTCACAAAGATCAAATTCTAAGTAAAAAGAGGGGTATAAAAAAAGGGGAAAAAATTCAAGATTTGAAAAAAAGAAAAAGGATAAACATTCAATCGAGAACCAAATTGCTAATGGAAAGATATGTTTACATAGTCAATATCCTCAAGCGGGACATGTATTTTTTATTTAGTTCCATATATTACTTTACTTTAAAAAGATATATTTGTTAAATGTTACTACTGGCATCATAAAGATTGGTATTTACCATTTTTTCCTACTCTCAAACAAATTGAAATTCCATGAGACTTAAGAGCACTTGCATTTCTTCATTATTTGTGGAGCATTAAAATTCTTTTAAATCTACTTCCACATTAGAGGAAAGACAGGTTACCATCAAATCAAATCATATGGAGAAGAAGCATTAAGGACAGGTAAAGGTTCATTTGATCCAAAATTGAAGATGTAACATGCAATGCTTCTTGTTCATATGATTTAACAAAAACATAGATTTTTCCAGATATTGCAATAGATTTAAAAAAGAAAGACTTAATCCAATAGAGCAATAACACATAACTCTAAAATTCAAGTGGAATTTGATTTGTTAAACCGCAAGAAAAATAGCACATATTGAATTTCATAGGAGCAGCAATGACATTAAAGAAGCATTGGGGTCTTAATATTTGAACTCAAACCAAATGAAACGATCTATCGAATATTAAATTAAGTCAATCAATCAATTATGAAATCATTTCGGTCAATGAACAAAAAATGATTTTAAATCAATTTCAATTTTTTATTAAATTGACTTGAAAACCTAAAATAGCCAAAATCTTAACTTAAGTTTAGAAAGAAAAAAAGGAAACAAAAAAATATTAAACCTATAGATATATTTAACATTTAAAGTTGAGATAATGCTTTAACTTCAATGTCGTTGAAGCTTTTAACTTGATCTTTTGCTTTTTGAATACTTTGTCAGATTATATAATTTAATCCATTTCAAACATGAGAAATTAATAAGTCATAATATAATTTAACTTAAACATTTTTAATTATTTCATTTAATTCAGTCAATTAACAAAAGTAACCGAATTTAATTCAGTTTAGTTGATTTCAAATTTAGAAATAAAAAGAGAAGATTGCATGCACTAATAACATGATTCGGAATGTTTAGCACGAATAACACATTTTCCACAAATGATTCAAATCAACAAATTGATTTCAAGACTTTTGACAATACAATGAATAAACATAAGTTTCTATTAAACAATCTGTATGTGAAATCAATCTTAAGAATAAAAGATATTATTGATTTTAGATCTCATGATGTGTTGAGATTGTAATTATGGATGCAAAACTAAGCATAGCAACTCAAGTCATCAATCTTAACAATTATTACATAAGGCAAATGAGTATTAAAAGAGACAACATGCTTAAGTGATATAAGCTCAAGATACATAAATACAAACTAATAAAAAATGGGAATAGATCTATGAATCCTTTTAAGCTAAGCAAGCAACTTGGAAATTTATTGGGTGAGTTGGTACATTGCCTTGTATTACGGTTGAGAGCTTCAATGGGCTTAAAAGCAAAAAGAATATAACAACAATTTCATGTGTAATTATAATGTAATCATCAACAATTCATACAACATGATCATCGCATAGAATGTGTGCATAAACAATATTAAAAACATGCATCGTTATACTCGCGCATTGTTGCAAACTGTAGTTCTCTAATGTTAAAAATAAAATGTCAGTTAAGATTAAAAATATACATGCATTCTCATTAACAAATGTGTAATTTAATGACTGAAGCCAAAAGCCATAATGCATTACATAAGTGTTCTCCAAAATAACAAAGGAATATTATGACAAAGAAGCAAACATGCTTGATAAATACAGGATAAGTTAAAAATTTGTATGATGATAACTTGAAATGATATAATATGGCATCAATCATTGTATGAAGTAGATATATAGAAGCAAAAAAAAAAAAAGGTCAATACATGCATGCATAAGAACCTCATCAAAGCAAATCTAAGTTGTACCCTAGCCAAAGTTACAATCCATTTAAAAGATTGAGTGATTTAAGAAACTTTGAAAACAATTAATTTTTTTATTTAGAAATTGAAAGATCCTATCATAATCGTTAAAATCATAATATCTAGATTGTAGAAATTTCATATCATACAACCCCAAGGTTTTAAAACATCCTGGATGAATCCCAAAATCATATTTGGGTTGAGTATTTATTTGAATGAAATCTAAAAAATAGTATTAAGGCTAAATAATCAATTCAATCAATAGATTTTCATTCTTCTTACGTAGATATAAAAAATTACCTTCAATCATTTAAATATTTGGGTTGGATATTTATTCGAATGAAATCTAAAAAATAGAATTAAGACAAAATAATTGATTCAATCTAATAAAACACACAAACAACACATTTTCAGCAAATAAAAATAGGAACCATTAAAATAAATGAATGCATAAAAGTTGATTAAATACCATGAATAGAAGACACCAGAATTGAGGAACTATTCATAATTTTTTTATCGCCAATGGTACACTGCATCTTACATTAAGTACCTACATAAATAATAACAAACATCTTCACTTTCACGCTTCAAAGGGTATATAAGGCAACTCTATCATCCTATAAATTAGGATATTTAATCAAAAAAATGATTGATTACTCATTGGAAACGCAAAACAAAAATCAAACTTTATTCGGTTAAGTTAACTTCAAAATTCCCAAACCAAACAAAAACCCTACATCTCTACCAGATTTCTAAAGAATTCCCCTAAAAAATTTCAAAATTTTCAACTGAAAAATCAATGTTCTAGCACATGATGACCCGGACATAATCAAAGCTTCACCAATCTTACAACAACATAAGTTTTAAAAAGTTAAAAAAAAAATTGAAACTTGATCAAACCTGAGCAACAAAAGCCACAAAAGATAAATCCATCTCTGAATAGAAGAAAAAGAAGAAGTGGAGGAAGAAGAAAATGAGGGTATGTCTTTATCAATTGTTTTCTTCTTCTATATTCTTTTTTGTTGATGAGGGGTCTTGGAGAAGGTAAAGCAGGCGTGAAAGCAGGGGCACCCGATGGTTGCATGATAAGAAGAAAGGAAAGGCTATATCAAAACTATGTCAGGCAAGTAAATAGTTAATAGTACAAAAAAAAGGAGAATGATCTGAAATGGATGATGGTGAGAGTGGGACCCACAACCAAATAAAATTCAAACATATATATATATAATGAAAATGAGAAAAAAAATTTTTTTTACATATATATAGTCTCGAAGAAATTACAAAAAACAGTAAAAAAAGGCGATGAACAGTTACATGGAGATGACCGGACATTGGAGTTGAGAAAAAGTAGAGTAAAAAAAATGCCGCCTGCAGATGATTGTGTTAAAGAACAGTGACGACAGAATGAAAGCAATCATCAGAATAGGGAAAAACACGCTGAGGTAAAAAAGAAGCAAAAAATGCAAAAGGACAACACGCACCTAGCCCATTGTAGAATGACCTGTAGAACCAGAAGAAGACAAACCAATATAGGGGAGAGAAGGGCATACAGTGGAAAGACGGGGGCAAAAAACGTGGCTGAATATGGGAGTAGAATTTTCTACAACTTTTATATAATAGATTTTGAGGATTTCTTTTGCACTGGCCTATGTGCTGTTGCAATGGGATTCATGGAGTTTGAGCAGGTATACTTGAAAGCATCAACTCTGTAATCATATAAACTTCTTTCCGATTACTGAAGGACAGCAACTGCGGCATGGCAACACGGAAACCTTTCAATTGCCATTCCCTGCGGCCATAGTCCCAGATATCAATGTTCACCTCTATCTTCTGCACCTAAATTAAACTGTCACAGAACTCAAAAGTGCTAGTATTTGCTAATTATATGAATTTATTTGCTAATAACATTGCATATATAGACATTTCATAATTTATCTTTTTCTTTTTACTATCTTGTGTTATCAAACTAGGAAGCTAATGACTGTATAACCAGCATCTTAATAGAGTTCTTATATCTCCACTCTCCTGAATTCTTACCTAATCCATGTAACATCCCAAATCCACAATATATCATAATATTTACTTATAATTCACATTTACTTATCGGTTGGGCTGTCTGTGATGCTTAACAACTCTCTACACTTTAATAAGAATTAGTACTCTTATTCCTCGTTCTAATATGGAAATATGAATTATTAAATTGATTCCTTAAGATGTATACGCATTCCCTTCTATTTAAAAGTAGTACTGTACAATTTTACTGAATATATAAAAGAAATACAACATAACTTCGATATCGAATCTCTGGAAGGTAATTCTCTTAGTCCTAACTCAACAAATCTGTGGAGTGGAAAATAAGGAGTGAGCTACAACGTGCTCAGTAAGGAAGGTGTATGCTGCTTTATAAACATAAAATCTATATCCCCAAAACCACATAATTATCCTAACGATCAAACCCATTAGGAAAACAATGAATGTAGTTAACATTAAACAGGTTTCAATAGATCCTTTCAGTAAACAGAAATCATATAATTGAGACTAAGCAACAATTTAATCATGCAGGGAACACAAGTCGTCCGCTTTTGGGGTGCACCTGTAGGCCATCGCCCCTCACGGCTATCTTTGCTAGATCTATGGCCATAATCTATAGGTGGTCCTCGGGTTCACTTGCCAAGTGACCTCGAGACCGCTGAAGACTTGGCGGGTCCATCAGCCTTGTGACGCCCTGGAGTGCACTCGTTGGTCTATTGACCCGAGCCATCGCCCCGATGGGTCACGCAAAGTATATGAATAATAATGCATGAACTCAGGGCCTAAAGTCTCAAAATCACTTTATATCTCATTAAAAACCTTTATGGAATTCTTTCATAATTTCTATCATCTTCTCAAAATGATTTGCTTTCCAAAAGGTTTCATATTTTCTGTTTACCAATATATTAATTAAAAACAGCCCATTTTTACCCAATTTAAGTATGGAAAATATGAGATTTAATTGGCTCGCCAGGGTCAGCTCGCCCGAGTGGCTCGCCCATAATCAGTTCGCCCGTTGGGGTGAACTAGTATTCGCCCGCCCAACGTAGCATTTAAACCAAGCGAAACTGGCTCGTTCATGGCTAGTTCGCCCATGATCAACTCGCCCAATCTCGCTTAATATTCAACTCGCCTTCCATAAAGAATTTATATTTTCTATTTTCCAATTTTCAAAATATCTGATTTTTCGTATAAGAAAAATAAACTTTAAACCTGTTCGCCATGGTCAGCTCGCCCATCACGGCTCACCCATGGTTAACTCGACAATGCGGCGAACTAGTGTTCGCCCGCCAATCTTAGCCTTTTAAAACAACAAGAAAAACTGGCTCGCCCTTAGTGGCTTGCCTACAACTTTCTTAACAAAGGGGTCGCCCGCCCCAAAACATTATAAAAGGGTTCACCCAAAATGGCTCGCCCGCCTTGTGCACACGAAAACAACACAAAAGGGTTCGCCCAACTTGGCTCGCCCGCCTTGTACCATTTCACCAAATCATAACATAAGGGTCGGCTTTTAGCTCGCCCAAGTCAAAATAACTTATCAAATAAATGCATTTCGTAAACCAAAATAATTTCTAATATTTTCATATTATTTCTACTCCACAGGACATGCGTTTTACTTCACATACAACTTCTTTACCTCGTCTGATGGAGCCTTGCTTCCCGCTCACCTTTCTCAATTCCTGTCTGCAAAAATTTATTAAAACTATTAATATTCCTTTTTCGAATATTATCCAAAACTTTTTATATTTTCCTTCCTAATATTTGTGACATTTTAGCGAGATTAAGATCGCCATTCGTCCACAAAGCGCGCCATCCGTTATTGGGCTTACACGTGGAAGATCGCCCAATCTTACTAGCCATTTAATTACTGGCTTATTCATGGGAGTTCGCCCAACATGGGAGCTCACCCCACTTCAACTCAACTCGCCATGCTCATTCTTCAGTTCGCCATTCGTGGCTTTTCATTCAGAGATGGGCTCGCCCATGAATTGAATAACGCTTGGCGACCTCTTTGTCTCCTACTCGTCTCATTGGCGATCATTAATTCCACACATTTTGGGCGATCATAGTCCTCGCCATTCGCCTTCGCCCGTTCGAAAATTGTCTGATTATCCAATGAGTTGGCGAACATGTGTGTCACCGCCTCATACATCTCTTGAGCTCGCCTCAACCGTTGGGCGAATACTTACCCATTTTGGCAAGCAGATTCTGTTCGCCCATTGTGTTTCCTTACTCATTCTTGGTTATTTTTCCATCTAGTTTCTTATATATTCAACAATATTTAACTAAAACCAGGCTATATCTATGTTTATTACATTGTAAAACGTAGAAATCTAGCATCAAATATCAATAGAACCATAGAAAATATGGAACTCACCTTAACCCAGTTGCTCTTCCAAAACAGAGTGTTTTCTTGCCTCACTTAGCTTTACTTTGCTTATTCCTTAGCTTTTCAACAATGGAGGAAAGGTTTGGCTAACTAAGAATGAAGTTTTCCTGGCTCATGTACGTGAGGAATGGAAGAACCAAGACTTTGAGTTTGCAGTACATATGTTGAACGAAAAGCATCAGAGGGTTTTTCTTAAAGAAGAATGTTGCATAATTCCCATGAATTCCTTCTTATATAAACACTCAAATCCTCTCAAAATCTACCACCTATTCTTATCCCTTTTTCTTTCATCATTTCATGCATTAAAACCAAAGATAACTGCAGCAAAAAGGAACGGTGGTGAAGTTCCTACTGCAATTCTAATCTTGACTAATTTCACTTGCCATTTATTGCCTAGCCCAATGTGTCAAGAGAAGCAAAGTGGCGAGAAGTCCACTATAGCCCCTTTCCTTGACTTTTCTCTTTTCTTTTCTTCTCTTCTCCACGCCACGTCCAGCCAGCTATTTTTGACTTTTGTCTCATCTTTTCTTCATTTGTCCAACAACATTTATTCCCCTTTTACACTTTCCATTTCGTTTCCAGCCTTAATTCTTCACATTTATTCTCATTTCATTTAATGCTTTCATACCACAAGTACTATCTTCAACCTCTTTACCCATATTAAATCCCATCTATTTCCTGTTACAATTTGATATTTGTTTTTCTTCCTTTTGTATACCATATTGTAAATCATAACTTAAAATGAAAAGTGGAAATTCACATTCAATGATTCTTTAATTTCACTAAAAGAATTTATTTCCACTATCAATCATGTACAAATATGGTATATAGTATAATAAAATTCGTGTCTTACATTTCTCCCCACCTTAAGAAATTTGGTCCTCCAAATTTAACTTGAACTTATCACTGAAAGAGCTCTGGATACCTCTCACGCATAAGGCTCTCTAACTCCCAAGTAGCCTCCTCCTCGTTATGATACTGCCAGAGCACTTTAACCGAAGGAATCATCTTAGATCGTAATACCTTATCCTTCCTATCCAGGATTTATATCGGTTTCTCAACATAACTCAGGTCCTCTCTGATCTCCAGTGGCTCATGTTGAATCACATGAGAAGGATTTGGATGGTACTTTCTCAACATCGAGACATGGAATACGTTATGCACTCCTGACAACTCTAGTGGTAGTGCTAACCGATATGCCACATCTCCCACATGATCTAAGATCTCATAAGGCCCAATATATCGAGGACTCAACTTTCCTCTCTTCCCGAATCTCATTATACCCTTGGACGGTGAAACCTTTAAAAACACATAATCACCCGCTACAAACTCTAATGGTCAGCGTCTAGTATCTGCATAACTCTTCTGCCGACTCTGAGCTGTTCTGAGCCTCTCACATATAATCCGTACATCACGAGAAGCCTGCTCGACCAAATCGGGAGCTAACAGTTTACAGTCTCCCACTTCTTCCCATGCTATCGGGGATCTGCATCGTCTGCCATACAAGGCCTCATACGGTGCCATGTCGATACTCGTATGAAAACTATTACTATAAGCAAACTCTGCCAGGGGTAAGTGATCATCCCATGAGCCTCTAAAATCCAATGCACACGCTCTCAACATATCCTCGAGCGTCTGTATAGTACGTTCGGGCTGTCCATCAGTCTGTGGATGAAAAGCGGTGCTAAAACTCAGCTGGGATCCCATAGCCTCCTGAAATCTCTCCCAAAAATGAGAGGTGAAGCGAGAGTCCCTATCAGAGGTGATACTCACTGGAACACCATGTAACCTCACTATCTCCCTGACATACAAATCGGCCAAGGCACTAATTGAATCTGTAGATCTTATAGCTAAGAAATGAGCAGACTTAGTCAATTTGTCGACTATCACCCAAATAGCATCATACCCCTTCCGGGTCCGTGGTAATCTCATAATAAAATCCATAGTCACATGCTCCCATTTCCACATGGGAATCGATAATGGTCGAAGCATACCTGCCGGCTTCTGATGTTCAATCTTAATCTGTTGGCATGTTAGACATCTAGCAACAAAACCTGCGATGTCTTTCTTCATCTTAGGCCACCAATACACTCTCCGGAGATTCTGGTACATCTTAGTATTACCCGGATGTAATGTATATCTAGAGGTATGGGCCTCTGATAAAATCAAATCTCTAAGTTGCTGATCATCGGGAACACATATCCGACCTCTAAACCTCAATATCTCATTGGTGCCAATCTCAAAATCTAACTCATCTCCCATTTGAATCTGACTGGCAATCCCGATGCAATAATTATCACTCCTCTAAGCTTCCTTGATTCGATCTATCAAATCCGGCTCTATACGGAAACTAGCCGTAAATCCGTACTGGTCAGAGGAAACAACTGTCAGGCTGAGGTTAGAGAACTACTCTATCAAATCATGCTCCTTGATCATCATGTAAGATACCATGCCAACATGCTTACGGCTCAGTGCATCTACTACTACATTAGCTTTACCTGGGTGATACAAAATCTCACAATCATAATCCTTTAATAGTTCCATCCACCATCGTTGCCTCAAATTCAACTCTCGCTGTGAGAATATATATAATACAGACTCTTATGGTCTGTATATATTTGAAATTTCTCCCTGTACAAGTAATGCCGCCATATCTTCAATGCAAATACTACTGCGGCTAGCTCCAAATCATGTGTCAGGTAATTCCTCTCATGATCCTTCAACTGTCGAGAACCATAAGCTATAACCCGACCATGCTGCATGAGCACATACCCTAAACCTTGAGCGGATGCAACGATATACATCATAAATCCTCCTGATCTGCTAGGAAGGGCTAATATGGGAGCACTAGTCAATTTCCTCTTAAACTCGAAAAAACTACGCTCACACGCATCATTCCACTCAAACTTTACATCCTTACGTGTGAGTCGTGTCAAAGGAGCAGCAAGCTTAGAAAATCCCTCCACAAACCTGCGATAATATCTGGTAAGACCTAAGAAACTCCGTATCTTGGTAACCGTGTTAGGCCTTTCCCACTGAACAATGGCCTCTATCTTGGACAGATCAACTGACACATCGTCCTTCGACACTACATGACCAAGAAATGTAATATAGTCAAGCCAGAACTCGCATTTACTAAGCTTAGCATACAATTTCCACTCTCTGAGGGTCTGTAAAACAATCTGCAAATGCTGCTCGTGCTCCTCTAGAGTCTTAGAATAAATCAAGATGTCATTTATAAATACTATGACAAACTTATCCAAAAATGGATGAAATACCTCATTCATCAAACTCATAAAAGCTGCAGGGGCATTTGTTAACCCAAAAGGCATCACTAGTAACTCATAGTGACCATAGCGAGTCCGAAATGCTGTCTTATGCACATCGGACTCCTTAATTTTCAACTGGTGATAGCCCGATCAGAGATCTATCTTGAAAAATACCTGTGCACCCCTGAGCTGATCAAACAGATCATCAATCTGAGGTAGTGGATACTTATTCTTAACGGTAGCTCGATTCAACATCCGATAATCTATACATAACCGGAGACTACCATCCTTCTTCCGAACAAATAGTACTAGAGCTCCCCATGGTGACACACTGGGACCTATAAATCGCTTATCAAATAACTTTTGAAGTTGTTTCTTGAGCTCATCTAACTCTGTCAGTGCCATCCGATATGGGGGTCTAGAAATCGGCTCCGTACCGAGTACCAACTCGATCATAAACTCCGTCTCTCGATCCGATGGTAACCCTGGTAAATCCTCTGGAAATACATCCGAAAAGTCCTTAACCATAGGAATCTCTTGGATCTTTGGATACTTCCTCTCTAAATCCTCCACACTAGCAATATATCCTTCATACACATTCATACACAACCACAATTTCAGTACACATGTCATCTCATAACATAAATTCACATACTTTTTATTAATTTACAATAACTTTACAATGTACTTTTCGGGATGAGAGAAGGTAATAAACTTAGTATTACAATCCAAACTAACATGGTTCGCAGCTAACCAATCCATACCCAAAATGATATCAAAATCATATATGTTTAACAAAATTAGGTTAGCTGTCATAACCTTCTCTCCTATAGTCAATTTACAATTCCTATATACAACATCCGTCCTCTGGAAATCATTAAAAGGAGTTTTCACTTGTAAAGTATACTCTAACAACTCCGGTTCTACTGGGGTCCTGTTAGCATATACAGGCGATAAGAACCAATGGGTAGAACTCGGATCAAATAAGGCAATTACGGGAATATCAAAGAGATATACTTTACCTTTAATCACATCGATAGAGGCGTCGGCAGTCTCTTGATCCAACGCGTACACCCGATCCTGAGTCACAACCTTTTTACCCTTCTCTGCGGCTGTCGCCCGCCTAGGCTGTGAGGGTGTCGCTTTCTCTGGCTCACTCTGAGCTGTCGGTGCCGCTATCGGAGGTAATGCAGGAGGTCTAGTAGAAGCAGCTGACTCTTTGAACATCGGGCAATTCTTAATAAAGTGCCCCGTCTGTCCACATTTAAAACATGCCCCAGACATTAAAGGACAAGGGCGCGACCCATGCGACCTTCCATAATGTCTACATAAAGGCGCAACACTTCTCTGAGTAGTGGTGGGGCCACTAGCAGGAGTAGAAACTGCTGGTCTACTGAATCTGCCCTCAGAAATCTGTATGCCCATAGGTCTAGTCCTCTTGGGCTGCTCTCTACCTGTTCTGTCCTTCATAAACCTCTTAGTCTTTCCCTTTGCTTTACCTTTACTCTTGCTACTGAAATCGAGCTGGAACTGCTCATAATCCCTCTCACATAGCTGAGCCCGTTGAACTATTTCATCCTTGGTCGAAATATCAAATGGGGCTAGCTTCATTCTGATGGAGGGTCTCAAACCAGCCCTAAACCTTGAAATCTTATATCTGATATTCGCACTAGTTTGTGGATCAAAACGGCTCAAAGTAGTAAATTTAGCCTCATATTCGTTCACTGACATGCTGCTCTGAACTAAATCCATAAATTTCTGCTGTAATTTTTCCTGAGCAACGTCAGGAATATACTGCCTCCGAAAAGCATCCACAAAAATATCTCAGGACAAATCCTGATGCTGAGCAAATAATACGGTTTGGGTGGCCTTCCACTAATGTCTCGCATCATCTGCCAACTGGAACACTGCTAGGCCTACCCTCTCCGTCTCCAAACATCTCATAATCATAAGTAATCTCTCAACCTCGATAATCCACTGTTCTGCTGCCAATGGATCCCTAGTACCTTTAAACTTAGGAGGATCCAACTTCTTAAATGATTTCACCAACGCCACATCACAATACAACTCCACATCTCTAAGTAGCCGAATCAGTGGCTGTGGTGGAGCTACCTGTGGCTGAGGTGCCGGTGGTGGAATAGGCTGAGGCTCAGGTACAACTGGTGTCGGCTGTGGCGGTACTGACGCCTCTACTGGGGCTGCGGGAGCTGCAACTCTCTCCCTCTTTGCCCTATCAGCGGCTCTATCCGCTTGATACATAGCCATAAAATCGGCTACTAACCTCTCCACTCGGCTCACACGAGTATCAATACTCTCTGGCTATATAGGACGTGGAGGTCTTGGGGCAGGTTCCGGTGTCTCAGGTTCCGAAATCTGTGCCGCCCTACCTCGGCCTATACCTCTCACTAAGCGTATCCTCCTCCTTCCACTAATATCTGTACCAAAGAGATCATTTATTACTTATCATTAATATATCAATTATATATTCAGATTATACAGTACTACAAGGAATGTGTACTATTTACTTTAAGCACACTAGACATCAGACCAACCTTGCTCTGATACCATTAAATTTGTAACATCCCAAATCCACAATGTATCATAATATTTATTTATAATTCACATTTACTTACCGGTTGAGCTGTCTGTGATGCTTAACAACTCTCTACACTTTAATAAGAATTAGTACTCTTATTCCTCGTTCTAATATGGAAATATGAATTATTAAATTGATTCCTTAAGATGTATACGCATTCCCTTCTATTTAAAAGTAGTACTGTACAATTTTACTGAATATATAAAAGAAATACAACATAACTTCAATATCGAATCTCTGGAAGGTAATTCTCTTAGTCCTAACTCAACAAATCTGTGGAGTGGAAAATAAGGAGTGAGCTACAACGTGCTAAGTAAGGAAGGTGTATGCTGCTTTATAAACATAAAAACTATATCCCCAAAACCACATAATTATCCTAACGATCAAACCCATTAGGAAAACAATGAATGTAGTTAACATTAAACAGGATTCAATAGATCCTTTCAGTAAACAGAAATCATATAATTGAGACTAAGCAACAATTTAATCATGCAGGGAACACAAGTCGTCCGCTTTTGGGGTGCACCTGTAGGCCATCGCCCCTCACGGCTATCTTTGCTAGATCTATGGCCATAATCTATAGGTGGTCCTCGGGTTCACTTGCCAAGTGACCTCGAGACCGCTGAAGACTTGGCGGGTCCATCAGCCTTGTGACGCCCTGGAGTGCACTCGTTGGTCTATTGACCCGAGCCATCGTCCCAGATGGGTCACGCAAAGTATATGAATAATAATGCATGAACTCAGGGCCTAAAGTCTCAAAATCACTTTATATCTCATTAAAAACCTTTATGGAATTGTTTCATAATTTCTATCATCTTCTCAAAATGATTTGCTTTCCAAAAGGTTTCATATTTTCTGTTTACCAATATATTAATTAAAAACAGCCCATTTTTACCAAATTTAAGTATGGAAAATATGGGATTTAATTGGCTCGCCAGGGTCAGCTCGCCCAAGTGGCTCGCCCATAATCAGTTCGCCCGTTGGGGTGAACTAGTATTCGCCCGCCCAACGTAGCATTTAAACCAAGCGAAACTAGCTCGCTCATGGCTAGTTCGCCCATGATCAACTCGCCCAATCTCGCTCAATATTCAACTCGCCTTCCATAAAGAATTTATATTTTCTATTTTCCAATTTTCAAAATATCTGATTTTTCGTATAAGAAAAATAAACTTTAAACCTGTTCGCCATGGTCAGCTAGCCCATCACGGCTCGCCCATGGTTAACTCGACAATGCGGCGAACTAGTGTTCGCCCGCCAATCTTAGCCTTTTAAAACAACAAGAAAAACTGGCTCGCCCTTAGTGGCTTGCCTACAACTTTCTTAACAAAGGGGTCGCCCGCCCCAAAACATTATAAAAGGGTTCACCCAAAATGGCTCGCCCGCATTGTGCACACGAAAACAACACAAAAGGGTTCACCCAACTTGGCTCGCCCGCCTTGTACCATTTCACCAAATCATAATATAAGGGTCGGCTTTTAGCTCGCCCAAGTCAAAATAACTTATCAAATAAATGCATGTCGTAAACCAAAATAATTTTTAATATTTTCATATTATTTCTACTCCACAGGACATGCGTTTTACTTCACATACAACTTCCTTACCTCGTCTGATGGAGCCTTGTTTCCCACTCGCCTTTCTTAATTCCTGTCTGCAAAAATTTATTAAAACTATTAATATTCTTTTTTCGAATATTATCCAAAACTTTTTATATTTTCCTTCCTAATATTTGTGACATTTTGGCGAGATTAAGATCGCCATTCGTCCACAAAGCTCGCCATCCGTTATTGGGCTTACACGTGGAAGATCACCCAATCCTACTAGCCATTTAATTACTGGCTTATTCATGGGAGTTCGCCTAACATAGGAGCTCGCCCCACTTCAACTCAACTCGCCATGCTCATTCTTCTCAGTTCGCCATTCGTGGCTTTTCATTCAGAGATGGGCTCGCCCATGAATTGAATAACGCTTGGCGACCTCTTTGTCTCCTACTCGCCTCATTGGCGATCATTAATTCCACACATTTTGGGCGATCATAGTCCTCGCCATTCGCCCTAGCCCGTTCGGAAATTGTCTGCTTATCCAATGAGTTGGCGAACATGTGTGTCGCCGCCTCATACATCTCTTGAGCTCGCCTCAACCGTTGGGCGAATACTTACCCATTTTGGCAAGCAGATTCTGTTCACCCATTGTGTTTCCTTACTCATTCTTGGTTATTTTTCCATCTAGTTTCTTATATATTCAACAATATTTAACTAAAACCAGGCTATATCTATGTTTATTACGTTGTAAAACATAGAAATCTAGCATCAAATATCAAGAGAACCATAGAAAATATGGAACTCACCTTAACCTAGTTGCTCTTCCAAAATAGGGTGTTTTCTTACCTCACTTAGCTTTACTTTGCTTATTCCTTAGCTTTTCAACAATGGAGGAAAGGTTTAGCTAACTAAGAATGAAGTTTTCCTGGCTCATGTATGTGAGGAATGGAAGAACCAAGACTTTGAGTTTGCAGTACATATGTTGGACGAGAAGCATTAGAGGGCTTTTCTTGAAGAAGAATGTTGCATAATTCCCATGAATTCCTTCTTATATAACCACTCAAATCCTCTCAAAATCTACCACCTGTTCTTATCCCTTTTTCTTTCATCATTTCATGCATTAAAACCAAAGAAAACTGCAACAAAAAGGAACGGTGGTGAAGTCCCTACTGCAATTCTAATCTTGACTAATTTCACTTGCCATTTATTACCTAGCCCAATGTGTCAAGAGAAGCAAAGTGGCGAGAAGTCCACTATAGCCCATTTCCTTGACTTTTCTCTTTTCTTTTCTTCTCTTCTCCACGCCACCTCCAGCTAGCTATTTTTGACTTTTGTCTCATCTTTTCTTCATTTGTCCAACAGCATTTATTCCCCTTTTACACTTTCCATTTCGTTTCCAGCCTTAATTCTTCACATTTATTCTCATTTCATTCAATGCTTTCATACCACAAGTACTATCTTCAACCTCTTTACCCATATTAAATCCCATCTATTTCCTGTTATAATTTGATATTTGTTTTTCTTCCTTTTGTACACCATATTGTAAATCATAACTTAAAATGAAAAGTGAAAATTCACATTCAATGATTCTTTAATTTCACTAAAAGAATTTATTTCCACTATCAATAATGTACAAATATGGTATATAGTATAATAAAATTTGGGTCTTACAATGCAAGTTCTTCTAGGCTTTGAATTTTATCCATTGCCTACACCAAATATTCAAGATAACTTCACAGTCCATTGGAGAGGAATACATACATAAATAACTCGGCATTTAACAGACAAGCTTTATTGGTAAGAGGTTATCAGTTTCAACTTGTCAACTTGATAACTTGAGAAAATAAAAAAGAAAAGAAAAGATATCATTCGTCGGATTAAAAGGAATATTGAAACAAAAAGGTATTAATCCTAGAGTTGGAATGTTTCCTTAAATAAACTTATATTCAATCTTTTTTTTTTTCAAATTTAAGTATAACTAGTGTCAAAAATTATTCTACTTGGCCATGACATTTAAAAAGGAGACCTTGCAGTAGGGGTGAGTAGAGAAAGAAATAACAGAAGAAAAAAATGAAATAAAAATAGTTGAGTTTAAAAGAGGGATGAGTTGAACTAAACAGGAAGATGCATTACAAATAAAAACACCAAAGGAATGAGAACGGTTAACAAGTACTGGAAACTAGCTAGTAGCTACTAGTATGCATTTAAAGGCACAGTTACACTATCAGTATCATCTGTAATTGACCCATACGCTGAACAGGAAGCAATATCGATCACGTCAGCTACGTCAGAAATCTCATCCATACTATGTTGAATAGCATTGGCTTCTTCTGACACTTTAATCCTCTCCAGCTCCATTGCAATTTCTTTCATCGTGGGTCTTTTCCTTCCATTAAGATTCAAGCATCTTTTTGCTAGCTTAGCAACTGTCATAACCTCTTCTTCTGGACCAATATTCATTACCACTGGATCAAGAATGTCAAATAAGGAATTCTCCTTCATTTTAAGCAGAAAAAAGTTTACCAAGCTTCTCATTTCCTCTGATTGTCCTGAGGAGATGGGTTTTTTTCCTGTTAGAAGCTCAACAAGAACAACCCCAAAACTATATACATCACTCTTCTCTGTAAATTGGTGCGACCTAAAATACTCGGGGTCCAAGTATCCAAAAGTTCCTTGTACTTCAGTAGTTAGATGAGTTTTCTCAAGTGCAACTGATCTTGAAATTCCAAAATCTGACACTTTTGCTCTGTATTTATCATCCAAAAGTATGTTACTAGACTTGATGTCTCGATGATAAACAGGGACAGAAGCAGCTGAGTGCAAATAGGATAAAGCATTTGCAATTTCCTTTGCAATCCGTAAAAGCATTTCCCATGTCATCGGGAATTCTTCATTTTGCTCATGAATGAGTTGAGAGAGTGTTCCATTGGGGATGAACTCATACACTAGTAGAGGAACTTCTGTCTCCAGGCAACACCCTAAAAGCTTAACCACATTTCTATGGTTAATCTGTGATAAAATTATCACCTCATTAATGAACTGTTGAAGCTCCATTTCATCAACTTTCTTCTCTTCCCCCATTTTAGATTTCTTAATTGCCACAATGCTTCCATCCGTTAACATTCCTTTATAAACAGTTCCTTGACCTCCTTCACCAAGTATTCGATCCTTGTTATAGTTATCTGTTGCCTTTTTCAACTCCTTAGAAGTAAACAACCTTATTTTTTCAACATTACCTTCGTTACTGGACAATTGTTGTTGCAGTAGTAAACCACCATTCCTTTTAAAGTATCTTTGCTTAAGCTGGGTGTTTTTTCTTCTTTTTAGTACTTTGTACATAAGCCATGTACCAAGTAGCACAAATATTGTTCCGATGCTTGTGCTGCAACCTATATAGGGCACAAATTTTAATATAAAAGGTAAATTCGTAAATAATATTAAGAAAAACCATAAATACCTATACATACATGTTTTAATACATGGTTTGTTTTTTCTATATTTATAAGAAAATGAATCTACCACACTTGAATTGAACTCAAGTGATATGAGCAAGGTGAATTTGAGTATAGATCTTAAGTTTGACTTATAATGCTTCATTATATAAAAACAAAATTGTGAATTTGACACGCACCTATAATGATTGTCAAATGTTGCAAAGACGTTGATGAATTGCTGGGCACACACAGATTTTCCGTGCTTACATAAATATATTCATCAGGGCATGGCTTCAAGGAACAATTGTTGCCCGGAATATTCAGACAAAGCATATAACAAAACTTATAATCACGATCCCCACATTTGCCTATTTCTGTCATTATGAAATTAATAAATTAATAGTTACATTCACATAAATTAAAGGTTTTATATGTGTGTGTATATATATATTGCATTGACAGTATACTATTTCTATACACTATCAGTCAATTACAGAATATCATTTTATGATATAATTTATTTATAGCTTGGGGTGTATCACATCCTAGGGGCTTTATGATGTAATTTATTTATAGCTTTTCCCATATGTAACCAAAAAAAAAAAGAATATCATTTTATTAATGAACAAAGTTTAAAAATACACAAAACATTAAAGATAAATTCATATTTTTTATTAATATTTTTCTATTTTTAAATTTTGCTTGCTCATAAGATGTTATTTTGTAGTTATCTGACGATATATAATCTCTACATATTGTCAATGCATCGTACATAACTTTTAAATTAAATATTTTAATTAAGAAATGCCAAAACAAAAGTTATATATTAATATCTAGTTTCATTTTCCTTCGTTTGTGCAAATTTCCACCGTACAGTGACAATATTCTCATATACTAGTATATAAGAAGACATGATTTAATATGTTACCTTGGCAGACATCGGCAGGATAATAGTCGTTAGAGTTGTAGTTGGCACTGCAAACACATAGATGCGTAGAACCCATGTCTGACCAACAATATTGACCATCGGAGCTACAAAAGCGGCTTGAACCTTCTTTCAACTCGCATAGTCCACGTCTTCGATTGCCCCATCGCAGTGTTGCAGGAACATGTGTCCAATTGCTTATCTCATGGAGCTCTGGTTTTTTTGTCATATATTTATTGAAGTTTTCTGAGTTAATCACAAAAATAGATCCACATGATCCGTTGCGTCCATTATCTGTCATGTTTGCAACAAAAGACCTGAGACGCGGAGGAACCTTCATACGGCAGCCAGCATTGGAAGAAGTCTCAGTATTTCCACAATGGGGTTGCAAGCAGGCACGAATAGGATAAGTATCAGCTTGATTTCGAAAAACAGTAGCCAAATTGCCACAACCTGAAGACCAGAATATGTTGTCGATTGAGTAGAAAAATGGGCTGCCTGTTAAATTGACACTAATCCCATTGTTATCTTTATTGCGACACTTGAAATAAATTACTGGATGATTGACGAGAATAGTGCCATTGGTAATTGAAACAGAGAGTAGTTGCAGATCGATGCTACTTATAAAAGGCTTTGGCCCATCGTCGGTTGCCTTGCAAGTTACTTTATGCCCATGGTTCTTGTAATAACCTTCTCCAAACGGATACGGTATCTCAACATTGCCACAATTTCTTCTAGATTTATGCTTATGTAGAGCACATAACCGGCCTGCTTAACAAGAAGTAAATTGCACCAACTTAACACCAACCAAAATAAGTAACTAAATAAAATTTTTAACTACTTTTTTTTTATGAAATACATTTAATATAAAGTTAAATCAAATCTACACATCATGAGACTTGAATTTGGGATTCCAAAAATTTAAGTCCTTTTCCTTGATATTGAGGTGAGATCACATTTTTTTAATTATTGAATTTCTAATTACTATATGTAATCAGATTATATTTTCGATTTAATAGTATTTGAGACATTATTTAGTACTATTTGCTATATATTCTTCAAGTATATATTTAACAAATTTATTTTTTAAAAATTATTAGTGTATAAATCTTATGCGCTAACAATAAATTATAATATGTTATCTAATTAATTCATGAATTTTAAAATAGATAATCTTTAAAAATAAATACTATTAAATTTACTAACTAATGAAGTGTCAAGATACAATTCAATAATAATATATGCAATTTATACATTGACCATGCATCAGATAAAAAATTATATTTAATAGTAGTATAAAATAGATGAACACTATATTTAATTACAATAAATGTGTCCAATAGTGGGATAATCTATCAAGACCGCGCTTAACTCGATTATATATTTTACTTTTAATTTGATTTTGAAATATATTTATATAAATTATATTCTATTATTTGATAATAAAATAATAAGTAAAGTTAAGCAAGTTTGTTTTAGTTTGACTTTAAAAAACAACTGTGGTAAGTATAGATGTCAAAATTGTACAATATGTGATACATAATATACGATACAATTTGATTCATTTCAAAATTAATATGTATTGATATAAAGAATTGATTTTTATCATGAATCAGTAATGTATATATCAATATATCAGCGAATCAATGCATATAGTACACTACACCGATACACTTTATAGTGAAATTGAATTAGATCCAATCAAAATTTGATCTGATTCAATTAACTAAAAATATAATTTTAATACTTTTAATCTAAAAAAAAAACTTAAAAACATATTTTCTATATAATTTAATCTTAAAAAATTAAAAAAATTAAACTTTTAGTTAGTAAATTAAAATAAAAAAATATAAAATTATTATTTAATATATATTATTAAGAATCATATTAAGAGTTTGAAAACAATTATATATCTTATTTTTATCATATACTCAATTTTGTTAATATGTATAATATTTTTTTTTATTTACTTATATGTGAATGCATTATTTATAATTAATTTTAAAATTATTTATCATATCTTACGATACAAAATTTGATACTCGATTCTTAAAATTAAAACTTCGATTTGCGATAAGTATCTCGTTTTAATAATTATGGTCGTAAGGATGAATACAATAAATTTTTACACAAAATGAAGACCATTCAAGGTGTTCACATGGCAATTCTTATTCTCTCCCTTTTAAAGTGTTTCCTTTTTTGTTCTTTCTATCTTTTGTTTTTAATTTTATTATATTTTATCTATTTGATAGGTATATTTTGTTTAAGTTAATAATCAAATATACATTCAACTTTTATGTAAAAGAAAGACCATTCAAGGTGTTCACATGGCAACCCCTATTGTCTTGTCTTTTTAATGGTTTCCTTTTTGTTCTTTCAATCTCGTCTTTTTAAATTTTTAAATTTGATCTTTTTTTACTTTCTTATTTTTTTTATCTAATGAATAGGTGTATTTTGTTTAAGTTTAATAGCCACATTTACCTTCAATCTTTTTGTATAAAATGAATATGATCTCTTAACATTTTATTTTATTATAAAAGTTTATAAACTTTTATTTTACTGTAAATAAATCTTTAACTTTTCAAAATAACTTAATTAAATTTAAATATGTTAAATAACACTAACTTTAAAAAATTTGACATGACAATCCCTATTAAACTCGAACAGGATTAGGGAGAGGTGAAGAGCCTTAACTGTGACTAAACTCCGAACAGGATTAATTTCAGACCGTTAAAACGGATAAGGGTACCTGTAGTCTACACCCAAAAAAAAATTTGACATGACAATCCCTATTAAGGAATAAAGAACTTAAAACACCCCACTTTACGAAAAAAAACTCATGTTTGGTGCACAAAATTATAAATAGGATAAAACAACATAAAATTATAGATAAAATTGTATTAAATAATATCATATTATCTCATATTTGTTGTGTGTAAGGATTATAAGAATAAGATAAGATGTTTTTTGTATATTTATTATCATATTTACTATATTTATAAATACCAATAAAAAACCCAAAAAGTTTCTTCTTGAGCCTGAGGCTCTCGTGAGAATTTCCTAGTCTTGTCTAGTCACAAGTGAGTCATCATTCCTAGGATTTCAACAGATTTCTTAGGAATTCATAGTTCTTAGTCCAGTTTTCAGTCTGTTTACTTAGTTCACCTTGGGATTTTCAGTAATGGCGGATTAGTTGGAAAAGATGTGGAAAAACTTGAAATTGAATGATGAGGAGAAAGAAGGTATTATCACTGGAGGAGAACACCAAACTGAGCAAGTTAGCGTAGAAGATAACTGGATGGTTGGCAAACTCGTCACCACTAGGCCATTCAATGGAGAAGCAATGATGAGAACACTAAAGCTGGTATGGCGACTATCCAAACCTGTTGACATCAGTCAACTTGAAGAGAACATGTTTCTGTTTAAGTTCTCTTCCACTGGAGACAAAAGCAGGGTGTCCGAGGGCTCTCCTTGGGCTTTCGATAAACAACTGCTAATGCTTTCGAACTATGACGGAGGTTTGAGACCAACAGAGTATGAGTTTCGTAGTGCTCCTTTCTGGATCCGCGTTTATGATCTACCATTGGGGATGCGTACTCAGGAATATGCAGAGAGGATAGGAAGGAGGCTGGGCGTTCTTAAAGCAATTGATGTTAGCCTAGAAAAAGGTGGTTGGGCAAAATTCTTACGGATTCGAGTCGAGCTGGAAGTTTCTAAACCGATGAGAAGAGCCATTTTCTTAGATGCAGGGAAAAACAAAGCCCTTATCAGAGGACGCTTGACTTATGAAAGAATGCCAATGTTTTGCTACGGATGTGGTAGACTAGGCCACAGGGATATAGAGTGTGAAGAAGTACCAATGGGAGTAGATGACGAGAAGGGACAACAACAGTATGGCAACTGGTTGCGAGCGTCGCCACTAAAATGAAGGAATTTTGATGGAGAGACAAAGCAAATGGCGGTAACACAAGGTGATCGGAGGAAGGAGACGTTGACCGGAAGTAGAAATTTGGCAAGACCACTAGATTTGGAAACTGGAGGAAATCAAGGAGAGTTCCCTAAACAGGGTGCAATCCTCCCAAACGGAAATCAAGGAGAATCAAGAGTTAATAATTCAGCCTTTTCTCATGGGGCACAGGAGGATTTTGTGGAGACTCATAAAAGCCCTAGGTCAACGATTACTACCACAAAGGATTTCACAAGTGCACTCAATTCTGACGTGGAGGAGGCACTTACTCATGCAAGTGATGGGGAGCAGACACGTCTCAAGCAAGTGGCAGCAAGGGAGAGTAAAGATTTGTCTAGCTGTGAGCACGTAGGGGCTGGAAACAATAATTTGCATGATGAAGCAGTGTTCGTAAGCAGCATGCAATCATCTAAACCAGTCTCTATTGAATAGCAAAACAACGTGGATCGTAGCACATCAGGCAGCAAACATAAGTGGAAGAAAATAGCTAGGCAAAATTTGGGAAACAGAGAAACTGTTACAACAGAAGCAGGTAAGAGGAAACAGCAAACCAGAGAAGAAGAGGACTTTATGCTGATTGACTTTCCTTTGAAGCGAAGCAAAGAGCAAGATGGGGGATTGTCTTCGGTATCTACACTACCAAAGGCGAAGACTGGATGCCAGTCCCGCCGATCATCATGAAAATCTTCTCGTGGAACTGCTGCGGGCTTGGGAACCCGTGGACAGTTCGAAACCTTCACCAACTCTTAGTGAAGGAAGCTCCTGATATAGTTTTCATCATGGAAACTATACTACCAGCATCTAAATTGGACAGAATTCGAAGATAGTGTAGGATGGATAATGTTTTTGGGGTTGATGCAAGTGGACGAAGTGGAGGTTTAGCCTTATTTTGGACTAACACAGTTGAACTAAAGTTAAGTGGCTACTCAAAAAACCATGTCGACTTCAATGTTAAGGACAATGAGGAACGTGAATGGAGGCTAACGAGGGTTTATGGTGAAGCAAACAAGGCTAGAAGAAAAGACACATGGGATCTCTTGAGAAGTTTAGCTGAAGTACAATAAAACCCATGGGTTCTATTTGGTGATTTTAATGAAATTTTGTGGGATGAGGAAAAATGGGGAGGTGCTATCAGACCATCCATACAAATGGAGGCTTTTAGAAATGTTCTAACTGACATACGAGTTGATGATCTTGGCTACATTGGGGACAATTTTACCTGGCAGAGAGGACGACAAGTGGATACTGTCATAAAAGAAAGGTTGGACTGCTTCTTGGGTAACAAAGAATGGTGTGAACTATTCCCTCTATTTGGAGTGAAACATCTAGCCTGCTCTACATCTGATCACATTCCTATTTTGTTGGATTCAGAACTCAACAAAGCCAAACACCATCAAGCTCGAAAGAAACGTAGAAAATTACTTGAAATCTCATGGCTTAAGGACGGTGAGTGTAGCAATCTAATCAGTAGAGCCTGGGATAAAGCCTCTAATTCCCACACTAGCTCTAGAATTGAGACAGTGAGGCAGGAGCTAAGTAAATGGGGACAAGATAAATATCATGGGCTACGTCAAAAGGCAGAAAAGTTAACCAAAGAGCTCGAAGAGGTCAAGAAAAGAACTACCAATGCCTCCTTAGAGAAAGAAAGGAAGCTTAAGAAGGAACTTAATGTAGTGCTCGAGGCTGAGGAAACATTCTGGTTGCAACGCTTAAGGATAAGTTGGCTACAGGAAGGAGATAAAAACACAGGTTTTTTTCATGCCCAAGCATCACAGAGAAGGAAAATAAATCAGGTAAAGGGACTTGAAAATGAGCAGGGAATTTGGCGTTAAGATGAATTCGATATGCATGAGATTGCTAGGAGATACTTTGAGCAACTTTTTCAATCCCAAGGTCAAACAGATTTGAATGAAATCCTAGGATCGATCTCTCCTTGTGTCACAGATCAGATGAATGATTCTCTCACGAAGGACTTCCAGGCCGAGGAGATTCTTGTAGCTGTTAAACAAATCCACCCCACCAAATCGCCCGGCCCCGATGGTATGCCTGCTTATTTCTATCATAATTATTAGCATATTATAGGTCATGAGGTCACTAAATTTTGTCTGAAAATTTTGAATGAGGGAGGTAGCTTAGAACAAATAAACCACACTAGTATTGTCCTAATTCCAAAAATAAAGAACCCAGTCAACATGACCCATTTCAGATCGATCAGCCTATGTAATGTCATATATAAGATTATTGCTAAAGTATTGGTAAATAGATTGAAACATATATTACCAATATGTATAAGTAATAATCAAAGTGCGTTTGTACCAGGAAGGTTGATTTCTGATAATGTGATTGTGGCATATGAACTCTTGCATGCACTTAAACAAAAAAAGAAAGGAAGAGATAGTTATGCTGCTTTAAAGCTTGACATGAGCAAAGCTTTTGACAGAGTGGAGTGGACTTACCTTGAAGCAGTTATGTTAAAGTTAGGATTTAACTCGCTCTGGATATCCTTAATTATGAAATGCATCACTTCTGTATCCTTTTCAATAATTTTTAATGGTGCTATTACTAATGAGTTCACTCCAGGAAGAGGCCTTAGACAGGGAGACCCACTATCACCATACCTTTTCTTGCTTTGTACTGAAGGGCTCTCAGCGCTACTGAAACAGAAGCAGCGGATGGGTTTGATTAGTGGTGTTCGAGCTAGCAAGAATGGACCCCAAGTCACTCACCTTTTTTTCGCAGATGACAGTTTGCTATTCATAAAAGCAAACCAAACTGAAGGCGAACAGGTGAAGCACATGCTAGAGATTTATGAAAAAGGTTCAGGGTAGAAAATTAACTTCCAAAAGTCAGGTCTTTTCTTCAGCCAAAATGCTAGTGACCAGGTTAAAACTACAATCAGTAAATTATTTGGGATTCAGGCAATATCCAGTCCAGAAAAATACCTTGGTCTCCCGACAATCGTTGGAAGAAAAAAGAAAAGGGCCTTTGCCGACATTAAAAATAGAATAAGAGCTAAGATTCAAAGTTGGAGTTGGCAATTTTTGTCTCAAGCTGGCAAAGAAGTCTTCATCAAATCTATCTTGCAGGCTATCCCTTCCTATGTAATGACATGCTTCCGATTACCACAAACTTTATGCAAAGAATTGGACAGCATCATCAGTAATTATTGGTGGAGTAATAAGGCCACTGGAAGAGGCATTCACTGGGTTAACTGGAGACAAATGTGTTTGAGGAAGGGAATTGGAGGTATAGGCTTTAGAGATTTTAATAACTTTAATAAAGCTTTACTGTACAAACAAGGGTGGAGGTTGATCCACAACCCCTCATCCTTATTGCACCAAGTACTTGAAGCCCACTACTTCCCAAGAACTTCCTTCATGGCTGCTACAGTGGGATGGTGTCCGTCTTTCACTTGGAGGAGCATTTTGGCGGGGCGAGAAGTACTCGAGAATGGCCTACGATGGAGGATTGGAGACGGAAAATCTGTGAACATATGGACCGACAGGTGGGTTCCTGGGCTGGAAGGTTTTATTGTTCCTACAGAACCAACACCAGCAACTATTCTTGCTACAGTAAATGAACTCATAAATGAGGATAGTATGGCATGGAAAGTGGAAACTATAGAGACTATATTCACAGAGCATGAAATAGAGAAGATACTTTCCATTCCCCTGGGAAGGGCTAATCTCGCAGACACACTCGTATGGCATTGGGATCGGCCAGGCCATTATACTGTGCGTAGTGGTTACAAGCGTCTCATGGAAAATACAGAGACAACACAGGTGACAAATACAGTAGAGGCTGAGCAAAAAAGTGTCATTTGGAAATCCATATGGCATGCAGAAATCCCTAACAAGGTCAAACAGTTTATTTGGAGACTCACGCATGAAGCACTGCCATGAAACACAAAGCTTGCGGGAAGGAAAATAATTACAGATGCAACCTGTTCGAGATACGGCACGGCGGATGAATCCATTATCCATGCTCTCAAAAGCTGCCTAAAAGCTCAAGCCATATGGTCTCATGCAACGGCCAAGTTGATTGCTGCATGGAACCACAGTACTGACCAACATGTTTTTGATTAGATTAAGGAAGCTTTTAAGCAACTAGATAAAGATGGATTTGAGGAAAGTCTTGTTCTGCTTTGGGCAATTTGGAAAAACAGAAACGAAGAGGTGAAGGAAGGATTACGGAGACCAGCTAATTTTACTGTCCTGTTTGCTACAGACTTCTTGCAGGAATATAAACAAGCCCAGCTGAAAAGAGAATCTCAAATAAATGTGGCCTTGCCAACATGGAAAGCACCACCCACTGGCACTATCAAAATCAACTTTGACGGAGGTCTAAAATCGGTGGAGAAGCTAGGTGGTATAGGGGTGATTGCTCGCAATGAGAGCGGATTAGTCATGGGAACATTCCAAACCAGAGTGCTACATGTAACTGATGCGGAAACAGTAGAGGCCATCGCTACAGTCAAAGCTCTTGTGTTTGCATCCGAATGGGTTTCTCTCATATTATTCTAGAAGGGGATGCACAGACCATCATCAGGAAGATCCAGAGCAGAGACTTCGACTTGTCTCCTATAGGTACTCTGATAGAAGAAGCAAAGATTCGAGCCAGTCAATTTATTACCTACATAGTCACTTATCTAAACCGAGCGGCTAACCAAGCAGTTCATAGTCTAGCCACTTTTGCTTACGGTTGTTCCAGCGACACATACACAATGGAATCTTGTCCCAATGATGTTCTGGACATCGTGCTCCAAGATTGTACTCAGCTCTAGCTATTAATGAAATTATCTATTTCCTTCAAAAAAAATAAATACCAATAAAATTGTCTCCTAAGTTCTCTACTTATTAAGTCACGCCACTCTTTTGTTTTTTCTTTTTAACTTACTTTTTGACCCTTTTTGTTGCATTCATATTTGTTTGTTTAAAATAAAAATTCCATTTGATTTAAAAGTCAAATTTGTTGGCAAGTTTGTTCTCGTATAAAAGTAGGGTAACTAATTGTTGCCTTTCACATCAATATTTAAAGGACCCCCCACCCTCTCACATTTCTCACTCCATTTTATTAATAAAAAATTAAAACTAATCATTTATTAATATTTCATTAATTAATAAATTAATATTTTGTTAATTATAAACTAATATTTTATTAATTAAAAAATAAAACTAATGAGGTGTTAAATAAAATTAATTAAAAAAAATTAAAATTTTATGTTATGCTTTTACCTTTTTCACAAAAAAAAAGGAAATATGGCAAGCAAAAAGAAAATCTAAAAAATATTACAAATACTATAAAAAATTCAAAAAATGATAAAATTATAAAATAAAGAAAAAAATTCAAAAGATCAATTTTTAAAAATTAAACACAAAAATTATAAAAAATAAATCTATGAATCAAATTCAAAATATTTTCATTAATTATGAAAATTGAAGGTTATAAAAGAGAAAATAAAGTAATAAATAGATAATTTCAATATAAAACTAAAGACTTTGGAAAAAAGGAGTGGTGATGGAAGATTACCTAATTTGAATTTATCTTGATAGTAGCAAATTTCATTCAAACTCAATAAAAGTTTAAATATTTATAACCTTTTTTATTTTCGTCTATGTAATCTTCTAATTTTGTGTTAGAATTTTATTTTATTTTTTGAAAAAAATAAGAATAAAATGTAAATAAGATATTTAATTGATATAATAAATATTTTCATTTTCATTTAAAAATTTAATATTTTAAAATAATTATCTTGATTTATTCTTATTTTTAATAAATACTATTAATAATGCTTTTTTATGAAAAAATGTACCATGTGTAGTAGGGTATCATCCTAGTGTAAAATTAAGAGGAGATAAAATAAATCTTTTTTGAAAAATATTTATTAAAAATTCATTATTTGCAATATTTATTAAAAAAAACTGATTATTTGCAAAACATACTAGTTAAATTTAGTAATTCAAATTTTATAAACTAAAAATATAAATTTAGAATAATATTACGTTTAAGATTTTATTTTTTAAAAAATTAATTAACAAAGCTGATTATTTTCAAAAAATTAAAAAAATTGTTGAAAATTTATTATTTTATTGATTTTATATATTTTCTTTATCCCCCCAAAAAAAAGAACAAAAAAGAAGGAAAGAAAGAGTAAAAAAAAAAAGAAAAGGAGGGAAAAAGAAAAAAAATGAGCTAGTTAACCAATTAAACAATAGGCTTTGTCATTTTATTAAATGTTTAAGTTGATTTTTAAAACTTTAGAAGTAAAATATGTAAGATATAAATATTTATTATCTAATCTCGTGGGATTATAAATAATCCTTTTCTTTTAGGGAAGAAAAAAATCATCCTATATTAAGAGAGTGATTAATCTTTTTTGCAATCCAATTCTCTTATTTATATGCACCAAATATATGATTAGATGGTAAACATCTTATCTTATTCTTCATCCTAAACACCAAATATGCCATGTATTCATCATATTTTATATTTTATAATGTGCATGTTTGGCCAAGTTTATAAAAAATCTTATCTATTGTAGCTTTTCAAAAAAAAAATCTTATCTATTGTAGGCTCTCAAAATTTTAATATTTTTCAGTATATACACAAAGTAGATTTGAGCTTTTTAATAAAGTTATAAATCAAAGCTTTTTCAAGAAATACAAATTTTAGTAATATGTATTTAGTGAAATTTTTTACACTTACGCTTCAATAATTTACAAAATTATAAAAAGTAGTCTATTATTTCAAATTAATTAATTTATTTTCTGCAATTTTTATATTTATTTCATTTTTTATTTTAATTAACAAAAGTATTTTTTATTTATTTTGTGTAATTTTTATACTCTTTATTATCGTATTGTATATAATATAGATATATCTACTGTATCTTTTTCCCTTATGGGTTATGTAAGGTACAAAACATAGTATGTCAATTTTACTTCTTTGCTTGATTTAAAATAATTAATCAAAAATCGTGTGATATGTTTAGTAAAATATTATTATTACTTTTAATAATCATGATTCAATCATTAACTATTAAAAAAATCTAAAATAATCCAAAAGCAAGTTGTACCATATTCTAATTCTTTTATTCTAATTATTTTATTTAGCTTATTGGATGCTTTAGATGGATATCAAAATTTATACTAAAAATATTAAGGAAAAAATAGAATGAAATATATATATATATATATATATATATATATATATTAATGAAAAAGGATAGCATGAAATGTTTACTCATCCCAACATTTATTGCATTCATTCAAATTATGCTACATAATAACATTATTAAAAGATATCAATTATTAATTATTAAAATCATTAAGATGTATATTGCAAAAAATATATGTTATTTAATCATCACATATGATATTTAATAAATTATAATTTTCTAATTTTTTAATTAGTTGATATAATTTAAATAAAAATTATTTATAAATGTAAAATAACTGTTTTATATAATAATTTTCATATGTTAATTTAATAAAAAAAATTAAAAATCAACAAGTACTTAAATTTTAAAGTGAGAGAGAGTGATGACCTTCCAAATCGCAATCGACAGGATTCCACTGCAATATTGAACGGACATGCGTCGTTTCCTTGTTGATGTCATAAACTAGACCCTTGGGAATATATCTTGCACACACGAAGGCAGATGTGCATCGCTTACCAGGATTCATCTCCATCATATTTACAGTATAGGACGTGAGATTTTCAGGAATTGAGGCAGAGCAGTTGGCAGCTTCAGAACTCAGGTCGACACATTTTTGTTGTAGGCAGCTGGCGATGGGACCAGTTTTAATATTAGCAGAAAGAGTGGCCAAATTGCCGCAACCTACAGACCGGAAGATGTTCAATCTACTTGAGAAGAAAAATGGACTGTCTTTTAGATTGACAGCAGCGCCATTTTTGTCTTTATTGCCGCAATTGACATAAGTTACTGGATTATTTACGTAAACGCTGTCTGGCGCCAATGAATCGAGTTTCTCCGACGAATCGAGCACCTCCATCTTGATCCGACTGATGAAAGGCTTTGGACCATTAACTGTTTCCTCGCAAGTGACCTTAAACCAGGAATTGTTATAACAACCGGGTTCGATTCCAAAAGGGAATGGAATCTTAACACGCCCACATTCTTCCCCACAACCAGACTCGTCTGCCCTTTGCGATACTGCTGCTTGTATTTGCCATAGCAGTAGGCTGAAGTAAAACACAAAGTGGACACCCATGGTGCGTCTCTTAATTTCTCCCCCTTCGATTGTTAGTTTCTTTCTCTGAGGGAAATGAAGATTTAGCTTCCGGGTAATTAATTCATTAACAAATATATAGGCAGACGTTTGTTGTATGATTTATTGACAAAGTGTTGACTTCTTACCATTTCGCAGTTTCACACCTCTAAGGCACTAACAGTGTCTCTGGAAACAGAAAATTTTCCAATTAATAACGTTACTATACAATTTTCTAACTAATAAATGGGTAGGTAAGTCATTAATAAATATATAGAAAAAGAAACATTTACAATTGATAAGGCTGCTCTGAACTTTAGCATGCTCTGGTAATAAAATATTCAGCCGACCAATCTTGAATAATTCTCCCATTCCGCACTTTTACACATTCTTCCCCACAACCGGACTTGTCTGCCTTTTGCGATACTGCTGCTTGTATTTGCCATAGCAGTAGGCTGAAGTAAAACACAAAGTGGACACCCATGGTACGTCTCTTAATTTCTCCCCCTTCGATAGTTAGTTTCTTTCTCCGAGGGAAATGAAGATTTAGCCGCCGGGTAATTAAGTCATTAACAAATATATAGACAGACGTTTATTGTATGATTTATTGACAAAGTGTTGACTTCTTATTATTTTAATGATTTATAGAGTGGCATTTAAATTTCAAAGAAATTTCTTAGCTCTTGCGCTCCCATTTCGCAGCTTCACGCTCCAAGGGACTAACAGTGTTTCTGGAAAGAAAAAATTTTCCAATTATACAATTTTCCAGTTATTTTTTCTTTTGCTTCGTTCCGCGAAAAAACCCAAACTCTAAGCTCGAAGTTTCACAATGAAGTCAAAAGTCACATTTCATTATTAAAAGTCAGAAGTAAAAAAGACTTTGTAATGCACGTGAACAATTTGCTCACGTATGTGGAAAACAAAAGGAATATCCATTCCACTCTTCCTTATTTTTTATTACCTCTTTGAGGGCTGCTAATGATATTTTTAGTTATACTAATCTAAAATAAATTATTTTACATGATTTTTATAATTTTATTTACAATTAATATTTTTACAAATTAACTGTTAAATTTAACCATCTATTCATATTTGTCATTCCTAGAGATAATGCATGCTAAATTTCATTTTAATCGAAAATGTCAAACTATACCTATTTATTCAATAATAATAAAATTTCAAACGTTAATATATATATATATTTAATTATATTTCTATTTCCAAACGTTGCAAATGAGTGGGTTAACAATTGGAGGAGCCGCTAACAACCTGATTAAATCAGAGAAGCGCTCAAATTAAAGTAAATTAGATACGTGGACAAATAAAAAAAAAGAAAGATTTAAAGTATCCAAGGGCATATTTTTTTTTGAAAAATAATAAAACTTCATTTAACTAAAAAACAAATGATGATTCCCCACCTAACAATCAACCCTTGCCATTTCATGTGTTATCTGATTAGAAATTAAAAAAAAAAAGAAAGAAAGATTTAAAGTATCCAAGGGTATATTTAGCCAAATAAAAAAAGAAAAATACTCATCAAGCCCAAGCCAATAATCAAGTAGTCGTGTCCAATTCCCAACATCCAAGTTGAGGCAAAAAGCAAGTTTAAAGAGAAAACCACTAATGCTCGAATGTGATAACTGGCCAGTGAACAATTTGAAGGGTCAAACTTCCAAGCATTCAGTCAAAGCAAAATGCAAAAGACGAAAGAAAAGCAAACAACTCTGAGTTCCTCCATAATAGTCACGTGCATGTACAGACCGGCCAATAGTTAATTAGCTGAGTCAAACTATCAAGCATTGAAGCTAAACTGAATTGTAAAAGTCGCCGGAGAAAATAATAATAAAAGGAAAAAAAATAAATAAAGCAGGTGCATGAAAAAGAGCAAGAATAGTGTATGAAAAATTTTATAACAAAATCAAAATTTATGATCTTGTCATAAAGTCAATGTAATTATACATAATTAAGCATTAGCACATGTGCTCATTAAAATAAAGGAAAAGATTTAACCATTCGAAAAAAATGTCTAAATTAATTTGAATAGAGAGTAAATGTTTTCTTCATGCATTATGTTTGGTTTGAAGGAAAGTAAAAAGAAAAAAATTGAGTAAAAAAATCCACGAGAGGAGGAAATTTATTTACTTATTTTTTGTATTTGATAAAAAAAAAAGAGGAAAAAAAAGAGTAAAATTAGAAATAAAAACAAATTGTAAGAAAAGTAGTTTTCTCTTAATTTGCAAATCCATCCATTTTTTTCTTACTTATATCTTGTTAAAATAATAATAATAATAATTTGGTTATAATCAAGGAAGAAAATCTGGATTTTCTTCATCCATCAGCAGAGACGTAGAACACTGGAGAAGGAAGTTGATCACTGTTTAAATTGGCAACATCAATCCTTACGGAAAAGAGGCTGATCTTCGAGACACAATCATGAAGTTCGGGAGGATTATGGATTTTTATATTCCACTCAACTGGAGAAACAGAAAGAGCAGCAAATTTGGTTTTTTTAGATTTAAGGATCTTCGAGAGGCACTTTCTGTTATCAAAGCTTTAGATGGATTACCATGGAATGGATGGAAACTCAGGGCTAATCTCGCCAAATATGAATGAGAAAATAGAAAAAACTGGGAAAGAAAACAACCTAATTTTGAAAAGCTAGTGGAAGAGTGTGAGCATCATCGCGAGACAAAGACTTACAAATCATAGCCAGAAAATGTTCATAGACCATCGATTGCAGAAGGTAGATTATCATATGCTGAAGTAGTGAAACGTAAAGAACCAAAAGTCTGGATAGAGAAAAACAATGAGAAAAATAGTAAGAATGAAGGTACTGTTAGGGAAGAACCTTCTATCTCACTGGACGGTATAGAACTGGAGATGAAATGGTTAGAATGCTCAGCAGTAGCCAAGGTAAAGAACCCTCATTCCATTCAGTTCCTGCAACAATGAATACTACAGGAAGGTGTCATCGACTTCTCATTATCCTTAATGGGTGGGAGTTGCGTTCTTCTGACCTTTGAGTCAATGGAGGATATGATTGGAATGATTGAAAATGGGAGCACCTGGCTCGGTGAATGGTTCATCTGGGTCAAATCGTGGAGTCCAGAAGAGGTGAGTTATGATAAATTTATCTGGCTGAAGATTGAAAATATACCGCTGCACGCATGGAACTCAGCTTTCTTTAAGAAAATTGGTGACAGATGGGGCCAATACATATCAGTGGATGATAGTACTCTCAGAAAAAAGTGACTAGATTGTGCAAGGATTCTCACATTGATTAAAAAAGATATTGAGATTCCAAAAGCAGTTCGTATTTTAATTAATGGTGAATCATTCAGAATCAACCTGTATGAGGAAAAAGGTCCAGATTTCTTTTGGAATCTGTTCGTTAAAACAATCAACAAACCTCCCCAAAACTCTCCTTCTTCATTAGAATCTGCAGATTCAGAGGCTTTGGACTTCACTAACTGCTTCAATACTGAAACTGGTCCTTTGCTTAACGAAAACATTGATGATACCTTGGAAGAAGGCCTGGTCGGAGATGATGTTCCGACGATGAATGTTGAAGATGACTCAATGGACAATGAAACGCCAAGAGAATCCTCGGAGAAAGGAACAGGACAAGGAATTAATGCGCAACCATTGGAATTGTAGTATCAAACGGCTACTGATGTTGGAAATGACCAGCTGCCAAAGCCAGTATATCATGGTGATTCAGACAACTCAGAGGAGGTGGATTTGATTTTGAATAGAGCATCTGCAGAATCTTTCAAAGACATCTGTAGATCAATTACAGAAGACATGTTTCGGGCAGAAAACGAGCAGTTGGAAAATTGGACAAAGCAAGACCAAACCAAAGACTGTTGGGCCAAGAATAATGGCTTTTTTAACAATTCTGAAGCACAAGTTGAAAAGGATAATAATCACATGGCCATTATCCCTTTTAATAATATGGGCCTGAGTTCTGATCCAAACAAGGAATGGGTATCTACTGAGAAGGCAAGCTCTTCACTGGATAAGGACCGAGAGGTAGAGGACAAATTGATGTCTGATGTGGACTCCGACAATGAGTTAGAGATACTACTAGCTAAAACAGTAAGAGGGAATGGCATGAAGAGAGGTTCTATTCGTACTGCACATTTTACTCTTTTTACCCCACTTAAACTTAACAAAATAAAAAACACTCAATATACCCCTTTTCTTTACCGTTTTATCCTTACCCCATTCATTCCCAAAATCCCACCCAACCGTCGAACCATTCTTTCAAACTCCATCTCCATCGCTCAGATTATCCATCGCTTTCACCATCGCTTTTAGTACCGCCTTCAGGTATCATCCATCATCAGTGTTTGAGTTTTCGAACAGGGGCTGGGTTTCGCGCCCAAGGCCTTTCCCTTGCTTATGGCAGGCTACGCGAGGGCCATTGCCTCGACATTTTGTCAGTGTTTCGCCATCTACGCAGACTGCCAGTGTTGCGCAAGGCAATATGTGCAGATCGCTATCCTCGCACAGGCCAATATGCACATATGGTGTAGGCTAGTGCAAGGCAACCTGCGCATGTCGTCTAGCCTCGCTCAAGGCGACCTGCGCATGTCGCCTAGCCTTGCCCATAATTAATGCAATGAAATATTTAATTACATTTTTCATGTGCTTTGATATTAGGATAACCATTGATTCTGTTTGCAATTTTTTACAGTATTGAGCAAAAGAAGAAGGCAAAGACTGAATTGGAGAATTTGTGATCTGCAAGTCTTCTTCTCAGGTGAGGCTCTTATTATCTATTTTGTTTTTGGATTGTCTGCTATGAGAAAGAAGAGAAATGCATGCATGCAAACTGAAAAAAATACATAGGTCAAAATTTACTTTAAAAACAACCCATCGATCATAAAGTCTGTTTATATCAGTCGGTTGTACCGCATGATTAATATGTATCCAAGTAAACCAGACTCTTCCTATAAAACCTTAACCCTCCTTAGACTGTTACTTTTGCCTTCATTTTGTGTAGATGTGCTAGTTTTTGTACCATGTTCTATTTGACAAATTTGATGCCACTGTAGTGGAACATGGTGCAGGAGGATGCCTTTTTTTTTTTAATTTCTGCTTCTATTTTAGATAAAGAATTGATATCTCAAATCTGCAATGCTTATTGATAAGATTACTGAACTTTATTTATTTTTTTCATGCTTTATGTTTTGTCCTGACTTCTGGGACCAAAGCTAAAGCCTTTAGTTTTACATTGTTGGTATTACATAACAAGTAATCGTAAGGTTGGAAAATATCATGATACATGCCCTAACACAAATATGTTAACAGGTTGTGTGAACAAATAATTCCTGGCATTTTCTTTGCCCCCCAAAACCATCCAAGCTACGAATGCACGAGGAAACTGCCCAATCATAGCCAACATCAATGACCCTTTCTTTAAGGTGAAATATTGTTATCATTAAAGCTTGATTCGAGACTGTCAGAAATCCCTATCAGTGAGCTAGATGCTATGGACAAATGCTAGATGCAGTTTTCCTTTAAAGAAAACAGGCATGTGAGGTTGGCATGTGAAAATCTCCATAAGAACAATCCCAAAGTTATACACATCAGTTTTCTCACTTAATGTCTTTGATTCTAAATACCTAAAAACAAAAACAAGTAAATTAGCCTCAACATGTTTACATTTACTCTAGTTGACATGCGTTTGAACAATTTTAACTGAAAAGGATAAATATGATTAAAGGAAGATACTCACTCATGATCAAGGGGTATTTGTTTTGTACAATAATTTCCTTTTTAGTAAGCATATTTCTACAAATTCTTTGCAGGTTAAATTAAATTCTATTATAACCATCAGTACAACTGACAGATACAAACAGAGACAAGTCTATCTTTGTGAAGAAGGGTCTCACAGCAACCAAGCAAAACAAGTAAGAAACAAATAGACTACATGCATATGTCTATTGCAAATCCTGCTGTCTTCACTTTTCTGGTTATAATTATTTAATTGTTTTTTTTTCAGACATGGCATTAACACGAGGTGTAGGTTCATCTCAAGGAAGACGATGATGATCCACTACCTTTGAGAGAAGAAGACGAGCTAGGACAGATCATGCAGAGCATGCCGAGCAGGCCGAACTTGTCGAGCAGGTCGAGCAAGCCGAACTTGCCGAGCAGGCTGAACAGGCCAAGCAAACTGATTTAGAAGACCAAGCTGAGGAGACAGATTCGGATGATGCAGAGGAGGAATCCGAGCCTTGTCTTGGAGGCCCGATTGATACTTCAATTCTTAAAAGTTTTAGATCGCATATTGCCTTTGCCATATGGTATGGTCAAGTAATAATTGTGTAAAATTAAAAAAAATTATCTATATTATCTGTTAAAAATGATCTTATTGTTTGTTGTTTCTGATATAGGAGCGAGGCAACTTGAAGGCTATTAATTATAGCCAAAAAATCTCTCAATGGATTTTAGATGATGATCGATCACGTATTCGCTCCACTGTTTTGCAGTTTGGATTAGGGTGTTTGGTTGACTGCAGTTACAGCATATGCAACAGCACCACCATCTCCGCTTTTTGTGAGAGATGGCAATCGGAGACGAATACATTCCATTTGCCTTTTGGAGAGATGACAATTACTCTGGATGATGTAGCTACACACCTAGGCATACCGGTGGTGGGGCGGATCGTATCATTTCGGCACATCTCTATGAAGCGCGCAAATAAAATGTTAGTTCGCTTGTTAGGCATCTCTCATGCAGCAGCCAAAGCAGCAACGAGTACTGGTCATGGGTCAAGTGTCACATTGCAATGGTTGAGATCGAACTTTGGCGATGTGACTAATAGGAAAAGTGATGTGGAGATAGTCTATGCTTCTCGAGCATACTTGCTCCATTTACTTGGGTGCACAATATTTGTGGACAAGAGCGGATCCCATGTTCCCGTATCATTATTGGCATGTCTAGAGGATTTATCAGCTATCAGTGGATATGTATGGGGTGCATCTGCTCTTGCTTACATGTATAGACAGCTAGGTCTTGTGAGCAGATCAAAAGTACATGGGATTAGTGGATATATGACCCTTATGCAAGTATTATGATTTATAAATATAAAGAACTTGTTAATTGTTATTGGTTTGTAAAAATTTTATTAATTATTAATGTTTTATTTGATGTAGGCTTGGATTTATGAGCACTTTCCATCATTGAGTCCAAAGGCAAACCTCAATTATGAAGATAGTATGCCTCAGGCTCGACGATAGAAGCCACATGATTTCGGTCAAGATGTGCAGATCTTGCGAGAGCAGCTAGATGATCTCCAGAGTAATCAAGTGTGTTGGGATCCATATGCTGATAGTCGGAGGCATCATCCATTGCCTTCGATCACATTTTTCACTGCTTGTTTGAAAGTTGGAGATATTGTGGAGCCGTATCATCCGGAAAGAGTGTTACAGCAATGGGGCTACGTGCAAACCATACCTCCAAGACCTTTAGCACCATATAGAGCACGGAGAGGTAGTACGAGTTCCACTTATCATGTTGCATATCAATTCATGGATCAATTATGGGAGAGATGGACTATATATGTGCTCATTGAAGAAAATAGAGGTCGAAAGTGTGTGATCCTGGGTGAGATAGTTCCAGAATACATGTCTTGGTACGAATCGATTTCTCATCGATTTGTACAAAATCCCACACGCAGATCAAGGTTTCAAGGTAGACCAGTTGATTCTAATTATTCTGATGTAAGTTATTAGCTTTAAATCTTAGGTTATTCAAATTCTTATTCATATCAATTGATTTCATCAAATTTCTATTGCCTTGTCTTGTAGCGCATCTCAAGAGCCGTGTCTCATATCGATATGCTGATGAGTGGCAAAAAATATGTGGAGACTTTGACTAAAGGACTTAGCGACTTGCGTGCCTTATTATGTGGAGAGTTAGAGGCAGCACTTACCATATCCGCACCACTTTTAGGAGCGATAGCTATCCCTTCTCACTCATCGGAGACAGCTTCTCCTCCAACTCCATTTGAGATAGCTCCTCCACCTCCATTAGTGACGGCCCCTCTTCCAGCTCCATCCGAGACTGCTCCTCCTCCAGCTCCATTCGAGACTGCTCCTCCTCTAGCTCCATTGGAGACTAGTCCTTCAGCTCCATTCGAGACAGTTCCTCCACTTCCATCAATGACGGCCCCTCCTCCAGCTCCGTAAGAGACAACTCCTACCTCAACAACATGTCTACGTTATTTTACTAAGACTTGGAAGAGAAAGGGGAGGGTAATTCTACGGGATGATGTGGATGATTAGTGTTTTATATATAAGGATTTTTGTTTTCTAAACATACAGTTTATGTTTGTGACATCCGAAGATAATGTTATATTATTTGCTTATATTTATAATTACATTTTCATCCTCGTTCATTGCTTTTCTTACATGTTACAAATATAAATTAAAATATATAATTTATAATTGGATAATACATTCATTTAAAGGCATAAATATGAAAATACAATAATATTTTATAAAATATCAAGGCTCATCTAAGTTAATGGTTTCTCTAGTAGCAATATCTGATCTTGATAACAAATTTTGAAATTTCTCAATACGAGATATATATGGAAGCTCCCATTCACGAGCAGAATCCCAACGATATCGATACCAGTTGCATGCAATCGGAGGTATTGGTACGAATGGGTCCATAAATACCTGAAAATTAGCATGTTAAGCGTATGTACAAATAGAAAACAAAAAAAGTCAACTATGAAGTAAATATTATTATTAGCAATACCTCAATAAAGTGTGAATCGTTAACAAATCTAATTGCAATAAATCCGTGCTGTAGCGGTGGAGGTGGTGCACTTCTTAGTGGGAGATATGTCAAGTACTGTCTCGAAGATAAATGGACAAGCACAACTTGATACCGTGTTGCGATTAAATGACCCATATCGGGTAAGGTCATCCATTTATCATAAGGAGTCGGTGTGTTGAAATAGGATAATGTCTCTATCAATTCATCAACATGCTCTACGGATCTATAGAGATTAGCATAATAAGCTCGAAAATTACATATCTCATGAATCAAATCTTGTCGCACCTTAGCCCATGCATCAACACCCATGCCTAGCAAACCAGTTATAGCTCGAAAACCACAGTGTCCATCTGATTCAACAGCGTATCTCGAAAGGGAAAGAATCAATATATTTGATTTTCTTTTTTCGATGAACTGGAAGTTTCATCTTCTTTGCCACTGAATTGACTAAGACGGGTGTTGAGGCGCTATCCTGTTGAGATTCAACAATCTCAAAGTATGATGGGGCACGTCGAGTTGATTTGTCTGAATGACCTTTGGTCTTAGCTTTCTCGAGTGGAGGAACAAGCAAGGTAGTTGCCGGATCACCCAGTTCCCTTAACTTTTTCTTCAAGGCTAATTTTCTTGAGAGATAACATGCATCGAAGCGTTTAACTATAAGCTCCCACTCAGCATCAAGATTCAGCTCAGACATGTAATCAACATTGATCTTCTTCAAGTCTAACTTTGACCAGTAGGGATCCACAACGAATAAGGGAATTGCTTTTCCATCTCTTATTAATTCAGTAATCTCGTGAGCACAAGGAAACCCATGTGTACTTCGAATGATGCAACCACAGGCAAGATGGTCAATGCTAATATCATTTGCTCGTTGTGCCTCCTTCAAAATAATATTCAATGCTGTCTTAGACACCAATCCTCGCAAGTCCCTAAACAAAGTTGGCCAAAAATTATGTTCAACAACAGTAAGACTTTTCTCAAACGAAGCCTTTATCTCCGTATGTTGCAGCTCAATCAAGGAGTTTATAATATTCCAAGATCTATCAAAATCTCTTTGAGACAATCCAAGGTGTCTCTTTAACTTCGCATGTGCACTCTCCGCCCTACATGACATTAGAATAGTGTTTATTATAACGACATATAATATAAATTGTGCAATAAAACAAATTTTAAACTTTATAAACCTACATACCTATTAGTTGTAACATTTCCAAAATGCTTTACTTTATTTGTCCACGCAGCAACAAATTTCTCTTTATGCTTATTTAACCATGTGTCAGTCAACTACTGTAGTGCTCTTGGATAAGAACGGTAATGAGTTACCATTGAACTTAAATTTGTTTCGTACTCATACTCATTCGAAGAGAATACAAGAACACCCCAAGCTGACATAAATGCCTCCCACTTCTCATTGCTCTCAAACAACTTTTTACAATGAGCAAGTACATTCTTTGATATATGCCATCTACATAAGAGATTAGTTGCACTAGGGAACACTGTCAGTACTACTGTCATCAATGCTAAATCCCTATCAGTAACAATGACGGAAGGTGTTGAATCAAAAGACATCAAGCTTCTTAGCTTCTCTAATGCCCAAGTATAGTTGTCAGTGCGTTCAGCCTCCATGTAAACAAATGCAACTGAAAATGTCAAATTTGTACATGTCACACCAACAATCTCAAGGAGTGAGAGTCGATATCTATTAGTTTTATATGTACAATCCATAATTAACAAAAAGCATTCGACAAATCTATAGCTGTCAGATGTGCCCAAAATAAATTTCTAACACAATCACTTGACTCATCACTCCTATGCCACTCCACATATTTACATTCATTCAAGTGTTTCATGAGTTGTTGCATCTGTGATCTACCAGCTTTGTCAAGCATTCTATATTTTTGTCGTGCATTGTAGATAGTCTTCATCGTACTCACATTCTTATCATCATGTTGTTTCAACATCAGTAATATATTTCTTGGTTTTACCATAGCATTTGTCATATCACCCACCATACTTTGCTCTTTCACTGTCAAACGACCAGTAAAGAAATGTCCTTCTAACTGTTTTGCAGCCAAATGATTATGCATTCCATATATTACTTTCACTGCCCATTCATCATTCCTATCCAATTTCACCCCCTGTAAGTTGAATGGACAATTACATTTCTTTGTTCCTGTTCCCAAGCGACGGAATTCATCTCTGTTTGAGTGATATGCTCCATGCCTTTCACATACAAGTCGAACTCTAGGTTTTATTCGGGGAACACCAACATCTGATGATCTAATCACAATAACAAAACCCAAGTCTCTTCCAAGCTCTCTAGCCCATGTGATCAAGGCATTTCGACTATTGAAAACCTAAAACAAAGTAAAATTAATAATTAGTTTTTTGAATTATATTTTTATTAAAACTTTGTATTAATTTTAAAAATACTTACTTGGTTTGTAATAAATGCATGAGTATAGTCAAATATTTCTTCATCCACACCTTCCAATTCTCTATATACTACTATATTATCAATTTACAAATATTAAACAAAGTAATTAGTTATAATTACTTAACTTTAAAAAAATAATAACTACTTAACTTAAAAAAATACATATCAATTATATAATAAAATACATATCAATTATATAACATAAATAACTACTTATCAAAGAAATACATATCAATTATATAATAATACATAACTACTTACAAAAAAACAAAAAACTTCATGACAGCAATATTCGTGCAATTAAATTTGCGCAACAAGTCCATTTATGCGCAAGTGAATTTCCGCATAGATGCCTAATATGAGCAAGCTAGTTTGCGCGTAGCGATGTTTTGTGTGCAAACAAGTCTGCGCGAAAGAGCCATATTTGCGCAAACTATCTTGCGCAATAATATAAGAGCTGCACATGTTCACTTGCGCTTTTCTTCCTTCGCGCGGAAATCTAATTACGCAAGAAGCGAAACCCGTGAAAAAAACTACATTACCTGTTTTCCTTCTTCTTCTCCCTCTTGAATGTTTTCATATCCTTCATAGCTATAATAGTAGCTATTTTCACTTACATTTTCCATTATATTTGTGAAAGAAAATAGATGTTAAAGTTTAGAAGAAGAAAGTGATGAGAAGCTAAAGACAAGAACACAGCAGTGGGATAAAATAGAGAGAAAAAAGAGAAAAAAAAGTACGTGTGTCTGTCTTATGGGTGAAGATATATTTATTAAACATTTGATACTGTAGTTTTCGCGGCAAAGGATGTGGTGACCCATGATTTTGCCAGCTTACGTGAATAAACGTAGCAAGTAAATATCCGCACAAGCTTTTGTGCGCAACAATAAGATTTTCGCGCAAGATATTTTGCGCCAGTTTATTAATTTTGCGCATATAGATTTGCACATATTTGTTAATTTTGCGCATGTAGGTTTGCGTGATATCTGATTATTTGCGCATATCCTTTTGCGCGTAATCCATCTATATGCGTCGGCTGTCTTGCGCATAACTCCATGGCGTGTAATGGTTCCAGGGCTAAAAACGTCCATTTGTTGGGGTATAATTAGTTTTTTTTAGACATGGGGTTTAAAGAGCAAAATGTGGAGTCCATTTAGAAATTCCCAGGCACGAAGACTAAAAGTAAGAAATTCCTCATAGTGGAATCGGGTAAGATTCAATCATAGGCAAATAAGCAAAAAACTCTGAAAACCACAACAAGCAAAAGTAGAAAGCCAAAGAAAGGTATGACAAAATCAAAAGCTAAAAATGAGACAAAGCTTCAAATTCTACTGGATGCAGAGTTAACTGATGAAGATATCCAAAGACGCAACAAATTCATGAATGAAGCAATGGAGACTTTAGAGGTTGCAAAGCTCTTGGGGCTTGATGCTACAGTGTCTGAGGAACAAGTAATACAAAAGTTGGTTAGCTTGGAAAATGAAGATAAGATCAATGAAGCTTTACTGTGATTCGGTTTTTGCTTATCAGGGTTTTTAGTTACTCCCATGAAGATTATATCATATAATGTCAGAAGGCTTGGAATTAAGGAGAAAAGAAATTCTGTCAAGAAACTCATCAACAAAGAAAAACTGAATTTTGTGTTCATCCAAGAATCAAAATTACCTCTAGTCAAGAATAAAACAATTTCTCAATTTTGGAGACATGATGCAGTAAATTTTAAGCTTTGGGGTCAGCAGGGGGAATTATCAGTATGTGGGTTGAAGGGGACTTGAAGGTTATCTCAACTGCTATTGAAGATAGATTCATCTGGGTGAAAGGAGTCTTATCAAGCAATAATCAGATTGTCAATTTGATAAATGTCTACGCTCCAAATGAGATCAGAGAAAGAAAAAGTACTTGGGATCACCTCTATGCTCTGAAGGACAACAATAGAGAACTTTGGTGCTTTGCAGCGGACTTCAATGCAGTTCTAAACAACAATGAAAGGTATGGGTTTTCTGACTCACAAAGATCAAACCTGGACTTCAATGGATTTATTAATGACTCAAAACTTATGGATATTCCAATGATTGGTAAAAAATATACTTGGCGTGGTAGAAATGCTATGAGCCGGCCTGATCGATTCCTTCTCTCGCGAAATTGGTTTTCTGTTTTTGTTACAATTAACCAATGGTGCTTGGATAGTGTTATCTCAGATAACTTTGCTATTTGCTTGGGGGTTGACATTTATGATTGGGGTCCAAAGCCATTCAAAGTCTTCAATCACTGACTAGATGAAAAATCCTTTAATGATCCTGTTGACAGTAATTGGAGAAACTACAAAGTGGAAGGGCATGCCGGATTTAGACTACTTCAAAAGCTTAAATTATTGAAGAATGAAATTAGATCTTGGAATGGGTACCAAAGTGGGGGAGTCCAATCCAAACTTGACCTCTTGGAAAAAGATATAGTTGATCTTGAAAAAAGATTAGAAGACTTTCCCTTAGATAACTTGATTTCTTCATCCATTATAGCCAAAAAGAAGGAATTGTGGAGATATCAAAGCATAGAGGAGCGAACTTGGAAACAAAAATCTAGAATGAGGTGGATACAAGAAGGAGACAAGAACTCCAAATTCTTTCATTCTATAGCAAACAGTAGATGGAGAAACAACTACCTGGGACACATCACTTTTAAAGGAAAAAGTCTTCACACCCCAAAAGAAATCAGATCAGCAGTTGAAGAACATTTCAAAGATCTCTACAAGGCTGATCCTGACCCTGTTTTCAAATGCTGCCACACAGATTTCAAAAAGTTGACAAAGAATCAAGCTGCTAATATGGAAATGCCATTTTCTGAAGAAGAAATCCAAGAAGCTGTTTTTGATTGTGAAGGAGATAAATCTCCAGGACCAGATGGCTTTAACTTCAACTTTATCAAAAAGAAGTGGGAGCTTTTAAAAAATGAAGTGGTGGCATTTGTTCAAGAATTCCACAAGAGTGGCAGATTTCCAAAAAGGATCAACTGTTCATTCATTGCTTTAATTGCCAAAAAACAATGTGTTGAATCATTAGGTGATTTTCGCCCAGTCTCCCTCATTAGTAGTATTTATAAAACACTATCAAAGACTCTTGCTAATAGATTGAAAAAAGTTATAAACTCTCTTATTAGCCCACTCAGTCAGCTTTTGTGGAAGGAAGGCAAATTTTGGATAGTAACCTTATTGCTAACGAAGTTATTGACTCAATGAAAAAATCTAAAAGAGGTGGTCTCACTCTTAAACTTGACTTTGAAGAAGCTTTTGATAAACTGAGTTGGAAGTGCCTTCTGGATACCATGGGGCATGTGGGCTTTGGCAAGAAATGGATTTCTTGGATTGAGAGCTGTATTTCAACTGTTTCTGTCTCGGTTCTGATTAATGGATCACCATAAAAACCTATCAAGATGAACAGGGGTGTTCGATAGGGGGATCCTCTCTCACCCCTTCTTTTCATTATTATGACAGAATGTTTAAGTGTCCTTCTCTCAAAAGCTTCTTCAGTGGGCCTTTTCACTGGTATCAAAGTTGGTCAGAGTAATTTGCAAATCACTCATATTCAATTTGCAAATGATACAATTATCTTCTGCGAATCTAATGAGAACCAACTTCGTATGATCAAGAGGATCTTGAAATGTTTTTATCTTTTATCTGGGCTAAAAGTCAATTTCTCGAAGACAGTTCTCTACGGGGTTAATGTGGATCAGTCTATCATTGCCGACTGGGCTCTCCAAATCAAATGTCGATCTAAATCTTTTCCTTGTACTTACCTTGGTCTTCCATTTGGAGCCAACCCCAAATCAATCTTGACATGGCAACCTGTTATCACCTCTTTCAGAAATAAACTTTCTTTATGGAAAAGCAAAATGTTATCACAAGCAGGGAGGTTAACTTTGATCAAGTCCACTCTATCAAATCTCCCTATTTACTACATATCCTTGTTTCAAATCCCAAAAGGGGTTAAAAATCAATTGGAGAAGATTCAAAGGTAGTTCTTCTAGGGTGATTCAAAGCAGAAAAGAAAGCTGAGAATGGTTGATTAGATGACAATTTACAAAGTAAAAAGAATGGGGGTCTGGGAATTGCAAACATCTCCATCAGCAACCAAGCCCTTCTCTTAAAGTGGCCTTGGAGGTTTGCACAAGAGAATGATGCCCTGTGGAAAAAAGTTCTCTGCAACAAATACAATCTTTTGCTTCTGATCTTTGGCCAAATCTTTGCAATTCGAAAGCTCTCTCATGTGTGTGGAGGGATATACAAAATAATTGGGATAAAGGGGAAAACTCAAATTTTATAAAAACTAATATTTTCTTTTGTGTAGGTGATGGAGCAAAAATCAAATTCTAGCAAGACAAATGGATTCATAATTTGACACTTAAGCATTCTTTTAGTCGAATATATGCACTTGCTGTCAACAAAGAAGGGTTTATTAAAGACTATGGCAAGTGGGACAATGATAAATGGGAATGGACAATTACTCTTAGAAGACAACTTTTTGATTGGGAAATGGATTTGTGGAACAATCTTCTCAATATTCTCTACAACATCACCATCTCTCCCTTGGTAACCAATAGGTTGATCTGGTGACCTTCACTGAGTGGAGTCTACAACACCAAATCTTTTAGACATGAAATTGAAAAATGGAATGCTACAGACCATCCAATTGAAGGTTTGATCTGGAAAGGTATCGCTCCTCCTAAAGTAGAATTATTCTGTTGGAAAGTTTTGAAAGGATCACTCCCAGTTGCTGAAGTTCTTCAAAGGCGTGGATGTCTGCAAATTCAAGATAACAGGTGCGCTTTCTGCAACAGTGTTGAATCGGTTGATCATCTCCTCTTAACTTGTAACTATTCTTGGAAGATTTGGAGTCATTGTATAGGAATATGGGAAATTTCATGGGCTCAACCTAAAGACTTAAAATCATTGTTTCAAAGTTGGTCAAGTTTTATTGTCAGACAGAGCTAGAAGATTATTTGGGATACTTTATTTCTGGCAATCTCTTGGTCAATTTGGATCAGTCGAAATGATAAAATCTTCAACAAAAAAGATATCCCCTGGGACCAAGTTTGCTTTTAATTAAAACAAGACTTAGTTGGTGGCTAAAGGCTAAATTTCCTGGATTTGATTTATTCTCATTTTCTTTGCAACCACATCAAGCTGGGATTCCGCTGAAGAAAAAAAACAGTAGAAAGAATATCGTGTGGACACCTCCCCCTGTTGGCTCTGGAAAATCAATGGTGGCGCTCATCGCTTGGTAAACCAGGTCCGGCTGGCATTGGAGGTCTGATTTGGGATCATGATGGGAATGTCCGTATGATTTTCTCCAAGAACATTGGAGTGGCAGATTCCAATCTAGCTGAACTTCTTGCAGTTGTTGAAGCTCTCTCAATTGTTGCAAATACAGATATTAATCCAAAGCCAGACATCATTATCGAAAGCGACTCAAGGTGGTCACTTCATGGATCAACAAAATCACTGAAAGCCCATGGGAATATAATAATCTGATTAACAAGCTTTGTAATTTGACCATCCACTTGGGAAGGGTTGTTTTTGTTCACATTTTCAGAAAAGCTAATTTTTTTGCAGACTTTTTAGCCAAATCTGGTGTTAATCGTAATCCAGATTTATTGGCTTGGTTGTAATCCTTTTCATTCAATAAATTTTAACTTTCAAAAAAAATAAGATTTTTTGTTTGTACAATAGAGGCCTTTGGCTTAGGAAAAGGAAAATGTAAATTTTGAGTTTCGTACCTTAGATTTATAAAATTTTTATGTTTTAAAAATGAAAATACAATCATTTAAATTAACATTTAAAATAAAAAACACCATGTTAGGCCACTATTTTCATGTTGCTAAAATAAATAACGAAATGAAAGTAGGCCACCATTTTAATGGAGAACAAAAGCAATGAAGCTATGAGAAATGGTTGCAAAATCAAAATGCATTTTCCGTAGTTAGTAAAGAAATCAATCTCCCAACTATAAAACGTTTGCACCTCCCAGAAGGAGTTTACGAATTCTGCAACACCTGATTCTGTCGAAGACAATTAAGGATAGAGGCTGTTAATGCTTGTTTTATTACGTTTTCGTTATCGTGCGGTGTACCGCCAATCAGCAGAGAAGAAGTACTCGGGTGATTGAAGCAACAGTTTTCAACGTCCATTACAATAAAAGATAAACATAAATAAGATGACAAAAGAGGGCGGAGAAAGAAATTAACCTCGGATGCACTTGCACAATTATGTAGCATAGATTCTTTTCTTGCAAACTCAAAAGCGATGATGCAGTTTTCAGCAAACCAAGAACTGGTTTGAGTCTATGCTATCATCTTTGGCGATTTACACTACAAATCCAACAGGATTACAGTACATGTACTAAATTGACTCTGTACCATCAACTTTGAGTGCCAGTTGAAAAGATAAGATTAGGGTTAAGTACTTCTGGTAGCTAGGACGAATATATATGTACTACACTTCATCTGGTAGTACTCTCAATACTCTTCAATGTTGATATGGATACTTTACCATTACCAAAACAATGAATAAATTCCTTTTAGTATTACAGAATTGAATGATGCCATAGCATGGCTTGCCCAACGGAAATCTTTTCTTTGAATAAATAGATTCTGGTGATAAAGTTGTGGATTTCAAACTGCATGTTCCATTAATGATAAAGTCGATTAACAATTCAAACATAGCCTAGCAGTTATTATATCTTTTTAAAAGAGATTAAGTTCAATTTTTGAGGATTTCTTCTGCACTGGCCTATCTGCTGTTGCAACTGGAGATCGTGGCGATTGAGTAGGTATACTTGAAAGCATCAACTCTGTAATCATGTAAACTTCTTTCCGATTACTGAGAAGGACAGCAACTGAGGCATGGCAACATGGAAACCTCTCAATTGCCATTCCCTGTAGCTACAGTCCCGGATATCAATGTTCACCTACATCTTTTGCACCAAAATTAAACTGTCACAGAACTCAAAAGCGCTAGTATTTGCTAATTATATGAATTTATTTGCTAATAATATTGCATATATAGACACTTCATAATTTATCTTTATCTCTTTACTATCTTGTGTGTTATCAAACTAGGAAGCTAATGACTGTATATCTTAATAAAATTCTTATATCTCACTCTCCTGAATTCTTACTTAATCCTAGTTCTTCTAGGCTTTGAATATTATCCATTGCCTACCCCAAATATTCAAGATAACTTCACACTCCATCGGAGAGGAACACATACATAAATAACTCGGCATTTAACAGACAAGCTTTATTGGAATATGTTATCATTCTCAACTTGCCAACTTGATAATTTGAGAAAAATAAAAAAGAAAAGATATCATTTATCGAATTAAAAGGAATATTGAAACAAGAAGGTATTAATCCTAGAGTTGGAATGTTTCCTTAAATAAACTTATATTAAATCTTTTTTTTTTCAAATTTAAATACAACTAGTGTCAAAAATTATTCCAATTGACCATGACATTTAAAAAGGAGACCTTGCAGCAGGGGTGAGTAGAGAAAGAAATAACAGAAGAAAAAAATGAAATAAAAACGGTTCAGTTTAAAACAAGGATGAGCTGAACTGAACAGGAAGATGCATTACAAATAAAAACACCAAAGGATTAAGAACGTTTAACAAGTACTGGAAACTAGCTAGTAGCTAGTAGCTAGTAGTATGCATTTAAAGGCACAGTTACACTGTCTGTATCATCTGTAATTGACCCAGACGCTGAACAGGAAGCAATATCGATCACGTCAGCTATATCAGAATCCTCATCCATACCATGTTGAATAGCATTGGCTTCTTCTGACGCTTTAATCCTCTCCAGCTCCATTGCAACTTCTTTCATCGTGGGTCTTTTCCTTCCATTAAGATTCAAGCATCTTTTTGCTAGCTTAGCAACTGCCATAACCTCTTCTTCTGGACCAATATTCATTACCACTGGATCAAGAATGTCAAATAAGGAATTCTCCTTCATTTTAAGCAGAAAAAAGTTTACCAAGCTTCTCATTTCCTCTGATTGTCCTGAGGAGATGGGTTTTTTTCCTGTTAGAAGCTCAACAAGAACAACCCCAAAGCTATATACATCACTCTTCTCTGTAAATTGGTGCGACCTAAAATACTCGGGGTCCAAGTGTCCAAAAGTTCCTTGTACTTCAGTGGTTAGATGAGTTTTCTCAAGTGCAACTGATCTTGAAATTCCAAAATCTGACACTTTTGCTCTGTATTTATCATCCAAAAGTATGTTGCTAGACTTGATGTCTCGATGATAAATAGGGACAGAAGCAGCTGAGTGCAAATAGGATAAAGCATTCGCAATTTCCTTTGCAATCCGTAAAAGCATTTCCCATGTCATCGGGAATTCTTCATTTTGCTCATGAATGAGTTGAGAGAGTGTTCCATTGGGGATGAACTCATACACTAGTAAAGGAACTTCTGTCTCCAGGCAACACCCTAAAAGCTTAACCACATTTCTACGGTTAATCTGTGATAAAATTATCACTTCATTAATGAACTGTCTAAGCTCCATTTCATCAATTTTCTTCTCTTCCTCCATTTTAGATTTCTTAATTGCCACAATGCTTCCATCCGTTAACATTCCTTTATAAACAGTTCCTTGACCTCCTTCACCAAGTATTCGATCCTTGTTATAGTTATCTGTTGCCTTTTTCAACTCCTTGGAAGTGAACAACCTTATTTTTTCAACATTACCTTCGTTACTGGACAATTGTTGTTGCAGTAGTAGACCTCCATTCCTTTTAAAGTATCTTTGCTTAAGCTTGGTGTTTTTTCTTCTTTTTAGTACTTTGTACATACTCCATGTACCAAGTAGCACAAATATTGTTCCGATACTTGCGCTGCAACCTATATATGCACAAAATTTTTAATATAAAAGGTAAATTTGTAAATAATATTAAGAAAAACCGTATATACTTGCACATGACTATATTTTAATATATGGTTTATTTTGTATATATTTATAAGAAACTGAATCTATCACACTTAAATTGAACTCATGTTGAATAAAAAAGTGAATTTGATGCGCACCTATAATGATTGCCAAATGCTGCGAAAACGTTGATGAAACCGTTTGCACACACCAATCTTGCTCACTTGCATATCTATATTTATCAGGCATGACGTCGGGGAACATTTGTTGCCGGGAGTATTCAAACAAAGCATATAACAAAAGTTATATGCACTCTCACATTTACCTGTTTCTATCATTTACAAAAATAAAAAAAATTTCATTAACTTAAATTAAATACGTTAACTTAGAAATGTCAAAATAAAAATTATATATAAAATCTAGTTTCATTTTCCTTTCATTTGTGCAAATTTTTTTCACCCCGTAACAAAATATTATCATATACGATCATATATAAGAGACATGAATTAATATGTTACCTCGGCAGATATCTGTAGGATAATAGTCATCAATTTTGAAGTCGGTGGTGCAAACACATAAAAAATTAGAGCTCATCTGGACCAACAATATCTGCCCTCGGATTCGAAGCTGCAATTACGATAATCTTTCTTCAAATCGCATAGTCCACGTATTGGTAGGCCCCATTGTAGTGTTGTCCTGGCATGTGTCAAATCTTGGGGGTCTAATTTTATGGTCATATTCTCGTGGAAGTAGCTTTTGTCACTCACGAAAGTAGATTTACATGATTCGCTGTTGCCATTACTAGAATCAATCTCCATTTTTGCAGCAAAAGAACTGAGGTTCCGGGGAACCGTCATAAGGCAGCCAGTATTAAAAAAAGTCTCATTATTTCCACAATTCGGTTGCCAGCAGGCTTTAATAGGATAATTCTCAGTTTCATCTTGGGAAATAGTAGCCAAATAGCCGCAACCTGCAGTCCAGAATGTGTTGTACATATTTGAGTAGAAAAATGGGCTGTCTGTTAGGTTGACACTAGTCCCATTATGTAACATTTCGTTATCACATTTTTCACGTATTTTTATACAACTTTATCGGTTGGGCTGTCTGCAATGCCATTAACATTCAACAGTACCAGTGATAAATGATAAACATTTATCTATTAATTATGGAATATGAAATTTCTTTTCATTATTCCTTACATCTGACATCCACTATTTACCTTTATTTCACTAAGGTAGTACTGTATACATATGTCTGATATGTAAAAGAGAAGAGACTGTACCTGTCACGTTTAACTTGTCATGCCTCAGTGCTTTAAGCATAGCTATACCCATCTGGGAGCTAATTTTCTTAACTCCGCGTACTTCTTATTTGTGGAGTTAAAACAAAGGGGTGAGCGATTCATACGCTCAGTAAAGGAAATATATGCTACTTTAAATAAAGCAAAAATATATATCACAACTCATTTATTCTTTTCTTATCAATAACCCAGTAGAAAAGACAGTGAATATATAGTAAACAATTCTCTTAAAACACCATTCAAAAACACCGACTAACAGTTTTCTTTAAAATGTAGTAAACACTATTTAGGATTTCAACAAATCCTCACAGTAAACAGAAATTGGTAAGTTGAGACTAGGCAACAAATAAATCATGCTATCATCGTTCCCCCTCCCTCTTGCGAGAACGGAATCTGCCGCTTTTGGGGTGCACCCGTAGGTCATCGCCCCTCACGGCTATCTCAGATCTATGGCCATAATCTATAGTGGTCCTCGGGTCCACTTGCCGAGTGACCTCGAGACCGCTGATGACTTGGCGGGTCCATCAGCCCTGTGATGCCCTGAGGTGCACTCTTTGGTCCATCGACCGAGCCACCGCCCCAGGTAGGTCACGCAATAGTAACGCATGAACTCATGGCCTAAAGTCTCAAAAATAACTTTTATATCTCATGAAAACCTTTAAGGGCTTATCTCACCTACATTATCATTTACTCAAATGATTTAATTCCCGAAAAGGTTTTAGGTTTTCTGTTTACAAAACACTTTGAAACTTTCCAAAATTCTCAACTTTTAAAACCTGTCCGCCCATGGTCAGCTCGCCCGTTATGGCTCGCCCATGGCAGCTCGCCCATGGCGGAGAACATGTGTTCGCCCGCCCAACTTTGCCCTTTTAAATCGACAAGAGAAATTGGCTCGCCCTCAGTGGCTCGCCCATTAGGCAACTCGCCCAAAGATTTCATATTTCTATTTTGAAATATTAAAACGTTTTATTTTTCGTATAAGAAATTACACTTTAAAACTGTTCGCCAGAGTCAGCTCGCCCTTCACGGCTCGCCCCTGACTAACTCGACAAGACGGTGAATTAGTATTCGCCCGCCACTTAGCCTTTCAAAACAGAAGCATGTCTCGTTGATAACGGTTCGCCCGCCTTATATTTAAAACAAGGGCCGCCCGCCCAGACACATTAAAAAGGTTCGCCCACAATGGCTTACCCGGATTTCCCTTTAAAACAAGGGCACTCGCCCAGTTCTCATAAAAGAGAGCTTGCCACTTGGCTCGCCCCATAGCTTTCCTATAAAAACAGTTCGCCCAACGAAACAACATATGGCGGCTTGTAGCTCGCCCGAGATCAAAACAATTTATTAAATAAATATATGCCATAAACCAAAAATAATTTCTAAATATTTTTATAATATTTCTACTCCATAGGGCATGTATTTTACTTCACATATATCTCCCTTACCTGGTTCAACGAAGCTTTGCTTCGCCCTGCTTCCTGCTCGCCAATAGCCATTTCCAATTATCGGCTGCAAATTATATATAAATTCCATTAATATTTTCTTTTTATACAACTTGGCGAGATTGAAATAAATCAAATGACTACTCGCCCAACAGAGTTCTAACTAGCACAGCCGAGCTCGCCATTCAATAAATGTTTTACACGTGGAAGCTCGCCCGCCAGTCAACTCACGAAGCCTTCATTGGCATAATTGTGGAAGTTCGCCCACAATTCTATTCGCCCAAAGCCTCTGCATTTGAGCTCGCCCATTAATTCACTTTACTAGAATTGGGCGTTCTCGCCCTTTGAACACAAACTTTACCTAGGCGAGTTCCTTATTATCTACTCGCCTCATTGGCGATTACTAGTTTTCAACATGGGCGATCACTGTAGTCGCCATTGTCGTCACTTATTCCATTATTTTCCTTGTTTTCATATTCTCCAAAGATCTAACTAAAAACAAAACTGTATCTATGTTTATTACTTCATAAAACATAGAAATCTATCATTGAGCATCAAGAACTCCTCAGAAAATATGAAACTCACCTCAACCACTGCACTTCCAGAACAGGTTGCTTTCCATCTCATGTTGGCCTTCTTTTGCTTACTCCTTTAACTCATCAAACTAAGGAGGAAAGGTTTACAAGCTAGTTTACTTGTTTAGCCAACTGAAGAGTGAAACTCAGTAGATCAAACATGGCAGAGAAATGGAAGAAACAGAGAAATGGCTCTCGTGACAAAAACTGGAGTTGGCTAACCCTGTTATCCTCAATTGTTTCTTCTTATATAACCATGCTCAACCAATCAATAGCTACCGCCTGTCCCTTATCCTGTTTCTTTCATCATTGTTCACGTCTTTCATGCATTTAAGGCATGAAGAAAACTGCAGTTCAAAGTGGCGTGGAAGTCTCCCTTTCACACACCTTTTGTGACGTCCCCGTCACTTCATCTTATCACTTATCTTTTTCCTTCTTTATTTAGATTTAGTTCATGCAGTGTCATTCTCTTCTTATCCTTAAGCTAATTATTTAATAGCTTATAATATTTTTACTCAATTACCATAAACATAAAAATGATTTATATACATATCATTCCATTTTCCACAGGATCTCATACATCATCTTATCTTACATCCCCGATATCCTATATACACAATTTCCTATTTGTACTGTACTGTAGCTGAATTACAATTTACTATATACATGAACATATGAGTATACCTTCTATGCTAACCGGGAAGCGTATCAAGAAGGTACACCTTGATTCTTCGAAAACAAGCTCCTCTAGTCGGAGCGGATTTCACTTCAAGTAATCTGTAGGAAAAATGGTCGTAAAAGGGTGAGTTTACGCTCAGTAAGAAAAGTATGTAAAAGAGCGTGCTATGCCTCTATATGCGTTTTTCCTACTTGGCTTTATAATGTCATGTAGAGCATTAGAAAGCATGTATCATAAACATTTTTCATGCATTGTTTGCAATCATGCATATTTATTTCAAATGCCATGGCAAACATACTTTGTATGCTTTCTTTAAAACATAGCATACATATTAACATGCATCATACTTCTTCTTTAAAACATCATACTTCATACATACTTTAAAACATACATCATATACTTCTTCATATGTACATCTTGTACTTTGAAATAGATGGAGACTATGTACAATGTTTAAGCGATTGAGTCGTTATATGAACCGTTCATTCCCATTCATATAACTCATATGACTCTAATCATGCATTAGTACATTGGTATACCATGTAGAGGTCAGGGATTCTCTCCTGCCTTAATAATACCATAGTGAGCACTAGTTAGGTGTCACTTATGGTCTTGAGGACCGGACTAGGGTTCCTCACTTAACATACATATTACTGAGGACTTGATCAGAGTCTCTCAGCCATCAGAAATGCATAATCATTACGCAGTCCATAGCCTCAAAACATTTATAATATACTTTTCAGAAAACACCTTTGTGTTTACATTGAATAAGCTTTGAAACATCTTTTCATACATGGCAGTCGACTGGTCTTATATGGCAGTCGACTGCTGCTTCATAATTCCTTTTATCGAAATTAATTTCATTTAAAATTTCGATAATTTCATTTTTGAAAATACATGGGGGCAGTCGACTGGTCCATATAGCAGTCGACTGGTTTTCAAACAGAATGCTTCTTAAGAAATAGCAGTCGACTGGTCTATATAGCAGTCGACTGTTTTTGAAACAGAATGCAATTTGGTAAATAGCAGTCGATTGGTCCATATAGCAGTCGACTGGTTTGAAACAGAATGCTTCTGGGAAAATAGCAGTCGACTGGCTTACATAGCAGTCGATGGTTTGCATCGGTTCTCGGAAAACGGCGTTTTGGTTGTCTCTAGGCAGTCGGCTGCTACTTAAGGCAGTCGGCTGCTCCTAACCTAATTGGTATTAGGAGACAAGTCCGAAAATGCATCTTTTCCTGCACAAAATCAACTGGTGCTTCTCTCCAAAACATGTAAAAACATCATAAAACATGCGGACATAGCCGCCTTACGTCCGTTACATAAATTCCTTACCTCGATTCCTCGAGAACGCAAAATCACTTAGCGCGTAACCCTAGCTTTTCACTTCTTCAACCTGAAATCATCATACCATTTCAAACCTCAAATTAAACAACATACACATGTCCTACTAACTCAGTACAACTCCTTATCATGAACCAAATTGTAAGAATCATCCTCTTCTCTTACCTTCACTAGAGACCAAAATTTCTGATGTTAAGATCTCCTTCAATACTTGAATTCACTCTATCAAACTTTGGATATCTCCTAGTCTAACGACAAGGATTATTTTTCGTTACATGAACTTAGTGAATTGGTGAGGGAGTAAGGTGGTTTAGCAAGGAGCTTGGAATGGAAACTTGGAAACTTGGAAACTTGGAGATGGCACGAGAGGGAGAGCTAAGAAGAGGGGCTGACGTTGGTGATGACTGGTGAGGGTGATGAGTCATGCAAAGGCATTAAATGCATGCTCATCTCATCCTTTATCTCAGCCACTAGCATCCCTTTGATTCAAGACTATTGACCATCAATTAATTCCTCTTCCTCATGACTCATCCATTTAATCTCCAATCAAAATTCTGAATTTAATTCTTTTCTCATGCTTTATTCATTTTTCTGATATCTACATGCTTCATTTGACTTATTGACATTCAACTTTATTATTTCTTCTATATTCCATTTATCATGCATACATTATTCATACATCAATTACACATCAATCTTCATATTCATTTAATCATATTAACTTAGAATACTTTACCTACATGGAGGAATACATGGAAATTGGGGATCTGACACCTTTTTCTGCTTCTGTTGACTTTGTTTTACTTCTCAACCAATAAGGTTAATTCCTTACTGACTTCAACATCTTCTCCATTAATTCTCTTCAACCGTATGACTTACAAGTCAATTTTGGCTGCTAATTGGTCATGTGCTGATTCCGGTTCCAATTCGTCTAGTCAACCAGAAACCACAGCTCGCCCCACTTACTATCATATAACTCACTCATTCATATGGGCGATTACATGTCCTCGCCCATTCGGGCGAACATCTATTCAAGAGAAATGGCGAACTCACCTATTCGCCCTTACTACTATTCAACTCGCCATTACCATTGGCAAACTGCTCGCCCATCGGCGAGCTAAACAACATTCTCGCCCAAATATTATCTCATCGAAATTGCTCCATTCTTATCTTATGATAAGGAGCTTTTCATTCAAGTGGAAACCAATACTCCTTATTTATTTCATTTCCATTATCATTTTTATGAAATTAGACTCTACAGTAGTGTAGAATCGGATCTTACATTTTCTCCTCACCTTAAGAAATTTGGTCCTCCAAATTTCAACAGAACCTATCAGTGAAGAAATTCTGGATACTTCTTATGCATAAGGCTTTTAAATTTTCAAATAGCCTTATCCTTAATATTATACTATCAGAGCACCTTAGCCATAACATGATCGTAGATCACAGCACTTATCACTTCACTTTATCTTTCCTATCGAGAATCCGTACCAATTTCTCAACGTAATTCATGTCCTCTCCAATCTCTAGGACTCATCTTGAATCACGTGAGAAGGATATGGATGGTACTTTCTCTTCATTGAGACATGGAATACATTGTGCACTCCTGACAACTCGAGAGGTAGTGCACATCTTTCACATGATCTAAGATTTCCAATGATCCAATGCATCGGGAACTCAATTTCCCTCTCATTATGCATCCCAATGGTGAGACCTTAATATACATAACCTCTTGTATATCTCAAGAAGTCTGTTCGACCAAGTCGAAAATAATTTTCGGTCTCCCATTTTCTCATGCTATTGTGGATTATATCGTCTGCTAAATAATCCCTTTCAAGTGCTATGCCTATACTCTCCTTTGGTCATCATCATCAACAAACTCTGCCATGGTAGAGGATTATCCCAGGAGCCTATAAAATCAACCGCACACGCTCACACCATATCCTCGAGCGTCCATCTCATACGCTCGGACTGTCTCTCAGTCTGCGGATAAACTGCGGTGCGAAACTCAATCGGGATCCCATAGCTTTCTGTAATCTCTCTCAACACTGAGATACGAAGCGGGACTCCCTATCAACTATAATGCTACTGGAATATAGTAAAACCTCACCATTTCCCTGACATATAATCCGGCCAAGGCATTAATTAGCTCAACAAATTCCATAATAAAGGAATGAGCAGACTTACTCAATATATCCACAACTATCCAGATAGCATTTTACTCTTTTCAATTTTTCACTGAGTATAGGAAGTACCTCTAATATAGGTATTTTTCTTCCTTATCACCTTCTCAACTTTATTTAATCTCGTCCCAATATGAGACCACGAATATTTTTATATTCCTCATTGTCTCTAAGAGTACTGCCCGTCTCTTTAGGCCATCAATAATCATCCCTTTGGCGCTCTTCCGCACTCTAGGATTATTCTCTCAAGTGGGTTGGCGACCACTTTGTTCGCCCACATCTCACAACATGTTATCCGGTATTGAGCGATCACCCCACTCGTGGGTCGCCCATCCCGAATTTTCTCAAGGTCCTGAAGAATCTTGGGCGTCTTTTCTCAAAATCAATTTACACTCCCTCAAGTCTTTTATCATTCTTGAGAGTTAGTAACTCATCTATACTATTTATCACTTATCATCTCATTCAGTACTAGTCGATTATAATTTGGTGACTATCATGTAGATAATTTTAATCATTCGTATGTAATTGTCCCAGTAGTCTCTAGAATACCACGCACTCGCTCTCAATATATCCCAGAGCGTCCACACAATGCGCTCGGATATCTATATCAATCTGAGGCGGTGCTAACAGTAAAATTTTGGAATCCCAAAGCCTCTTGCTATTCTCTCAAAGCATGTGGCGAATCAGGGATCCGTATCACAAGTACCCACTCACTGGAACTTCACATACGTCCTCTTTGTTTCACCAATGTATATCGACTAAGGCACTTATTACATCCCGAAACCTGATGATGAAGAAGTGAAATAATTTGGTTACTCAATCCCTAATCACTTCTATAACATCATGGTTCTTTCGGATTCTTCACCACCTCACAGTGATTATTTCATGATTAATCTAGGACTGCTTTTCTTTTGCAGACCTTAATATTAGCCACTGATTACGTCTCGGGTAATCATTCTTCCCTCGATCACTTCTCTTATCTCAAGTGATCATTCTATCTCTTATTCTCCTAGTACATGTAATGTCATTACTTGTAGAATATACTTTTCCTTACATCAATTTCTGAAATTTAAATTTATTATCATTCAATTTCATCACCTTTACTTATACAATTTCACATTCCCAATATGTACATATATACATATGTATATCCTTTTCCAGGATTAGCAGTACTTCTTGTATCTGCTCCTCTGAGTATGACAATTTCATCTTTTTAATTCTGGCTTGTCATTAATTCCAGCCATAACTACATAATGATCAGAGGAAATCACATTTATTCATATACTTGGGAACTACCTCATAACTTGTGTTCCCTAGTCATCATATGACTTGTCTTCTCAAGACAATTTCATTCTTTTACATTCATCACCACAATTGTTTTCCCACTTAATATAATACTTTACTGTTACTATCTCGTAACCATTTCGAATACTATATTCATACATACCCATTCACTTCTACTTCCTCCCAATTAAGTATTAAATCAATAAGGTAGCAAATTCCACAAACTCTTCAACAATTCATTCGTGCTATATGGGTAAAACTCATAAATTTTATATCCCAATAAGCACACTTTAGCCTCACTTAAGTAGTAAAATCTTTTACTCAGACAATTTTAATGTCTGCTTAATCAATTGAGACCTCACGTCTCATATATATATATATATATATATATCAATTAGAAACCAATGGTCACTGACTTAACAATAAGGTTTTCCATACCTTATTCAATAATATTGTTGATATCAATATACATATTTATTCTTTTTAAAATCATTCTAGTTGGCTCTAGGCACACAATTAGGAAGGATACTACAGTCGGCTAGAGATCCAGATAGAATATGATAGGTATTTTAGAATACCATACTTGTTCCGAAACCTAGAAGCAACTGTAGAGAGTACTAATCCCATTGTTTTCAAAATGATAAAATTTTCGTTTTCACCAGTTATAACAAACCAGTTTAATTCTTTACTCATCAATCTCTCGAGTAATTTCTCAAGCTCTACTGATTCACTGGTAAGAACTTACAAACAGATTCCTATTTCAATTCACCAACCTCTAAGCTTGTCAACTAAATCTCGATGCCAATTTTATCATTTGGCAATTACGAGACATTTCATTTTCTTGGCGATTACAGCTTTTGTTCTATTCGCCACATTGCTTTGATTCATATCATATCATTGACGATCGCTCTTCTCGCCACATTGTTATGATTTACACCACAATTTGTTTATCAGATTACTCACCATACTCCTTGGGCGATCAGGATTCTCGCCTACTTTAATAATTCATGTTATATTGGCGGACTCTTTGAAGTCCTCGCCATCATCTAACTCGCCCACATCATTGGCGATCATGCATTTGCACGCCCATTGGCGAGCTATCCCAATGTAGTTCTCGCCCATCGAGTATTTCTCAGAAATCTCATAATATCACAGTTCTATGGATATCGTAACGGACCAGCCCAACCGGCCATGGCAATCCCCTTTTTGGGCCCATCGACAACGATTGCTATGACAACACTACTCATCCATACTGTCCTCTTTGGCGATCACCTCGATGCCCGGTTCTTCCAACCGTGCTCGAGTTCACCCATCTCAAAGTTTTCTTTCTCATCCACAGACTCAAACACTTGACTTCCTCAAATGTCAAGTCACTACTAATATCCATTCTCCTAAAACATAAGGAGTATATATAACCAGTATTATCATAATCGATTTTACATCATTTCTCACACAATTCACCTTTTTAAATCCATATCCCAAAATCCACAACAAGGCTGACTATCTCGCGACCTCTCATAACTTGTACTATGGGTTGCCTTACTTATCAATATATCAGTGGTGTCTACAGTAGAAATCATCCTTTATACCATCAAATACTCATACTATTTCACCATCAATTTCTATTTTAAATCCATTCAATCACTTATGACTTTGAAAGATAACATATTAATATAGGGGTATATTCATAAATTCCCCTTTAATTCTCTCTCATCAATATAACTCTAAACACGCGATCTTAGGGCTTATATGCTAATATTATCCCTTTTTCATCTCAATATCATCATTTTCAGGATCTTAGTTCGATATGGACAGAGAAGTCCTGGTGGGGCCCTCACCGAGTTCCTCACTGTACCTTATCGAATAGACCCGACATTATGACAATAAGATCGCCTATCTCATGTAAAATTTTCGGATTACTATCTCTATTTGTAACCCATAATTCATCAACCTTCACCATATTTCACCACTTAACTCAATTCACAGTCATTTGACTCCTCTATACATTCAGACTATACAGTACTACAGGAGATGTTAACCTTTCTCAACACTTTCTATGCTAAAGGCATCAACAGACATCAGAACAACCCAAGCTCTGATACCATTAAATCTGTAATATCCTGTTACCACATTTTTCACGTATTTTCATACAATTTTACCGGTTGGGCTGTCTGCAATGCCATTAACATTCAACAGTACCAGTGATAAATGATAAACATTTATCTATTAATTATGGAATATGAAATTTCTTTTCATTATTCATTACATCTGACATCTCCTATTTACCTTTATTTCACTAAGGTAGTACTGTATACATATGTCTGATATGTAAAAGAGAAGAGACTGTACCTGTCACGTTTAACTTGCCATGCCTCAGTGCTTTAAGCATAACTATACCCATCTGGGAGCTAATTTTCTTAACTCCGCGTACTTCTTATCTGTGGAGTTAAAACAAAGGGGTGAGCGATTCATACGCTCAGTAAAGGAAATATATGCTGCTTTAAATAAAGCAAAACTATATATCACAACTCATTTATTCTTTTCTTATCAATAACCCAGTAGAAAAGACAGTGAATATAGTAAACAATTCTCTTAAAACACCATTCAAAAACACCGACTAACAGTTTTCTTTAAAATGTAGTAAACACTATTTAGGATTTCAACAAATCCTCACAGTAAACAGAAATTGGTAAGTTGAGACTAGGCAACAAATAAATCATGCTATCATCGTTCCCCCTCCCTCTTGCGAGAACGGAATCTGCCGCTTTTGGGGTGCACCCGTAGGTCATCGCCCCTCACGGCTATCTCAGATCTATGGCCATAATCTATAGTGGTCCTCGGGTCCACTTGCCGAGTGACCTCGAGACCGCTGATGACTTGGCGGGTCCATCAGCCCTGTGACGCCCTGAGGTGCACTCTTTGGTCCATCGACCGAGCCACCGCCCCAGGTAGGTCACGCAATAGTAACGCATGAACTCAGGGCCTAAAGTCTCAAAAATAACTTTTATATCTCATGAAAACCTTTAAGGGCTTATCTCACCTACATTATCATGACTCAAATGATTTAATTCCCGAAAAGGTTTTAGGTTTTCTGTTTACAAAACACTTTGAAACTTTCCAAAATTCTCAACTTTTAAAACCTGTCCGCCCATGGTCAGCTCGCCCATTATGGCTCGCCCATGGCAGCTCGCCCATGGCGGAGAACATGTGTTCGCCCGCCCAACTTTGCCCTTTTAAATCGACAAGAGAAATTGGCTCGCCCTCAGTGGCTCGCCCATTAGGCAACTCACCCAAAGATTTCATATTTCTATTTTGAAATATTAAAACGTTTTATTTTTCGTATAAGAAATTACACTTTAAAACTGTTCGCCAGAGTCAGCTCGCCCTTCACGGCTCGCCCCTGACTAACTCGACAAGACGGTGAATTAGTATTTGCCCGCCACTTAGCCTTTCAAAACAGAAGCATGTCTCGTTGATAGCGGTTCGCCCGCCTTATATTTAAAACAAGGGCCGCCCGCCCAGACACATTAAAAAGGTTCGCCCACAATGGCTTACCCGGATTTCCCTTTAAAACAAGGGCACTCGCCCAGATATCATAAAAGAGAGCTTGCCACTTGGCTCGCCCCATAGCTTTCCTATAAAAACAGTTCGCCCAACGAAACAACATATGGCGGCTTGTAGCTCGCCCGAGATCAAAACAATTTATTAAATAAATACATGCCATAAACCAAAAATAATTTCTAAATATTTTTATAATATTTCTACTCCACAGGTCATGTATTTTACTTCACATATATCTCCCTTACCTGGTTCAACGAAGCTTTGCTTCGCCCTGCTTCCTGCTCGCCAATAGCCATTTCCAATTATCGGCTGCAAATTATATATAAATTCCATTAATATTTTCTTTTTATATCACTTGGCGAGATTGAAATAAATCAAATGACTACTCGCCCAACAGAGTTCTAACTAGCACAGCCGAGCTCGCCATTCAATAAATGTTTTACACGTGGAAGCTCGCCCGCCAGTCAACTCACGAAGCCTTCATTGGCATAATTGTGGAAGTTCGCCCACAATTCTATTCGCCCAAAGCCTCTGCATTTGAGCTCGCCCATTAATTCACTTTACTAGAATTGGGAGTTCTCGCCCTTTGAACACAGACTTTACCTAGGCGAGTTCCTTATTATCTACTCGCCTCATTGGCGATTACTAGTTTTCAACATGGGCGATCACTGTAGTCGCCATTGTCGTCACTTATTCCATTATTTTCCTTGTTTTCATATTCTCCAAAGATCTAACTAAAAACAAAACTGTATCTATGTTTATTACTTCATAAAACATAGAAATCTATCATTGAGCATCAAGAACTCCTCAGAAAATATGAAACTCACCTCAACCACTGCACTTCCAGAACAGGTTGCTTTCCATCTCATGTTGGCCTTCCTTTGCTTACTCCTTTAACTCATCAAACTAAGGAGGAAAGGTTTACAAGCTAGTTTACTTGTTTAGCCAACTGAAGAGTGAAACTCAGTAGATCAAACATGGCAGAGAAATGGAAGAAACAGAGAAATGGCTCTCGTGAAAAAAACTGGAGTTGGCTAACCCTGTTATCCTCAATTGTTTCTTCTTATATAACCATGCTCAACCAATCAATAGCTACCGCTTGTCCCTTATCCTGTTTCTTTCATCATTGTTCACGTCTTTCATGCATATAAGGCATGAAGAAAACTGCAGTTCAAAGTGGCGTGGAAGTCTCCCTTTCACACACCTTTTTCTGCTTCTGTTGACTTTGTTTTACTTCTCAACCAATAAGGTTAATTCCTTACTGACTTCAACATCTTCTCCATTAATTCTCTTCAACCGTATGACTTACAAGTCAATTTTGGCTGCTAATTGGTCATGTGCTGATTCCAGTTCCAGTTCGTCTAGTCAACCAGAAACCACAGCTCGCCCCACTTACTATCATATAACTCACTCATTCATATGGGTGATTACATGTCCTCGCCCATTCGGGCGAACATCTATTCAAGAGAAATGGCGAACTCACTTTTTCGCCCTTACTACTATTCAACTCGCCATCACCATTGGCAAACTGCTCGCCCATTGGCGAACAACCAACTCTGCTCGCCCATCGGCGAGCTAAACAACATTCTCGCCCAAATATTATCTCATCGAAATTGCTCCATTCTTATCTTATGATAAGAAGCTTTTCATTCAAGTGGAAACCAATACTCCTTATTTATTTCATTTCCATTATCATTTTTATGAAATTAGACTCTACAGTAGTGTAGAATTGGATCTTACACATTATTACTTTTATTGCCACACTTGAAATAAGTTACTGGATGGTTGGTGAGAACAGTGCCTTTGTAAACTGAAACATTGAATAGTTCCAGTTTGATGATACTTAAGAAAGGCTTTTGCCCATCATTAGATGTATTCATAGTTATTAAATCGAGATATGTATTGTGAATCGAAATTTTATTTTTAAAGATCGAGTATCGAGTATCGTATCGTATCGTAAGATATTGTAAATAATTTTAAAATTAATTATAAATAATATATACACATGTAAGATAAATAAAATATTAAAAATATTATACATATTAATAGGATTAAGTAAGTATATGATAAAAATAAAAAAGTATGATTTTTTTCAAACACTTAACATCTTCATTAATAGTATATATTTTTAAATAATATTTTTATATATTTTTTATTTTTAATTTTCTAACTAAAAGTTTATTTTTTTTCAATATTTCAAAATTAAATTATATAAAAAATATGTTTTTAAGTGTTTTTTAAGTTAAAAAACTATTAAAATTGCTTTTTTAGTTAATTGGGCTAAATCAGATTTTTTTGGACCTGGCCCATTGTTACTCTAAGCGTATCGAAGTGAATTGGTGTATCGTATGATACGTATCGATTCGTTTGTGTATCGATAGATACGCTACCGATTCATGATAAAATCGATTTTTTGTATAGATACGTATTGAATTTATACTGAATCGAACCGAATCGTACGATACGTATCGTGTATAGTACGATTCTGATAACTATGGTTGTATTGCAAGTTACTCTGTACCAATCATTCATGTAACACCCTTCTTCTATTCCAAATGGGTACGAAATAACAACATTCCCACATTTGTTTGCACAGAATTTCGGAGATTTTGATCCAATTTTCTGGCATAATGAGCCTGCTTAGCAAGTAGAAGTAAATTGCACCAAGTTAGCACCAATTAAAAGTAAGCAACTAAATAAAATTTTTAACTGCTAATCTTTTTTCTATAAAATACAATTAATCTAAAGTTAAAGCAAACCTACTTATGTGGTCAGATCACAATTGTTTAATAATTGAAATTATAATTACTATATATAATCAAATTATGTTTCAATTTAATAGAATTTGAGACATTATTTAGTACTATTTGCTATATATTCTTCTAGTATATATTTAATAAATTTATTTTCATTACTTCATAAATCTTATGCATTGTCATTAAATCAAAACACTTTATCTCATTAATTCAAATATTTTAAAATGAAAAATCCTTAAAACTAAATACTATAAAAATTACAAACTAATAAGTGTCATGCAACTGAGGCTTTGGCTTAGTGATAAGGAAGAGGCCGTAAAACTTTGAGATCTGAAGTTCAAGTCTCATTAAGTGTGAGCTTAAGTTAGTCTAGTTATTTATTAGTTTGTCTAGTTTGTTATAGTTATTTACTAATTTACCTAATTTGAGTAATATGATTTTTATAAGTATCTATTCATGGAATGTAGTATGTTAAAAATGTACTACTAAAAAAAAGTATCATATGATAATTCAATGATAGTACATGCAATATATATATATATATTGCTAGCTAAATCTCTTTAAAATCCTATCAAATCTAGGACCAGATCTTGACTTTATTCTTTAAAACCTAAGTTCAGCCGGATCCGGCCCTAAATTTCATTCTATTTAATTGATTGTGGAAAATCCTGTCAAGCAAGAATGACAACTTCTTGATGAGATTTCAAAGAAAGCTTCTTTGCAGGAAAATTCATAATTTTTAAGCTTATTTCCCTGAATGGGATACTTCAAGCCACGTCACTATTATGTTAGATTTTTCTTTTATTTTACTTCTTTTTATTTTTCAACTTTTTGATTGTTTCGGGCCTTTTCCACCCAGTGCTTCTCTTATTTTTTTCAAAACCATTGTCGTTGCCACTTGCCAAATTGAGCTGATTTCTTGGTCTTCGTTGGAAGCGGTGTATTTGGTTTTGGGGTTTATCTTGCCAGCTTTGTATCATCTGTTTGTTTTCAAAGAAGAATGTTGGACTCGTAGTCTGGGCCTTATTTTTGGAGTTTTTGAAACTTGGTATTCTTTGATGAAGATTTTGTGTGAAGTTAATTATATTTTTAAAAATAAATAATAGAAAAACTCAACATGACAGTAAATAGGCTTAGAGTATCTCATTTAGGGAAATAAAATTAAAACATCCTCTAAAGGAATAAAAATTTTAAAACACCACACTTTTAGGGAAAAAAATGGTGTTTGGTACATAATTTTATAGACAGAATAGGGTAACATAAATTTATAGATAGGATTGTATTAGATGATATCTTATTATCTTATATTTGGTGTGTACTGGATTATAAAAGTAAGATAAAGAATTGTATTAGATGATATTATATTATCTTATGTTTAATGTGCATAAGGATTCTAAAAGTAAGATAAAATGATTTTTTCATATCTATTATCATGTTTACTATATGTAAAATTAGGATGAGGATAAAATAATTATTTTATTATAAAAATAGTTTTCTTTAAAGCAAATAACTAAATATAATTTACATTTATAATTTTTCTATAAATATAAATCAAATTTTGTTATTGGAAAAAATACTTTTCTTTAAAGTAAACATAGTTTTTTAAAAAATAAATTAATTCTTAATAAATTGATTTTGTAAAAAGTTATTTTTATAAAAAATAATTCTCTCCATTTTTCACTATTTTTTCTTGTCTTTCTTCAATTGTAAGCTATATATATTTATCTGAAAATTAATTTTTTAAAAATAATATTTTTTTTGAGAAAATTATTTTGATATATCAAACAAACCTTTTTTTTTCTACCTCTTCTTTTATTTACCTACTAACGGGAAAAAGAAAAACAAAAAAAGAAAAAATCAAAGAGAAGAAAATAAAAATACAGATTAAATTTAAAATTTCTAATTTATAAAATAAAATTGAGTTCTAAGAGTTGTGTGGCTAAGATATTTTTTTCTTCCTCTTTCTTTTCCTATGGACAAGAGGGAAAAAGAAAAAATAAGGAAAAATAAAAATAACAAAATAAAATTTAAACGAAAGAAAAAGTATTAGTTAAATTTAGTAATTCAAATTTTATAAGCTAAATAAATATAAATATAATAATATTACGTTTAACATTTTATTTTTTAAAAATTGAATTAACAAAACTGATTTTTTCCAAAAAATTAAAAAAAGAATTGTTCAAAATTTATTATTTTATTAATTTTATATATGTTCTTCATCCAGGAAAAAAAAAGAAGGAAAGGAAGAAAAAGAAAATTTTGGCCAATTAACTAATTAAACAACAAGCCTTTTCATTTTATTAAATGTTTAAGTTAATTTTAAATGTAAAATTTAGAAGCAAAATAGGAAAAATATAATTATTTATTATCTAATTTTGTGGGATTAATAATCTTTTTTAAAAGATTGAAATCATCCTATGCTAAGAAGATGGTTAATCTTTTTTGTAATTCAATCCTCTTATTTATGTATGCACCAAATATAGCATTAGATGATGATCATCTTATCTTATTCATTACCCTAGATGGCAAATTTACGGAGTAGTAATACTTATGTATGTTTGGTCAACCTTAGGGAAAAACTTATCTATGTAGAAGCAGAAGTATTAGGTGTTTGGCTATCAAAAATTAAACTTTTTAGCTTATGTCAAAAGTAGATTTGAGATTTTTAATAAGGCTATAAATCAAATCCCTTTCAAGAAGTATTAATTTTAATAACATGTATTTAATGAAATTTTTTACATTGTCACTTTACTCTTCAGTAATTCCGTAAATTATAAAAGTGTATTATATTATTTCAAATTAAATAATTTATTTTGTGTAATTTTTATATTTATTTCATTTGTTTTTATTTTAATTAGCAAAACTATTTTTTAATTTATTTATTTTAACTCAATAAAGTATATTATTTTATTTTTTACTTTTATTAAAAATATACAAAAAAAATTATATTAAATAATTTTAACATTCTATAGCACTTTTATATTAAACTTGTAAACGTTAATCTAATTTCTTTTAACAAAACTTTTTAAAAAATTCTACTTGAATATCACTTTTGATTTAAAAAAAAAGGAAAAACCTTGTGGAGACTTGATGAGGATAGATTTATTGGAAAGCTTCTGCTGGGGGAGAGTTTACAGTGAGTTCAGCTTATAAAATTATGGGTGATGAAGTTGATAATAATTTTGTACGGAAAAAGCTTTGTCGAGACTTGATATACTCCAGGGATTCGGTTTTCCTTATGGATAGTAGCTCATAACAGATTGCTTACTAAATTAGCATCTCAGAAGAGAGGACCGGTTACTAAACTGGATTGGAGTTGTTCTTTGATGCATATATAAAGGAGGCTAACACTTGCGCTGACTTCTTAGCTAACTTAGCACATGTTAGCAGAATTGATTTATGGAGGCTTCAGAGTCCAGCTGGGATTTTGGAGAAGTTATTACTAGAGGATGCTATGGGTTTGAGTAGCTTACTGCTCATATGTACCCAAAAAAAAATAAAAATAAAAAGAAAAACAGAGTATGTCAATTTTGCTTCCAAAAATCAAAAATCGTGTGATATATCGTGTGATATATCGTGTGATATCTATAACTACATATATTTTTGTCTCCAAACCCTCCACATGTCAAGCTTTGGCTTTTTTTCTTCTTTTTTTTTTCAATTTTTCCCTTTTTTGGTTTTTCAACCTTTTTTATTTGTTTTTTTTTTCATAAATTTAAAGAACAAAAAAAAGTTATTTATATGTGAATTTTATTTTTAATAGAGAAAAAAATAAACAACATAAAAAATTGATCTTTAAATTTTATATATTTATTTTCATAAAAAATTATTCGTTCAAATAATAAATTTTTATATATTTATTTTAATATTTATCAATAATGATAATAAATTTTAAAAATATAAAATCAATCTCCAAAAATATTGTTTAACTAACACATAACAATTAACAAATACTCAATAATTAAATAATTCTTCAAATGCATATACAGTACATTTTTTTTTAACGATAGATTACATTTACAAATGCATTTATAGTATATATTTTGTAGATCATTAATTTCTATATATTTAATGTTGATAATTAATAAAATAAAAATATTTTAATATTAAATATATATGTTAAAACATTTTAAAAATTAATTAAGTTAATAATTTTTAATATTATTTAAATTATATAAAAATCACTTTTTTTTGCTTCACGTCCAGCTTCACATTGGTTCTGTCATTCACTCATTTTCTTTCACCTTTCTAACCCATATCATTCAATGTTTTATCTCTCATACGAGCCATGTGTCGTGTCTTAATTGATTTAGCATTTTATTTCTATTTTTTTAAATATTTTTTTTATTATGCCCTCTAATTTATTTTTAAGTTTTCATTTTTTAGTTAAGTTCTTTAATTTTATTTTATTTTTGAATTTTTTGTTATGCCTTTTAATCTATTTTTAAATCTTCAATTTTTTTCTCCAGCAATAATATGATTCGGCGTATAAATTAAAAAAATTCAAAATAAAAATATGATAGAGGGTTTAACAAATGATGCATTCTAAATATAAAAAATAAAATAAAAAATTTCATTTATCTTTGAGTTGATTTTTAATCAAGGAAAAAAAAATCTAACAACACAAAAGCTAATTAATTTAGATATTTTTAATTAAAAAAGTTTAGATCTAATTTCTCTAAATCTATTTTTTAAAATTATATCTCCACTAGCAAATGTAAACTTACTAAATACGAAAAATATACTAGCTATATAAAATCAATCTCAAATCACAATAATAGGTTCTTCTCTCGCCTCATAATAAATTTTTTAAAACATTTTTTATATTTATTAATAATGATAATAATTTTAAAAATATAAAAATAATATTCAAATATATTATTTAACCGACACATGGCAAATATTTAAAAATAAATAATACTTCAAATACATATAAATTATGTATTTTCCAAATTTTGCTTTCAAATAAAATTATTATACGAAAGGGTTTTTTTTTCTCTAACTTTTCTAGGAAAAATAGTTTTACTTTACATATTGTACTTTGGAGTAAATTTAAATAATTCAATTAGTTATTCTTAAAATAAAAATGTTTACAGATGGGTTTAAAACCTTACACATAATTAATAATATGAACAAAACATTCTTACCTAATTTTTTCTTACTTCCTTTTTAAATTGTTTGAACCATTATGCCGTATATAAAGATATATATATTAATGCTTTAGTTTTTATTGTTATTGTATTATTATCTTAATTTGTTTGTTTCTAACACAAATTATCTGTTTGTCATACTATTTAATTTAAGTATTGTGTATTTTTTTAATCCAAGCTAATCTAAATTTTTCAAAAAATTATTTTTGGATATGTTGTTTGATATATAAACTCTATCATTAGTAAACATGTTTCTTTTATAAATCTTTCCTTAGTAAACATGTTTCTTTTTTGTACTAAACATTATGAAGGAAATAAATATTTCTTATGTCCAATAACTCTTATTTAATAATCAACTTAACTAACTTTAAAAATTATAAAATAAAAATAACCCGCAACATTGTGCGGGCTTATATCTAGTGTTTAATAAAATGTTAAACTATTAATTTTAACTATCATGAATCAATCATTACTAACTTCAAATACTAAAAGAGTCTAAACCAATCTGAAAGAAAGTTTTACCGTATTCTAATTCTTTTATTTAACTGATTTGATTCTTTCCACGGATATCAGAATTTATACTAAAAATATTAGAAAAAATAAAATGAATTACATGGATATATATATATATATATATATATATATATATATATTAATCAGAAATGATTATATGAAATAGTTACTCTATACTATGTCAACCTATATCACATTCATTTAGATTATGAACATTATTAATAGATGTCAAATATTAATTATTAAAATCGTTAAGATGTATATTGAAATAAATATTTATTATTTAATTATCGCATATGATATTAAATATTATAATTTTTTAATTAATTAATTACGTGACATCTTTTGAATAAAAATTATATATGTAAAATAACTGTTTTATGTAATAATTTTCATATATTAATTTAATAAAAAATTAAAAATCAACAAGTACTTAAATTTTAAAGTGAAAGTGAGTGACGACCTTCCAAATCGCAATAGACAGGATTCCACTCCAATATTGCAGGAACATGCGTCGTTTCATTGTTGATGTCATAATCTAGACCCACGGCGATATATCTTGCGGACACGAAGGCCGGTGTGCATCTCTTACCAGCATTTATCGCTGTCATATTTACAGTATAGGACGTGAGATTTTGAGGAATTGAGGCAGAGCAGCCAGCGTCAGAACTCAGGTCCCCACAGTTTGGTTGTAGGCAGTTAGCGATGGGACCAGTTTTAATATTAGCAGAAAGAGTGGCCAAATAGCCGCAACCTAGAGACTGGAACATTTTCAATCTCCCTGAGAAGAAAAATGGACTGTCATTTAGATTGCCGCAATTAACATAAGTTACCGGATTATTTACGTAAACGCTATCTGCCGCCAATGAATCGAGTATCTCCGACGAATTCAGTATCTCCATATTGATAAGACTGATGAATGGCTTTTGCCCATTATTTGTTTCCTTGCAAGTGACTTTAAACCAGGAATTGTTATAACAACCGGGTTCGATTCCAAAAGGAAATGGAATCTTAACACCCCCACGTTCTTCCATACAACCAAACTCGTCTGGCTCTTCCGATGCTGCTGCTTGCATTTGCCATAGCAATAGGCTGAAGTAAAACATAAAGTGGACACCCATGGTCCGTCTTAAGTTCTCCCCCTTCGATTGTCTTTCTCTGAGGGAAATGAAGATTTAGCTGCCGGGCAATTAAGTCATTAACAAATATATAGACAGACGTTTATTGATAAATGATTCTAAATTAATCTTATAAAATTAATTAGTATTGAAAACTTTACCTTTTAGGGTTTTTAAAAAAATTATTTATAATAGTCTCAAACATTAAAAGTAAGTAAAGTAAAAATGTAAATAAAAATAAAAAATAAATTATTATTTAAATTTTTAAACTTTAAATTAAATCAAAATAATTAAATACAATATTTAAGATAATACATGTTTCAAATTAATAGATAATCCACATGGATTTTTTTACCAAAAAATTTATTGAACAAATACATAAATAAAGGATTGAATAAACAAATCTGAAAAAGGAATGAAATGAAAATTGAGAAAAAAATAAATGAAAGTTTAATTCAATACTAAAATATGTAACTTAAATACCCCCATTTTAATTTTTTTGATAATAGATTTAAAACTTTAATTGTGAAATCTCCAATTTCATGTAATTCCTCCATAATTGTAAAGTATTACAATCTGAAATGGTTAAGTAAATATAAAGTTTTGATGTATAAATGATGTATGAGACATATGAATGAATAAGGGAATTGATAGTCAATTAGTCAAGGAATTAATGTTAATATCAGGAAAATAATTAAAGTATGAAGAAATTAATTTCAAAAATTTTGGTAATTAAAGATACATGTGTCATATGAAGAAAGAAGAAGAGAATCAAAAAGTCAAGAGGTCAAAGGGGTTAATGGCTGAAGTGATTATGAGATAAAGAAGCGATTAATGCATTAAATGAAGCATGAGTCATCACCATCTCCTCTCCAAGTCGGCAGTAGCACTCCAGCCCTCTCACTCTCATATCCTCCCAATTTCTATAAGTTTCCTCCATAGCTACCTTGACAAACCACCTTGTTCCTCCATCGATTCACTTAGCTAGTTGAACGAAAAACGATCATAGTCACTAGAGTAAGTTATATCCGAAATTTGGTGGATTGAATCTAAATGATTAAGGAGATCTGAAATTCTGACAAAGTTGGCTATTGATAAAGGTAAGAGAAGAAGTTAGTTCTTTCAATTATGTTCATGATTTGGAGTTTTAGTGAGTTGGTATAGCATGTGTATGGTGATTGTTTAAAGGTTTGAATTATGATGATGTATGCAGCTCTGAAGAAGTGAAGTGAAAGGCTAAGTTGATGCAAGCAATCTTGTGGATTTTGGCAATCGAGGTAAGGAATTTATGTAACGGATGTAAGGTGACTATGTCCGCATGATTTTAAATGTCTTGGGATGAAGTACAAGTTGGTTTTTATGCAGGAAACGTTAAATTTCGGGTTCTACTCCTAGTACTAATTAGGCTAGGAGCAGCCGACTGCCTTAAGTAGCAGCCGACTACCTTGAGACAACTAAAGCGTAGTTTTTCAAAAATTGAGACAAACAAGTCGACTGCTATACAAGCCAGTCGACTACTATTTTCCAGTATGGATTCTGTTTCAAACCAGTCGACTGCTATATGACCAGTCGACTGCTTTTACTTAAAAAGCATTATGTTTCAAAACCAGTCGGTTGCCTATAAGACCAGTCGACTGCCCTGTTTTTAGAAGCATTCTATTACAAAAACAGTCAACTACTATATGACCAGTCGACTGTCATTTCTTGAAAAGCATTCTGTTTCAAAACCAGTCGACTACTATGTTGGACCAGTTGACTGCCCCATGTGTTTTCAGAAAAGAAAATATCGAAATTTTAAAATAAAATAATTTCGATAAATGAAAATATGAAAAAGCAGCCAACTGCCCTATGAGGCCAGTCAACTGCCCTGTTTGAAAAGAAGTTTCAAAGCCTATTTCAAGAAAGTATAAATGTCATAGCAAATAGTTGTATGACAAATGTTTTGAGACTATAAAGTACTTAATGATTATGCACTTCTATATATGTTCATGGCTGAGGAGCTCTAGTCCAGCCCTCAGTGCTATAGATGTCACCGATGTTTAGCCAAATTGTCTCTGTTACATATATTGGCTAGGGGAGGATTCCTGGCTCTTACGGGAGTACGCCACATGATTCAGTGCATAATTCTGTTAAAATGCCAATAGTCTCTTTGTTAATTGAAATGATATATGATGTATGTTTTAAAAAAAGAATATGATGCATGGTTTTGAAAGAAGTATTTGAAGTATGCCTGCATATGATGTTTTGAAAGAAGTATATGATTTATGTTATGATGAAAGTATATGAATATGCTTCATAATGATTTTTCATAACATTATAGAGCCAAGCAGGAAAACTGCATATAGAGGCATAGTACGCTCTTTTACATATATTTCTTACTGAGCGTAAGCTCACCTTTTTACAAATATTTTTCATACAGACTATCTGAAGTGATCCCTCGCTCTCGATAGAAGAGCCTACTAGTGGATCTTTAAAGTTTACCTTTGAGAGACGCTTCCCAATTAATATTGAAGGTATACTTATGTAATTAAGTAAAGTAAATTGTAATTCAGCTATGGTACAGTACAAGTTAACATTGATGTATATAAGATGTCAAGGATTTAAGTTAGGAATGATGTGTAAGATCCTATTGTAAGAAATGATATGTATATATATCATTATTCTGCTTCATTGAAATGAAATTATTCATATTGAGCTATTAAATACTAAGCTTAAGAAGAACAATGACTGACATTGACAGACGAGTCTAATCAAGTCGTATAAGATAAAGATAAAGTTAGATGGAAAAATGTAGTGACGAGGAAGTCACAGATTGATATCAGAGCTGATTAGACTGAGGTTTGTCAATGTCAATAAGCTAGAAATAGTATATATCCCCAATTGTACTGTACATGTCTGAATCCATATGTGTAGTATAATTGTTTATAGTTATACTAAAAGAGCTCAAATTGTGATTATACTGACAGAATGGGCTCACGTAGAAGAGGTACCAGTAGAGGAAGAGGAAGGGGTTGTGTAGAAGAGCCCCCAGTACAATCTCCTCCTCCATCTCCACCGCATAGCTCGAATCCTAGGCTAGCGAAATGGAGAAGCATATGGAGAATATGGCCACTATGTTCACGCAGTTCATGTCGAACTTCCCAACTATGGCCACAAGTACCCCAGCAGCTACACCTATTTTTCCTCCTACAGAGTTACCCCCACTAGTCTTAGCTACTAGAAGGCGGGATCCCAAGGCATATTGTAGTGTGACCTTGATCAAAGAATTCAAGAAGCTGGATCCGCTTAAGTTTAAGGGGGAAAGAGATCTTTTGGCTGCAGAGAATTGGATGAAGGCAATCATGAAATCTTTTAAATACATGACATGCTTCAAAAAGGAGAAGGTGGGCTTGGCTGCTTATTTATTAGTAGATAATGCCAAGTACGCAGGCCACTCGCACCATTTTGCAAGCCCGCTATACTGAGGTCACGTGGGATATATTTGTAGAAGCCTTTAATGAACAGTACATCCCACGCACTGATTAGAATAGATTGAAGATTGAGTTTTTGAGTTTGACTCAAGGGACAATGACAATAAATTAGTATGAATTGAAGTTCATTACCTTGAGCAGATTTGATCCAGAAGTCCTAAGGAATGAAGAACATAAGATCTACCGATTTATAGAGGGATTGAAGTCCCCTATCAGATCCAAACTGTATCCTATGGATATTACCACGTATGGAGAGGCGGTCCGTAAGGCTCAGTTGTGTGAGCAGGATTATGAGCTTCATCATGCCGATTTCTGAGCTAAGGGTAAAGGCAAAGAACCGATGAAGCGGAAGTCAGATGAGAAAGCCTCTAGTGATAGATATCCACCTAGGAGAAGTAGACGTTATGAAGGAGTTTCGATGGGTAAGTAAGTAAAGTATAAAAAGATGATTACTAATTTATTTTAATGTTTATATGGAAATATATTGAAATTCAGAGTTATAATGCTTATGATATAGGTACTCCTAGACCTACAGGGATCAAGATAAGTAATGAGAGATCCCGATATCTAGCAGGTAGTACCGCTAGCTCATCGAAGAGTACAATGCTAAGATGTGAGCAATGCGGGAAGTTCCACGGATCACAGCCATGTCGGTTAGCGAGTGGCGCGTGTTTTAGGTGCGGTGAACAGGGACACATGATTAGAGATTGTCCCAAGAGGAATATGAAGACGTTTAAGGAATTTGATAAGACCCCTCAACCACAACCTAAGGCCACTGCTGCAGAAAAGGGAAAGAAAGCTGTGACCCAAGGACAAGTATTTGCCATCGATGAAGAGTCTGCCGATGCCTCGTCCAAGGTGATTAAAGGTAAGATTTATACCTTTGATATGAGTGTTACTGCATTATTTGATCCAGGCTCTACTCACTATTTTGTGTCTCCTATGATTGTTATGAGAATACCTAGTGAGCCTGAGCCTTTAGGACAATTATTGCAAATAAGTACTCCCTTTAGGGAATCTCAAATGATAGATATAGTGTATCGTGGTTGTAAGCTACAGGTAGGAGAAAGAGAATCAATAGCTGACCTAATTCTACTATATGCAAATGTATGTTTATTATTTGATTTGATTGCAAATGAAAGTAATGAGAAATATGTATGGTTATGTGAAGGATTTATCGCTTATGTGGAGGACGTAGAAAAGAAACGTCCTGGACTCCATGATATTCCTGTAGTCAGGGATTTTCCTGAGGTATTTTCGGACGAACTTCCAAGACTTCCTCCAGATAAGGAAGTAGAGTTTATGATCGATTTGGTACCAGGGACTGAGCCTATTTCAAGATCACCCTATCGGATGGCTTTAGTGGAATTGGAAGAACTTAAGAAGCAGCTTCAGGAGTTACTAGATAAGGGATTCATACGACCCATCGTATCCCCTTGGGGTGCTTCTGTGCTATTTGTCCGGAAGAAAGATGGCAGCATGAGGCTATGCATCAATTACCGATGGTTGAATAAGGTGACGATCAAGAACAAGTATCCTCTTCCCAGGATTGATGATTTGTTTGATCAGGTTAAGGGTGCACAAGTCTTTTCCAAGATAGACTTGAGATCAGGATATCACCAATTGAAGATTCGAAGTGAAGATATCCCTAAGTCTGCATTCAGGACATGGTATAGTCACTATGAATTTCTAGTGATGCCGTTTGGTTTAACCAATGCCCTCACGACTTTTATGAACTTGATGAATGATGTGTTCAAACAGCACTTGGACCATTTTGTCATTGTCTTTATCAATGACATATTGGTGTATTCAAAATCTCGAGAAGAGCATGAGCAGCATTTGAGGATAGTTTTGTAAACCCTCAGAGATCGAGGATTGTATGCCAAGCTAAGTAAGTGTGATTTTTGGCTAGATCAAATCTTCTTTTTGGGTCATATAATTAGTAAAAATGAAGTTTCGGTCGATCCATCAAAGATTGAAGCGGTGGTTCAATAGGAGAGACCGAAAATGGTGACTGAGGTAAGGAGTTTCTTGGGTCTAGCTGGCTACTATCGAAGATTTGTAGAGAGTTTCTTGAAGTTAGCTGCTCCCTTGACACGCTTGACGCGCAAAGAAGTGAAGTTTGAATGGAATGATGCTTGTGGAAAGAGCTTCCAAGAGTTGAAGCGTAGGCTGACGACTGCACCTATCCTCACCACTCCTAGTGGTTCTGGTGGATTTGCAATATATAGTGATGCCTCAGGACAATGTTTGGGTTGTGTGTTAATGCAGCATAGTAAGGTAGTAGCATATGGTTCTAGACAATTAAAGGACCATGAGAAGAACTACCCAACTCATGACTTAGAATTAGCTGCGATAGTGTTTGCCTTAAAGATTTGGAGGCATTACTTGTATGGTGAGAGATTTCAGAATTTTACGGATCATAAAAGTCTGAAATACTTGTTCTCTCAGAGAGAGTTAAATATGAGACAGAGAAGATGGCTCGAGCTTCTAAAGGATTATGATTGTGAGATCTTGTACCACCCGGGAAAAGCCAATGTGGTAGTGGATGCTTTGAGCCGGAAACATGTAGGTATGGTGGCTTATATGATGGTAAAAGAGTATGAGTTGATTGAGCCAAAGTTGATGGACAAAATTCGAGTTGCTCAAAGGGAAGATGATCAGTGTGTTGAGGCTATGAATGGAATTCAGTCAGGTATGCTCTCAAAATTTAATATTGGTACTAATGGAATCTTGAGGTTCAATAACCGTATATGTGTTCCTAAAAATAATGAGTTAAGAAAGTTGATCCTGACAGAAGCACATGTCACTAAGTACACGTTGCATCCGGGAAATACGAAGATGTATAATAATCTTCGCAAGGTGTATTAGTGGACTGGCATGAAGAGAGACATAGCCAAGTTTGTGGCAAAGTGTCTAGCATGTCAGCAAGTTAAGGTAGAGCACCAAAGACCAGCAAGTTTGTTGCAACCTCTGCCTATACCTATGTGGAAATGGGAGCACATTACGATGGATTTCGTTATGGGACTATCGCAGACCAAAAGGAATCATGATGGTGTCTGGGCAGTTGTGGATCGGTTAACCAAGTCAGCTCATTTCCTACCTATGAAGTCAACGGATACACTTAGTGCTTTGGTAGACTTGTATATAAGAGAAGTTGTCAAACTACACCGTGTTCTAGTGAGCATTACTTCTGATAGAGATTCCAGGTGTACCTCTCACTTTTGGGAGCATTTTCAAGAAGCCATGGGATCTAAGTTGAATTTTAGTACAGCTTTTCATCCGTAGACTGATGGTCAGTCCGAGCGCACCATTCAGACACTCAAGGATATGTTAAAAGCTTGTGTTATGGATTTTAAAGGCTCCTAGGATGACCATTTTCCATTGGCTGAGTTTGCTTACAATAATAGCTATCATGCAAGTATCGGCATGGCATCATATGAAGCTTTGTATGGTAGAAGGTGTCGATCTCCAATTGAGTAGAAAGAAGTAGGTGAGCGAAAGTTATTAGCTCCTAATTTAGTCGAGCAAGCCTCTGAGGATGTTAAGCTAATTGGTCAAAGACTCAAGATAGCTCAGAGTCGACAAAAGAGTTATGCAGATGCTCGACGGAGACCCCTTGAGTTTTTGGTTAGAGATTTTGTGTTTTTAAAGGTTTCTCCATCCAAAAGGATTATGAGATTTGGCTGAAGAGGTAAGCTGAGTCCTCGTTATATCGGTCCATTTGAAATCTTAGACCGAGTTGGTGATGTTGCCTATAGGTTGGCATTGCCTCCGAAGCTATCAGGAGTGCACAATGTATTTCATGTGTCGATGCTTCGGAAGTATAATCTGGATCCATCTCATGTCATAGAATATGAGCCCTTGGAGATTCAAGAAGACATGAGTTATGTGTAGAAGCCGGTTCGGATTTTGGATAGAAAAGATAAGGTGCTAAGGTCTAAGACGATCCCACTAGTTAAAGTTCTCTGGCAATACCACACTATGGAAGAAGCTACATGGGAGCTAGAGAGCTTGATGAAAGAGAGATATCCAGAGTTATTTACTTGATAACCCAATTCAAATTTGGAGGACCAAATTTCCCAAGGTGGGGAGAATGTGAAATCCCCAATGTCATGTAATTCCTTTATAATTGTAAAGTATTACAATCTGAAATGATTAAGTAAATATAAAGTTTTGATGTATAAATGATGTATGAGACATATGAATGAATAAGGGAATTGATAGTCAATTAGTCAAGGAATTAATGTTGATATCAGGAAAATAATTAAAGTATGAAGAAAGTAATTTTATAAATTTTGGTAATTAAATAGACATGTGTCATATGAAGAAAGAAGAAGAGAATCAAAAAGTCAAGAGGTCAAAGGGGTTAATGGCTGAAGTGATTATGAGATAAAAAAGCAATTAATGCATTCAATGAAGCATGAGTCATCACCATCTCCTCTCCAAGTCGGCAGCAGCACTCCAGCCCTCTCACTCTTGTTTCCTCCCAATTTCCATAAGTTTCCTCCATAGCAACCTTGACAAACCACCTTGTTCCTCCATCGATTCATTTAGCTAGTTGAACGAAAAACGATCATAGTCACTAGAGTAAGCTATATCCGAAGTTTGGTGGATTGATCCAAGTGATTAAGGAGATCTGAAATTCTGTCAAAGCTGGCTATTGATAAAGGTAAGAGAAGAAGTTAGTTCTTTCAATTATGTTCATGGTTTGGAGTTTTAGTGAGTTGGTATAGCATGTGTATGATGATTGTTTAAAGGTTTGAATTATGATGATGTATGCAGCTTTGAAGAAGTGAAGTGAAAGGCTAAGTTGATGCAGGCAATCTTGTGGATTTTGGCAATCGAGGTAAGGAATTTATGTAACGGACGTAGGGTGACTATGTCTACATGATTTTAAATGTCCTAGGATGAAGTACAAGTTGGTTTTTATGCAGGAAAAGTTAAATTTCAGGTTCTACTCCTAGTACCAATTAGGCTAGGAGCAACCGATTGCCTTAAGTAGCAGCTGACTGCCTTAAGTAGCAGCCGATTGCCTAGAGACAACCAAAGAGTAGTTTTTCGAAAATCGAGACAACCCAGTTGACTACTATACAAGCCAGTCGACTGCTATTTTTCAGTATGCATTCTATTTCAAACCAGTTGACTGCTATATGGACCAGTCGACTGCTTTTACTTAAAAGCATTTGTTTCAAAACCAGCCGGCTGCCTATAAGACCAATCGACTGCCTATTTTTAGAAGCATTCTATTTCAAAAACAGTTGACTGCTATATGACCAGTCGACTGTCATTTCTTGAAAAGCATTTTGTTTCAAAACCAGTCGACTGCTATGTTGGCCCAGTCGACTGCCCTATGTGTTTTTAGAAAAGAAAATATCAGAATTTTAAAAGAAAATAATTTCGATAAATGAAAATATGAGGAAGTAGCCGACTACGCTATGAGGCCAGTTGACTGCCCTGTTTGAAAAGAAGTTTCAAAGCCTATTTCAAGAAAGTACAAATGTCATAGCAAATAACTATATGACAAATGTTTTGAGACTATGAAGTACTAATGATTATGCATTTCTGTTATGTTCATGGCTGAGGAGCTCTAGTCCAGCCCTCAGTGCTAAAGATGTTACTTGACTAGTGTTCACTGTAGCCACCGACGTTTGGCCAAATTGTCTCTGTTATATATATATTGGCTAGGGGAGGATTCCTAGCTCCTACAGAGTACGCCACATGATTCAGTGCATAATTCTGTTAAAATGCCACTAGTCTCTCTGTTAATTGAAATGATATATGATGTATGTTTTAAAGAAAGAATATGATGCATGATTTTGAAAGAAGTATTTGAAGTATGACTGTATATGGTGTTTTGAAAGAAGTATATGATTTATGTTATGATGAAAGTATATGAATATGTTTTATAATGATTTTTCATAACATTATAGAGCCAAGCAGGAAAACTGCATATAAAGGCATAGTACGCCTTTTACATATATTTCTTACTGAGCGTAAACTTACCCTTTTACGAATATTTTTCATACAGACTATCTGAAGTGATCCTTCACTCTCGATAGAAGAGCCTACTAGTGGATCTTTAAAGTTTACGTTCGAGAGACGCTTCCCAGTTAGTATTGAAGGTATACTTATGTAATTACGTAAAGTAAATTGTAATTCAGCTATGGTACAGTACAAGTTAACATTGATGTATATAAGATGTCGGGGATTTAAGTTAGGAATGATGTGTAAGATCCTGTGGTAAGGAATGATATGTATATATATCATTATTCTGCTTCATTGAAATGAAATTATTCATATTGTGCTATTAAATACTAAGCTTAAGAAGAAGAATGAATGACATTGACGACGAATCTAATCAAGTCGTATAAGATAAAGAAAAAGTTAGATGGAAAAATGTAGTGACGAGACGTCACATTAATGTAGTTCCAATCAAAATATATGGATTTTTTTTAATTTAAAATAACATAATAAGTGATAACAGAAAATTCAAATTTTGAAAAAAATTTTATTTGATTTAAATAAAAATAATACAATTAAAATATAATATTTTTTAAATTTCATATATTTTAAAATTAAATAATTAACGGAATAAGATTATTTATAAAAAATTAAAATTAATTTATTATTCCAAGAGCTTTGACTTTTATATATTTGTATAAGATATAAGATTATTATCAAAAACTAAATTTTATTGAAATTAGAAGTGTAATTTTGGATCAACGATTAGGTGATTCTTTATAAACATTTTATACTTTAATTATGAAAAAAATTCATCTCACCACAGATATCACATGTTCATGTAAAATACATATGTATTTTTCTTTAAAAAAGTTCATCCAAGTAAAAATTTTATGCCAAAATTAATTATTTCTATAAATATGTTTTTAATGTATATAATAATAGTGTGTGTGTGTGTGTGTATAAATGAATATGGAATTTTTCTTTTGTTTTAATGTATATAAATATAGATGTTTATCTTTTAGAAATTGAAATAGATAATTGATTTAAAAGATAATTAAGTTATTTTGTAATTTTAATGATTATAGATTTCTATCTTTCATAAAATTGAATAAAATTATTATTTTTTATATTATGATATTACATGTGTAAAATTTTTATAATATCTACATAGGATGTTTTACTTTAAGTTAATGCTTAGGCTTTTATATAAATATAAAAGATTATATTTAAAATGATATTTAATAGAAAAATTGTGAGATTCACATATTCTTTCCACATATACACTATATTTGAAGTTATAGTGACTAGATAAAGTGACTAGATTGATCAATTACAACAAGTTATCTTATGCCTTGTAAGTATTGGAAAAATCATAAGGCAGGGCCCAAAGGATTCTCTTGAACTCGGATGGAATAGAAGTGGCAAATTATTGATTTTGAGGTCGAAATACATAGTTGGTAAGAAGACCGCTTTTCGAAATTCCTTCGTTTGAGTATACTTAGGTTTGCATGCAACAAATTCAATAATGACGTACGAATCTCGATCTACGTCTTAACCTATCTCTAAGAACTCTGTAAGAAAGAAAATGATCAGAGGGCAAAGGGGCACTCCCTTGTGCGTGCACTTCGATGCTTAAGTCAGACCAATCTAAGCATGGTTTCAATAAGCCAATAGAGATTAGGGTTTTTAAAATGATACATGTGACCTATTTATAGGAGTAATATAGCGTAATTACGGTTAAGACTCATAGCTTAAATGATAACCTAGTGGATCTTTCATGCCCTTCTTAGTCCTCTTTCCTCTTGGGCTTAGACTGCCATTAGGCCTAATGTTCTTCAGCATGACTTATATCAAGGCCCAATGACTTTTAGTAAGACTCTCATCAGAAATATTAAAGCATTTACATTTACTTTTAAAGAAAACATCTTTATTTGTTAGATTTGTAAACTTATCACTTTAATTCATTTAATAGATAATAATTCTAATAAATGAAAATAATAAAGGAAACAGAGATTTTTTTACATTAAAAACCCTTCAAAAGTTGGAAAGGTAAAAACCATAAATCGTAATTCATAATAAAATTTACTATAAGTGAATTTTTTTACATACAAACAAAGAAAGAAAAATAAACTAGTGTTGTTATTGCCTAATTCTAATCATATTTCGATATTTCCTATTGTTCATAATTTATAAGGATTTTTTTAAAAAAAAATTTTTCCTTCTCTGAATGATACTTTCTAAACTCATTAGCCATTCCTTGTTCCTTATGGGATTCAACTTCAAATTCTTGCCCATTTTATACGAGGACATTAGCCTTAACTTACAGGACAATGTCAGTTGGTGTATGAGCCAGGAGCACAACCACTTGCCCAATGGGTGATAGAGTGCACCCAAACCAATCTTTGAGACATGTGAGTATGCATAATGATGATGCACTAAGATTGATTTTGTAATATTCAAAAATGCTAAATTTTTTAACCAAAATTTTCTTTTTAAAATACTTATTCACATTCAATCAATTGCATTCATTTGGTTTGCATTCGGTGTCAGTGTAAGTTTGTCCTATAACTTTTGATATTTATTAATCTTTATACCATTAGAATAATTTATTCACGAATATTAAATATGAAATCAGAGTATAACCCACAATATAAAATTTATACTTTTGTTAGTATTAACTTATTACAAGTACATTTCAACTAGTTCTTCAATATATTTTGACCTTACGCTATACGATTTACATCCCGTACTATAAGTACAGTTGCTATGCATATACATGTATGAATATAAAAGCATAACACTTAAAATATACTTGTTCACTCGATCGCTTAAACTTCTAGAAATTTCTTAGTTCAACCTTATAGCCCCAGTCACCATGTCTACCGATAAGCTATTTGAGATGGTAAGTAAAGGGAGGTGAGCTTGGGGAAGTCCAGTAAGGAATAAGTATAAGAGAACTGATACTATGAAATTATATGCATAAAATCATTTAATTCCTAACAGTATACTAAGGGACAGTTTAGGAAGGATACTATAGTCGACTAGGTAACCAGATAGAGTATGGGAGGTACTTTGAAGTACCTATCATGTCTCGGTCCCTAGTTGCGACTATAGGGAATAAAAAAGTTGATGATGATATAAATAAACAGTATAAATCACTTTAAAATCATATCATGTAGTAATTCAGTTATAAACAGTATATAAATAGTTTTAAATAAATCCATTCAGTAAGCAATTCAATATGGAAATCTAGTAAGTAGTACAGTAAATAAATTTAAAAATTTCAAGTAGTCGATATTTAATCATTTCAGTTCAGTAACAATATAAAATTCAATTCAGTAAAAACAATACAAAAATTAGTTTTTGGTAAGCAGTTGTGACTAAATCTGAACAGGATTAGTTTTGACCATTAAAATGGATGAAGATATATGTTGTTTACACAAAAAAAAATTTAGGAAACACATTCAATAAATATAAACAGTTCTAAAATCTGTAACATATATTTTTTGGGAGTGCCTGGGATGCCCGGGAATTTGCCACTAGATAAAACAGTTGAGACAAGGCAACACCCAATAGACTCATGCATAAGGACATATGGCCATAGTTAGGGGGCATCCACAGGTGAACACGGGCTAGGTGTCACTTAGGACACTGATTGAAAGGGCCAAAATCAATCAGCTACAGTAATAATAACAGTGATGCATATGCTAATAAGCAATTATGGGGCCAACAATCTCAAAACAGTTTCTAGATAGTATGAACATCTTTAAAGAAAGCAGTTTCAGTGATTAAAACATCAGTCAGTCCATAAATGCATATTTTGGAAATATAAGCAGTTCAAGAATAAAAATTCATAAAATATTCACTGTGCAATATTCATTTCTAAAAATATGCTATTTATCTGTAAATTCAATATAAAAACATGACTGTACTCACGTATGTAAAATTGGATAACATGAATTTTTAAATATTAGATTACCCATTTCGGTATGCTTATTAGGTATTTATAGTAAAACACAATTAAAACTCATTTAATTTTCATTTCTAGTATTCAAGATATATCGAAACATAATTCTACTAATTTCTTAAAAATTTTGGAAGCATAACAGCTATTTCTATCCTAGCCTTCCTGTAGGAAAAACACAATTTATAATTCCAACAGTAGTTCACAAAATCCATTCCATTTCATCTCAAAACAGTTCCATAAAAGTCATTTTCAACATCAATATGCATTTACAGATCCCTACGTCATCCATACCTATCCCTTACCTTACTCCTCGCTATTTTTTTAACCGAAGCTCCCTCGGTTGCAGCTCACTTGTCTCTATCATTTCCTTTTCAAAATTCGCTCTATAAATTCCTTAGCTGCAACCAGCATTCAAACAAGGTTATTCAATATTAATTCTATCTCATTACACTTCAAGAATATCATTTTAACTTTAAACTACTCAATCGATGTAATTTTTCACTACTTTCTGTTTAGGCCAAAATGATCATTTCACGATCTTTTTGGTTTTCTTTCAATTTCAACTATATCGATACTTTAAATATTATTTTCTAACTCATTTAAAACTATCGAATTATAATTTCAACATCAATTTAACAATGTCATTCAACTAGCCCAATGCACCTTTTGACGTCTGAACTATTTTCTTTCGGTTTTAACTATTCCAATATGTATTCTTTACTCCTAATATCACTCCTTATAACACTTAAATAAATTAAAACACACTAACTCCCATAGAACCTAGGCTGGCCGAAACTTTTTTCCACTTTCCTCAAATTTTTTTCAAAACTATCACATCTAAGCTTATAATCATATTTACTATTACATATTTCATCTTCAAGTTAATTTATACAAAGTGTTCCACCAAAACTCATTTGGCTAAATCTTAAAACACTGCCCTAGGGACATTTTTACAGCCTTTTGACATCATTTCCATGCTTAAAAAAATCAGAATTATCAAATATATCCACAACAAGCAAATCTGAAAATTTTTACTCAAGGTTACCTTATGCAATCAGAACTTCCAGCACACTTCTCACTAGGCAAACGAACTCCTTTTGGGCTGAATCCTTGATATGTTTTAGAGGACAACCTCATCTACAATCGGTCCTTCTTGAGCAAAGCGAGCTGAGATCATTTTTGTGGTGCTTTTTCCTCTCCTTTCTTCCAAACCGAACCTACCATGTTTTTTCCCTGTTTTCAGTTCCGGAAAAGCCGGCTATTTGCAGCAGTTGTTCAGGTGTTTTGGAGCTGAAACTTGGATATGTTCTAGGGGATGTTTGCCTGAAATTAACCCTTCTTGGCCGGACTGAAAGGAGGATGTTTGCCTGGTTGTTTCTGCCTTGCACTGTCTCTTCCTCACTAAAGCCTAAAACAGGCAATTGACAGGCAGAATTTTCAGCAGGTTTTTCACTAATCAAATGAACGTTTAAAATGAAATTCAGATATGTTGTATAGAGAAGACGGACCTATAATCGGTCCTTCTTGACCCAAAGAAGATAAGGTCATTTCGTTGGTGTTTTCTGGTTCCCAAGTTAGCTGACACAGTAACGCCTATGGCTGGGCGGATTGGGGTGTCGGGTTAGAATGAGGAAGAAGCTGGCTGTTTTTGGCTTTTAATTGAATTAGACGTGATTTAATTAGTATTTTAACTAAAAGATCTTATGGCAATAGTAAATGATCACTTTACCTTTACTATAATCATATTTACTAAAATTTGTTTGGTTAAACCACATTTTTTTTCATTTTAAAAATTCATTTTTCATTATTTCTTCAAACAAAGCCTTGAGTAACTTTTCCTTGCTCATCATTACTTCTAAATATCTTATAACAATTTATAATTATTTAATTTAATAATTATTCATATAATTTAATTTGGAAGCCAATTAAATTTCCATAACATTAATCTCATTTTTTTCTAATTACTTTACTGCACTTATAATCATCTTTAAGAATTCACCGAGATTAATTTTAAATGAATAAAAATATGAACCATATATGTTTGGAAAGATAATTAAGTTAGCTTTCCAAAGCATTTTACCGTTTATCATTTGGATATTCTGATCAAGAATTATAATAAAAAAACTAGCGATTGGTCACTTACTCCTCATGATGTCTCGATACTTAAAATTTTCAATCCTTAATTTACTTACTAAAATATGAAATTTGTGGTTATCATAGTTTGGAATTTGTCTCCTTCAGTTGGGAGTTTAATCACACTCATTTAACTCCTATAAGTCAAATCACATTAACCATCGGTCCCACAACCTATGGATAAAATCATCATCAATTTTTTTCAATTTGTTGACCCCAATTCTTGGGTACTCAAATCGAATTTTGAACAAGACGAAATTAATACCATAAGTACATTGAACTCCAAATATTAATATTTTACTCTTTCAAAACCGTTTCAAATCATAACGATTCCTGCATGGGTCCCACATTCCTTTCCTTCAACACTCCAACTATTCGGAAATCTTAGCCATTAACCTTCACTTATTCTTTCTTCTAAATCCTCAATCTTAGGGAATTTATATAAAAATTGGAGTTGTCACAAAAACTCCTCGGCCATTTCGTCCACCACCACTATTGGCTTTACTGTCAAAATAGTCTTTGATTGAAATGCTTCTTCTCACTATCATAAACAAAAATAATTCTTGAAAGAGATTATCAATTGACGACTTTTAGTTAGCAGTATCACTCTCAAAAAAATCTTTATAATAATAAAAATAGCATCTATGTTGTATTCACCTTGACTAGAATCTAATAATAATGTAATGTAATGAATAGGAAAATTGTTTCTTAATATTTTTTAAATTTTTACTCCATGTTATATTCAAAAGAACCTAAACTATCGTCATCCTTAAATTATAAAAACTCTTCAAACAGTGTAAAAACTAAAGGAATAAAAAAAGGATAGTTGGATAATATTGAGCAGAAAATTTTTTTCGTTGAAATTTTAAAAGAAGATAACAAATCAACATAAAGTTTCAAGAAAAAACCAATAATTATTATCAATCTATAAGGAAATAGAACTAATATAATTGTTATAAAATGAAGTAACAACATTTTATAAGATAAAACAACTGAAAGCAAACAATGAAGTGAGTTCCATCTTATTTCCATAGGAAGTGGAAATACAATAGGATTTAAGCCACTTGTTTGACAAGTCCGCTTTCATTCACATTTTTAATGTGGGTTGCGGATACATTTTGCTAAAGATTTAATTTTTTTTTAATTGCGACTATACCACTAGCATTAAAACCATTTTAGATCTAACATAACAAAAAAATACTTCACCTAAAAGTGGTTTTAAATTATTAATTAAAATTAGAATAATAGCATTATTATTTCATGTTATCTAAAGTCATAGAAAAAATTTTATTTTCAATACAATATGTTTTACACCCATTATTAATATATTGAGCAATAGTATATGTGATGTGCAATTGTTCTAATAAATCTAAAGGTAAAATATGTATTTGAATTCACCATTTTTCATCAATCTAATGACAAGTAATTATAAGATAACTTAAATCATTAACATTAATCTAAATATTGCTAGTTAAACTAACCATATATGAAACATTTGTAGGATTTTCAATTAAAGATTGCTTATATTCTAAATACATATTCATGCAATCATTTCAAGGTAGGTTGAGAAATCGATTGGTAAGTAGGTTATAAATATTGACAAATATATTCTAAAAATTCATCTTTTTCACATGTCGTGAAAGGTTATTCACATCTAACTACAAATCTAACTAAATCTCATCTAGCTTTTTCATTTCTAAAAAACCATTTAGTTTCACCTTGTAGATTAATTTGAGATTGGTTACTCTTCCTAATTTGTGGTTGTATGGTATTCGAATCAAATTTATGTGTATTAACTAAATGGTTTTAAAAGTATTTGTACCCTCACCACTTTTACTAGGTTTATAACTATAGATTGATTTACTTAATTTACAAACTACACAAAGTTCGGACGTACCTTTTTTTTTGCATAATCTCAAATTGTTCCCATACCTTACTAGCCTTGGCGTAGTTGGACTTCTGTCTCAAGGATGTTGTAGCAGTATTTATAGGGGATATATGGGAAATAAATCAAAAAGAAAAAAAAATAAAATAGGGCAATGGCAACGTCGTGCTGATGTCAGTAGGCCAAGGGAGGGGGCCCTTTTTTTACTGGTTCTGATCCTCATTCTCGAGAACCAATCCAATCCAATAATGGATTAGATTGGACCGAAACCAAGACCCCCTTAAGGTCTGGTCCTAGCCGGGTTAGACTAGTCTGATTCTAGATCGAGTTAAACTAGTCTTGTTCTTGGACTAGTTAGACTGGTCTAAATCTGGGCTTGTTCCAATTTAACCCAACCCGTTCAGAATGTTTATAATAAACTTTGAAGATCATAGAACAACCCAAAGTTTTCTTTAGGTTTCCTAACAATATTCAAATCACGACGAACGCATCATAGAACAGGACTACTTTTGTACTTGGGTTATTTTCTAGCATGTAATATGGCCGAAGATCAAAATAACCAAATCTTGCTTAGTAATATTAAGAAGGCTAATGTCGTAATTTTCTACATGACTTTCTAGTAAACTTTTTTGGTTCACAAAGAAATAAAAAAGAAAGATGATTCGAATTTTGTACTTAATCTTTTAAAAGGAGTAATAACTATGAGGCCAAACTTTGGTTATTTATTTTTTGGTAAACTTTGCTACAACTTCTCCATGGTCTAAACCATTAGTCAAATACCAATTGGTTCCTCAAGGGAAAAATTCTAGTTATATATAAAACTTTAAGTTTTTTTAGTCAAAAGGGAGGTATAAGAAGATGGAAAATCGAATCTTAGACTTAAACTCTCTTAAAAAGGTGTAACAATGGCTTAGGGTAGGCCTTTCTGTTCTTTGTATAAGACTTGAGTCAACAGCACGTAACTACCCCCACAAAGCAAAATTTGATGGATATTTGCTTAGGAAGTCCAAAATTACATATTCAAAGAAATATGAAGATGAAAACTGCTTCAATGAATTACCCATTTACAGTTGATTATTACTCATTTTGCAATTAAACAAGCAACATTAAGGAGGGAAAGAAAATAAGCATATATAGTCAATATTGACAACTGCTGCCGAGAGTAAAAATGGGTACTGTTAAGGCACAATTATGGTTAGTGGTAGACTGCAGAAGCAGTGATTAGGGTGATGTAAGTTCAGGTCGGAAGGTGTCTTTAGATTCATCAAATTATTACAAATTAAATATCAATCTGCGAATGACCTGCAGATTTGCAGAAGCGAAGTGCAAGGATGCTTTACGGCACCTGTATGAGCTGGATTCTACAAGATTTTGTTAGAAATATGCTTTTCAAACTTTGTAAATGATATCCCATCTATTCTGTTAAGATAGACTTTATCAATTGTATTCTGCTGAGATAGATTTTATCTCAACTGCTCTGTATATATACGTGAGTTACATCAATAGAAGATAACCTTGTTCATTTAATCAATCATCTCTTTAGATGGGATGAGTAGAAAGAAACAACAGGAAAAAAAAAGAAATATAATTTGTTGAATTTAAAACAAGGATAAGCTGAACTAAACAGGAAGATACATTACAAAGAAAAGACATTAAAGGAAAAACGTTTAACACGTAGAGTTGGAAGCTAACTAGGAGTATGCATCTAATGAAAGAGTTACACTATCGTTTATAATTGACCCAGAGGTTGAACAAGAAGCAATATCAGAGGGTTCGATCACGTCATCTATATCAGAATCTTCATCCATACTTTGTTGAATAGGATTTGCTTCTTCTGACGCTCTAATCCTCTCCAGCTCAATTGCAACTTCTTTCATCGTGGGTCTTTTCTTTCCATTAAGATTCAAGCATCTTTTAGCTAGCTTGGCAACTGCTATAATCTCTTCTTCTGGACCATTACTCACTACCATTGGATCAAGAATGTCAAATAAGGAATTCTCCTTCATTCTATGCAGAAAAAAGGATGCCAGGCTTCTCACTTCCTCTGATTGTCCCAAGGAGATGGGTTTTTCTCTTGTTAGAAGGCTCAATAGGCCCACTTCACAGAGCTTAATTACACGTGGCCCACTTAATTACATATAAAGTAATTGTCGCCTGCAATAACTGCTACTTGCCGTTACGTAACTGACCATTAATGACCATAACTACCCACTTAATACCAACAGGCATAACCGCCCATAACTCACATTTAATTATATAATTGGGCGTAATCGATTATAGCATCTGTTACATCCAGGATTGCCTATAAAAGGCACGAAGACAGAAGAGACAAGGTATGAAAACACATATTCATCTTCTTTAGTCTTGATATTCTCTTAAACACTTTTCTGACTTAAGAATCGGAGAAAGTCCCATCAGGAACAATCTCGATGGACTTTCTGTTTTGCAAGTTAATCCAAAAAGAAAAGAGTTGATCCATTATCGACAAGCCTGGCAACTTTTTTGGCATCAACATTTTGGCGCCGTCTGTGGGAACTCGAAGAAGAAGCCATGTTGAGCTCCCAAGCAAACCAACAAACATCAAATCAACCACAAACAGTATCTATGGAGCAATACAGTCAATCGCTCACTCAAAACAAAGCTTTAGAAGCTAAAATAGCCCACTACGTCCAGGTAGTGGAAACTTTGATAGTTCGTCGTCATTCAAGCACAGATCGCCCAACTAAGCCTATTGATCGCCCAACTACATTCGATGTACAACCAACTGCGCTTATTGTTCACCAACGAACGATCACTCCACATCAGCGAAATCCACTGGAAGCATAACTCCCTGTCAACAATCAATCAGATGCAGCTCACCCAATCAGTGCCATTCCCAACCGAAACGCAAACCAGCTAGCAGAACCCAAGTCAGGCAACGTAGCTCATGTGGAAGTAGGGAAAGAGAAGAAGGAAGTGTCAGCTCCCTCATAATAGATGTGGCAAAAAGAACCAAGACTGTCCATGAGAAGTCTAATCTCTCATTGCAAGAAAGATTAGATGTTATTGACAAAGAACTTAAGGAGATGAAGAAAGGAAGACAAGAATTAGTCCATTTGTACAGTGAACAAATAGTCCATTATCTCTAGAGATCCAAAGAGAGATTGTTCCTCGCCATTTTACGACACCAAAGGAGAAATATGATGAGACAGGCGACCCACAAGACCACATATTGTGTTATGAGTCAACTTTAGATCTATACGATACAAATGATGCTATCAAGTGCAAAACATTTCCGACAACCCTGACAGGTACAGCTAGGTCCTGGTTTTATTCTCTTACACCTAACTCTATCACTAGTTTTGAACAACTTAGCAAACTATTCGTTGGGCATTTCCTCGCCAACAAGAAGCAAATGAGGACTTCTATTAGTCTGATGTCAATCGTTCAAAAGCCCAAAGAGAGTTTGAGGGATTATATACGTAGATTCATTAATTTCTATGCTAATGTAAAGGACCCTGATGACAATCTTGCTATCCAAGCATTTAGAGCAGGTGTGATCAACGACCATGTTCACTATGCCCTATATGATGAGGGACCATTAGCCTTGCATGAGGTACTCTAGAAAGCTCAAAACCTTGCTGAAGCAGAAGAGATTAGGAAGACAAACATTGGGAGAGTTGGCGATCATATAAATGCCAAATCAAGCCAAGACCTGTAAAGCCCATGATTCCCAGGATGAAGAAGTCCCACCATTTGAAATATGTTCTCGTATTTTTCCATTAAGCTATGCTCTATTTGTTTCCAATATTTAACAGTTAATGATGTTTAAAAAAGAAATAGTCCGATTAATTACTTATCCCGGCCTTAGCGCCAGTATCTTGAGCATTAGCTCGCCTCAACCCTTAGCACCAGTATCTTAAGCATTAGCTCGCCTCAACCCTTTGCACTAGTATCTTAAGCATTAGCTCGCCTCGACCTTTCGCGCCAATATCTTGAGCATTAGCTCGCGCCGGCCATAGCTCTAGTGTTTTGGGCATTTGTTAGCCTCGGGCCTCAACGCTAGTCACCTGTTCACCCCGGCCCTTAGCGCCAGTATCTTGGGCATTAGCTCGCCCCGACCATAGCGCCACTATCTTGGGTATTTGATCGCCCCGGGCCTCAACGCCAGTATCTTGGGCATCAGCTCGCTCCCGTGTTAGCCAGCATCTTGGGCACTAACTCGACCTGGGCCTTAGCGCCAGTCCCTTGCTCACCTTAGCCTCAGCGCCAGTTCTTGGACTCTTACTCGCCCTGTAAAAGTCTATGGTGAATACTGATCACTTTGTAATCGTCATTCGCCAGAGGGGCATAATGTTAGTATCGTTTTCAGAAGGCCCAATAGGCCCACTTCACAGAGCTTAATTACAGGTGGCCTACTTAATTACACACAAAGTAACCGTTACTCGCCGTTACGTAATTGACCATTAATGAGCGTAACCGCCCACTTAATACCCAACAGGCATAACTGCCCATAACTCCAATTTAATTACATAATTGGGCGTAAACGATCATAACATCTGTTACATCCAGGATTGCCAATAAAAGGCACGAAGACAGAAGAGACAAGGTATGAACACACATATTCATCTTCTCTAGTCTGGATATTTTCTTAAACACTTTTCTGACTTAAGAATCGGAGAAAGTCCCATCAGGAATAATCCCCATGGATCTTCTGCTTTGCAGGTTGATCCAAGAAGGAAAGAGTTGATCCATCATCGACAAGCTCGGCAACCTTTTTGGCATCAACAAACTCCAGAACTATATATATCACTCTTCTCAGTAAATTGGCTCGACCGAAAATACTCCGGGTGCAAGTATCCAAAAGTTCCTCGAGTTGTTAGATGAGTTTGCTCAAGTGTAACTGATCTTGAAATTCCGAAATTGGATACTTTTGCTCTGTATTTATCATCCAAAAGTATGTTGCTAGATTTGATGTCTCGATGATAAATAGGGACAGAGGCAGCTGAATGCAAATAGGATAAAGCATTGGCAATTTCTGTAGCAATTCGTAAACGGATTTCCCATGTCATAGGAAATTCTTCAATTTGGTCTTGTATGAGCTGAGAGAGTGTTCCATTGGGGATGAACTCGTACACTAGTAAAGGGACTTTTGTCTCAATGCAACATCCTAAAAGTTCTTTTAAAGAAAAGCGACAATGGCTAAGCCTTACTGTTCTATGTATAAGACTAGAGTTAAGAGCATGTAACTACCCCACAAAGCAAATTTGATGGACAATTATTAAAATAATACAATATTGTTTATTATTGAAATATTAAGATTAATAATATTCAAAATAAAATATTCAAACTTAAAATATTGAAAGATTTTTAATGTTAATATTATAATATTTTTAATCTAATGAAACAAAAATATTTTTATAAATATAATAATATTTTATTAATATAATAATATTCTATGTAGAGTTAAATTGAGTTCCAGTTTTAACAATTAAAAAAAAAAGGTGCAGTGGCAACGTTTTGTTGACATTAGTAAACGAAGGGAAGGGGTGTGGAGCGACTAGTCTAGAACCAGAGGTTCCGGATTATTCTAGATCAGTTTTTTTACATATTTCAATCCTCATTTTGGAGCACCAATCCAATCCAATACTAAATTAGATTGGATCGAAACCAAGACCACCTTAATTAAGGCTTGGTCTGGGCAAAGTTAGACCAGTCCAATTCTGGACCGAGTTACATTGGTCTGAATCTAGGCTTGTTCCAATTTAACCCAATCCGTTTAGCATGTTTATAATAAACTCTGAAAATCATAGAGCAACCCAAAGTTTTCTTTTGGTTTCCTGACAATATTCAAATCACCACCAACACACCATAGATCAAGACTTTTTTTGGACTTGGGTTATTTTCTAGCATGTAATATGGCCGAAGATCATAATAACCAAATCTAGCTTCAATAAGTTTTATTAATATTAGGAAGGCTAATGTAGGAATCTTTTACATGACCTTGTGCTAAATTTTTTGGTTCACAAGGAGATAGAGAGGAAGAGGATTCAAACTTTGTATCTAATCCCTTAAAAAAAAGTATTTATCGTTAGGTCAAATTTTGATTATTTACTTTTTGATCAACTTTGCTGCAATTTCTTCACAATCTAAACCATTGGTCAAATACCATTTGATTCCTCAAGTGGAAAATTCTATTTATATATAAGACTTAAAAGTTTTTTTAGTTCAAAGAGAGGTACAAGAAGAATGGAAAAATTGAATTTTAGACTTAAGTTCTTTTAAAGAAAAGCGACAATGGCTAAGCCTTACTGTTCTATGTATAGGACTAGAGTTAACAGCATGTAACTACCCCACAGCAAATTTGATGGATATTTGCTTAGGAAGTCCAAAGTTACATATTCAGAAAAATATAAAGGCGAAAACTGCTTCAATAAATTACCCATGTATAGTTTATTGTCTATAATATTAAAAAAGTTTTTGTACTTTATCACTTTAATTAAATAAGTCTTTATATTTTTATTGCATTTAGAAAAGCCCGTAAACTTTAATCTGTATTCAAGTAAGTTCTTATTTCAAAATAAAAGATTATATGTCAATAAAAATCGATTCAAATCAATTTATTCAATTAAAATTCGGTTAATTCAATTCAGTTAAGTCAATTTCGAGTTGAAGTCAGTTTTGCAAGTTGGTTTATTCGATTAAATTGATGTTTAAAATTATGAATCAAACCAAATGATTTAATCGATATATTTAAATATTATATATATAAATAAATAATTAAATAGTATATAATATATTATATATAATCAATTTTTTTATGTAAAAAGTTGGTTTCTAAAACCTATTCGAAAATTCAATTGAATGCTCATCTAAAAAATTGATTTATGTTAACTGTTCATTTAGGTATAAAGTAAAGGTTAAGTACTTATTTGAATACTCAAATTAAAATTTAAGAGCTTGCCTGAATACAAATTAAAGTTTAGGAGTTTATCTGAATGTAATAAAAGTATAAGGATTTACTTAAATAAAGTGATAAAGTTTAAGGACTTTTTGAATATGTTTAAGTCTTTTTTATTACTCATTTGCAATTAAACAAGCAAAATTAAGGAGGGAAAGAAAAAAAGAATACTCTATATCGACAACTGCAGGCAAGACTAAAAATGGGTACTGTTAAGCCACAACTCTGCTTTGTGCTAGACGAGCAGGAGCAGTGATTAGGATCATGTAAGTTCAGGTCGGAGGGTGTTTTTAGATTCACCAAATTATTACAAATTAAATATCAATCTGCGAATGAGCTGCAGATTTGCAGAAGCAAAGCGCAAGGATGCGTTGGGGCACCTGCATAAGCTGGATTCTACAAAAATTTAGTTAGAAATTAAACTTGAGTTTATTTTATGTGTTCATGTATTTGCTATGTTAGAAATTTAGTTAGAAATTTAATTCTAGATGAATGTGTATAGTTGAATGTTGAAAGAAAAAAAAAAAGAAAAGGAGAAAAGAAATCATTGATCAGATGAAAGGGAATATGTTAAAACAAGGAGATTATTCTAACTATTGTCAAAAGATTATTCTAATTAATAGTGACATAGGAAAGCAGAGCTTGCGCATATGGTAATGGCCCAATCTTAACAAACTCAAAAGGATCAGAGTCCATGGTTACTTAAATACATTTGTTATGCTTTTCAAACTTTGTAAATGATGTCTGATCTGTTCTGTTAAGATAGACTTTATCAATTGTATTCTGCTAAGACAGACTTTATCTCAACTGCTCTGTATATATACGTGAGTTACATCAATAGAAGATAACCTTGTTCATTTAATCAATCATCTCCGTAGATGGGATGAGTGGAAAGAAACGACAGGAAGAAAAAATGAAATATAAATAGTTGAATTTAAAACATGGATAAGCTGCTGAACTAAACAGGAAGATAAATTACAAAGAAAGACATCAAAGGAAGAACGTTTAACACGTAGCGTTGGAAGCTAACTAGGACTATGCATCTAATGAAAGAGTTACACTATCGTTTATAATTGACCTAGACGTTGAACAAGAGGCAATACCAGAGGGTTCGATCACGTCATCTATATCAGAATCTTCATCCATACTTTGTTGAATAGGATTAGCTTCTTCTGACGCTTTAATCCTCTCCAGCTCCATTGCAACTTCTTTCATCGTGGGTCTTTTCTTTCCATTAAGGTTCAAGCATCTTTTAGCTAGCTTGGCAACTGCTATAATCTCTTCTTCTGGACCATTACTCACTACCATTGGATCAAGAATGTCAAATAAGGAATTCTCCTTCATTCTATGCAGAAAAAAGGATGCCAGGCTTCTCACTTCCTCTGATTGTCCCAAAGAGATGGGTTTTTCTCCTGTTAGAAGCTCGACAAGAACAACTCCAAAACTATATACATCACTCTTCTCTGTAAATTGGCTCGACCGAAAATACTCCGGGTCCAAGTATCCAAAAGTTCCTAGTACTTGAGTTGTTAGATGAGTTTGCTCAAGTGTAACTGATCTAGAAATTCCGAAATCCGACACTTTTGCTCTGTATTTATCATCCAAAAGTATGTTGCTAGATTTGATGTCTCGATGATAAATAGGGTAAGAGGCAGCCGAATGCAAATAGGATAAAGCGTTGGCAATTTCTATAGCGATTCTTAAACGCATTTCCCATGTCATAGGAAATTCTTCATTTTGGTCTTGTATGAGCTGAGAGAGTGTTCCATTGGGAATGAACTCATACACTAGTAAAGGGACTTTTGTCTCAAGGCAACATCCTAAAAGCTTAACCACATTTCTATGGTTAATCTGTGATAAAATTATCACTTCATTAATGAACTGTTCAAGCTTCTTTTCATCAATTTTCTTCTCTTCCCCCGTTTTAGACATCTTAATTGCCACAATGCTTCCATCCATTAACATTCCTTTATAAACAGTTCCTTGGCCGCCTTGACCAAGTATTCGATTCTTGTTAAAGTAATCTGTGGCTTTTTCTAACTCTTTTGAACCAAACAACCTTATTTTTTCAACATTACCTTCATTGCAAAACAATTGTTGTTGCAGTAATAAGCCTCCATTCCTTTTGAAGTATTTTTGCTTCAGCTTGACATCTTTTCTTCTTTTTAGTACTTTGTACAGATGCCATGTACTATGTATCACAGATATTGTCCCGATACAAGTGCAGAAACCTGTAGAGAAAAAATAATTTATTAATGCTAAAGGCTAATTTGCAAATTAATATATATTAAGAAAACCCATACCTACACTTAACATGATTCATATCTTCTATCTATAAAAAAGTGAAGTTATCATCACTTGAGCTTTAACTCAAGGGGTGAGTGAGGTGCAATATTAGTATAGATCTTGCATTTAAGGAAGCCATAGTGCTTCCTCTTATTAAAAAAAAATGAATTTAACACCTACCTATAAGAATGGTTGGCAAACTTCGAGAGTTATTATTTGTCATTGGAAGCTCCGCATGTGTATCAACTAAATCTGTGGGAATGCACCCATCATGCCTACTTGAATATTCATATCGATTAGGGCATGGCGACGAACAGTAGTTGCCAGGAGCATTCAAACAAAGCATATTACAATACTTGTATTTAGGATGGCTGCATTTACCAATTGCTGTCATTTATGACGTGGATAAATAAAGTTATGTTCACGTAAAAGAATATGTTATTTAAGAAATACCAAAACAAAAAAGAAGTTTCATTGCCGGGCCCAAACAAAACATTCTTATAGTATATCAAGACTTGTATTAGTACGATACCTTTGCAGACATCGGTATAATAACCGTCATCAGAATTGACATCGACGCTGCAAACACATCGATGGATGGGGCTCAAGCTTGTCCAACAATACTGACCATCGGAGCTACAAGAGATATTTGAACCTTCTTTCAACTCACACAATCCAATTTTTGATGTGCCCCATTGCAGTGTTGTTGGTACGTATCCAACTTTTGGTGTTCCCCATTGCAGTGTTGCATGAAATTGCGTCCAACTACTTATGCCATTGCGGTCATCAATTATTGTTCCACGTAAATCGAGCAAACTTTTAACGTCTACCATGAAAGCAGATCCGCATATCTTGCTGTCATTACTAGGAGAAATCCATGTCATGTTTGCAGTAAATGAACGCAGAGTCAGACCCGGAGGAATTTCCGTGAGGCAGCCAACATGGGGGGTCAAAATATTGCTACAACGGGGTTGTAGACAGCCACCAATAGGATAATCAGTTCGATCACGAAAAATAGTAGCCAAATGACCGCAACCAACAGACACGAATCTGTTGAAGATATGTGAGAAGAAAAAGGGGCTGCCTTTCAGGTTGACGCTAACACCATTACTATCTTCACTTTTATTGTGGCAATTGGAATAAGTTACTGAATTGTTGATGGTAACGCTGCCTTGGGAAAACGAAACATCGAGTAGTTGCATATTGATGCTACTTATAAAAGGCTTTGGCCCATCGTCGGTCTCTTTGCAACTTACCCTAAACCACTTACTCATGTAACACCCGACTTTAATTCCAAACGGGTATGGTATATCAACCTTTCCACATCTTTCAAAACAGATAGATTTGTGAGGTACTCCTTGTCTTAGGCATAGTGCGGCTGCTTAGCAAGAACAAGTAAAACCCCCATTATAAATACAAAGTGTAAACCTACAAATAATAAATGAATGATTCATGAACAAGTACGGTTTACAAGTAATAAATGAATAATTTAAGAACAAATTGGATTTTTGTTAGTTTATTAAGTAATAAATGATTGGATTAAGAGTGCCATGCTGTCATTGGATGTTAAGCATCGACAGATTTTTGGAGTCATTAAATTTAGCTAATGTCTGTACCTAATCAGTTGGATTCAATAATTTAGACACTATGCAGCAACAACAACAACAACAACAATAATTTTACCTCAAAAAAATTAAGAATAATAATAATAATAAAAATAAAAGTAACGTAAATTAAAATTTAACAAAAAATTTTAATTTTTAGCTTGTCATACAAAATTTCATGTTTTCTTGTTCTTCAATTTTATATATTGCCAGGCTTATGATCAACTAAACCAGCTCATTTACTGCATGGTACTTTCATTTTGTTTATTTTCAGAACCAATTCTTTTTTTTTCTTTATTCTTTTAATAGTATTTCAAACGTCAAAGATTTATTAATTCAAAGCATATAAAATATTAAAAAAATAAAATTAAATAACATAAACGATTCGGACCGACCATAATCGGGTTTCAATGTGCTCACTCGAAGTCCCATCCAAATTGCAAACAAACTCAAAAATTTTATTCAATCCCTAGAACGAGTCTTCAATTTTTATTTAAATCCTTTTAAATATTGAATCGGGATTTGAGTTTCGATGAATTATGAATTGTCAGATCCATGCACGTGCACAAGTTTAGCCCAAAACTGACACAGTAAAAAAAATCAATCTAAGAATTTTTATATTAATTTGAAAAAAACAAAAAATCAACGGTAAAATGATAATATTGAATGCTGACCTTCCAAATCGCATGTAACGGGTTTCCACTCCAGCCTTGCAGGAACATGCGTGGTATGAATGTTTATGTGGTGGGGAAATTGACCCGATCTTTTTAACAAGCTTAAGTCAAAAATGAAAGCAGATGTGCATCTCTTCCTATATTCTTGCTTCTCAGGATTAATGATTTCTGTCATGGCTGTAGAATAGGAAGTGAGATTTTCAGAAACTGTGGCATAACAGCCACCTGATTTAGAAGTCAGGTCGGCGCATCTTTGTTGCAGGCAGCCAGCAATGGGATCAGCTTGAATATCAGGAGAAACAGTGGCCAAATTGCCGCAGCCTACTGACCCAAATGCGTTGAATCTACTTGGGAAGAAAAAGGGGCTGCCATCCAGGCTGACAGTAGGAGGAAAAGGGGTGCTACCTTTTTTTTTATTCCCGCAATTGAAATAACTTACCGGCTTGTTGACTTTGACTTTGATGGTACCATCTTCCGCCCACGCACTGAGTAGCTCAAGATTGACGCGACTGATGAAAGGCTTCGGCCCTGTAGCGGTTTCGTTGCAAGTCACTCTAAACCACGAATTTGTATAACAGCCGGATTTAATTCCAAACGGGGATGCAATATAAACATTCCCACATGTTTCTGCACAACCGAACTCGTCTATTTCTTGCGATGTTGCTGCTTGTGTTAGACATAGTAGCAGGATGAAGTATAACACAAAGTAAATGCCCATTATTCTCTCTTAATTTCTCTTACCTTGAATTGTAAATTTCTTTGTATCAGGAAAATTAATGAAGATTTAGCTAGGTGAATAACTCTATAAATATAGCCTGGCGTAAGCCTCAAAGAAATTTCCTAGCTCTTTCCTCCATTTTTCACTTTTGACATCGCTAAACGTTTGTGGAAAAATATCGTCCACATTAATTATAAAAAAAATTTATAGATTTTTCAACCTTACTTAGGCGTGAAGATAATTCTATCTGTGTTGACCATAGCCGGCTCCAAGTTAAGATAATAAAAGAAAGTTGATTATAAATTTGAATAATCAATTACTTAAAACTCGTCTAATTTTTATAAAATAAACCATCAACCATTATATGAAATCCGTTAAGGCATCCTCTTTCGTACGAACGATTTAACATGAGATCATATATTTGTTTACATAGTTTAACTCAGTATTAGAATAAAGACTTTGATGATGATGATGATACCGACTGTAAGATCCGATTCTACACTACTGTAGAGTCTAATTTCATAAAAGTGATCATGGAAATTAGACAAATAAAGAAGGTTGATTTCCAACAATGGTGAAAAGCTCCTTGACTTGAGGTGAGAACGGAGCAAATTATGAGAAATACATTACGGGCGAGTAAGCTGGCAGCTCGCCAATGGGCGAGCAAGAGGACATTCGCCAATGGTCACGACAAGTTGGACAATGGCGTGGGCAAATAGATGAGTTCGCCAACTAGTTGTGTGAGGTAATCGCCCGTTGTGACGAGGGATCTGATCGCCCAAGGAATGAGTAGGGCGAGTTGATTCGTTGCCACTTTGGTTTGGCGAATAGGTAAGTTCGCCAAGTTCTTTGCTTAAGATGTTAGCCGAACTGGGCGAGGATTTGTGATCGCCCATTGGATTGAGAAGGTTTTATGATAGCAAGTGTGCTAGTAAATCAAACCCGGTGATCGCCAACAATGTAGGAGTAATCGCCAAATCTTAAGTTACAATAAATACAAAGTGGCGATGAGCACAGGCAAGCTGTGAATGTTGGCGAACTGAAAGTGAATTGGTGAGTTGAGGCCTCAGGAATGATGGGGCGAACTCGAAGCAACATTTGTGGACAAAATGAAAATAGATTCAAAACACGTGTGCAGCCAAAATTGACTTTGTAATTCTTATGGTTGAAGACAATTAATGGAGAAGATGTTAAAGTCAGTAAGGAATTAACCTTATTGGTTGAGAAGTAAAACAAAGTCAATAGAAGCAGAAGATATGTGTGGAAGGAAGACTTTCTCGCCAATGTAAGTGCAGTTTTTCTTCATGCATTAAATGCATGATAGACGTGAAATAAATGCTGAAAATGGGATAAGACCAAGTAGTGAATTATGATTGGATAGTATGGCTATAAAAGGAGAAACAAATGAGGATAACAGAGTTAGCCAACTCCAGCTTCTTCAGGAAAACTATTTCACTGCAAGTTATGCTCTGTTTCTTCCATTTCTCCGCCATGTTTGATCTACTAAGCTTCACCTTAAGTTAGCTAACAAGTAAACCAGCTTGCAAACCTTTCCTCCTTAGTTTGATGAGCTGAAGGAATAAGCAAAAGGGACCAACGTGGGAAGGAAAGCAATTTGTTCTGGAAGTGCAGTTGGTTGAGGTGAGTTTTATATTTCTGAGGTGTTCTTGATGCTCAATGATAGATTTTTATGTTTTATGAAGTAATAAACATAGATACAGTCTTGTTTTTAGTTAGATCCTTAGAGAATATGAAAATAAGGAAAATAATGGAATAAGTGACGGGAATGGCGACTACTGTGATCGCCCACTTTGAAATATAGTGATCGCCAATAGGCGAGTAGGCAATATAAACTCGCCATAGTTGTTGATGAAGGGGTGAGGTCGCCCAACGCCAGTTTAAATTATAGGCGAGTCCATCTCTGAGTAGAAAGCCACTTATGGCGAACCCAAATGCATAGGCTTCGGGCGAGTTGATATGTGGGTGAACTCCCACATTAAGGCCTTTGTGGCATGGCATGTTGGTTGAGGGCGAGCTCCCTCTGAATAGCCAAAATATATTAATGGCGAGTAATGGCGGGCGAGCTCCCACGTGTAAGCCATTTGATGGATGGCGAGCTTGGTAGGGCGAGCTAGTTAGAGCTCTGTCGGGCGAGTAGTCATTTTATTTATCGCAATCTCGCCAAGTAATATGAAATGAAAATATTAATAGAATTTATAAATTATTTGCAGCCGGGAATTATGAACTCGGTAAATGAGATTTGGAAGGCGAGAAGGAAGCAAGGCTTCGTTGAATCAGGTAAGGGAGATGTGTGAAGTGAATGCATGTCCTGTGGAGTAAATTTTATGAAAATATTGAGATAAATGTTTTGTTTTCTGACATGCATTGTTTTGATAAATTGCTTTGATTTTGGGCGAGCTACAAAGCCGGCCCTATGATATTTGGGAAAACTTGTATTGGCGGGTAAGCCAAACTTGTTATGTTTTTGTAGACGGGCGAGTCCTTCTATGAATGTTGGGCGAGTGGCCTTGTTATAAATAGAATCCGGGCAAGCCACAGATGGCGAACCCTTTTGTAAATGTATTTGGGCGGGCGATCTCTTTGAGAAAATGATAGGCGAGCTCATTAGGGCGAGCCAGATTTACTTAATGTTTTAAAGGCTGGCGGGCGAACACATGTTCACCGCACTTGGCAAGCTGCCATGGGCGAGCCATATTGGGCGAGCTGACTATGGCGAAAAGATTTCAATGGTATTTTCTTAAGGAAAAATGAGCCATTTTAATATCTTTGAAAATAGAAATATAAACCCTTTTGGGCGATTTGCTATTAGGCGAGCCACTGAGGGCGAGCCAGTTTTGCTTATTGTTTTAAAAGCAAGGTTGGCTGGCGAACAGAAGTTCACCGCATTGGCGAGTTACCATGGGCGAGCCATGTTGGGCGAGCTGACCATGAGCGAGCAGGTTTTAAAGGTTGGTATTTTTGGAAAGATTGTCGAGGTGTTTTGTAAACAGAAAGCCTAAACCTTTTTGGGAATTAAATCATTTGAGTAAATGATAATATGGGTGAGAGAATCCCTTAAAGGTTTTCATGAAATATAAAGTGATTTTGAGACTTTAGGCCCTAAATTCATGCATTATTATTCATGTAGTTGCGTGACCCACCTGAGGCGGTGGCTCGATCGATGGACCAACGAGTGCACCTTAGGGCGTAACAGGGCTAATGGACCCGCCAAGTCATTAGCGGTCTCGAGGTTACTTGGCAAGTGGACCCGAGAACCACCTATAGATTATGGCCATAGATCTGAGATAGCCGTGAGGGGCGGTGGCCTACGGGTGCACCCCAAAAGCGGACTTGTGTTCCTGGGGGAACAATGATAGCATGATTTGTTTGTTACCTAGTCTCAACTTGTGGATTTCTGTTTAGTGAGAGGATTTATTGAATCCTATCTACTGTTTACTACATTTCAAAGTAAACTGTTTAACCAGTGGTTTGAATGGTGTATTGAGAGTGTTGCTTACTATATCCACTGTTTTCCTATGTGATATGATTTTAGGAAAAACAAATATTTGGTAGTATATAGTCTTTATTTTTATAAAGCAGCATATGTCTCATTTACTAAACGTATGAATCACTCACCTCTTTTGTTTTAACTCCACAGATAAAAGACACGGAGTTAGAAAACTAGCTCTCAGATGGGTATAACTACGTTTAAAGCGCTGAGGCATGTTATGTTAAACGTGACAGGTACAGTCTCTTCTCTTTTACATTCCAGATATATGTATACAGTACTTCTTTATGGAAATAAAGGTTAACAGGGGATGTCAGATGTAAGGAATACTGAAAAAGAAATTTCATATTCCGCATTTGATAAATAAATGTTATTATTTATCATTATCATTGTAGAATGTTATTGGCATCGCAGACAGCCCAACTGGTAAAGTTGTATGGAAATACATGAAAAATGTGATAACGAGCTGTTACACCGACAACTAGGACTTATGCGTGTAGATACTTAAAAAAAGAAGACAACTCTTTCGAAAAACAGCTGCGATTACTCCATAACCAACCCTTTAAAATAAAAGTCTCATGTTCACATCTTATGTCAACAAAAAATGGAGACAGACAGCCCAAGTCCAAGACGAAGAAGAAGAAAAGTCTGGAGTCACTACAAGACAAATCACTTTTACCGGCACTTATAAGTGCCGGTAAAAGGCAAACCAATCGCCGGTAAAAATGTTACCGGCGGTCAAGTAACCGCCGGCTGACCGCCGGCTAGGTGGATGCCGGTGAAGGTCTGCCGGCGGTGATGTGCTCCAATGCCAGTAAAAGTTTGATAAATAACGGCATGACTTTTACTGGCACTTTAAAGTGCCGGAAAAAGTCTTATTTGAAATTTAAATTTTTTATATTTATTGAATTTTATTTTAAATTTATAAGTTTTTACTGGCACTTTTAAGTGCCGGGAAAAGTCTTATTTGAAATTTAAATAATTTTTCAAGAATTATTTATAAGGAAATTAAGGTATCATTGTTGACTTTAATTTTATCTTAAAATTTTAAAATTATGGGAAAATTATAGTTTTGTTTCATTTTTAAAAATGTAAAAGTTTTATTTCCTGTATGATAAATGATATCAGCAAAAGTGCACTTAGGCCTTGTGCTTAGATCATTCACCAAAAAATGAGAAGGGAAGAATTCAACAGACATTTTGTTAGTTTTGCAGAGTTGGGAAACTGAAATGGGATGATCTTCCATAAGAACAATGGGAGAAGAATACATCTCACAGAAATCCAACTTTCTACTGTTCTTCAATATATGAAACAAAATAAGAACATTCAATCAAGATAGAGAAATGTTTCTGCTAATCAACTCCTACTGATAGATGTCTATGATTCCTTTGAAAACTGTTAGTCAAAAGGCAGACAAACAAAATTGTATTACAGAATCAAAATTCTGAAGAAAAGCATCAATGAACTTTGCCATACCAAGTATCAGTCGAAAGAAGTAAGCTGGAACTGAGTTAGTGCCAGTTTTAAGATATGTATTATTTATACTTAATTCTACAATTATTTATCAAACCCTTTGTATTATTTATATTATTTAAACGGCATTGGTAGCATGCCTCATTTGGCAACTCAATTAATTCATATCTATTGCACTAACAAAAAGATAGAGTTCCTAAGAAGTATTTGCACTGTAACACTCACATGCATTAACAATTTCCTAAGAATTGTGAATTTCATTTGTTCAAAGTTATCAAAATACCAATTATCATCCTTAAAGTAACAATTAACTTCACAAAGTAACCAAACCCAAAAAAATGTCCTCACGAACCAAACACAACAGCCACAAAGCTTTCTAAACTTCCTAGAAGTCTAATACAAGTATAAAATTACTAGTTGAATTCTATACCGATTATCCTTAGAGCTTCCATCTTCACTTAAGTATTTGCACGTAGTGACCCAAACGAACTAGACGCGTCTGAAACCTACAATAAGAGAAAATGAAACCTATTAACTGTTATCACCATCCTATATTCACAAACAGACTTGCAATCAGAAACAAGTGAAATGGACAAGGAGAATGTAAATAGAAAGGCAAGCAAATTGGTATTACGCTGATATAAAACAAACATATATAAACAAATGAGGTTTTTACCTGTCTGTTGCCAACTGCAAGGGAAGCTGAGCTGATGTCCATGCTTGGCACATGTGGAAATCTCCTTTGCATGGCATTTGCAAATTTAACTAGCTCAACATTAACCTTTTTAAGTGTTGCTAATGTCGCCTCAAGTTCATCCACCTTAGAAACTTTTTCTTCTAGCTCAGACACTCTAGCTGTCTTTTCCTCCAAGGTGGAAACTTTATTAGTCATAGCTTCTAGCTTTTCTTGTAGCTTGAGAACATCTTCATCTCTATCATTCATTGATTGGAAATGACGGGAAGACAAACCCCATATCTCCGTGGGTGTAGGGCCTAATCCTAATCCCCGTACACGACCAGGATGTTCCTTCCCCATCACTTCAACAAAAACCTCATCAATTGAAGAAGTTGATGCTCGCGATTGCTCCAAGTTGCTAGAACGTTGGGATAGCACCTCCTTTAACTTCTCCTATAAAACACCAAAATAATATGAACATCATTTGGTTTCTAAAATAATCAAGCTAATGTATCAATATGAACAAATTATGAAGTTGATCACAGAATCTGACTCGATGAAAGCCCTGAAGTGGCATAGGAAAAAAGATGGCAGACCCTAGAAGCTCTGGAATTCTTTCATGAAAATAGATCAATTGACTGATAGATGTGGGGTTAGTTGGCAGAAGGCAAATGGAATGGCTGATTCATAGGCAAAAGCAACACGACACATTCAACAGCAAAAGGAACTGAAATAATAGATAGCTCACATTCAACACGGCACATTCAACAAAACATCATAATAGACAAAATAGACAGCTCACATTTGACTTTCTAAAATACAATAGTTAGTATCTGGCATGCACAGTTATAATTTATGTAATTCTACATGAAATTTTATAATTCATTTGCTGTCTTAAAGGAGATTTATAGATTTAGGGAAAAAAATAACTAAAAAAATCTCAAAACCAACTTAGGAATTCATAAAAAAGTCAAGCATCCACTTACAGCAGCTTGTGCAACAGAATCATCCACAAAACTTCCATCGTTACGTTGACGAGTCATCACAAATAGTTCTATCCTGTTTGGCTCCACACCACCACTTTGCTTCTATTATCACAAAACATCTTTATCTTAAATTAATATAGTACTAATGAGCAAGGATAAATAGGAGAGAAATCAGAACTTGTTGAAAACAAGGCCGAGTTTAGGTAATTTTTATAAAAACTTGACTACTTGGGTGACTTAAAATTAAAAACATACCTTCTCGTCCACAAAAGAAGCAAAACTCTTTGAGCCTGTAGTGTGAAGCATGGTTTGTTTGGCTCGTCCGTCTCTATTTAACTTGGCAAGAGTCTACATCATTCACAAATAAGGAAAATATTCAACTTGCAGTTAAAGTAATACCACATTAGCATGCATTTGATAGAATTAAGCAAATTTGTTATGTAAACCTTACCTTCCCTTCAGATGAAAGCCAATATGCCACAAGAGTTGCCCATTGATCTCTTAGAACATCTGAAGGTTTATTGTGCAGCAACTCTTCTTCATTGTTGGAGTGGAAGTATTTAGCTTTTAGCTCAGCCTTGTAATCCCTCCATTTTTTTCCCAAAGACTTTAAGATCCAACCACTATGACGTTCGGGAAACACAAATTTTTCCTACACAGAAAAAAATTACTGAAATATCTAATCAAAACAAAAAAACTTCCTATAAACAAATTAATAATTCGAATAATAAAAGAAAAACCTTGATATGGTTCAAGGAGTCCATCTTGAACATTTGAGGCACATCCCTCCAAGTCTTGTAGCCCAAAGGGCATAAATAGCCATTTCTTGCTAAGATCCCAAGACAGGAAGCTAACATGCGGGCTTCACATCTAACTGGTTGACCTTTCTTGTTAAAACATACTTTAATTTGTTTTCTGGGTGGAAGATTCCACACATCAACCATCTTATTACGACCACGAGTACGACACTTCTTGCTTTGTTGAGAGAATGAAGTTTGCTGAAGAGCATCTTGTTGAGTATCTTCAGTATCTTGTGTTACAATTTCACAATTTCGAATAGTTCTACTCTTTCCCATGATGTATGGTGAAGCAAACTTGCCTAGAAGAGGAATAAATCAATAGAAAAAAATATATATAAACTTGGTGGTTCAAGCTCTTATGCTTTAGTCAATAGTTCCATGAAAGTGAATACTTACAGAATTCTTTTGAATCTTAATTAACTCGTATATTCTCTTTTGAAGACCTGATGGAACTAAGAAGGCATATGCTAGGTTGACACCAGATTGTGATGCGTTGGATGTGGCAAACAAGATTGGAATTATCTAAGTTGCTAGATATCTAGTCAGTCAACCTATGTCTTCCATACTTTCAACTGTTTTGTTAGGAGTGATTCACCATGTTAGGTCTTTGTTCTGATTTTGGCATTATATATATGTATCATCAATTATATTTCCTAATTAAATTCTGCTTGGGATTTGAATTAGGATTCACACACTCAATGTCCTGTTATCATGGGTTTTGCATTTCATTAACATCATTTGTCTGTGCACCATTGAGTAATAGTTTTAGTGTAGATATAATATCTGCCTAGCATTTAGTCTCCATTATGTTAGGTCTTTGTTTCCTTAGACGTGACAAGTTTCACATGCTACTTGTTAAGTCCATGGGAAAGACAAGACGTTTGGCAGTTCTAATCTGTTATTCATGAATAATCAATCAATGAAAAAAAGCAGGTTTTGACATGAAAAAGACAAGAAAACATCTCTAAAACAATTAGTTTATTGGTGAAAAGAAAAGGGCTATAAATCTAAGGCTAAGGATTATTATTATGAATTAAGATTCAATTCCCAAGCAGAAATTCAGACAAAATATAACAACATGGAAATTAGACAGGCCAATATATCAGACACAATATAACAACATGGAAATTAGACACAAGGTACAAAAAGTGAATAAAAACTCTTTTTGATTCCCAAATCCAAATACAAGTCAATAAAAGTTTTCAACGAAAACAAAGTAAATATGAAATTGAATTAGATACAAATCTCTTCCTCAATTGATTCAACCTTCTACCTCAATTGATTCCACACCCATATCATACAAATCTCTTGGTATTGCATTCAATACAATTTTCCAATTTTGATGCCAAGGATCTTGTATGTAAAACACTTGTTTTGCTTGGGATGCAAGCACAAAAGGTTCATCTCTTATGTCATTACCCGTATGAATTAAATTTGAGAAATTCACAAGGGTAAATCCATATTGATCTTTCTTAATGCCCTTTCCTTCAATAAGGCTAGTCCAATCACATTGAAACAATACAACCTTAAATCTACCAAAGTAATTCAACTCTATTATATCTGTCAATACTCCATAATAAATATCTTCCATAACAACAGGATCTCCACCTCGAGCATTTGGATAATGAGTGGTTTTTGCAATCACAGCTACTCCGCTATTTTGAGTTTTTCTATCCCTCTCACGACTTTTGGTATGAAACCTAAGCCCATTGATCACATAACCGTTATATCTTGTTGCCACCCTATTAGGACCTTGAGAAAGATACCTAATATCTGTTGTAGTTTTCAAAGGATCCATTTTTGCAACCTAATTTAACATTAAAAGGTATGAGACTTGCTATTTTGACCTTGAATATAAAACAAAGAGAAAAACAAAAGAAAATAGTAAACTAGAAAATTACTAACCCAATCATAAAACCATTCATGAAATGTGGTATTCATCATGTCACTTATTTCGATTGGACGAGCTCGTTTGCGCCTTTGTTGCCTTCTTATACTTTTCTCAAATTCTCTATAACAACCTAATCAAGTTAACTACAATTTAACTAAAAAAACTTTATAAGAGAAAGACAAGGTAAAGGGCTTACTGCTGAAATTCATGAATTGCTTCGCATTGAAATAGCACGTAACGATGAGCTTGTACCCACGTTTTTTCATCTAGCTCAAAACCTATTGTCTTTCCTAATGGTCGCCCTAAGTTTGGAAATAAGTTTGATCTTTGTCGTGGTTCACAGGGGACATCATAATTCCTAACTGAGGGGCCAAATCGGGTTTCAAACTCTTCCAAATATCTTAAACAAAAAACCATACACTCTTCAGCCAAGTATGCCTCTGCAATCGAGCCTTCTAGGTGAGCTTTATTAGTCTTATAGGACTTCAATTTAAAAAGGAACCTATAATAAAAAGACCACAAATAAAAAACAGAAAATACTCTAACTCATAAGAAATCATCTATAATTGAAGGACCAAATTGGATCATACCTTTCGACTGGATACATCCATCTATAATTGACGGGTCCTGTAATTTTTGCCTCTTCAACCAAATGAACCACCAAATGTACCATGATGGTAAAGAATGAAGGAGTGAAAATCTTCTCCATTCGACATAGAGTGAGCACAATCTTAGACTGAAGTCTCTCAAGCTCTTCTACTTCAAGAACTTTAGCACATAATGCCTTAAAAAATTGACCAAATTCAACCACAACCGTGGTCACATCTCTAGGTAGAAGCCCACGTAATGCAAGTCCAAGGAACTCTTCAATCAATATATGGTTGTCGTGACTTTTCAAAGGAAGAATTTTACGATCTTTGAGACTAACACGTTCAGAGATATTTGAAGAGAAGCCATCTGGAACTCTGATACTTTTTAAAACTTCTAGAAACACATCTTTCTCCTTTGTTGACATCCAATAGCAAGCGGGAGGTATATGAAGTCTACCATCCTCATCTTCCCTTGGATGTAGCTCTTTCCTTATACCCAATGCCTGCAAGTCTAGACGAGCCTTCAAATTATCCTTAGTCTTCCCATTGATATTTAATAAAGTCCCCAAAATATTATCGCACACATTTTTCTCTACATTCATCACATCTAGATTATGACGCATCAAATTGTGCTCCCAATATGGCAAACTAAAAAAAATGCTCTTCTTTTTCCAAGTATCAGAATGAATTGGATTTTTCTTTCCAAAAGTAACATGAATGTTATCTACTTGACTTAAAACCACACTTCCTGAAGGTGAAATTGGGGCAACCCTTAATTCTTGAGTGCCATCAAAAGAGGAATCAATCCGAAATACATGATTAATATCTAAAAACCGACGATGACCCACGAAACAGTATTTACCCCCATGATGTAGCCATATATAACATGTGTCTTCAGAACAATGAGGACATGCAAAACGACTTTTAACATTCCAACCAGACAAATCCCCATACGCAGGAAAGTCATTTATTGTCCACATTAATGCAGCACGTAATTGAAAATTCTCTTCAGTAAAAGCATCAAAGGTGTTTACACCAACTTCCCACATTCTTTTAACTCCCTTACTAGAGGTTGTAAGTAAACATCAATATCATTTCCAGGTCCACTCCTACCTGGAATCACTAAAGAAAGAATAAAACTAGACTCTTTCATGGACAACCACGGGGGCAAGTTGTATGGTATCACCATAACAGGCCAAACACTATACCTATTGTTCATTGTTCTAAATGGATTAAATCCATCAGTAGCCAAGCCTAGCCTCATATTACAAGGGTCTGAGGCAAAATCAGGATATCGCAAATCAAAAGATTTCCAAGCAAGAGAGTCAGCTGGATGCCTCAATTTTCCATCTTTCTTACGACCCTTATCATGCCATGACATAGCAAAAGCTATTTTTGGAGACATGAACAATTTTTGAAGTCTAGGTTTCAAGGGAAAATGACGTAACACCTTCATGGGTTTCTTCTTTTTACCACTAAAACCACCCTCCAAATCATCATTATCACATTGCACCCACCTAGAAGCACCGCACACGTAACACGACTCTTCATTTGCTCTCTCATCAAGGTACAACATACAATCATTTGGACAAGCATGAATCTTGTCATACCCAAAACCTAATTCCTTAATCATGTGCTTAGTTTCACGATAGGAATTAGGCAAAGTTTCGCCCTCAGGAAGTATCCTTTTCATTAGTGAAAGGAGCAAATTGAATGACTCATTACTCATCCCACCAGAAACCTTTATTTGAAACAATTCTAAGATGACAGACAATCTAGACATTTTTTTGAATCCTGGGTACAATTCTTGATTTAAATCATCTAACAACTTATAAAACTTAGTTGCTTCAACATTTAGCTTTTCTTGGGATTGTCTAGTATCATTCCCTCCACCAGAAAATTGAGATAAGTCAATCTCATTCTCATATTCAACTCCTAAACTCTCTTCAACATTAAGATCTCGAAGTTCTTGAGAGCTTTCTGGTAAATGAGACTCACAAGCAAACAATGAAGTCTCACCATGACAAACCCAATGAGTATAACCAGACAAAAACCCATTGCAAATCAAATGCTCTTGTACAACTTCTAATGGTTTCCAACACAAATTGACACATTTTATGCATGGACATAAGATCATGCCATCTCGACATGCATTCTCAAATGCAAATCTTAAAAATTGGCCAACCCCTTGCACATATTCACTACTAAACTTAGACTTTCCAATCCAACTCTTATCCATGGTTGTAGCAGTGATGGCAAAAGAAAACAACCAATGAAGGAGAGCACAACCTAGAAAACAACAAATAAAGCTGATGAACTTTCCACTTTTAAATCATTCGTTATATATTTTTTATCAAATTGCAAATCAAAATCACATCGTTCCCACTTCTAGTTTATCAACTAACTTTATGAAAGCAAAAGAAGTACTTGATATTGTCTACCAAAATAGCTATTTCAAATGCAAGCAGGGGCAGAAAGACAATCTTCAAATCAACAACTGCAACGCATTCATATTCAAAAACAATTTAAATTAATAAGATAATCCAATAGGTCAAAGATAATTCAAAAACAGTTTATTTTCCTCTTTGAAAAAGCTCAAAGATTTTTATAATAAGTCAAATGAATCCAAACTATTTATAGTTAAACAATATTCCAGTTGTTACCCTTACATAAACAGAGGTTCTCATTCAATTCTCGACTGATAAAAGGTTATACAGAGAAGAGCTTAACTGGATGTATTATCATAATTAGTACTCTTAGATAGGAATTATATTAATTCTCTTAAGACATTCTAGTGCAGAAATACAGACAATTATTATGGAGCAGAGATAGTAATAGCCAAAGGAAAACTCAAAATAGCCTATATTGAACATTCTTGCATGCTCAACAACAGCCATGGGCATTTAGTTCCTTTGCATGATAAAGTAATAAATACCTTATTAAAGGTTTCCTGAATAACAACAATCATGAGCATCAAAGCATAAGAACCATTAAACAGCACACGTGCAAAGACACGAGGAGAGAATTTTTAGACATACCAATCCAGCACTCCATTTAGTTTAAAAGTACATTAATTAAAAATCTAATTAAATTCTGGCTGTTTGCCTCGGCGTCCATGATGTGTCTATCCTTTTATACAAATTTCTTCCAAGCCACTTTTCCAAAATGCTTGAGCATTTTGTTTGACTATTATTACAGTTTGGAATAGAGGCAAGAGATGCTTTACTAGAAATGACTTATGAAGTTGATTGTTGTGTCATTTCTGATCAAACTAATACAATCTGGTAATTACTCTTGATTACGTTGAATGTTTAAGTAATTTGAATTCCTTGGAAGCCAACAGTTATGACTGAAGCCAAGAAGTGTAGCAAATCAATTTAGTTAATAGGCATAAGATTTCATAATCATGGCTATCCCAAAATGGAAGCCAACCAGTTAATGTTTCACGACAGAGAACATGTAAATCCCACAATCAGGTTTAAAATTCTACATATTAAGCAAACGAACTTCCACATTTTCCTTCTCAAAAGGAATTTTTTTCCCTCTTATTCTCTTTTCCATCTCTAAATCATGAGTAATTAACATAAAACCAGAAGAATCATCATGAAAACATAAACTAAAATCGGGAAAATTGTGGATCTGATGCAGTCAAAGAAGGATTCAAACTGATGAAATCTCATTCAACTTACTAAATATCAGAAAGCATAGCTGCACTTTCACATCAACAAAAAACCAACATAAACTCGGTTGAAAACATTTACAACTCAATAACATCATCCTCACTCTCTTCCTCTGCCATTTGTACTAGTTCTTGATGGGGAGATCAGTTAATTGAATTTTCAGAAATTGAGTGTGCCTTTCTCTTGGGTTCCCTCTCAACTAGGCTTATCAAGATCTTCTTCCTTGTGGCGCCTCCTTCTTCACCATCCACCATTGCTATACCTTAGGTTCTCGAATTCTTATTCGTAGGGTCAAGGTCCAATACCTTTGGGTTCGAGTCTCTTTAGGCTTCGGGTCTAGGTTTTCAGAAGTTGTCATTCATCAACTTTGCTTCTGTCTTCTTGCGTGTCAGCTCCTTCAAATTCCAAGCTACGTTTTGTCTTGTCCGTACGCATCAGTTGGTATTCAGAGCTTAAGTCCCGATTTTCTGGTTTGTTTGTGCGTCACTCACTTTTCGATTTTTTTTTGTTTCAATTTTTTTTTCTTTTCTTTTGTTCGTTCCACTTTCTGGTTTGTTTGTGTGTTCCCAGCCGCCACTTATTTCATAACCCTAAACCCTAGCCGCCACTTGTTTCTTAACCCTAAAACCCTAGCCGCCACTTCTTTCTTAACCCTAAAACCCTAGCCACCACTTATTTCATTACACAAAAAAAAACCCTAGCCGCCACTTGTTTCTTAACCCTAAAACCCTAGCCGCCACTTATTTCTTAACCCTAAAAACCCTAGCCACCACTTATTTCATTACACAAAAAAACCCTAGCCGCACCCCTTAAAAATAAAACCCTAGCCGCACCCCTCAAAAATAAAACCCTAGCCGCACCCCTCAAATCAAAAAAAAAAAAACCCTAGCTGCACCCCTCAAAAAAAACCCTAGCCGCACCCCTCAAAAAAAAACCCTAGCCGCACCCCTCAAAAAAAAAAAACCTTAGCCTCACCCCTCAAAAAAAAAAAAAAAAACCTAGCCGCACCCCTCCTTTTTCAAGGAAACCGCAACACTCAGAGTTAAAAAAAAAAAGAAGAAGAAGAAAAGAATTCAAAAAAAGAAGAAGAAAAGAATTCGAAAAAAAAAAGAAGAAAAAAAAAATTTTGCGGTACTGTTCAAACAGAAGTTTTGGTTGAGTTAGGAGGCGTGTGAGTACCTGTTTTAAAGAAAACGACGAAAGAAAACGACCTAGTGAAGCTTGGCTTCACTAGCCCCACCCTATATTGGCCAAATTCCATCGTTTTCCTATAGTTTTAGGCCATTTTTCATTTTTTTTGTCATTCTAGTAATTTTTTTTTCTTTCTTATTTTTTTTTCTTCTTTCTTTCTTTCTTTGAGTCACACTAGCCCTAGCCATACCTTTCTGTGAAAAAAAAAAAAAGAAAAAAAAATATTCTTGGTGACAATACTTGGTGAATTAGTTGATTTTACGAGGTTGAATCTTTGACTGAGTCTCTAGTGTGATTGTGAACCTATAGAGTTAAGGTAGAGTAAGGGAAAAAGGCACGAGTGTGTGAGAGACATTAGTAGAGAAAAGCCAAATTACTTGAGTGAAACAGGAGTGTAAACACGTGAGGATATTACTTGTTGACAATGTCTTCTGAAGGTGATAAGTCAGACTTTAAAAAGATTGAATTCCTGCTTCAGGCAATGCAACAACAGTTCCAACGGATGGATGTGAAATTCAATGACATTCATGATAAGTTGAACCAACATGAAGCTCGGTTTGTAAAGATCCAACAAGGTGATACTTCTCGTCCAAAAAGTAAGGTTGTTGCCAATGATGAGTATGATGATAATGTTGGGTATGATTCGAATGAAGAGTCTGGGATAGATAGCCATCATAGAAGGTACCATGGGTATAGAGATCGAGTTGATAGAGCCCGTGATAGAGGTAAGGAGAAGCTGGATGGAAACCTTAGCAGTATAAAATTAAAGATTCCTCCTTTCCAAGGCAAGAATGATCCTGAGGCATATTTGGAGTGGGAAAGGAAGCTTGAAATGGTGTTTGACTGCCACCACTACTCTGAAGAAAAGAAGGTCAAACTTGCAGCAATTGAGTTCACAGAGTATGCTATGGTTTGGTGGGATCAGTTAGTCACTAGTCGAAGAAGATATGGTGATCCTCCAGTGTCTACATGGGATGAGATGAAGCGCATCATGAGGAAGAGATTTGTTCCTACTCATTACTACAGGGAGTTATACCAGAAGCTCCAAGGTCTTACCCAGGGCTCAAAGAGTGTTGAGGATTACTACAAAGAGATGGAAATAACCATGATCCGAGCCAATATCCAGGAGGATGCAGAAGCTACTATGGCTCGTTTTCTTCAAGGCTTAAACCGTGAGATTGCCAATGTAGTCGAGTTGCAGCATTACATGGATTTAGAGGAGATGTTGCATGTGGCCATCAAAGTGGAAAGGCAACTCAAAAGGAAAGGTACATCCCGTTTTACTTCTAGTTCAGTTCCTGTTTGGAAATCTAACACCTTTCATAGGGATGATAAGCCTGTGCCTACGCATAAGTCAGAGAGCTTTGCTAAGCCCAAGCCTGAGGGCCCTCCAAAGCCCAAGACTGAACCTGCCCAAGCATCCCAGAGCAGGACACGTGACATTAAGTGTTTCAAGTGTTTAGGTCGTGGACATATTGCCTCACAGTGTCCCAACCGTAGGGTGATGATCATGCATGGGAATGGAGATGTTGAGAGTGAAGGTTCTGAACTCGGTGTAGAAGATGAGATGCCTGCGTTAGAAGATGTCGACGAAGAAGAAGTTGTTGAGTATGCTGCTCTTGGTGAAGCACTTGTTGCTAGGCGTGCTCTTACTACTCATGTGAAGTTTGAGGATGAGGCACAGCGCGAGAACATCTTCCATACGAGATGCCATATTAGTGACAAGGTATGTACTGTAATCATTGATGGTGGGAGTTGTACTAATGTTGCTAGCACATACCTTGTTGATAAATTAAAGTTGCCCACTACCAAGCATCACCACCCATATAAGTTGCAGTGGATTAATGACTGTGGTGAAGTAAACGTGGTGAAGCAAGTCTTGGTTCCTTTTCGTATTGGAAGGTATCAAGATGAGGTATTGTGTGACGTGGTGCCCATGCAAGCTAGCCATATATTGCTGGTAGACCGTGGCAGTATGATCGGAGAGTCATCCACGACGGTTACACTAACCGTTATTCCTTTACTATGGATGGCAAGAAGATCGCTCTTGCTCCCCTTAGCCCCAAGGAGATTTATGAGGACCAATTAAGGCTAAAGGAGCAACATGATGAGCAAAGGAAGCAAGCTAAAGAAAAGAAGGAAAACAAGGACAGCAAAACAGTGAGCTGCTATGCCAAACCCCGAGATGTGAAGACTGCATTTCTTGCTAAGTCTCCTATCCTTTTACTCTTATTTAAAGATTCTTATTTTATTGAAGCTGAACTCCATGATACTTTGCCTACTGATGTTGTCTCATTGTTGCAGGAGTTCGAGGATTTATTCCCTGAGGAGATCCCAAGTGGATTACCACCGATTCGTGGGATCGAGCACATGATTGACCTTGTCCCCGGAGCTACCATTCCTAACCGTCCAGCCTACAGAAGTAATCCCGAGGAGACGAAGGAGCTTCAAAGGCAAGTTGAGGAGCTCATGAGGAAAGGTTATGTGCGAGAGAGCATAAGTCCTTGCGCCGTGCCCGTACTGCTTGTGCCAAAAAAAGATGGGACGTGGAGGATGTGCGTTGACTGCCGAGCCGTCAACAAAATCACTGTAAAGTACCGCTATCCTATTCCTAGGCTAGATGACATGCTTGATGAGTTGCATGGTGCATGCATGTTTTCTAAAATTGATTTAAAGAGCGGATATCACCAAATTCGTATGAGAGAAGGTGATGAATGGAAAACCGCATTCAAGACTAAACATGGTCTCTACGAGTGGTTAGTTATGCCTTTTGGCTTGACTAATGCACCCAGTACATTCATGTGTTTAATGAACCATGTTTTACGTGATTTCATTGGTAAGTATGTGGTTGTCTATTTTGATGATATTTTGATATACAGTAAGAGCCAGCATAAGCATGTTGAGCATCTTAGGAATGTTCTTACTGTTTTGAGGAATGCAAGTTTGTATGCCAATTTTAAGAAATGTACGTTCTGCACTGATAAGATTGTTTTCCTTGGGTATGTCGTTTCTTCACATGGCATTTCTGTTGATAATGAGAAGGTAAAGGCAATTAAAGATTGGCCTGTACCTAAGTCTGTTTCTGAGGTGCGTAGTTTCCATGGTTTAGCTAGTTTCTATCGTCGATTCGTTAGAGATTTTAGCACTATAGCTGCACCTTTGATCGAAGTGGTCAAAAAGAATGTTGCATTTCATTGGGGTCCTGCACAAGAGCATGCTTTTAATTTGCTTAAAGATAAACTTTGTTCTGCTCCTTTGTTATCTCTGCCTGACTTTACTAAAACTTTTGAGATTGAGTGCGATGCCTCAGGTGTAGGTATTGGAGCTGTGCTTATGCAGGAAAAACGCCCAATTGCTTTCTTTAGTGAGAAGTTAAGTGGAGCAGCACTTAACTATCCCACATATGACAAGGAGATGTACGCGTTAGTGAGGGCCTTGGAGACATGGCAACATTACTTGTGGCCCAAAGAATTTGTCATCCACACTGATCATGAGTCCTTGAAGCATTTGAAAGGACAGAGTAAGCTGCATAAGCGTCATGCCAAGTGGATAGAGTTCATTGAGATGTTCCCGTACGTGATCAAGTACAAACAAGGTAAAGAGAACGTCGTAGCTGATGCGTTATCTCGTAGGTATACTCTTATCACTACTCTTGATGCTAAACTTTTAGGATTTGAGTATATCAAAGAACAGTATGCTGATGATGTTGATTTTGGTAATGTTTATGATGCATGTGCTACATCTGGTTTTGGCAAGTTCTTTAGGCATGATGGGTTCTTATTTAGAGAAAATAAATTATGTGTGCCTAGGAGTTCATTGCGCGAGCTGTTAGTTAGAGAAGCCCATAGTGGAGGATTAATGGGTCACTTTGGAGTTAGGAAAACTCTAGATGTTTTGCAAGCACATTTCTTTTGGCCTAACATGAGGAGAGATGTAGAGAGGTTATGTGCTAGATGCATTTCATGTAGGCAAGCTAAATCTAGAGTTCATAATCATGGTTTATATACTCCTTTACCCATTCCTACTACTCCGTGGACTGATATCTCTATGGATTTTGTTTTGGGCTTGCCTCGAACAAAACGCGGTAGAGATTCTGTTTTTGTTGTGGTTGACAGGTTCTTTAAGATGGCTCATTTCATTGCTTGCCACAAGACGGATGACGCTAGCAACGTTGCTGACCTTTTCTTCAAAGATAGTACGTCTACATGGTATACCAAGGACCATTGTTTCTGATCGAGATGCAAAGTTCCTTAGTTACTTTTGGAAGACGTTATGGGGAAAGTTGGGAACTAAATTGTTATTCTCCACCACTTGTCACCCCCAGACTGATGGACAGACTGAGGTCGTCAACCGAACCCTGTCTACATTATTGAGGTCCATTATTCAGAAAAATTTGAAGAATTGGGAAGATTGCTTGCCCCATGTGGAGTTTGCATATAACCGCAGTGTCCACTCCACTACTAGTTGCTCTCCATTCGAAGTTGTTTATGGCTTCAATCCTCTTACTCCTTTGGATTTGTTGCCATTACCTAGTGCGGAGCAGAGTAACTTGGATGGAGAACAGAAGGCTAAGTTTGTGAAGCAACTCCATGAGAGAGTTCGTCAAGCTATTGAAAAGAAGACTGAGCAGTATACCACCCAAGCAAATAAGCATCGAAAGAAAGTAGTCTTTGAGCCTGGTGATTGGGTTTGGGTGCATATGAGAAAGGAGAGGTTTCCTGTTCAGCGACGAACCAAGTTGCATCCCCGAGGAGATGGACCATTCCAAGTCATAGCGAAGATCAACGATAATGCCTACAAATTGGATCTTCCTGGTGAGTATGGTGTATCTGCTACTTTTAATGTTTCTGATCTTTCTCCCTTTTCTTTTGATGAAGGTATATGCGATTTGAGGACAAATCCTTTTGAGGAGAGGGGGAATGATGGAGATCCAGATGGAGATCCACTTGCTCGTGATGTTCGTGATGCTAAGGATCTATTGGTCATCCAAGGAGGTCCAATTACCCGAGCTCGAGCTAAGAAAACGCAACAAGTCCTGGCCTCATTCATGCAACAAGCTCTGGCATCATTGAAGTGTCAAGGAAGCTTCCATGAAGAGTCCCAAGACATCTATACTTGCTTGGAAGCCCAAACGACATGAGCATGGTTTACTATCTTATTTTAGCTTAACAATAAGATGGGCTAAGTGTTTGGATAGCCCACGTTTGAGTCTTGTTGTGTCTTGGACTATTTATTTTATGTAACTAGGTTTAGGCATGAATTTGGGTTTAGTTTTATTTTCTATTGGTGTTAATTCCAGCCCACTTGTTTATGGGCTTAAGTGCTAGGTATTATTATAAATACCTTGTAAAGCTATTGATGGGGAGATCAGTTAATTGAATTTTCAGAAATTGAGTGTGCCTTTCTCTTGGGTTCCCTCTCAACTAGGCTTATCAAGGTCTTCTTCCTTGTGGCGCCTCCTTCTTCACCATCCACCATTGCTATACCTTAGGTTCTCGAATTCTTATTCGTAGGGTCAAGGTCCAATACCTTTGGGTTCGAGTCTCTTTAGGCTTCGGGTCTAGGTTTTCAGAAGTTGTCATTCATCAACTTTGCTTCTGTCTTCTTGCGTGTCAGCTCCTTCAAATTCCAAGCTACGTTTTGTCTTGTCCGTACGCATCAATATGAACAGTTAGTGGACAAATGCAGCCAAGACTAAACATGGATACCACAGCTTTTTGTCAGACTTTTATACTGTTAAAGACACAATTATACTTAATTAGTTTTAGATATGTAGAAGCCGTGACTAGGATTATGTATGTTCAGCTTGGAGAGTTTCTTTAAATTGAGATTATTACAAATATCTCCCTGTGAATGAACTGCAAAATGCAGATTACCTCTTCTGGATTCTGTAAGATCTCAGTAGAAGTTTATAGAGAAAGGAGATTTAAGTGCACGTTAATTGCAATGCAACCTTGACCTTTCCTTTAATGTTGTTTCCTCAAATGGTTGAATTTGAAGCCATTCAAGATAAGCTACGGTAAAGCAGGAACTACATTCAAGATGAAGAATAAGAGTTAAATGAAAATATGGGACAATAATGAAAGAACATGTTAGATTTTCATTTCAATAATAAGTTAATAACTTTCCCAATAAAGAAATGAAAGCATACCCATCTTTCTGCAGAAGCTCTTCAAATATTGTGTCCAGTCCTGGAAATGGTTCAATTGTACTGCTTTTGCTTGTGGTCAAGGAATCAGAATTAGCTGAACCATCCTGAGAAACGTTAATCCATTATTAACTAAAATAATTTTTCCACTGATGTCATTTGAAACTAAACTTCTGCTAGAAGATCATCTATCATATTTCAAATCATAAACCTGGGAATCACTGTGTCCAATGTTTGCAAAAGTGGATCTTCCTCCAACTGCTTTATTGGTAGAGTAATCCTTGACTTGCCCTGCATGAAATCTCAATGAAAAGCAGTGCGAGTAGCACTAAAGAAAATTGCATTCACCCAACAAACAGGGAGAATATTAACACATATTATAGGAACATGTGACAGATTAGGTTTCATTGTTATCATAACTTATCCTTTCAAAGAAACAATTTGACTTGGAATATAAACAAATCCTGAGATATGATTCATATGAAGGGGAGGTATCCTATAACAGGAGTGGAAAAAAGAAGAAATTGGATCTTAAGCCTTAATCCATGCCAAGGTATGAATTAAGGGTATTCTTATTTTCATTTCTGTCCTCAAGATGTCCAGTTCAAATTGATACTTCAGGTCAATGACCAAATTCATCTAACATTAGGAAGGTCACTGAAAAACAACTTTAAAAGGCGAACCAGTAAACCAATAGGCAACAACATTAAATCCTTCAACTCTACCGTCATACATAAACCCACTATGCCAGCATGCCCTGGAAGCCTCCCAGTCATCGGACCTCTATTTTAAAGCACTGAACTTTGAAAGCAATATGGAAGTGGATAATTTCCTACACAATAACTAAACGATCACAAATGTTATGGGTTAGTTTAGATGGACGGTAAAATTAATTCCGATGAAATTGAAAAAAAATAAAATGATCATTAAATAAAAAAATTAATAATAAAATATTTAAAAGAACGAGATTTTTACATGTGTTTTTTTTTTTTGTCTTTTGTTATATTTTGTTCTGTTTTTTCTGTTGGAATCAATTGCACCAGAGGTGGTGGGATGTTTCTGTTTTTTCTGGTGCAATTGATTCCAGACTAGGTCTACGTTGATTAGTCACGACTATGCTGCCGAAACAATAAAAAATAATAATAATGCATGCATGCTTATCAATCATAAAATAAATGAAACTTATTAAAGCGGGAATAGAAATCGCATTCTGAAGTATAATCAGAAATAAAACAAAATGGGAAAACAGTACTAGTAAAAACACGCCCGTCCTTGTCTAATATCATCGGTGAATACAGACTACAGAGTTGTTGGAAGTGCAATGACAGCAGCAGTTTCAACTTGTTCAGAATTAATAATTTAGGCATCGGTTCAAGACATGTGAAATGAAAGAGTGCAAGAATTAATTTAGAGGAAAGGTGAAATTAATTGGATGAAATTGAAAAAAATAAAATTGACTTGTTAAGTAAAAAAAATTAATAAAATAATATCAAAATATTAAAAAAAATTAAAACTGTAAATTAACATATTTTTGTCTCTAGTGAATTTCTTTTATCTTTTATGTCGAAGTCCACCGCACCTTCAATGCGGTAGATTCCAAACGGAACCTGAGCCTAGTGTTGCAGTGAATTCCGGAATCGTTGGGAGTGCGATGGTTGAAGAGAAGAATGGAAACAAGAAAATGTCAGATTATAAGCTTGAAAGATTTTTTGTTGTATTATTAAAATAAAATAATGCTAAATAAGAAAAATTTCCAACACAATACCCTATAGTTTTATCAAAGTTTTGAAATTAATTATCTTATAGTTTGCATTAATTTGAACATTAAGTACTTTATCAAATTTATCATATTATTTTCTAAAAGATTATCTAAAATAAATGTGTGCATACATAGTTGGAGATACACATTTTTTAGTTTGTTAGCCAACCATGATATATACGTATAACTACACAAGTATATCTTATTGTTATGAGATAAAGAATATCCTATATTTTAAAATAATTTTACATTTTTATTAAAAAAACTAAAAAAAGTTAAAAATGATAATTTAAAAAGAAAATATAAGTGTAACTTAATTGATAAAATCATTTATCTCGATGATAATAAATTTTGAATTTGATTCTTACTGGCAATCCCATTTTTATTTTTGAACATTCTGAGAACAATATGATCATGGATTTTTTTTAACTTATTTGAATTTAATTTATTTTATAAACAATTTTAAGAATATATTTTTCTTCTAATATAATACATTTAAAATTTAATTCGTGATAAAACTAATTTTTTATTAACTGAACTAATCGATCTGGACATTTTTATAATAAAAATATGATCTAACAAAAAATTTGATTCAAATTTTATCATACAGCATTTTCATATTTTAAAAATAAAAACATCATTTTGAATTAATATTGAAAATTAGTGCTTTATCGTTAAAAGAGATAATTCTTTTGAGATGATGAAATTCTTTTCTGAAAAAAGAATATGTTGACTAAAAAAAAAAGAGAGTTCTGAATATATTATATGTGGTGGAAGTGACTAAACGATTGGTCAGCAATTGAATGCGTGAATATCAACCGCTCCTTATAGCATGTGCAAATGTTGCATGTGGGCGTTTGCTTGCAGTGTTTCTTACTCTGATTTTGATAAAGTCGAAAGCTTTTAAAAATCACGCATCCCAAGTCCCAACCCCGGCCGCAATCCCTACACATCCGGTATAATTATCCCAACCAACCTCATTTTCTTTTCACCCAAAAAAAAAACCTCATTTTCTTTGCATATTAATTTTAAATTTTCAACAAACAAGATAGCATTATCATTCAAGTTTTATCCTTTTTGGGTTTAATTTAAAAAAAATTATCTTATATACTATCAACGAAGTTTTTTAATTTCATAATAAGGATTTAAATGATGACATATATCTTATTTTATTTATTTTTTATTTTTTAAATAATTTTAAATGACATATGTTATCATCTTAACTCCGCTTGTGAAATTAAAAAATTTCATTGACAGTGAATAAGATAATAATTCTTAATTTAATTATTTATTAATTTAATTAGCTTTAATTATTTATCAATTCTCTTAATTTAAGTAAAGTAATTTTTATAATTATCAAAGAATATAATATATTGATCATGATAACAACTTTTAATAAACTACTAAAAAATGATAACATTAATAAAGATACATAACTTTTAATCAAAATAGCTAACTTTAATTGAATGTGTTATTAATACATTAATTTTTTAATTTTGTAAATAAATTTAAAGATTATCATATATATATATATATATATCTCTTTTTATTAATTTCATTTATAAAATATAAAAATTTCATTGACATTATATAAAATAATTTCTTAATCTTAATTACTAAATCTAAAATTGTTGATGTTTACGGTTAGATAAGTTATTATCTTAGTTTGATCCTTACTTGAAACCATAAATGTGTATATCTTTTGTACAAGGATTATTTTTATAAACTGAATACCCATTCCAAGCAAGTCAGAAATTCATTGTCTATTTTTGTTCTAATAAAATTTTTGAGTTCACAATCTTATACTGCTTTCTTAATTTATATTATTTTTAAACAAAATAAAATGATTTTTGGAGGGATTTTTTTTATTTTAATTAATTTATAGGTATTTTTTTAGAAAGATAATTTCTAGGTAATTTTTTTAGCATATTTAAAAGAAAATCAATTTTTCTACGTTGCAGTGAAATTTTTAAATTTCACTTAGAGAGTTACTTGAATAACATCAGTTTTGGAATTAAAACTTTTGCTATTACTAATGAATTCATATTTTAAATATTTCTTCCTTGATTTTCCCCTTTTTTGCAAGTTAATTTATTTAAAAAGGAAAATTTTGTTTCAATTTTGAGCTATTGCAATTTATTATTGTATTTTTATAGTGTGTGTTTTATAAATAATTACATCGTGAACTGATAAAAATTTATCAATAGATATTAAAAATGAGCCTAAAATGTAAGAAAATTGTATTAATAACCATAGAGAAATTAAAAAGAAAATGTAAATTACTCTATAAATTGTATTGTGACAAAAATAAACAAGTATAACCTTGATAAATACATTTTCCATAAAAAGCAAAAAAAATAGCAGTGTACTTCAAAACTTAATGTGCGCGTGAGCCTAGCAATTAAGTCACTTTATGTAAAGTGGTCCACCGCTGGTCTCTGCAATTTCTTCCTTTGTTTTTCCCCTGTTTCTTTTTACCTCAAAACTTTCCAATCATTCGTTTCCCACCACCAAAAGAAAATCTGAGCGAAAGTCCCAAATCTAGAAAGAAGAAAAATGTCAGACGATGAAGAAGTGGAAGAGTACTTGTTCAAAATAGTCATAATCGGAGACTCAGCCGTCGGAAAATCCAACCTTCTCTCTCGATACGCACGCAACGAGTTCAATGCTCACTCTAAAGCAACCATTGGCGTGGAGTTTCAGAGCCAGAGCGTGGAAATCGATGGCAAGGAAGTTAAGGCTCAGATTTGGGACACTGCAGGCCAAGAACGTTTTCGTGCTGTAACTTCCGCTTATTACAGGGGTGCTTTCGGTGCTTTGTTGGTTTACGATATTAGCAGGAGAGCTACTTTCGAGAACGTTGCTCGATGGCTTGATGAGCTCGATTGTAAGTACTTCTGGTTCTGGTTTCTGGGTTGGTGAGAAAGCTTTCATTTTTTCTTGCTTTTGCTTGGAAAATGCACTGGCTGATTTGGTGGAATTCGGAATTTTTCTTTTGGGGCATAAAACCCAGAGCATTTGATTTTGGAAGATTGCAAAATTAAATTTAGAATTGATTGTGTTGTGTTTGATGTTTTGGATTAGGTATGTTCTATACATAGCAATTTCACTTGTTTCATACTGATTTCAATGTCCTGAACTTTTGAATCTCATGGAAAAATTTTCAGCACATTCTGATACAACTGTGGCAAGGATGCTGGTGGGAAACAAATGCGATTTGGAGAACATCAGGGAAGTGACACTGGAAGAAGGTAAAAGCTTGGCAGAAGCAGAAGGATTGTTTTTCATCGAGACATCTGCACTGGATTCTACCAATGTTAGAAATGCATTTGAGATTGTCATCCGAGAGATCTACAACAATGTGAGCAGGAAAGTCTTGAATTCTGATTCATACAAAGCTGAGTTAACTGTCAATAGGGTAAGCCTTGTGAATGGTGATGGCTTAAAGCAAACTCAGAACAAGAACTCATGCTGTTCTAGATAGGTTCTGTTTCAGTTTGATACAATACCAAGTGTAAGGGTTTCCTTGCTGTCTTTTTTTTTTTTCCGCATTAAGTTAGTTACTGTCTTTCATCCAATTTGATAGAATCAAAATTCAAACTTTTGGCTATGCTGATAATAATTATCTTTTTATGTACTAGATAGATATAAATTTAATTACAAATATATCCCAAACTGTTTTGGATATATGTTACAAAAAAGTCAAATAATTTCCATTTTCCCATGATGAATTTTGTGTATTTTAACCCAAAAAAAGGTTTTTTTATTTTATTTTTTAGCCAAACAATAAAGTCTTTGGATGAAAATTTGGTTTGAAATTGGGTTCTTACTGACTGAGTTACTTGATTTCAATTTTCATTTTTCTGTAATTGTGAATATATATATATATATGAAATTGTTAAAATTTAAATGAAAAAAATATAAATAAACTGACATAAAATAAAAGTTTCCTATAATCTATTAGTTATCATCAATGTTAATTGTTTATGCCCATCTTTTCTTTATCATCAAAGATATTTTTCCATTAATGATTAGTTTTTATCGTTAATTGATATATATTTTTAGCTTACTACTTACATATGCTCTCATTTATCATAAAATGAAATTAAATCTTCGATGTTTAATTGTATAAAAATCAGTTCATCAATTTTTATTTTGAGCAATTAAAACATTGCTGAGCTGATTTTCGTATAATTAAATATTGAAGATTTAATTTTATTATATGGTAAACGTTGAAATCATATTTGGATATTAACCTAATACTTCTTCAAAGAATGTTTAAATATCTCTTTTTTTTTATTCTTCACACCGTATTTTCTTCTATAAATTACTGTTTAAGTACAAAGAGAATGGGATGGGAGGTGTAAAAAACCGAGCGTAGTAACAATCTTTCTTTTCCTTAGAACTTTGCTTCTCATTGGTCGATTTAGTTATTTAAGATTTGTTTCAATACACTAACAATGAAAATTGTATAAAAAAAAACAATGAAAAATTTTATGTTTTATAACCGAAATTAAGAGATTGTCTCAATTTTAATTATTTTTTATTTTTTAGATGTATCTTAAAAAATATATATCATAACATTAAGGTCGTCTATGAAATTCTAAAATTTCGCTGACAATATATATATATATATATATATATATATATATATATATATATATATATATATATATATAGTCAAAGTCGTTTTTTTGTTCAAATTCCGACTCGAAAGTTGTGGCTAAAAGCTTTTATGTTAAAATTTTGAAATTAGAAGTTAAACTAAGAGATAAGTAGGATAAAACTACCTCGAATTATGAAATTTAAATAACTGTTGCATGTATTAAAATAAAAAGGGAAAATTGCACTCAAAATATGGAGCAACCGTAGGCTCCAGCGTTCAATCTGAAAATTTTTCCGTCCAAATATAGAGAAGAGAATTGCTAAACACAATCACTTTTTTCTCTTTATAAATTAAATTCCATCTTTGCTTGGTAGGGTAGAAAGAAAAATAAAAAGAAGAAAAATTGGAGAGAGAAAAATGAAAAGATGAAAAATATTAATTTTTTCCTTAAATTTGCTTAATAGGAAAGATGAAAAATGTGAAGAAAATTATTAATTTTCTTTCCTTTTACTACTTGGTAAAGTTAAAAAATGAAAGGAAAGAAAATGAAATTATATTAATTTACCATTATATCATTAATGAGCTGTGATAGCAAAATAAAATTAAAAGAATAAAGGATAGTTTTGCAATTATAAAAGCTTAAGTCACTATTCTTTCATTTTCTCTCCACTAATCTCTCCCATTTGGAATGATTTGTTTTCATTAATATGAAAAGAAAATGTCAATCTTTCTTATTTTCTTTTTTCATCTTTTATTTCCTATCGAGCACCAACAAAAATCATTTGTTTCACTTTTCCATACACCTCTTTCTATCCTTCCACTTTCCATCCTACCAAGTATATCCTAAAAAAAATTTTATTTTATAAGTAAATGGTTGCATAAAAAAATATTGCATTTAGAATTTTTTTATAGAAAATTCACCAAATCATGTATCCCCTTAATTTCACGGGCCACTAGTAATTTCGTAATTTGCCTTAATTGATCAGATATTTTTACTTTTTTTGGTGTAACCACAGGTATCCTCATCCGTTTTACGGTCTGAGACTAATCCTGTTCGGGCCGGGAGTGGTAAACGGTAAAGCCCTCCCAACAGTGAGGACTCCAGGACTCGAACCCTGTCCAAGTACCTGGGGAAGAAGTCCACTTTCCACTTCTTCCAACCACTTGTTGGTAGAGATATTTTTACTTTGATTGCATTTTATTTTTTCAAATGGTCATTTATTAAAATTTAAAACATTCATTGTCTAAAGTAATTCTAAAAATACATTTATTAAATTTTAAGTTGATAAAACATTTAAAATAATTTAGATCGAAATTGAAAAAATGAAACTAAAATGTGCGAACTACTATTGCCATTTATATACAGCATTGCTATCTATTAGTATTTCCTTTTTAAGGTCGGAGATATTTTGGACATGTCGTTGAGGAACATGCATGCAAACCGCAAGTCATCCCCTAGTACACTGTCCGATCTTCAACTCCCTTTGAGTTCATCATTAGGGAGTAAATAAGACAATTGATTCGTGTACTTTTTAAATTAATTCATTTATTTTTTGAGTTGACTTTGTACATGAATTATTCAAATAACAAAATGAATTAAATTTCAGTATTTTAATATTCAATTTAAGCAGTTTACAAATTTAATAGAGTTTTTTTAATGTATATATTTTTTTATTTTATATATAATTGAAGAAAGATAAATTAAACTTATGGAATTAATTTCAAAATTGTCTAGTGGATTTCCAATTTATTGAGTCAAAGAATAATTATTCGAATATTTTGTAGAATCAAGTTCAAATTTAAAAAAAATTAAACCTGATTAAACTGAAATTGAATTTCAAATTTTGAATATTCATATTGAACCGAATTCTAACATGATATTGAATCATTTTGATTTGATTCAATTGCATTTTTAACCATTATTAAATGTTTAGCACTATAACTATTCTTGGATTTAGATCTCAGGTTGGCCTAGCCTTGCAGAACTGCATGAGGGCCACGGCCTGAATGACCCATATTAAATGGGTTTTGGTTTGGGCTCATATACCCGCCACCCTCGTGACTTGTATTATGACAAAGTGCCATTTGTTTTAAGAAATTCAGTAATAAATGCGACTTTTTTTAGAACAATGAGAATTATAATCAAGTAAAATATTGGGATAGTCGTTTTTATAATTACATTTCAATATATTTTATTTTATTGAATCATGTTTTTTTTAATTTTATATAAAGGCTTGTTGCCTATTACTATATACGAGGAAAGTATTTTTTAACATTCACATATTTCAATTTTTTAACTTTTCATATGGATAATCAATTTTTATGTAAAATTAAAAAGTGATGTGATCCAATAAAATTAAAAATACTGAAATGTGACTTTTAAAGTAACTGCTTTAACATTCCCTTATAATCAAACATATGAAGATAATGAATGATCTAATAATTAAAAATAAGTTATGACATATTATAAATTTTAAATTTAAATCCAAACACTCATATTTAATTATTTAATATTTTTTTTGTAATAAAAAAAATAATCCATAAAAGGTAAGAAAAGAAAAAACCTATTTTTAACAGCTAGTAGTCTAATCAGCATTCATCTGCATCCTGCCAAATTGCTCGCAAGGAGTAAAGGACAGTAAAGGCGACGAGCTTCCTTTCACTCCATTTATGGTGATTACAAATGCTGAAGATTCTTGCAAGTTGGACACCAAATAAAACTGCAAAATTGACAGCTTGCATTGTAATTGTTAACCCTTCTTTGACTATAAATATTTGAACCATTGAAGTGGACATTTAAGTGGCAGCTAGTGTATTCGGCAACATGAAAGTTTCATATCCCCCTCTGCTTTTACTGTTTCTCCTCATCCTATCATCTGGTAATGGCACTGATTAATGAATATTCTTTGATTTCCCTTTCATTTTCTGATCTTCAATTCCATGTGCTCATTGTTGTGGGTTGGAAACAAAAACTGGTGAATTAGCTGAACCATGCGGGAAAACTTCGATTTGTCTACCCAATTGCTCGCATCTAACATGCGTGCATCTCTGCGTCGATAGGAATGAAGGATCTATCAATGGCGGATGCATCAACGACCACACTTGTTGCTGTTACGATGCACCGAAGATGACATGAAATACTTAATTTAAGACCCTTTTTATTTCTTTGTCCTAAACGTGTCAAATAAAGAAAGATGGAACTTGTTGTCTTGTTTCTAATCAAATAACTTTTGAGTTCTCATTTTCGTTTGCAATTGCTTCTACTCATCATTTTATTAGGCATTGTCATTTGTTTCAGTTGAAAGAGACACATAATGAAGCACAAGCTTCTAACTGTGTTTCAAAATTAGTATTTTGCTATTTTACTGTTTTTTGAAAACCAAACTAAGATAAACAAAAGGTGGTAAATAGTAAATATTCTTTCACCAGAAACAAAGTAAATATTCAATCTATCAACGACTGTAAGTATGATTACAGTAAAAAAATAACACAAATTAAAATTAATAAAATTTGTATATGAATTTAATAAAAATTAAAAAATAATATATTCATATAAATTTTAACATAAAAATTTTATATCTTTTACTTAAAAATACGATTTTTCCGAAGTACAGTAAATGCCAGATTGCCAGTATGCACTATACTAAAATAGCTTGGAATCTGAAATTAAAACAGCAAAGCAGCCAGTCTACTTTGACTATCACTGACTGTAACAATAGTGGGTGGCTCATGGCTGAGAGCTAGTTGATAGAACAGGCGATGTTTTTTCGATGCTTTTGCTGCGACTAAATGCGACTAGTAGGAGTATTAGTAACTGCTAACTAAAGGAATCAACAGCAAAAGGAAAATGGATATTGTTTTCACTCGGATGTTCTCCTCTCTGTTTGGTAACAGAGAAGCTCGAATCCTCGTTCTCGGCCTCGATAATGCTGGCAAAACTACTATGCCCTGTAACCTTCTGCTCTTTCCTAAACATGCATATCGTTTCTGTTCCTTATTTTCCACGTTTCTTTTTAATTTTCTGATGTTTGGGTGTTGTTTATTGGGTAATTCATTTATTGTTTTGATTATCTTCCACCACCAGATCGACTTCAGATGGGCGAGGTAGTCTCTACAATTCCAAGTGGGTTTTCAGCTATTCTTTCAAGTCTTCTTGAGTTTTCTTGTTTTGGGTTTTGATAATTTTTTTAATTATTAAATAACTGTTGTGGATTGTAGCCAAAAATCTCAAAGCGAGAATAAATTATTTGGTAAGTGAAAAAATAAAATGACAATGATAAAATTAAAGTACATAAAAATTTACGTTATTTGACTTTAAAAGTTTACGTCCATGAGCCAAGATAATCAAAAAAAATTTTACTATAAAAAATTAAAGATTTACAAAAGACACGTAAAATACAACTCTTTATCTAAAACCAAAACTTCACCGTAGGCTTTATTTTATAACTCATTCACTCTACTCTCCCCTTCACCTTACAAGACTTGCTTTTTGCTATCTCACTTGTTGCACTACAAAGCTCTCAAGGAGACTATTTATGGAGAAGGTTGCCGGGTAAATTTTCAACAATTGCCTCACAATTTTGACTAAGTACCGTAAAAATGACAGAGCATTCCAAGGCTGCATCAAAGTTAGCTTGTAGTCAACTTTTTCATGCTTCAATCGGCTTTGTCAAGATCTTCATGCATTCAACTAGTCAACCTTTGCTTGCACCATTTAATGAGGTAAAGACTTGCATGAAACAAAACTTCTGCAAGCAAGATTTGCTTCAATCTTCCAACCGTGTAGAAGCATTTAATGGCAAGTTCAATTTTTCAAGCCATCTTTCAACAAAAACTAACTGATAGCTTCGACGTGAATTTCTTCTCATACCTGTTTGCAGCGATTGGGTTTAAGGTAGAAACTGTAGAATACAACAACATCAAGTTCCAAGCGTGGGAATTGGGTCAGTTAACTTTAACAGTTCACAAACTTAGCATCGGCTTATATGCGAACTAATAAATGTTACTCCTTTTTGTTGTTATAGGAATCAGCATACAAGCTTAGTAAAGCCGCCTTTAAGCCTTTCATAGTTTTCGCTAGCAATTTTTACGCATGCAGTTCATATATATATATTTGGTTGAAACAACTGAAATTTGATTGAACCATTAAAATTCAGTTTGATCCTACTGTTATCTGGTTGGCCTACTCAATCTATCTTGCATTGGCACAAAGCGTTTGGGAACTGTAGTTACAGTTCAAATAATGTAGATTATATCAGCTGAAAATTTTCATTCTTCATGTTTGTAACTTGATAATTATACAAAGTATCTCAAGTGTCGAGTTTACACATGTAGCTTTGTTTTGTTTATCGGCTGTGAGCTTCTTATAACCATTTATTTATTGACTTTCATATGTAACAATTCTTTAGGTAGCTTGCTCTAGTTCTTTCCATTTTTTTCCTGTTCAGTTAAACCAATTTGTTGGTTTAATTAAATGTGCTTTTTTTTTTAACTGGTGGCCAGACAAGCATCAGGTAACTATTTTCTAGCTTCATTTTCTTGAGGAACATCCCGATACATTTTGTGTAGATAAGATTTTCTGTTGATTTGTAAAAGTAGCTTTAACTGTCTATGTCCCATAATTGATGGAGATGTAACCTCTGAGCTACTTTGCTCCCTCTCTATACTTCTTTCTTATCTAGTGGTATTTTGCGGTTTCCTCTTTCCTGTGCTGTTCATTAACTGCGACAATGAAAGTATACGATGGAAGATTCATTATCTTCAGGAAGGAGCTGTTGTTTCCGTTTTATGTATTTCCAGTTCGCGTTCTTTGTGGATCATTTTTGTGCTTTATGGTGCAATTTGCTGGTTGTGATGCTAACTGGCTTCTCCCCCCTTAACACTCCATTTCCACTTATCCTTTTGGGGCAATTGCATTTATTACAGGCTATACTGGAGATGCTATTCCCAAAAACACAAGCAATAATTTATGTTGTTGATTCAAGTGACACTGATAGAATTGGAATAGCCAAAGAAGAATTTCATGCCATTTTGGAGGTATTCTTATGGCTAGACTGGCTGGTCATCTTTCCCTCCAAATCCTGATTAATCCCTTTTAAGTCGTAATTTAGAATGCTTATTATACCATTAAAATCTTGGACAGGAGGATGACTGAACGGTGCAATATTAAACATATGATGTTAGTTACTTTTCTGTTGTATAGCTGTACAGTTGATAAGGTAGTTAATGAGTCAGTTACTACAACTAGTATAAAGACTTTCATGTACTGATGACAGATTAATTCAATTCAATTACTCAGCATTCTGTTGTCTTCCTTTTCTCTATTTTAATATGGTATCAGAAGGTTTTTTCGTTGCAACTCTTTGATCTTTTTCTGCCTTGGCTAGAGGTAATCAAGCTTACCTCAAGTTGTTATAGGCAGCTCAAATCCCATTGAAGATTCTAGCAGTCCTTTTTACCTTCATAATGGTGATCATCCTGGTTTGGTTCTTGTTACTCATCTTCTTACGGGATCCAACTGGAATACATGGAACCATGCTATGAACATGGCTTTAACAGCCAAGAACAAGATTGGTTTTGTTGATGGCAGCATCCTTCGACCAGCTTCAGATGATTTACTTTTCAGTTCTTGGAACAGATGCAATAGCATGGTTATTTCTTGGATCTTGAATTCTGTAGCAAGAGATATTGCAGATAGTCTTCTATATTTCTCTACTGCTTGTGAGATATGGATTGATCTTAAAAATCGTTTTCGTCAAAGCAATGGCCCTCGAGTCTTTCAAATCAAGAAACACTTGGCTGTTCTTCAGGAGGGGTCACTTGACCTCAATGGATACTACACTCGGTTTTTGATATTCTATACATAGCAATTTCACTTGTTTCATACTGATTTCAATATCCTGAAATTTTCATTCTCATGGAAAAATTTTCAGCACATTCTGATACAACTGTGGCAAGGATGCTGGTGGGAAACAAATGCGATTTGGAGAATATCAGGGAAGTGACACTGGAAGAAGGTAAAAGCTTTGCAGAAGCAGAAGGATTGTTTTTCATCGAGACATCTGCACTTGATTCTACCAATGTTAGAACTGCATCTGAGATTGTTATCCGAGAGATCTTCAACAGTGTGAGCAGGAAAGTGTTGAATTCTGATTCATACAAAGCTAACTGTCAATAGGGGGTAAGCCTTGTGTATGGTGATGGCTTAAAGCAAACTCAGAACAAGTACTCATGCTGTTCTAGATAGGTTCTGTTTCAATTTGATACAATACCAAGCCAAGGGTTTCTTCAAATTGCTGTCTTTTTTTAGTTCTTGCACTAAGTTAGTTACTGTTTTTCATCTAATTTGATAGAATCAAAATTAAAACTTTTGGTTATGCTGATAATACTTTTATCTTTTTTTGCACTAGATAGATATACATTTAATTACAAATTTATCCCAAACTATTTTGGATATATGTTAACAAAAATGTAAAATGATTTCCATTTTCCCATGATGATTTTTGAGTACTTTTAACATAAAAACAAAAAGTTAAAATTATTTTATTTGATTTTTTTAACCAAACAACAAATCTCTTTGAATGAAAATTTGGTTTGAAATTGGGTTGTTACTGAGTTATATACTGGGTGAACTAGTAGTAATAAAAATATCTTCTAAAGAATTTATTCATTTTTTTGAAATTGTGAATATATATATATATATGTATATGTATATGTATATGTATATGTATATATATATAGACACATATATATGAAATTATTAAAATTTGAATGAAAATAATATAAGCTGACATAAGATAAAAGTTTCCATCTTTTCTTTATCATCACATTTGATATTTTTCCATTTGGTTCTCGAAATCTAAAATTATCTTTGAAAATCATTTTACTCCAAAATCATTTTACTTGACGGATTTCTAGGAATATTAGATTCTTGTATTTGGTTGTATTGGTGGGAATATAAAATTTCTGCGTTTGGTTAAAGGAAAGTAAGATTACTTAATTACTTATTTTACTATAACACCCTCCGTATTATTAGTTGATGTAGAGTGAATAACACTTGATATAGATTATATTTAAATTAATTACCTATTTATTTATTTAAGATACTCATTTATTTATTCCCCGTTTTTTTATAAGGTTTTTATTATGTAAATTATTTTGATTTAACAAACTATTACTATATTAAATTGATTTTAATTAATCAAAAACCATATGGTCAATCTTATTATTGGTTCATTTGATTTTAAATTCATTTTTCTCTTAAATGTCAATTCATCAAAATAAGAAAAAAATAATGAGACTTTAAATTTAAGTGAACACTACATTTATTGATACCAATTTAGTTAAGAATGTTATTTTGATACATGCAAAATTGTAAATTATATTTAGATTTAATAAAATTAATGATTATGTTGTAATTAAGAAAGAGTTTTTAATAAGTGTTTTATTTAGGGTTGTAATTTTTAACAAATCTAATGGTATAATTACATTTAAATTACTTATTTAAGTATTTAATGTGTTTATTTATTTATTTTAATTTATAAATAATTATCCAGGACAAAATACCTTTGATAATAAAAGGTAAAGTTGACCCAAATGAAAAGATATTAAGGATAAAATTGGAACAAAAAAAGAATTCTCAAGGGAAAATAAAAATACCTCAAGGGAGAGAGGGTATTGTTTTCCTCCTATTTTTCCCCTTTTTGACATTATTAGGAATCTAAGATTCCTAATGAGGGAAAAAATTATCCAACCAAATGAGGTTAAACAATTATGAAAAATAAAATTTCTAGAGGTAATCTTAAAATCCCTAAAACAAACGCCTCTTGAAAGTTTGCTTCTCATCAGTCAATTGTGTGTGTGTGTATATATAAATATGAGTTTACAGATGGATTTAATTTTTATATACCAACAATGAAATTAAGAGAAGATTTAAAAAAAAAAGAAATTGCAATTCTTTTTTTTTTGTTACAAGAAGAATATTAAATAACTGAGGGCAGGGGAGTTTGGATTCGAACCTAAGACTTACAATATGCCATAACTCATTCTTAACTACTAGGTCAAGAAGTTGTTGACAAGAAATTGCAATTCTATGAACTTACAACGAACAATTGTCAATAAAAAAAAAAAATCCTTAGCCTTCTGAGGATTAAGAGCCATATATACGCCGTATTAGGCCATACCTTTGGCTTTTTTAAAAATAATGTTGGACATGCACAATTCATTAGCATAAATTAATATTTGAATACGATTCATTTGACACTTTTATCCATAATATCCTAATTTGCTTTAATTAGTAAGGGTTTTTTTTACCTTGATAGCATTTATTTTTTTAAATAATCATTTATTAAAATTTTAAAAATATATCCATTAAAAGCATTAAGTAAAGTAATTTTAAAATATATTAATAAAAATTTGATTTGAATAAAATAAAAAATTATATCAATATTGAAAAAATTAGATCAAATAAGTCAAATTAAGAGTTATTTTTTGTAATCACAAATATTCCCGTCGGTTTTATTGTTTGACTAAACAAACACTAAAAGTTTTTGCACACCAGTCTTCACTAGCTCAAAAAAAAAATCTTTATACCATCTCTAATAAGAATATAATTATTTAGATATTTTTTGTGGACAAATGTTATCAAAGATGGATTTAATTTTAAATTAACTTTTATTTAATGTATAGATTATATATAAGACATGAAAGAGCAACAAATTAAAAACCAAATAAAGAGAAGTGAGGACTTCTTAATAGAGAAACATAATTTTATTCCTTACCGTGAATAGATATATTCATAGGTCAAGACCGACATCATCATTTGGAAATTTTAAAAAGAAAATTAGTAGATGAAATTCTCGAACTTACATCAACCAATTGTCAATAAAAAGACAAAAAAATAAAAATAAAAATAAAACCCAGAATGAGCTAGTGGAAAGCATCTATATCATAGGGTTCAAGGAGCATGAACCTAAATATTTTCATTTTGTAAACAATTTAGTGAATTCTTTCCCTTACAGTGACTACCAAAAAACCCTCTTTTTGCTCCCAAAATAATCCGAATTCCGATCCGATCAAGCTGCCATTGGCTTCAGCCAGAAGCCAGTTTCTTAGCAAACATGCCTTGTAAGATGTCCCTTGTCCTTTCTATACTTGTCCTGCTACTATCACTTTCATTACTGCTGTCTCCAACTTCAACCACAACCACACACTTCGGTAAGTTATAACTATGTGTACGAAACCTTTCTTCTTAAATAGTTCTACTTCTATCTATATCTCTCTTTTGACTTTGTGGGTGTTTTTATTTTGGGGTTATTGTAGGACACAAAGTGAATGAAGGGATTCGGAGAAATCTAATCAGCGTGAACCCTCCGTGTGGTCCTCACGCAGGAAGCGGTATTATTTGTCCTCCTCCAGAGGCTGATGATAACGAGAAGGAAGATTTTAACTGGGAAACCCAGAGGCAGAAGCCATAATTAACGCCTACAAGTCTTGCTATATGTGTTCCAGTGTTCTTCGTGTCTGCTTTTCTGATGGACTTTGTATGACGTATACAGAAAGGCATAGTGTTGTCGTCTCTAGATTGCTCTTAATTTCTCTTGATTTGAATGTAATTTAGCTTTTTATTGACCAATAAGTGATTGAAATATGTGAAATGACTTTTTTTTTTTTAGTATTTGGATAAAGTTTGAATTTTGAAATCGTTATTATTGGAAAGATTTTATCATTTATCTTTTTCGGTCCAAACAAGATTAATATCAAATAATAAAGTGAAATAAATACTTGTGGTTATAGAAAAAAATAAATTTTTTATTTTTTGGTGTAGATCACAAGTATTTTCATCCGTTTTAACGATCTGAGATTAATCTTGTTCGGAGTTTAGTCACAGTTAAGTTTTTTCACTCCTTTTCAAAGATGTGTTTAGTAAGAGCCGAACCCGAGAACTTTCTCACAGACTCAACTTGTATTGCCAATTGAGCCACAATTCTTTGGATAAATAAACTTGTTATTGGTTAAACTTTTTAAGGATCATTTACTAAAAAAGTATTTCACTTTCAATTCCTTTGACTATAATTCTTCAAGTGTAATCGCAACAAAGCATTATACAAGAGTCCATCGCTTATTAGTGAGGATTCCATACATAATTTCAATGTAATTTACACAAATTTGAATTATGATTAGTTAATTGTAATGCAATAATTACAAGTAATGTGCTCCTTGTATTACGCAATAGGCGTTAATGATGATAATGCCCTTGCTATGGACACCATAAGTAGAATTTTTTTTTTTAATTGTTAGGGTGTTTTCAGATCAGTTTGTATGCACATTGAGACTAATCTCTCTTTGAATGATTTTAAATACGCATTCCCCACATCGACTTGATACATTCAAAAAAATTAATTTCCTTGAGTGTTGGCCTTTAGACTTGAACTCTGAATTTGGCTTACAAAACGGCATTTGCATACCAATGGAAATTCTTTTCATCTTTCAACATGCATGTTCCCAATTTAATGAATGTGATATTCAATTTTATGTAATTTACACAAATTTGAATTATGATTAGTTAATTGTAATGCAATAATTACAAGTAATGTGCTCCTTGTATTACGCAATAGGCGTTAATGATGATAATGCCCTTGCTATGGACACCATAAGTAAAAAAATTTTTAATTATTAAGGTGGCCTTAGATCAGTTTGTATGCACATTGAGACTAATCTCTCTTTGAGCGATTTTAAATACGCATCCCCACATTGACATAATACATTCAAAGAAATTAATTTCCTTGAGTGTTGGCCTTTAGACTTGAATTCTGAACTTGGCCTACAAAATGACATTTGCATACCAATGGAAATTCTTTTTATCTTTCAACATGCATGTTCCAATTTAATGAATGTGATATTCAATTTTAGTGAAATTTACCATTAGGAATAAGAAACCTGGCTTTCACATTGTTATGCTTACCATACATGAATGAATAGAAGAACTAAACAATGTGTGCTCCTCCTCCTCCTCATGATGCCAATAGTGAGAAGAAAAAATGTCACTTGGGCAACCAAGGGCTACAATAATTATTACAAAACAATACATTGCTATGTGAGTAGACCTACTCAAGGATTGAGCTATCCGCTTAAATTCGAAAGTCCACTCGATATTTAAGTAGATTTGGACAAAAATATATAATGTAATTATAGGACTTTGATATAATTTTTAGACTCATTCTAAAATCGGGCTAAGCCCGCCTAACTTTTTAAAATCAAGGCCCGGCCCGACTTGAATATAAATATTAATTAAATTTTTTTAATATATTTACTAAGTATAATATAATTATATACAAAACATTATTGATTAATAAATATAATTATAAATATTTATTATGAAAATTGACATATAAATTTTGATAAATTAAAATAAATTAAATTTTAAAGAGAATAAAAAATAAAAATTAAAAAAATTAAAATATAAAAAACAAATAAATACAATAATATTTAGGTCAAATCAAGCCGAGCTTATATTATAAAATGAAAACGCGCTTAGACTAGAAGTCAAGCCTAACTTTGCGAGGCAGGCAGACAGGTGAGGAGATGCTGTAAGTTTTTCTGAGCCTTGAACATAATTCTATCTCTACTAGTGATTCGATACAATTTGTACTCTTAAATACGTGTTAAATTAACAACGATAGATGATACCATGAAGAATAATAACTTATTGTTAAGAATTATTTTCGAATACATTATCAATGAAATATTTAAGTTCTGCAAGTAAATGAATAAAATGACACATTTTTTAATGAGGAATAAAAATATGAAAAATACTAACCAATGGAACATCTAAAAATTTATTAAGAATTGTAGAATTAAAAAAATCTATTGTTAATTTATGAGATAATAATATTTTATTACGATGACACGATGATCTTTACATAGAGCTAATGACATGAAATTTAGATATTTTTCACTGTCGTAAATTTAGAAAGAATTATTATAATTACTTATTCATCAAAATTAAAGTAAAATGAAAAAACGATCATTACCTCTAATACAAAGACTAATCCAATATCGATTTAAGTCTTCATTTGAACTTTAATCCAACTGACGACAATTACTCGGATTGCAAGAAATGTTAGAAGAAAATAGAAGAGATAATATCTAAATTATTCACTATTAGGAATAATAAATTTCGCTTCCACATTGTTGTGCTTACTACACATGAATGAATAGAAAAACTCACAACAATTTCCTGACCATAATTGCTGAGAACTATCATATGCCATGACTGGCATCATTTTGAAACTTCAAAAAAAAAAAAAGAAAAACAAAGCCGCCAACCTTGGAACAAGGAATTGTCAAAAGAGAAAAAGAAAGGCTTGGAATGAACACTTGATAGACAAAGCAACCCCAAAGATTCTTATTTTTAAGCAGTTATTCATTTCCTTTCAGCAAGAAATTGACTACCAAATTCCTCTTTATCCTCTAAAATAATCACAAACCAACTCATCAGCAGACACCGGCTTCTTAATTAGCCAAAATGCACTGTAAGATATCCTCTATCCTTTCTATACTTGTCTTACTACTATCACTCTCACAACTTTTGCCTCCAACTTCAACCAGAAATACTCACTTTGGTAAGTATTAGCCTATGTAATGTAAGTTATAGCCACAAGGAAAAAAACAAGACAACTATCATTGCATCGTAACATTCTTCTAAGTTCTTGTTTTCTATCTATTGTTCCAGAACTTTGTTTTTTTATTTTCGTGTTTATTGTAGGTAAGAAGGTCAATGAAGAGATTCAGAGAAATCTCATAGAGGGGAAAGGACCAATTTGTCATGTTCATGCAGGAAGCGGTTATCTCCCGATAGGGTGTCCTCCTCTTGATGCCAATAGCAAGAAGAAAACAAGTCAATTGGGCAACCAAGAGCCATAACCATTTGTTACAAAACAAAGCCTGGCTACGTAAGTAATAATTCTCTAAAATTAAGTAGCAAATATACAAGAAATAAAGAGACAAATGAGGAGATGCTATACGTGTTTCTGTGACTTAAACATAACTCTATCTCTACTCTATATGTTATTGTTACCCTTTTAGTGATTCGAAAAAGTGCCAACTTTGATGTTTTTCTTGTACTGCTGTAATGCTCTATCTGCTCTTACTCTTTTCTCTCACTTCTCTCACCCGCTGAACTCAACACTAGAGAAAATATTTTTTGTTTCTCCTTTTTTCGCTCATCCCCATTCCATTCTCCCAATTTAATCTTTCTATAAAAGGGAAAGCCTTAATTTCAAACTTACAGTTTACCAATCAATCTAGTGAGGTTGCATAGTCAATGAATTCGATGTTTATATCTTAATTTGTTGACTAAAAGATAGCTAAAGCATTCTACAGCATACTTGTGATCATGATGATTCCTGTTGTTATGATTAGTTTGGATGATTCCTCAATAGCTTAGAAGTTGCTAGAACAATGAAGATTATATAGATTCCTTTTCTTTTTCGTTTTTTCTTTTAAAAGGAAAATTGAAGATCATATAGACTCCAGCAAAAGAATTTTACATGCAGTTTGGGATGCTGTCTTTGGACAGGTTACAGATTATCATAAAGGGTATATGTTATATATGTACTGCTGAAAGACCACTAACCTACTGGCCTTAAACAATCGATTTGAGGATGATCCTCCGTAACTTGTGCATATTGTATCTCAACTTAAGGCTGTCAGTGAATGCTTGCTCCTGTCAACTTCCTTTGTCCCAAAGCACGAAGCAACTCATAATCCTGCAAATTTCAATACATTAGAAAATGCCGACACTAGCACAACAGCTAATCCATTTTCATCCTCCTATTATAACTTGTAAGTATGTCATTGCAATCTTTATAAAAACTCTCCTGGCATGTTATTTACTATATAGCAACAAGTTTGGCATCACCGACAACTAGTTATTTGAGCTTTATGCAGGAAAAAGGTGAAACTTATGCCAGTGCAGTTACAGCAACATGACAGAGCAAAAAAATGCAAAAAGTACCTGTAAAATAGACTGTGCGCAAAGCTTCCCTGAGAGAACAGCACCTTCCATCGAAGCTAAATACTTTTGCTTTGTGTAATCACCTGCTAAATAGAACCCCTCTATCGGAGATCTTTGCAAGGGTCGGCATGGTTCACAATTTGGAACAGTTTTATATACAGATCTGAAATGATAATTAGCTTTTAGTTTCAGAAGAGAATCTAGTGGCCAAAGTACAAATCTAAATTGATTTAACACATGCAATTCATTTAAAATAGGTGTACAGTTCCACATATATGCATATATGTGCAAACATATGTATGTTACTGAAATCCGGTTTAGAGATTGTCTGAAAGTTTGTCCTGATAGCATTAAAAGCATCCATGAAAAAATTGAACGAACTACTTATATTACATGTTTCTCGCACAATTATACTCTTTGATGCATCACTACGTGAATATAAGAGGGGATATCAGCTATGACATAACACTTTTAAGCAATGACTACAATTTGATTTGAAAAAAAAAACAATAGAGATTCTAAACGAATGCACTGAGTCTAACCTCGGTGTTTTAACTATATGGTACTTTATGACTTTTGCTTTGCTCTGATCCGCAGAAATTTCATCGGGAAAGAGCTTTGCAAGTTCCTTCATTGTAGCATCAATAATTTCTGAGTCACTTCGTGCAATCCATTCCTCTGCAGGGGCAAAAACTAACTCCAACATGGATTGGTTTGGATTGTAATATTCCTGCATACAACAATAAATCATTAATTAGTGGTCATATGATCAAATGAGGATACAAGAAGCTAATGAAGTTAGATTCTTTTTGTATAATGAAAACAAATATTAAAAGGAATCACATTGTAGTTAACACATGTAATTGCATCATACACTGGACAATTGTTGGAAGATTGTAAATAATGTCACTGATATCTAACTTATGGTGGCCTAAAGAACATAAATTCAATGGCAATAGAAAAAAAAAATTTGAGTCTTTACCTTGCAAGTTACAGACATGTCAGCGTACACACTTAGTAGGGGACTTCTGCAAGCAAACAAGAACACAAGTCAGGAGAGTGCAAAAGAAAGTAGCGGATAAGAAAGGCAACTATATTCATCGGATTCAACCTAGTAAAGGAAAATGAAAAGAGTGGAAGACACCATTGCAATATAGTTCAATGCAAAAGGTGTCCCAATGACTTGGCTAGAGAATGAAGGAAAACCATTCTCCTTAAACCACACAATCCGTTGGGATTATTTCAAGTTATTTGAATATGGAAAAACATCATTACAAATATTTAATAATGCACCTACGGTCAACTATGAAATATTCAATAACTTATTGTATTAAAGAGAAAAAATGCAACATATTTGCTTGGCTATCAATAGGCGGAGACCCTAAACTGGTACTAATAGTATCCCTACTCTAGGGTTTCCACATTCTTATAAGCAAATAACTGTTTCCTCCAAATATATTCTAGTTCCATTTCTGCACGAATTATGAATATAATAAACTCAGAAAGACAATTAGTAAAAATTCATAAAGCTGCCCAGTGGCAGGATAAACAAATTAAATGCTAACTAATAAACAGATATATAGTGAAGAGGGGTGAAAAGAAAGGGCTGATAGATGAAGTAGGAAGACCTGCTGAAGAGTAGATGATCATAGGTGTTCTTCAATTTCCTATCAAACCTGCAAATGGATAATCTAAATCACTCAACCAAGGGCTCTCGTATTAATTTTTGGTAGGAAAGTTATAAATATACAGACATTGCAGTCTGAGAACCCAAAAAAAAACTGAGTAACAGCACTATAGAAAATAAAGCATCTGCTTATAAGGGAATAGCACACATGTATCACTAAATTCATTTCATCAATGGAGTAATAAGAAGTTTGAGACAAAAATGCTTGCGTACATGAATTCTGAGCAAAACAATAATGTTTCATTCTAATGGTAAATCAGTGAAGGATGTTGGGGACAATGTAAAACCTAAAGGTTTTAAACATTGTTCTAAACTTGCGATGCATGAATCCTCCATTTTTGTTTGCAATTCATTTAAGCAAGAAACAGCTCCGAGTCATCTCCACTCAACAAGTACCTCTTGCATGAGAATTTGACAATATCAGGCATTGGAATAAGCTCCACTCAGCTTATGAGCACTGAAGAGTACTCCACAATTTCACCTTTGCATTATGACTGTCTACAGCATTGGTCATGATAAAACCCCAAATGAACCACCCCTTTTCCGTATCTCAAATAAACCGCCCTTTGTTTATCACCTATTCAATGGGAAAATAAGAGAATGCCATGGGATATTCAACTAAAAGCCTGAAGCTTATTGATACTGCTTAAGGATGCTGATAGGCAAACAACAAAATTGAACCACATAACAACAACAGGAAACATGTGCATGCTCTTCTAAACTACTCTGAAATTGGAAAAGTAAGAGTCTAGGCAACTTAGAGAGCCATAACACATGGTCAACACTCCTGTTTTTTGCTCAGAGGGTATGTCCAATGATGGAGATAAAGCAAATGAAGAGCAATATCTTTCGTGAAGGGCTGAACAATATATACCAGTTCTTCATTTCTCCAGCATTGTTCTGATGTGGGACTCTATATCTAGTTGCTCTCAACTGGATTATAATATCATGCATGAGTATTCAACCATTCAGCTCATGCTCAATATCAGAACAAGGTTATGCATATAGTAGTTTCTTCACCTACCAAATCTTTTAATTTTGCATGTTAAGTCAATTGAAAAGATATCTGTAGAAAGCCAATGGGATGCACTTGCTTCAAACAACACCTTTCCGAAGTGCAAAGATTAAGAAAAAAGTTGAGGGAATGAAACAGAGCACTAGCAATACCAACAGATTGTCTGAGCAAACAATAGAATTTGTTACTAACCATATGTGAACATTTATAACTGGAACTCCAACTAATTTCTCTAATTTCTTGAAGTATGAAATCTCTCTCCATTCTTCAGGCAAAAGTAGCTTGAGGATATCAACTGATAAGTTCAACATCCATCAGCTATTATTAGAGAAGCATTTAGTAAAGCTAAATAGTACTATTCAATAGGAAACAAAGTATACCTGGAGTTGCAATTACATAAGCATCTCCTTCAATTGTATTGCCATTATTCAGAAGAAAACTCTTCACTGTTCCATCATCATTGAGCTCTATTTTCTTTATTCGGGAGTTAAGCCGGACCTCACCGCCCAGTGATTCAATATGATTAACAATAGGCATGCAAAGCCTCTCTGGGGGGTTGCCATCCAAGAAAGCCATCTTTGATCCATGTTTCTCCTGTTGTTGGATTTTCATGCATTCTTAGCAACCTAGTAGTAATGTTGTAATACCTTGTTTTCCTTCTATTTTACATAACCTTGACCATATCAAAATGAATGAACATGACTATCAGACAAATATATATACATTGAACCTTACAGTACAAATTACAAAAACATGACCACATGTAGATTCTTCTTGCAAAATTATAATTACATATCTGTTAGTCAATCTAATAATGATGTATTAATTGAGGTGTCCAAGATTCATATTACTCCTTTGGAATACAAATAATGTCACTACCAATGACATATGGCACAAGGTTTCTTTTAGCAGTCTAAGTAAAATTTCAACCATGGATAACTTAATGATTTTGTTGCTGACATTGTATCCAACATAATCAGATTACGAACATAAAATCAGTGAGGCAAACAAAGGAACCATACCTGAAGAAATCGATTCAAAGCAATCAATATACATTGCATTGAAAGTTCATCAGGGTTAATGAAGTTCAGTGCCTTTGACATGGCAATAAACACCTCTTCAGTAACACGATCAGGAATGCCCTGGAAAGGAAAATTATGAAACCAGTTTTCTCTATATTTTAATCAATTAACAAGTTTTTGCTACTTAGTGCAATTTATACCACATTCATTCACAATCACACATGGGCATTATTTAAATGAATGTAGAGGGCAATTCATATGGACTTTGCATCACTTACAAAAGTCCTCTCTACTAAATATAACTCCGCACATGAAAACTTGGTTTCTATTTTTTTTTCTACACAATTCCATAAATTTGTACTCTCACTCCCCCTCCTCTTTTTTTTTTTTAATTTTCCTAGAAGCCTTCAGCAATACTTTTCTCCCATCCAAAAGTTTAGCATCATGATGTTTCATGTTTTACTCTTAAAAAATTGAAGCATCAGCACTAAGATCAGTGGACAATCGTGCACACATATAATCTTGTGAATATAGCACAGAAATCAGACACCTCGGGGACTCCGAGTGACTTCAAGCAAATCCAGGCATAAGGATTGCTGCTTTATTATACTTGTGCTGTTATGCACCTTTCTCAAGCAAATAAAGCATCATGTATTTTGTAAAGGCTTAAAACTCTGTATCAGACCCAGACATGCATGTAACCACAGGACAGCAAATTTAACTGCCATTATATAAGCAGAACTTCAAGTTGACAAGGCTTTTTTTTGAAGTTATTCATCAGGATGAACTAAGCTCACCACTCAGAAATCATCCAAACTTGCAGCCATACCATTTATGTACGTGCCATTGGCTTCAAAAGGAGAATTTTATCAAAAAATAACCGGCATACCTGCTTTTTCATCCACTCTTTAACAGATAAACCATCTTGGGCCTCAACATAAGGTTGCCCACCAAGCATTGCTGGTAGGAGTCCTATTGCAAACTTCACTTTCTCTGGCCAAGTCAGCATTTCGTTGTTCTTCAAAATGGCCCATATCCCTGTCAGTTTACATTGATGGAAATATAAGCAAAATAGATGCAAATTGCAATTTTTTATTTTTTAGGTGTTAGTCCTGGCATTCAGCACCTGTAGAAAAAATTCCACACAAATGATAAGGGCAAAACAAAGTTTCCCAATCATCCCCGATAAGTCCAACAGCAATATGGATCAAACATATTCTATCAGAGGAACATAATTCAGCCCCCCCAACAAGATATAGCTTCCTAAATACATGGACCAGATAAAAATAAATAAATAATAACAAATGTTGAGATGTGTTCCTAGATCAAAACCATAAGAACCAATTAGCAATAAGTTGAGAGACCTGTCTGGTATGTAAGGTTGGTCCCAAGAAGCCCCAGATTAAGCGATCTGGGATTACCAGGACCTAATAAGGACAACCAATGCTTCAGTGTTAAGTTTTCTACTAAGACAAACAATTAAAGGAAATTAAGGGAACGGCAATGAGCAACTTGGGTGACTAGAGTCCTAATATTTGTTGAAAAGCATAATGCACAATCTAAAATATATATTACAAAGATTAGATATAAGGAAATTTAATTGGCACTTCACAATAAATACACATAAATGGCAAGTATAAACATCAAAAGCAAACTAGAATATATTGACTAACCTATAAGATGGTGTAGTAACAAGAGCAAATAACCTTGCTCCAAATATTAATTAATCATTTAGAACAAGGTCTTGTCTACATCCAACCAATTAAATCAAAACAGGTGCACAAGCAGGCGATTCTATTTTTCATTTCAAACTTCATTGTCTAGTACTGTTTGTAAAAACAAAAACAAATTTCCATAGATTTGTACAGACGTATACAAACTTTAGTTACCATGCATTTAAGCTGTTTACCATTTAAGGGTGAAGGTAGAACTTCTGGAAAATCAAATCGGCTGAACTCTCCAGGTTTATTTGGCATTGCAAATATCATAGAATGCTCCTTCCATTGCAGCCGATCATTGATGCCAAGTTCTCCAAACAAGTTTTGCACATTTGGGTAAGCCCCGACTTGCCAAAAAGAAAAGAAAAAATAAAATAAAAAGATGTTGCACTATACCAGATAGCTTAGTACAATAAAACAGTCAGGAGATGAAGAAGAAAACAATAGGGGGATAATATTGTCCAAAATCTCCATAAGCCTATGTATTTACAACTTTCAAGTACTAGGATGACAAAATAAAAAAAATAATCAACTCAAATCAATTACTGGACATGAAATTTCAAATACAAGGCTGAGAAAACAAAAAATGTATCCACGCTTACAGAATATATGTAGGCCTGTCTCGTACCAATCTCCATCATCATCTTTCCATGCAGCCACCTGTTAAAAATAAGACCAAACTCTTATCTCTCACAGAAGACAAGGAAAAGGGAAAAGAACATCTTAAACCACATAGGTAAGCATGTCGGGGTAAAAGCTTAAAATATTTACAAGAAGCCATTTCAAGATATTTTAATTGCTAAAAGAAACTATTTATTTTAAATCTTTTTTTTTTCATGTGATTGGAGGCTCGAGAAAAGCAAGTTCAAAGACATTATCTGCAGGAACTCAAGTTAGTCCTTAATGCAGTTTAGTTTCTCATGGTAAACATTATTCAAATTATGCTGCATGCCATAATTCAGGAAATAACTAAAGCTTCCTTGAACAAATCTTGCGGTTAAAATTGTGTTTTCTTCATCAAAGATGGACTGTAATATATCTCCTCATATTATGCACAATAAGATTTTAGAAATGCGATGTAGGATGATTCAATAATATAAGCAAGTGTAAATTTCTATAAAACAGATTAGTGCAGAAACCTTTCCACCGAGAACGTCTCTTGCTTCTAATAACAGAGGTTTGTGACCTGCATCTGCTAAATATTTTGCAGTTGACAAACCGGCCAAACCTGCAAAAATTCAAAAGTGGCAAGTCTAGTAGTCTAGTAGCAAAAAGAAACTCAAGTGATGGATCATACATTAAATCTAGAACCCTGGAATGACCTAAGATATCATTCACAAGAATAATGCCCAAGATGAAATACATAAAGGCATGCAAAAAACCATTGAGGAAACAAAATTTTAGGTATTACACCAATATCAACCCAAAGGCCAAAAGGCTATATTTACATTCTATTAAGAGCTTTTAAGCAAGCAGATTCTCCTTTATCTCTCAAACAAAATCATATAATTCATACTTGAAAGTTAACCCTTGCAATCAGTAAAAAGAAACAAACAAGATGTTTACATCAGCAGACTCGAGACTTATGACAGAAGAATAGCTAATTTTACTCGAATGGAAAGTATCTATTTTTCACAAAGCACATGGCCCTAAATTGGTAGAGCCTTCTAATAACACTACATACATTCACATCAGCCAAAAAAATGTAAAATAGGCACATTTTGCATACAAAGTCATGATCCAATGACAGACTATGAGATTCTCAAGTGGAAAATATTCATAAATTTAGCTAAAAAGCAAGGCAGAATGAAGTCTAAGCAAAATTCAGTTCATCTTATGAAAAATAAATAAATTTTTAGAAATGAAGCTACAGCAAAGGTACAAAGAAGCCACAAAAAATTCAAAAGGATAGAAGATGGGTTTCCCAAAATACAAAGAAAACACAAATTAAAATTAAGACAAAATTCATACCTGCACCAGCAATTATGACTTTCAATGGCTTAGTTGGACGGGGAGCAGAACGAAAAGAAGCAGATAGAGAAGCAGCCTCCAAAAAATTAACAGTATTCTCAAGCTCCGGTCTTGGATAATCTAAGCAAACTACCTGGCTCAAAATAATAAAACAAGTAAAAAGTATTAATTCAATATTACAAATGGGTAAAGTTATCCAAACATTGATCAAAACCAACCAACCTGCAAAGAACAAGCTCCCTTACTTGACCTCTTTTTGAAGGGAATTCTCAAGGTATGTCCCACGGATTCACCACTTCTAAAAGCTAAGGCACTTTCCATGCTTTTTGTGTTGCTTTGGAAGTTTAAGTGCACAGCAGAAACACTCCCACAAAGACTCATTTCCCTCAAAACCAAACTTTCAAAGTTCAGATTTTTACGACCCAATTCAACTGCAGCTGTTGCAAATAAGCAAAGACAAGAAATGGGTATTCTAGTTTATCAAAATAAATAATAAAACATAAAACAATCATAATCAAAAGGCAAAATAAACCTTAACAAAGCCAAAAAAAACTACTTGCTTTAAAAAGAGGAGAAAGGGTATTGCAGATGCCAATTGAACAGCAACAAAGCGACTAACAGGAACCCAGAGAAGGAGTAGACTGAATTACAGAAAAGATGCCAAAGAAACTTAACTTGCCTTAATGGAAACTTTAGAAAGTGGGTCGGAACAGAGCCAAAAGAAGGGGTGGAAGTGATAAGTTAACGTGCACTTGTATTTTTTAAGGCACTAGAGTGTGGATTTGGCCGAACCGATATACAGGGAAACGAAACTAGAATGACATCATCATCATATAATAAAGGCATTTGGCGGATTGCTAAGTTTTGGGGTTGCTGTCTATTTACAGGAATATTCTTGTAAGGATTTTGTTAACTGAACTCTGTTAATTAAATTATCATATTATAATAATATAAATAATTAGTAAAAAACTAATATTAATAATTAATTCGATGAATTTTAATATATAAAAAATTTGAACTAAATAACAATGTTAAATCAAATCTATCTTATTTTCTTTATATGTAGATAATTATTATTTTTATTTGAATAGATTACTTAACTATCATATCAAAATAAAATGTACATTCCAGGAAATTTAATTGATGGCAGTCGAGATTAACATTAACAAAAGGTTATGAGATTCACTATTTCATAATTGAACTTTATTAAATGAATAAAATCCAAACATTAACTATTTTCCTATTGTGAAGAAAAAAGTGTTTTATTAAAAAAAAAATTAATAGTTATAACAAATTGATAGAATCATTGAAAAGTGAAAGATTGCTCATGACGTTAATTTTTTCTAGAGTCCACTCACTTTATTCAACACTTAAATATTTTTTTTCCGTTTTTATTAGAGCTTTACACTATTCAATTAAGTTTAGGATTTTTTTTAATGATTATTGTCCAATATATTATTAGTAAAAGTTTTTAAATTTTATAAATAAGTTTAAGATAGTGACAAATACTTTTATGTTATTTTTTAAAATATTTTTAAAAATGTATGTATTACGATCTTAATTTCATTTGTTAGTCTAAAATTTCTATTGACAATGAATTAGAAAATCCAAAAATTAATTATATCTAAAATTTTTCTTTTTTAAATAATAAAAGAATATAATATTTTTCCTTTTTTTCAAAGAATATTTATCTTATTTTTAAATTCCAACAGCCAGTTAAGTTTTGGAACCTTGCCCAAAAACATAATCAAATCAGTGATCAAGAATATACATCTTTTAAAGCAGACATTTTTGTTTCTATCTATGTTTTTTTTTTCTTTCCCTTTCCTTAATAACTTTTATTTTAAACGGTTGGTATTTTTAGATTTTGTCTATGCCTAGTCTCTGGGTGAGTTGATTCATTGTCATGCATATCAGCGCAATCTATTCAAAATATTTTTCACAAAAGTTGAATTGAATTTGACAAACGAAAAACGTATTCCTTTATCGACTGGACTCTTGAATTCCGTCTATTTATTATCAATTATGGTTTTTTTTTTAATTCACAAGATATTTTTATGTCACATTGAATAAATTAGGTATTTTTTGTATTGTTTTTATTTTATTTTTATGTTTTCCATATTTTACAAAAGTGAAGCAAAAGTATGTTTGGCAATTACGTTTTTGTTTCAAAAAACTGAAAATAAAACACATATTTTGAAAACAATAAGGAACACAAATACGATGTTTCCATAATTTTGGAAACAATTTAACTACTGTTACCGCACGGGTACTGTTTATCCATGCGGTATTGTAACTCGTTTTAATAATTAAAAAAAAAAATTCTTCCTTTAGCTTTGCAACTAAATAGATTCGAATTTGATCACTTTCCATTTTACATTTTTAACCACTCTCACCCACCTGATGCTGTTATAAAATTTGACAACAAAAGCATGTTATCCAAACATGTTTTAAAGTCAAAAAATTGAAAATAAAATGAAAATAAAACAAAACAAAATTTTCAGAAACATAAAACATAAAACACAAAACATACAACAATCCCAAACAACCTCTTAATTTTTGCTTGCGTTTCATAACGACGCTAATATAAAAAAATTTAATTTGATGAGAATTTGAATATTAAATTTTTTGCTATAAATCTTCTTCACTTAAAAACTCAATAAAATCTTACACTATTAAGCAAATCCTTATCCATTATGGTTTGACTCTTTCAGTTTTTACCTCTATTTTTTACCATACAGTTCTAACTAAATGATAATTAGTACTTTTGTATTTATTATTTTATGTTTTATATTATTCTAATAATCAAACATATGAATTTGAATTTTTGCATAGATAAATACTAAGAGTTCATTCAATTACATGCCTACAAGAAAATCAATTTAAATCAAGCTAATTTGAATTATATTCATTAATACTTTTATAACCATTCTTTTTATATGTTTTTGATATTCTAATCTATCAAAGCACCAATTATATCTTAATGATATTTTCCATCATTTAACTTCAAATAAATCAACCAATAAAAGATGTTTTAACAAAATATGAAAAATTTCTTAACATTAAAAATTTTAATTATAATAAAATAAAAATCCAGTAATAGCTCAAACCATACATACCATTTCTCCAGCAAAAATAAAGAACTACCTGAAAGGAAAAGCTCATAGAAAGTATAGTTCAAAAGTCTCGGAAACTCATTCTAGGATCCACTCTTTTTCCAGCTGAACGTCCTCTTCCTCTGTATCCACCTCTGCTTGTTCCTCTTCCTCTTCCTCTTGCACCGAACCCCCGGGTAAACGATTTTCCATGCTTCACCTCCACAAGTGAGTGAAGCAACTCGTCGCAGAGAATGCAACCGGTATGCAATGTAGCTCCATCTTCCAAAGGAGTTGTTTTCTTGTTGAAGTCTACCTCTATGATTGTTGAGTCACATTCAGCACAGCGTCTTGGGTGGTAGCAATCCGGTGAGCACCCTCAGGGAGTAAGACAAGGCAATTGCACTTATTGCAATAAAGTCTCCACTTCGGAGCACTTACTGGGTCTAAAACAAGGGTTCCGCTGCATTCCGGGCAAGCACAGACTCCCTGTGCCACCAGAGAATGTCGACATGTGGGATGTGGGCAGAGGAAGCAGGGCATGCCTGCTCCCTTCCCCAACTTCCCTGTACTACCTACCTTTGTGGAACCAAAGAGAGTGTCTATCCCTTCAAACGGAGGACTGTTATAGCAGTATGGGCAGAGGGGGAATGACTTGCCTTCCAGACCAGGCATGGAGAAGATCAGAAGCTCAAAATTATCCAAAGGACACGTAAGTTCCTTGTACAGCTGTAGAAAAATTAAAACGTGAGTCAAAATTTTTTATAACTTTACAAGAAATAATGGTCAAACTCGAGTTAGTTTGATCCAAAAAGTCAACAGGAGAAACGTAAAGGGATGGAAGGAGTAATAGACCTAGGATGATTCAAGGACAGGAGGTAATGAGAGAGAAAAAAAAAGAAGAGCTTTATCAGAGTGCTTAACTACTTTTCCTTCTAATCCAAGGAATTTGTGAAGATGCAAGAAATTATGCATGGCTTATATGCAAGATACAACATTCCACGTGTTATGTGATCCAGTGAAAATATAAATTTTGCGAAAGGTCCAGCATTTTGGTGTTACCTTGATTGTGCCCTTTTGAGGAAGATAGTAAACCTCCTCACATATGCCACAAAACAAACGTTGTGGTTGTGAAGAGATGTACTTCATGTACCGCAAACATTTACCACATTTACTAAGAGCACGTCCTGAGTCAGCTAGCGGGGAGAATTGCGCTTCGAACAATGCATCCATGTTCTCAATCTGGAAGAAGATGGGGGAGTTAAGTGATAAACAAATAATTCTAAGCTACAATGTCTAAAAGCAATCATATAAACCAGTCAATTTTCATCCATGAAATGTATACACATGAACATCCAGAAAAGTACGTTGTAACAATAGCAACTACAAAATTTACCACAACTGTGCTGGTATTTAAAACCATCTATCGGGTAATACCACTAAAACAAAGTTCTATGATAGCCAACCCAAATCAAATGACAAACATGATTCTTTTAAGGAAAGTTCCACTCATTCTAGAAAGTTTAATAGATCTCACTTCCTAATTCAAAGAATCAATATATATATATATATATATATATATATATATATAAAAAGCAAAACGATTGAGTCTTTGCAAATTGCGTTACCAAGGGATATCATCCTAAAATTTACAATATATACCTAGCAAGTCTATCCAAATGAATCCAAAGATACTAATGTGCAGAAAATACTTGGTTTAAAACAATAATGATAGATGACTCACAACTTTTAAACCCTCCCCTTCTGAATAGTTTACACTTATAACATATCCTACCTAACATTTATGCTTAAATATCATAACCTTGCAGCCACAGCCTAAACTTCTCTAACCTTCCCAAGACACTTCCACACCTCAATAAAAAATCCATATGGTCCTGCCTCTATCAATCATCTTCATTGCATCTTTCATTTCAGAGGATCTAACTCTACAACTATACTTGACTTAGAACAAGAAATTTCTTTTCTTTATATTCTTTTTTTTTTTTTTGGGGGGGGGGGGGGGGGGGGGGGGGGGGGGGGGGGGGGGTACTTTACCCAAGATGCTATTTAAGCATGCAGGTACAACGTACAGCACTCTAACCTGCTGAACAAAATAACTGAATTTTTGCATGAATTGCTGCAGTACGTGCTGCACAACATGAGAATGATTGGCCTGACCCTTAGCAACCAAAGTAATCTGATGCTCAATGAAACTGCGAATGTCTGGCAAACAAAGATCTGGATCAATGCATTGATAGCCTCTTATCAGTGTTATGCCTAAAGTAGTTGGAACCAACTTCCTACCAGCTTGTACCTGCATTTTAAGTAAGAATGAAAAATCCATATCATACAATGATAAGCTAGCATTTTGCAAACAAAAGCTAAATATCACAAGGATAAACTTAAATTTTTTGCTTAAGAATTTATAAAACCTGCACATAGTTCCGCTCACATATGTTGTTTATATGAACAGGTATTGATGCATCTGTGCCTATTCCGTTCCTCTCCATCAGAGAAATGAGCTCACTCTCACTGAGATAATCAGGAGCTGAAGTCTCACCCTAAAGGATTTAGAAAATTGGGCATCAGTAGCAATATTTTGACACTTGATGGTTCATTAAATGGAGGATGAAAATATTTACCTCATATAATTCCACTCTTGAAACTTCAATTTTCTCCCCTTTCGTAAACTGAGGAAGATTTTTCTCATTTATGGCCAACCATGGCATAATATGCGTAAATCCTTGTACCATGATGCGCTGCCCAATGCAATGGAAGAATTCTCCACCAATTGAAAATTCTACTTTTGTCCTAAAATAGCAACCGGTAATAAATATTATAAAAGAAAAGTGTCCAGCCATATGCCATCAAGGCCGCACATTTTACCACAGCAGAGTATGAGAAACAGCTTGTAATAACTAAATAAACAAGAGGATTTAACATTTGGCTATTACCTCACATATTTGCAGTCGGGAGAGACAGTTCCTATAAAATGTTGACAGACATACTGATATAATTTCCAAGCATCGTTTCCAAGAATATCTTCAGTTGCTGGTCGCATTGGAGTTATAGGAGGATGATCACCAGCATCTGTTCCTGACCGTGGTTTATGATAACCTTCAGCAAGCAGTCTTCGGACATAATCACTCCACAGTGGACTGTTTTCTAGTACCTTCAGTGTGCCTTTGAAGTCAAATGATGAAGGATATGCTGTGCTTTCGGTTCGTGGATAGCTAAATCGCCAGAATTCCAAAAGGAATATAGAAAAATAAAAATGACTACTAAAAAGAATAATGAAAGTATATAATGATATGCCATTATATATGAAGTAAATGTAACACTTCAGCACATTATCACAAGGCTCTTAACCATGCTCATTAGAACCAGGACTAGCAATTAATGAATCTGAAACATAACCCTAATTTCATGGCTCAAGGCTTTAAAATATCAGTTAAAGAAGCAACTACAAATTGAAAGAGCCATTAACCCATGTTTTAGTCAGGAATGTAAAGACCAATCACAATACGAGAAAAATGTGCATGTACGTATGTCTGTATTCCACTCTTCCATCAAAGACACAGATAGAATTAAGCTCCAGAAAAATCACTCCTCCTACACCTAGACACACACAACTCTTCGTCTCTATCCCCACCACCCTAAAAAGGAAGAAAAAAAAAGATCCAGAGTAAAACTCTTACAGTCACCACAAAACAGAGTTCAGTACTGAACTTTAATCATCTAATTAAAGATAAAAGCAATAACCAATGTACTAAATCATCCAGCTTATCAGTTCTAGTAGAAACCTTTGCGTAGAAAATTTCCCAATAGCTAAATAAACCCCATGTTGAGCCTACATAAAAATAATACCAGTCCTTAAAAAAAGTAGTCATCTGAATAACTGGCTCTTTAGGAACAATATTAACATCAGTTCCACGAACTCAACATGTCAGCAAAACTAACTAGATAATCTGATGGGGTCTCTAACTGATTGTAACCAAAGTTACTTTAATATTACAAACTGGTTTAAGTCCAGCTGATGTAGAACGAGGGAGAGAAAGAGAAATCAGAGAAGAGAAACAGGGGCAGTAGAGGTAAAGATAGAAAAAATAGGGAACAGGAACTAAAGGGAAACAAGGGGAGAGAACAAGTTGGGAAATTCTAAGAGCCCAAGTGTCAATAGTCCGTCATACCAAAAGCAACAGCCAACAGGAAGCTAAAATAAAACCTTAATTGTTTACTCTCTAAACCCAAATCCTCGGAAAATAAGAAAAAACTAACCAACCAAAAATAAATTTAACCTATACTTCAGCCAAGAAAATATAAAGTAACCTAATAAGTCCCCAAATTATTAAACAGTCTATGTAAATCTTATTTCTCTGCATTATCAGCCTCCAGCATTAAGTTATTTATGAAATTTCTTTTGACTGGCTTTTGTCAAAGGCACTAAACAATGCATACAATGAAACAGATACATCTATCATTAAGTCCAATTCTCAGGAACACATTTTGAAAATTATTTAGTGCTCAACTGGTTTGGCCTATCCTTTAAAGTTTATTTATACGCCATATAAATTGAAGAGATGGAATATACCCTTATTAGACAAAATATCCACTGGTACAGGAAACATTGTGCTAGCTTCACATAGTAGCACTTATCCAAAATTTTGGTAGAGAATCTATATGATTTTTCATCATAACAAATTGCAATGGAATAACCCAAATTAGTAAGAAAAGGTACAAAGAAACTAATTGTAATCCAAAACAGTGAGAGAAGAGGACCTTATGAAACCTTGTGTATATAAGCGTTCAGCAATTTGCATGGCTGTCTGAGGTCCAAAGCCTAATGCACTTGAAGCAACCTGAATAAAATTAAGAAGGTTACCTTGATATATTTTGTTAACTATGGCATTTAAAAACTAAAGAATATAAGTCTTCAAAATTGACTTGCATAGGTCCAAAAGTTTGGGGTTACAAATTTGAATTTTTCATTCATTTTAACGTGAAAGCTGTTTCAGGACCAGCAGAAGCAAAAGCTGAGAGACCTGCTTTTGACCATTAATAACTTTTATGCCTCCATTTAGGTTTTTTTTTTTTTTTTTTACAAATAAACAATTTGTGTCAATTTTGGACATTTTATCTCAAACAAACACTTTTATCATAGCATGCCAAATACATTGCAACCACAATTTTGCACCATACCTTTCAAACTATATGTTTATTAACCATGATTTTAAATCATAACAGCAATGTCAAATTAGGTCTTATAGTTGTAAACAGCAAATTCAGCAAGATTAATTTGACATATGAAATCAGCCACGCAACAATATAATATCTTAAAAAGAGAGGTTATGTGATTGAAAACAATCTAAAGCATCCACTCCTCTTTTCCTTTTTGGATATGTCAATAGGTTATTCATATAACAACTAGCCATGCCAAGCAAAGATTTCATACCCATCCATGAATGTCCAAAATAATTTATAGTTCTTTTAAGCAGCTACTCGAGAATCAGGTACAAAGAACTTTTTACAAGTAAAAGATTAGCAAAAGCAATTCACAGTTCTTCTAACCTTCAAAAGATTCACTGTGTTGAGACCAGAAGGTCGACCTTTGCTTTCCTGTTTTTCTGATGCGTCAATTACTTCAAGAATTCCATCCTCTGTCACCAACTTTTGGAACATTGTAGCAACCTGAAAATATACAGAAAAACATGAATTAGCGTAGCTCATTTAAACAACAAGAGCAACATCAATAAATGTTTATGTAACAAGGGCTCACATCCAAGTCAAACAACTTTTGACGTTTCCATTCTAACTGAAGCTCATAACCATTCTGAATAATATATGGACGTAATGCCCAAAACTTTTCGGGCTTAAAAGTATTAATTTGCAAATAGCGCTGTACACAAAACCCAAGTGTAGGCGTTTGACATGGTCCATAGCTGAAACAAGCAATTAATTAGCAGATTAAATAGTTGCCCCAAGCTGAAAATAAACAGAACCATTTTAATGAAATAGTCAGCATAGCTCTAGAGAAAGAGAATGAATTAAAAAGAAAAAAATCAACATGCCTAATCTAAAAGTAAAAGGTAAGGCTAAAAGCAGAAAAATATGTAGGCAGACAAGAAAGGCCATAAATTTTCAGATGGTTGGATAGAAAGAGAAATCTAGAGATGAAGCTCACTAGATCAATATCCAGAAAACAAAATTATGAATAAACAAAGGTAAAACACCACCAAGAACAACATGCCAGCATGCATGGCAAATGATATGCTGAATCAATCAAGCTTGAGTTTAAAGTGGACACTATTAAAGATGAAGCATATTAAGCAACAATTGTTAATTAATGGCCAAAGAAACATGGGTGAGAGCTGAAAGAAAATTAACCATGCAACATATAAGGAGAAATGAGAAGATAGAACATAGGAATGGCATACCAGACCCTACTACTCAGAGATTGTACAGTTAAATAAATTATCAAACTAGCAAGGGCTCAAATCTACTGCAATGATGAATTTAAATGTCAGTAAGTATTATCACCAATAAAACTACAATGTAAACCTAGACTCCTGGTATAAGCAAATGAGAACTGCAGAAGCTTCTTACGTCCTAGGTGAGGACATAATAATTATGCAAATAAAAAGCAACAGAAACAAAGGAAATTTGAAAACCCCAAAGAAAAATGCATAATGAACTACAAAATGCTCGGGAAGAAAGATGAAAGAACGAACGAGATAACCCTGGAGTCAAGATTCCCATATTTTCCTTGAAAATAACTAGTTTGAAATCGGGTAAATGCAACACCAACTTTCAAATCTATCTCTTGCCGAGCATCCACAGCCAGTGCCTCATGTCTGTTCGGTTCCACTAGGTTGTCCATAGCCTTCAAGATGTCCTTCTCGGTCACAGAAGAAAACCTAGCACGATAAATCCTTTTCTTTCCCTCATTCACATTTAATCCCATACACTCAATGACTGCAAGAAATTTATAGTGATAATAAGAATTAAAATAAGCAGACATGCAATCTGTCATTTAGAAAAGATATACAAAAAATTTCAAGCATGTAACTTCAGATGCTTTAAAACAAAGTCTATTAATTGGAATTGAGGTTACGATACGCTGAGAAGTAAAAAAAGTAAAGCAACATTCCAATTTACTTCAGATTATATTTCCTTTCAAGCCATTCCAAAAAGGTCAAAGATCAGAAGTTCGGAACCCTATTGACAGAGAGGATACATCACCTATACAGTGTAATGCCATATAAAATCACTATTAGGAAACAAATATAACTTTTTCTCTCTATCTTTTTTTTTTTTTTTTTTGCTCAGCAAAGAATCAAAGTAATTACAAAATAGTAATGCAGATTGATTTACATGGAAAAGAACATGGAAACATTTATCCTGTCATAAATTTGCTTAATTATTTGATAAGTTCATGGAGCAACAAGTATTAACTACAAAAAGTGGAAAAAATGTATACCTTCAAAACAAATGTTCTCTCCTTCACGATCACAATCCAACCATAATACCAAATAACCACACCCACGAGCTTCTTGACTTAAATGTCTAGGAATATGGGCCTGATTGCCCAACAGAAAACATCATCACAATTCACAGATTTATATTTAAAAAGGAATTATAGCTTAGAACTATTCCATCAGAATAAGGAGTTATACATACTCAGACACCAAGCAAAAAAGCACAGATCTGATCATAATGTGATAGAGAAGCAAAACTTATATTTATCTAACAACTCCAGCTGTCACCGTTTATTGTCATATACTTTATGCATTGCCACTAGTGCAGGTTGGCAGGTTTAAGTAGGTCAACATTCCATGTTAAACTACAGCTATATCCTCATGAACATGAATTTTGGAGAACTCAAGTATGATATTAGTTTACAATTACAACTTAATAAGTACAAAATTTAATTCATTCCCTGAGTGCATAAGGCAAATATATCTGATAAGTATCAACCAACTTATGATTTTGCATAGGCATTTTCATTGCAGGAAGAGAGACAGCTTTTAGTACCATCACTAAATTGCTGACATACATCCCAGAATTTAGACAGATTTATCAACTACAGCCATCACCCACAGAACTTAGTTGGAGATCATGATAACAGAAGCACAATTGTTTTAGTAATACCATGTTAACTTATAAAATCACTAAAAAGAATGACAAAGAAAAAATTACAAAGGAACTACAAATTGATAGGAAGCCACATGGATAATATATACCTTTGGATTTGATTCTGTCTTGATAACTGATGCTTGAAATAGGTCTAGAGGATTAGTAGCATTCCAATCTTGATAAGATGCTGGAAAATCTACACTAGATTTGCACAAGAAAAAAGGGAAAAAAACATCATAATGAGAAATCAAACTAAAAAAGTAATAAGTTATAAAGGATAAGGCTATGGTAGTTAAAACCAACAAGTACCAAATTAAATTAACAGTTCCCTAATATCCTTACAAGCCATTTTGATATGGAGTAAACTGCAATCATACTTAAACTAAAGGTCAATGGAAATATATGGTTGAATATGTTATTTCCTGAATCAAGAGAGTCAAACTTTACTGTAATGTCTTTCCCTGTGTCAAAATATTCACTCAAGCCTTTTCAAACTGACAACATGAAAAAACTACATTTTAACTAGAACATATATAAAATAACTTCATAAGGAGAAATAGATCAGTATTATAGACGCACCTAAATAGAACAGATCCTCATGTAGTAGCACTAAGCATAAGACAAGGAACCAAAATTAAATGATCAAATTTTTTTGTTTTCAATGTATAAAGGAGAATGAAGACCTGAATACGTGTCCAATAACAGACGTCACTTTATAATGAGCATGAAAGCCAAGAAATGTCCCATTGAACTCATGGACATCTGTACTACCCCTCCTTGTTGACATCTAACAAATGCAATAAAACTTGTAAGTAACTAACAAGTATTCAATAGTGAAAACTGAAAATTGGCACAGCATTCACAAAAAAGAAAATAGTGCCTGAGAAAAACATGAAAATGCTTTGTGATTTGTACTAAAATGAAATTGATATAACAAAAGAAAGGAAAGAAGAGGGATACAGCATTGCATCCAACTCGTAACCGCATATGCTCCAAATTCAGTAAGTGCAAAAGGTGTTACTTCAACTAAATGTTATGTTAGATCAAATCCAAGACCAACAAAGGGGCATAAAATTTTCCAAACAGATTACTGTTTATTCAATACAGAAGCCATTACGATGGTAGCTTAAGAAACAAAAAGAAAAAAGAGAATCAAGCCAAATAAAAACCTTATACTAGGGCATTTACAAACTAAGAATTAAAATTTTGAAATGCTAAAATTCAAATCAAGCCAATGCCAACCTTTTCTTCAGGGGCTTTCAAATTTATATATACATTATTGAAAGGCTAATAAAGTTCAAGACTTTACATTAACTTGAGTAGCTTAAAATAAATATTAACTGAACTAATTAATGTTTCATAAATATTTTCTAAAATTCTTTTTTTCCCAATGTCTGCTTTCACCTTGTTTGGGTACTTAGAAAGTGAGAAAGCCAATGGTCATTTGGTCAATAAATTCAAAAACCTAAAGATAAAATATTTTTAATGTTTCAAATGTAAAAATTAAGATTTACAAAGTTCAAATTTGCAATACAAATAAAACTATGAGGGCTTTCAGAAAATTAAAGAGAGTTTAAGCATACTTGGCCATGAGAGAGTACGGAAGCAATGGAGAGAGCGATGCTAGGCTTCTCAGCCACCTGCAAAAACAGTGAGAAAATCAACTCAAAAATGAAGAAAATTACTGTATATTTAATCTAGTCATGTAGCAAACAAAAAAAAAAGAAAATGAAATTGAAATTGAAAATTTTAAGGGCTTTTTCTGTTTGTTTACCATGAGAACTTTGGGAGGAGGAGACATTTTTGGATTAAACCTGCTTCAACAATTTCCAGTTCCACTTTCTTTCTCGGGTTTTCACTTCTGGCTTTAATTGGCACGCCTAGGAAGTAAAACGACAGAGTTTTGGTTTAAACACTCGCAAATCTTTCTCGGTCTCTTTTTCTTCGTTTCTCTCTCTTCAGATTAAAAAATAAAAATTATATTCGATGCACATTAAAACTTAAAAATACCAAATTCTTAAAAATATTTTAAAACTAAAAAGTTTATAAATATCTATTTTTAATGAGTAAATTAAAAATACTCAAACTTTTAAAAATATTTTTTAAAATTTATAAATATATTTTTAAGCATTACATATTTTTAATTTTATTATTTATATTATTACACCAATATAAACCAAAATAAAAACCTCCATAATAAAGTAAGAAGAGATAGAACCATAGAAGTGATGAGGGATTTTTTTATTACAAGGATATCATGGATTATTTGATTTAAATAAGAAGCATTAAAATATTTTATAAAAAAATATTAAAAATATTAATTTTTCAGTGTTAGAATAATGATTTTAAATAATTTAAATACAAATTTCATTATTGAATATAATTTTATTTATAAATTATATTTATTTTTAATGTAACATTTTATTAAATTAATTCATTAATTGTTACAGTTATAATTTTTAATTTTTTTATAAATGAATTTTAATTTATTAATATATATTTTTTAATAAAGGGTTAAAATTGATTTTAAATTTAAGTTTAAAAATTACTTTTTTATTTAATAAATTAATTCCAAACTTTAGTTAAAACAACGCACACGCGTCGCGGGTCGTGGCGCTCGTCAGCTCTGTCTCCCCATTTCTTGCTTTTGCTACGGCGCCGTTGTTGTACTTTCTGCACGAACAAAAAACAAAGGACGGCGACGGCGACGACGACGATGAAATAAGCTACAGTCTTTTTTTTAATTTTGAAACTGCTCTGAAAAACCAAGCTTTGCTCACATTTACACAGGTATGTATAAATACTAACTCCTTTATTTTTTTTTCTTCGATTTTCTTTTTTTTTTTAATTTTTGATATATTGAATTTAGTGTTATTCAACCGATTTGAAGTTTTATTTCAATGCTGAAAGCAAATTACTTAGCTTAGCACTGTTTCTATAATTAACTAATTAATTAATTAATCTTTGAAGATTAGTATTTTCTGTTTAAAATGATATTGGTAGATTGTTTTATGCTTGGTCTATAATCCAGGAAAACGAAAATAAGCTGAAAAAAGTATAAATGATTTTACTAGAATAGGAGTTAAGGCCTTTGATCCTGCAGCTTACTGCAAAACTATACTAATCCTTGATCTGCTGCCAATATTACATCAGATTAAACAAGATGCCACGGAAACCAACGAGGCATCGCAGGCTGTTACCGGTTCAACCATTGACTTTCTCGCCATTTGCTCGTTCTGTTGCTCGAGTTGCCTCTGCTTATCTGGTTAAGCATCACATGCGTGAAGTCAGCCAGCAATCGGCAGGTTTTTTAGCTGATTTGATTCTTTCTATCATATTTAAAGAGATAACCGTTCTTTCTTTTTTGTTGTTATCTGTTTGAGCTTCTCTTGGTACTCCGGAGTTCACATTCTTATTGTTTTATGATCTGAATTACAGGTGATGAATTTAAGAAGTTAGAAAATGTAGACAGACAATCTGAGTCATCAGAGGATGAAGAATTTGATGTAAGAACTTAATTACAGTAACTTTGATTGTACGGTGAATTACATGTAAAGAAGGTTTTAGTTAGTTTGTCCCTTTTTCTTTCCTTTTTTCCTTGAAGGGAGTAGTCCAAGCAGATTTTGCCTTCTTTGATCCAAAACCTGATGACTTCCATGGTGTGAAAACCTTGCTCCAATCATACCTTGATAACAAGCAATGGGATTTGAGTGGTTTCGTAGACTTGATATTGGGACAAACAACTGTTGGAACTGTTGTTAAATTAGAGGATGATGAAGACAATGGAGTTTTTTCTGTAATTACTGCCCTTAACCTGGGCAGATATAGGGTAAGAAAGTTATTCTTTTTATGTGAATGTTTCTGTCCCTACATGATATGCAGTGGATAGCTTGCTTTTGGTTAGATTAGGCCACAAAATTTTAGGATGTAGGCATTCAGATTTTAATTAATATATGAAGGGCAGTTAATTGTTCTCTCTTGAACAATTCCCTATTGTCTGGATTAATGGACTGACCCTAACTTGAAATTGATTTGCTAAAAGGTAATCCTTTTTGTTGATCTGCTAAATATACCATTCTGGTCTTACCAGACTTGGAATAGATTAATTGATTCAATAGCCTCTCGTAGCTGGTTGTCTATAATCTGAACTCAAGTCCCGTGGTGTGAATGATGGGCCTAGTTAAATGCCAAATATTGTACAATGTGATAGATTAGCTAGTAAACAAGCTTTCCATATGAATCTTTCTTGTAATAGAATATATGTATAAAGTTCCCCAAACATGAAGCAACTTGGTCATGACGTCAACTTTTATAACTGGTTAGTTGTTGCATCAATACCTTTCAATTCTTATTGAACCATGGATGTTTTTAATAAGTTGCATCTATTGAGGTGCTATTTCTTGTGAGCACGTGTGAAATTCTTATATATCAAATCCGGTGACTAAAATGCCATGAATGTTGTTCTGTAGGATCACAAGTGCATTAAAGAGCTGCAGGATTATCTTCTTAACATATGCCAGGAGAAAGATACAATAGGAAACTTGAGGTCACTTTTGGGAGATAAAGCACAGAATGCTGGTCTCCTGGTTTCCCAACGTGTGGTGAATCTTCCTCCTCAACTCTTGCCACATCTTTATGATGCGCTATTTGATGAAGTGTCATGGGCTACAGAAGATGAGGTTAGCTGTTTACTAATATTGTTGTACTTAATAAAAGTACTATCTTCTTTAGCTATCAAAAACATCATTGGAAGTAACTTATATATTCTTGTTTCACTTTTTGAAGCCCATGGAGGAGTTGCGTAATTCTTTCCAATTCAAGTTCTACATTATAGTAAGCAAAATTTACAAGGTATAAGATCTTCCTTGTGCTGATTTTACTTTTCATGTCTGCATTCCGAAGATTCTTTCCTGACTTTGGATGCAAATCTACAGCACAAGAATGCAAATAAGAAAAGGTCTTTGAGCATTGACAAAGATGAGGCTTTAGTATATATTAAGCCAGAAGATGAGATTTTTCATAAGGTATTGATTCTTTGATGTGTGTAATGTGTCTATTGACTTGTTTTTGTCTTTACATTTTAATTATTTCCTTTTAAAACACGTTTCAGCTGAGCATGTGGTCCTTCCTTTTTCCTTTGCAAACTCAGCAGGTCACAACTCATGAGGTTAGTAGGACTCAACTTCAAACTTGCTATTATTGGCCCATTTAGTTCAACTCTAAAAATGTTTCGTGGGTAAAATCCTTTGGGTAATTACCTTGTGGTTTTTGAGATTTTAACAGCCCTCTACTCCACACCCCACATTTTGAGATTTCAAAAGTGAGCCTTGATTCCCTTGAGGTACTCTTCTATGGTAAAAAAAAAATTATAGTGTTAAACTTTAAATGAAGAGAACAAATTTCTTGATTTCTTCAAAGTTCTAAGTCTCAATTTAAAAACCTTGTGGCTGTACTTGAAAATTTTGAAACCAGAAGAGTGTAGAATTAATTTACTCTTATTGAATGTAAGATGTTTTTTGAAATTGTTAGTCCCTTTGATCATCGATGCATTTCGTAAGTAACTACTGCTTCAAAATCCTCAAGATAGTCTTTGAAATTTTAAAAGACATTAGAAAAATTTGAATTTACATTCCATTTGATCTTATTTTTACTACTTTATTCTTGCTTTCAGAAGCAAAATATAAAATGCCTTTTTGGATATTAAAGCACCATAATACTTTTAGAGAATTAAAAGTAAAAAATATATAACATTTGATTTTTAACTTCACGGATAACCAAAGGCATGCTTTTCTTTTATGGAACTGTTGTTTTTGAATTGGCATTACTTTTTAGTTTAAATTAAGTATGATTTTGCTATTTGCTAGCAGCTTTTGCTATGCAATGAATTATGAGGAATCATAGAAGCAACAGGAAACAAATAGCTAATCAACATTGAAATGGGGACAAAGATTGTGCTTTGCCTTTTTTTATTTTTTACTTTTAAGTGTTTGACACTTGCAACTTTGTTGCAAGACATGCACGCAGACTTGCATATGACAGACCTTTTCCAGAAATTCTATTTTGGATTATCAAGCCTTTAATATCTTATTGTAGTTCTTTTAGTTTCAGCAATAAAGTTCCCTGCAAAATTAAGAAACATTCCACCATACATAGATTATGATTATCTTTACGTTGATGTGTCTTAATTTTTTTTTTTCATTCTTTTTTATTATTGTACTAAACTTGACACTCTTGTTAGATGGTTCATACTAAATTTGCCTTTATTCCTCTTCAAACAAATGGCTATTATTATCTTCCTCTTTTTGGCCAATACTATAATTTATCTTCGGACTGTCTCTATTATTGCAGCTAAAAAATTACCAGTTAACAGGGATTGTCATGGCTGTCAAAGCAGAAAACATTTTCTCATTTCGACAGCAATTGCATACTTTGATAAATGAAGCTTGAGTCTCATCGAACGAATGTAAAAGTTTTGATCTTGTAACAACCCTGTTTTCCTTTCTTTCTTTCTTTTTTACTTAAAAGAAGATTTTGCTAACTTCATTGTTTTGGTTGTTCAGAATGCAACCCAATAACTTCTGGTGATTTTCTTGCACCAGTTGGGGAAGGTAGGAATCATCAGTCTCCAATTTTGTAAGTGTATCAGATATTCTAACCCAATTTAGATGACATACTTGTTGGAATGAATTTGTTGGGATATAAAGCCAGGGTAGCCTTTCTCTTTTTGTTTCATTTTTAAGGTTTTTAGTTGTAGTTGAATTTTAGTCCAACCATGCATTCAACAGTGAGAAGCTTAGCACTGCCAATAGTCGTTTGAATTAATGAAAGTTGCCACTTTATGTTGTTTAGCTATGCTGTTTCCTCTTAGAGTGTTAGCTACAGTCAGGTTAGAGAGGTCTCGATTGTAGGAATGGAATATTAACTTGTCACCATAACCATTAACTTGATTTGAATGAATCCAGTTATTGACTGTAACGTATGCCAATGCCTATGCTAGAAATTTGAAATTGTTTGAGAAAAACCTCAGGAAAAGCCAGAAAGCTGGAAACTGTTGTGTTAAGTTGGGTGATCGATTATCTCAGAAAATTTAAGTTGATAGAAGAAAGTTTGTAGGACAAATTTAAGCAAACATGCACGCATAAAAGTAAAGAAACCCTAGAAACAAACATAAGATCAAAGTGACTGGCACCATCAAAGAACTCAATTATAAACATTGAGAGGAAACAATTGAACGAACTAAGCACAAATGGACGAAATTCCCACTCAAGTACGATTGAAATTCAGTTTGTAGCATTTTTACCAAAAGCCATCTCCATCAATGTTCAGCTCTATACTAGCAATGACTCTTTCCTTCGACCCCAGTCTCACTACAATCAGCTTAGTCCAGATTCCTACACATTCAGAAGTAACCTTCTTCTTTCTTGCCAATTATTTTACTTTTTACCTATTGCGTCCTTATTTTTTAATAATTTTCCTACTTATTAAAAATATGCATCGGTATTTTTTAGTTGCATCTACTTATTAAGAATACGAAGCTATATTAGAAATTCCTTGGATTGGCTAATGCTGGTTTCCATTTGCCTCTTGAAAAATCGTGAAAATGAGACTGAAGAATCGTTAAAGATTGATGTTTGGGCAATTTGTAATTGGCCAAATTCTATTAACGGATTTAAATTATTTTGAGTGTGTTGTCCATTTTCTATGTTAATGGAACTATGTTCAATTTGGTTCAAACCTCAAAGACTTGGATGAAATTAACTTTAATTTTTTTGAAGGAACATCCTAATAATTTAAAATTGAAACTTTCAACAATCAAGGTTTAGTTTAATTGTTGCTACTCGTAAAAAAAAGATTAGGTTCAAGATTTGATTCCTTTTTTCTCTTTGCAATTCCTTATGAATCAAAACAAAAAGTTGAAACTTTCATATTGAAAATTGAGTCGGTAAAATAAAATTTATGAAATGAAAAAAATTGTTCATTATATAATTTTAAATCATATGTAAAATAAATAATTGAATAAAATATATAAATTAATAATTTATCATTGCAAAGCCTGAATATCATATGCTTAAATGATCTATAAAACCATAAGAGATGAGGTAAAAAAAACCTAAAAGGGATAAAAGAATTCTCAAATGTTAATATGCCTCAGCAACCTCCAATTCTTTTTTTCCTCTAAATTTGGTCTTTCTTTTTCTTTTTTGGCCCGATTTCTTCCACGTTAGTTCTAGTACCAGTTTTTCGCATCTTTCAGCTGATTGTGATGAACTGTTTAAGGCAATGTCATGGCCATCTTGAACATTCTCGTTGCTCATCCCAACAATTTTCTTAATCTTGATGTCCTCCAGATAGTGCCGCCAACATTTTCTAAGACAATTGCTGCAGCACTGTGGATTTATCTCCCTTGAGATCATCTTGTCATGTGAGAATTGCTACTCATTGTAAATTAATGTCAGTGTTTAGCAAGCTTGCTAGTGAATTATTTGAGAGGAAACAAAAAAAAAATTCAAATTTGAAAATGTTGCAAATACCTCTATAAATTCAGTGCTGCAATCCCTTTTTGGCATTATAGATATCATCTTTGGTCGACAAATCCAGAAGCAGCAATCTAAAAAAGCTGCTAAATCAAGCGAACTCTGATAGTTTACGAGTGAAAGACGCTTCAGATATGCTGGTGGAGCAGCTGAAGCCTGTCTTACTCGTGGCAAAATAGATTCGTCCTGTGTTATTTGAAGCAGAAAATGTGTTAACAACAAAGAAAAATTAAAGAATGCTAAAGGAAAGCAACAACATAAGTAAACTAAACGTACCATGTTAAAGGACAAATCTATCTTGAGAACATTGTATTTGAACAATTGAAGGTAGCTGTTCAAACCTATGAAGAATTTAGTGGGCAGATAAACAATGCGCCTCCCTACCCTTACATTAAGTGTAGCTTTTAGGGGCCTCAAGGTATTAATGGAAACCGAGGCTGCCTTTGCTCTGATAATATTGAATAGATAAAAATTATAGGATTGAAGGTTTGGAGCATCAATCTCAATCTCCTTTGAAACAACACCAGGAGATCTAGCAGTAGCATATAAGGTTAAATGCCTAAGCTGCTGACTGGAAATTCTAAGCCCTATCAGGGGACTGTAGGGTTTCAAGAACAAGGTCTCCAGACTAGGGAATTTAGCAACCAACTTTGAATATATTTTGCTGTGAAATTGCCAAATAAGCTTAACTCATTTAGATTAGGACAAGAAACTAAACGCAGCTCTAACTTATCATCAATATCTTGATCATAATATTCACAGTGAAGTTTTTGGATATTTGTTGCTTCTATGAAAATCATACGAACTCCCACAATTTTAACCTCCTTAAGCTTTGTAAGATCAGGAAGTACAACAAGCTGCAAATAAAAAACATCAATAATAGAGCACGTCTCTAGCAAAGGGCTGTTTGCTAACAGGCTTTCTACCATTGAATCATCCATTGAAACCTTGGAAAGAGACAGCTTTCGCAGACAAGGGAACTTGGGATTACATGACGTCGGTGTCAAGTTACAAGCTTTTATATCTAGAACGGAGACCGAATTGGAAACAACGGTAGCCAAAGGGAAACTTGGCCTCCACCACATCGGATAAGAAAATATCCCATGAAGAACTAATTCATTGACGTAGTTTTTGTTAACCAGTTGAATCAACTGCTCAATCCGTGAAGCATGTCTTTTATGAAAGACGTACATGTCTAGTTTAAAGTGTTTAATCAGCACCTTGTAATTGCGGAGCTTTTCCAAAGACTTGTCGATAGCATCCATGTACTTGTGAACCTTAGTGTCCAAAGAACCATCACATTCAAACAGGGTTTGTGTGAAATCGTCAGAGCGAAAGCTAAAGACGGGGAGTGAATTCCAGGCTTGTAGCCACGTCTTGGACAGAATACTCGTGCGGGCTGCGTCTTTAGCAGGCAAGAAGAAGAGAATTCGTTCAATGACATCTTGAGGCAACTGGAAAATTCTATCTGTTCCGTTCGGTATATTTTCCATGTCTGCTGTTGAAATCCCAACTACTGTGCGGCTTTTGATTTCTCAATCCTCGGGAAGAAGAAACTGTTGCAGTATGATACGGGCCTATATGCAGCCAAGCAATTAGTAATTAATATATAAATAGTTATTAGTTATACTATCACAATCATAGTAAGCCACTTTGACCCTCGATCTCCTAATCTCACTAAAACCCTAAATAAAGTGACATTTATGTTAAATTAAAATTCGAAACCCTTCAGAGATAAATTTGTAAAATTAGGTTTAAATGCCAACAATAGGCAGAAAAACGTTCCGTATATAAATATTTTTTTATATAATGAGTTAATTACCTGTTTTGCATGGTAATTATTATATTTTTAATAATTAAACAATATATCATTACCATAAACATATACAATATCATATATATATATATGGAAATTAAAATAGTATAAATAAATCAAATCATTGTTTATATTATTCTCTTTTTCTTTAAATAGATATTCCTAATAACATTCATCTAAATAAATTTTAAAATCCTTTGTATGTTAATTATTATAGTATAAATTATATCTCTTTATGTAATGTGTTAATTACTTGTTTTATATTATAATTGTTCTACTTTAATAATTAAAAAAAATACCATTCCCGTAAATATATTCAATATCATGTCTGGTAATTAAATTAATAAAACTAAATAAAATAATTATGTATTTTATTCTCTCTTCCTTCTAGAAATTCTTAACATCTTAATGTCTATTTGATCACTGAATCTTGAGTCTTACATCCGCGTGTGTGCCATTGATTTGTGGCATGACCGATTTTTTAAACTCAACTTACCTAGACATACCAGGACCTCTAAGTGACATGATAAATTATTATTGTATATAAATATCATTTGTTTAGAATGGAAACTATTTAGATGGAAGAGTTATGCCTTTTAAAGAGAAATTATACTATAAATAATTTCTATTTATTTAATGAGTTAATGTCATGTTAATGTAAAAAAGAAAAAAGAAAAAGAAGAAGACAACCAAGTGCATAAGACTCCACATTGCATAGCACTGTCAAAATGGGCCGGGTGAAAAAGCCCTTTTAGTTAAATGGGCCTCAAAATGTATGCTCATATCCGGCCCTAAAGGCTAACGGGTTTAAATGGGCCGGTCTGTATAAGAAATTAAAAAATTTAAATTTTATATTAAAATATCATTTTAAGTAAATAAACAAAATAAAATTTGAAATAAATATTAAACAAACATCAAATAAATTCACATCAAATCCATCAAGTCTTCAACATTATTTGAACATTACATATTAATAGTTTAACTAGCATAATATAAATTGTTTTAACAAACCTAGATACTGAAAAATATGTCTCAAAATATTAAAAATAAAAAATATGATAAATAGATCCATGTCCATCCATCTCCTTCATAGTGTTAATCACATTCAATCAATTCTTTTTCAACTTTGCCATTTACAAATATAAATAAAGAATAATATAAGAACTCACAAAAATTAAACTTATGAATTGATTAAAAATTGTCAACTAATTAATAACAATACTTTCAAAACTAAGAATCTAATTTCAGATGCAAATGAAAGTTTTTACGTTCTCATAATTTAAAGAACTTCAATACTTATTTAAAACACAAGAACCAATACTAAAAAAAATCTCCGATACTATTATTATTATTGGAATACTCAAGATATCACAAGCTATACTTGCAAGCTTTGAAAATCTTCGGTTATGATCTTTCTACCATTGTAGCACATTTAAATTTTCAATCATACGACCTATAATCTTTAGCTCTTCCAAATAAAGATCTAATTGAAATTTTGGTTCTTCCACTTGAATTCAAATCTTTTGAAAGCCTATGTCCTTGGACATTTCAAAATAAATTAATTGTCATTACAAAAGAGAATTTAAAATAAAGTATATATTTAAAAAAACAAAAATGAACTTACATCACTTAAAGCAAATGTACTCTTCCCTTCCAACTAGCATGTGTAAGAGATTGTGAGTCATTAGGTTTGTTTGAAGCAAATTAGTAATACTAAATAGTATTAAGTTTATATATTTTACTTTTGATTAAAATGTTAAACATATAAATAATAAAAATAAAAATAAAAATTTAATATAATTAAAAATATTAAAAAATTAAACGAGCTGGCCCATTTAAGCCCGGGCAAAAAAACCCTCTTTTTTAAATGGGCTACAAAAATGAAGTTCAAGCCCTGAATAAATGGGTCAAACCGGGTCGGCCCAACGGGCCTTGGCCCATTTTGACAGTGCTAACATTGCAGGGTTTAGGAAGTGTCATATTTGATAATTAAATTGTTAATGATCTGTTCTTATACGGTAATCATATAGGTATAAATAAATTACTATGGTATTTTTTTTTATCATTCCCATAAATATAAACATTATATTTATAGCTTGAAATTATAGTGCAATTGCAGGCATCAGTCAATCCAGATGCAAAGATAAAACACATAACGAAATATCATTCCATATGTAGAGATGTCAAATGAGCTGGACAGCACTTGGCACGATATAATTTGGCACTATGTGAGTCGTGCTTGGCACGATTCGTAGCTAAATAAGTGGGTTGGGCTAAGCACAACATATATATGTGTGCCGTGTCGGGCTACAAGTTTTAAGGCAAGTAAATCGGCATGGCACGATCCGTTAAGGGTCAATACTAGCACAGCACTACACACAAACCCAGGTGTCATGTCATATTGGCCCATAATTATTATAAATGACACTTTGGATTCAATTTATTGGTTTTTTTAAATTTATTTATGTTATTTTTATTTGTGATGAAATTATATTTTTGATATTTTATTGGTAATTTGTAAAAATAAAATTATATATTTAATAAATCTAACTATGATATATTTGAATTATTAATACATAGATTTATAATTCTTTCATTTTGAATATAAAATATATAATATGTCATGTTTTATATATAATATATATAATCTCATAAAAAATAAATTATAAAGATAAAAATAAATTGTTGCTTGATTTAGTAGTAGTAATAATATCAAATATCAAAACTTTAAAATAAAATAATGATTAGTAAAATTAAATTAAAAATTACAAGATAAATACAAATTCAATACACAACTAACACCTTGAATTTCATCTACCAAATCATTTAACATTAGCAAAAATTCATGATTTTATCCATCAAATCCCTAATCAAGCAAGGGTAAAGTAATTTAATATTTTAATTTTTCAAGTCAAACACAAATATACAACTAATAAGAAATTAGTAGTGATTGTTTATGTTTCCCCGTAGATATAAGCATTTTGCCGAACCACGTAAATTATGTGTATATTCTATTTTATTTTTACTTATCTCATATATTATTTAAATTAATAAATAAAAATTTTATAATAATAAAAATTCTAAAAAATTGTTGATGGGTTGGACTTGGCACAATGCGATATGAAATTAGTACCATGCCTAGCTCAGCACGACCCATTAAGGCTATGAGTTATGTGCCGTGCTAGGTCATGCCTTTAATTTTCATAGAACGTGCCAGCACAGCCCATTAAAAAATAGTGTTGTGCCAGCACAACTTATTAACACATGTGCTAATATTTAAATAGATTGCACAACTCAGCAAAGAAGCCTTTGCAAGGAAATGCAGGTTCTTCAGAACAAGTTCTCAAGACTTTGTAAATTTGCAACCAACTCTTGAATAGATTCTGTTGTTAAACTGGCAATTAAGCTTAAGTCCTTTAGATAATCACAAGAAACTAAATCCAGCTCGAAATTATCATCGAAATGTTGACAGCAATATTCAAAGTGAAGTTTTTGGATATTTATTGCTTCTATCACAATCATACGTACTCCCGTAATCTTAACCTTCTTAAGCTTTGGAATATCACGAAGTTGAACATGCTCCACACCAACGTATTTAGCAAAGGGCAGTTAACTAACAGGCTTTGTACCTCTTGAAATGATATTTTATTCTCGCATATGTGGAATAATATTTTCTCCCATATATTATATTGCCTACAGTTGCATATAGTTTCAAATTTAAATATAATTTATATATTTATGGGAATGATATCAATAATACTATGATAACTTATTTATACTTATATGATTACCACATAAAAACAACTCATTAAAAACTTAATAATTACGTTATATTAACTTGACATTAACTCATTATATAAATATACACACCCAAAACCCTAACTAAGCCACTTTTTTTGTTGAGCCTCAATCTCGTAATCTCACTCAAACCCTAATTAAAATGACATTTATATTAAAACTAGAAGCACTAATAAATTATTAAATATAAGAATAAAATAAATGATGATTTTAAAATTATAAAATTAGGTTTAATTGCCAACAAAAATCAATAGGAATAAAACCCAGGCCAACTTGAAGATGGCTTTGATTTCTGGCTAATTGATTTAATTAAGCTTACAAAAACCCCTAGTGGGCTAAGAAAGAGATGAATGTACATGTGAGCCCAAAAGTTTTTGGTTTTTTCAATTTCCCTAATATTTTTCATGAAATGAGCCAAATAAGACCTATAACAGTTGTCAAAGGAAAATTAGTATTGTAATTGGAAAGTTAATGGCTACTTGCATTGCTTGCGTACCGTCTTTGTTTAACTTCAGTTATTACATTTCTCTTGCCATCCTTTAGTCATCGATCACTTGAGAAACGGTTGAAATTGATTTCACCATATAATATTTGATTAACGAACGGTTCTGTCCTTGCGCCTTCGAGGAACACAAACATCTTATTCTTTTACTCTTTGTTACTACAAGGGCAAAGATAATTGTTGCTCCTGTAAGTACATCATAACAAGCCTAACATGCTTCTACACAATATGAAACATGTTAAACAAATAAAATGCGGAAGCGATAGGATCTAACCTCCAGCCATTGCACTCTGTAACTCTGCTGTTGAAGCAATTGCCGAATCTGACAGTCTATTCTGTGTCGATCACAGACCTTCCAAATCTTCCAAGTACTCAAAACCTCACTAGATGGTGTTTGTATGTTTTTTAGGTTAACGTACTTGGGGACCGGAAGAAGCCCTCTTATATTACTAACGAGGGCATGCTAATTATAGCAATAAAATCACGTTTTAACCATCACAAAATCGTGTTTTAATAGCCAAATATTGAGTTGAGATTCAGCGTGAAATTATGGACCATATCCGGAATTAGTCAACCAAACAATTATTTCCCTAATTATGGAGATATACTAACATTCTCCCACTTGGTCCATATATTTCACTTATAGAAGAAACAAATCACATGAATCATGGCGACAGTTCCTCTAATGGTGAGTATTATCTTCCATGTATTACTATGTAAAATGTTTCTAAATCAACTCATTTATACTTAATGAATAAACCTTATGTTTATTCTCGGTCCAAACAACAAGGATATTTCTCAAATAAACTTTAGTGTATACAAATCAAAAATGAGAAACATCATATTATTAATAAGAGTTTCAATTACAATCAAAATGTGGGACCAAGTCCCATTCTCTCTACATGATCCGTAAATTTAAATGGTGGCATGCCCTTAGTCAAAGGATCAGCTAACATCAATTCAGTGCTAACGTGTTCAATGACCACTCTTTTATCTCTAACACGTTCTCTAATGGCTAAGTACTTAATGTCGATATGCTTACTTCGACTTCCACTCTTATTGTTCTTAGCCATGAATACCGCAGCTGAATTGTCACAATATATCCTCAATGGCTTAGATATGGAGTCAACAACTCTAAGCCCACCAATGAAACTCTTAAGCCATACACCATGTGAGGTAGCCTCAAAACAAGAAACGAACTCGGCCTCCATAGTAGAAGTGGCAGTCAGTGTCTGCTTAGCACTCTTCCATGAAACAGCTCAACCGGCAAGCATGAAGATGTAACCGGATGTTGATTTCCGGGTATCAACACAGCCAGCAAAGTCTGAGTCTGAGTAGCCAATCACTTCCAACTCATCAGTCCGTCTATACATAAGCATGTAATCCTTAGTGCCTTGAAAATATCTAAGCACCTTCTTCGCAGCTCTCCAGTGGTCCATCCCCGGGTCACTTTGGTATCTACCCAACATTCCCACAGCAAAAGCAATATCAGGCCTGGTACAGACCTGTGCATACATAATGCTTCCAACAGCTGAGGCATATGGAATGTTCTTCATCTGTTCCCGCTCAAGATCATTTTTCGGGCACTGGTTCAAATTGAACCTGTCACCCTTCACAATGGGAGCTGGGCTTGGTGAACAATCTTTCATTCTGAATCTTTCCAAGACTTTATTAATATAGGCTTCTTGTGAAAAACCTAATATACCTCTATGTCTGTCTCTATGGATCTTAATGCCAATGACATAAGATGCATCGCCCATATCCTTCATATCAAAGTTCTCAGAAAGAAATTGTTTCACCTCACGCAGCATCCCCTTATCATTGGTTGCAAGCAGAATATCATCCACATATAGCACAAGGAAACAAATCTTGCTCCCACTGACCTTCTGGTATATACATTGATCCATGATGTTCTCAACGAAACCAAATGAAGAGATGACTTCATGCAATTTTAGATACCATTGGCGGGAAGCTTGTTCCAACCCATATATGGATTTCTTCAGCTTACAGACCAAATGCTCACCATTGCTAGAGGAAAAACCTTCAGGTTGTTTCATGTAAACCTCTTCCTCTAGATCACCATTGAAAAATGCCGTTTTCACATCCATTTGTTGCAACTCTAAGTCAAAATGTGCAACAAGCGCCATTATGATGCGGAGAGAATCTTTCTTAGATACAGGAGAGAAGGTCTCCTTGTAATCGATTCCCTCCTTTTGAGTGAATCCTTTGGCTACGAGTCTTGCCTTATAACGCTCAATGTTGCCTAATGAGTCAGTCTTGGTCTTAAAGACCCATTTACAGCCTATAGCCCTGGCCCCATTAGGCAACTCGACGAGATCCCATACTCCATTAGATGCCATCGAATCCATCTCATCCTTCATAGCATCGAACCAAAGTTTTGATTCTTTGCTGTTCATGGCTTGTGAAAACGTCTCTGGATCATTAACGTGCCCAATATTGAAATCATACTCTTGTAGATACACAATATAATCACTAGGAATAGCTGATTTCCTTTCCCTAGTAGACCTTCTTAATGTTGGTTCAACATTCTCCGAATGATCATGTTGTTCAACTGGTTGCTCACTCAATTCTGGTGTATCCAGAGGAGCCTCGTCTACTGGTAAGTTATCAACTACTTGTGGATCTTCAATGATTGATTGTTCAATGTTCAGTTGCACTGAAGGGACATTATTCATGATAACCAATCCTTGACTCGAGGTAGAGGGTTGATCTCTCACAGAAACTAGGTCTTGAGATTGATCGCTCCCACTAACTAAGTCATTTTCAAGAAACTTGGCGTTCCTTAATTCCACAAATCTAGTGCTATGAGATGGACAATAGAATCTGTAGCCTTTGGACCGTTCGACATATCCGATGAAATACCCACTTATGGTCCTAGGATCCAGTTTCTTTTCCTGTGGGTTGTAAACTCTTATCTCAGAAGGGCATCCCCAAACGCGCATATGACGCAAACTCGATTTCCAACCTTTGAATAATTCAAAAGGCGTCTTTGGAACAGCCTTGGTTGGAACCCGGTTCAATATATACGCTGCCGTTTTAAGAGCTTCAATCCACTAGGACTTAGGCAACTTCGAGTTGCTAAGCATACTACGCACCATTTCCATCAAAGTTCGGTTCCTTCTTTCTGCAACACCATTCTGATCCGGTGAACCAGGCATGGTATATTGGGCAACAATCCCATTTTCTTGAAGGAACTTCGCAAATGGTCCAGGTGCTTGTCCATCTTCAGTGTATCTACCGTAATACTCCCCACCTCTATCAGTTCTTACTATCTTTATGGGTTTCCCACATTGTTTCTCTACTTCAGCCTTAAATATTTTAAAGGCGTCCAATGCTTCGTTCTTGTTATGAAGCATGTAGAGATACATAAACCTCGAGTAATCATCAATAAAGGTGATGAAGTATTTCTGACCATATGCATCAATGTCTGGACAACATATGTCAGAATGTATGATCTCTAATATGGTTGAACTCCTATTGGCACCTTTCTTAGACTTGTTGGTTTGCTTACCCTTAATGCAATCCACACAAGTGTCGAAATCAGTAAAATCGAGAGTACTAAGTATTCCGTCATTTACCAATCTCTTAATTCTATTTATGGAGATATGACCTAATCTCCAGTGCCATAACGTGGAGGAGTCCTCATTCATAACACATCTTTTAGTGCCAGTTTGAACATGCAAGGCGTTATGAGCAGCGTCATTTTGCAAATCAATAGAGAAAAGACCATCACATAAGGTACCATTCCCAACAATATCAGACTTAAAATATATCAATACTGATTTATTTGAAAATTGAAAGGAATATCCATAAGGTACTAGCCTAGAAACAGAGATTAAATTTCTAGAGAAACTAGGAATATAAAAGGTCTTTTCCAATTGCAAAACAAAACCACTCCTAAGAACTAAAGTGCACGTTCCAACGCCTTCAACATGCGAGCGCATCTTATTTCCTGAATAGATGCTCTCCTCATTTCCCACTGGCTTCCTTAGGTTTGTCATACCCTGTAAGGAAGTTGAAATGTGAATTGTAGATCCAGAATCAATCCACCATGTGTTATGATTAACCTCAACCATATTTGATTCAAAACAAACATATGAGAGTGGATTACCTTTCTTAACGAGCCACTGCTGAAGCTTAGCACAGTCCTTCTTCATGTGTCCCTTCTTTTTACAGAAGAAACACTTGGACTCTTTCTTAATGTCAGCTTGGGCAGGGATTTTCCCTTTTCCCTTGTTCTTGGCTCGATCTTTGGTCTTTCCTTGGCTTGCAAAAAATGCACTTTCACCCGATTCCATAAGCAGCCTTCCCTCCTCTTGAACACACATGGTCATCAATTCATTGATGGTCCACTTATCCTTATGTGTGTTGTAGGATATCTTGAATGGTCCGTACTGCTTTGGTAGAGTGTTCAATATATAATGCACAAGAAAAGACTCAGACATCTCCACCTCTAGCTTCTTGAGTTGGGCCGCTATATCTCTCATGGCCATTATGTGCTCGCGCACTCCTTTGACACTGGTGAGCCTCATCGATGAGAACTTCATTATCAGGGTGCTGGCCAACGCTTTGTCTGAAGTGACAAATTGATCATCTATGGCCTTCAGTAAGGTCCTAACGTTGGTATGCTGTTCGACTGAACCACGTATCCCAGCAGATATCTTTGTCTTTATATACATGACACTAAGGCGATTGGATCGCTCCCAACGTTCATGTAAAGCTACTTGAGCAGGAGTGCTGGTCTCTGTCAATACGGGCTCGTCTTTCCTTATAGCATAGTCTATATCCATGCACCCTAATTGGAGGAGAACTCTCTCCTTCCAAACCTTGTAGTTCTCTCCATCCAGCTCGGGAACTTTTAGGTTAATACTAGCCTGAGGAAACACTGCATATAGAAAATAAACATGCTTATGTATCTAGAATTTTTGAGGCAAACTTAATTATGTCTACCAATGTAAACATATTTTATTAATAAATCTTAGACATAAAACTTGCCTGTGGGCTAAAGTTCTAATTCTAATAATTTATATCATAATTATAAAACTATCAAATTATATCATTTCCTAATTCCTGTGGGTAAATTAAGAAACTAATTTGATATTTTATCCTAATTAGTTATAAAATTATAATAAAAATTCCTGTGGCATAAAATTTATCATAACCTTATAACTAATCACAATTTATGTCTCATATAATTATGTGATTTTACAAAAATAATTTTACTTAATTAAGGTTGCTGTGGCTAAGCCCTAATTAAATAAATTATAAATCACTTAGACATATTGGTAAAATTCTAAGCTTATTCATATTTTAAAAAATTGCAATTATCACAAGGCAATTTTAATTCCAAATAATATGAATAACTTAGCTACATGTGCTTCTAGTATAAAAATAACAAAATTATACATATTCAAAATGAGCACATATACACATTCAAATCAAATTTTCATAATTTAATCATAATTTTATAATAATTTTCACAAAAATTATTAAATTTAAAATTATAGCTTTTATAAAAAATTTCAAATTTATGAAAAATCCTCATAAAATCCAAAATAATGAGAAGTTTTCATAATTATATTAATTTTGTGAAAATAATCCAATTATTCATAAAATTATGAAAATTACAGAACTGAAAATTTGATAAAACTATCAAAAATATAATTATTTGGCCTAAATTAAATAATTTAAATTACTTAAATTAAATAAATTCTTAAGGCCTAATATAAATCAAATAGCCCTTTTATTTAATCCACATGACCCAAATAATCTAACCCAAAATAAAGGGAAACCCATAAATTATATGGCCCAAAACTAACCAAATAAGGACCCAAACAGTGCCCAAAACCCGAGGCCCAAAAGGTTTCTTTTTCCCTTTTTTTTTTGGAACAGTGTAATTGCACTGTTAACAGGCGAGGGCGTGAGACTCACGCGCCCGCATTATCTCTATCGGGCGCGTGAGACTCACGCGCCCCCATTTTCTCCCCCTATCGGGCGCGTGAGACTCACGTGCCCGCATTTCTCCCTCCATCAGGCGTGTGTGACTCACGCGCCCGAGGCTTCTTCTTCACCCGAATGGGTGTTTTGCAGAAATTTGGGTCTTTTGACCCGACCCGGCACAAAACCCTTCAAACAATCCCGTTTTTCATGTATTTTTCATCCCTAGAGCTTTACAACAATAGATCTAAAATATTTGAACCAAAATCACATGGAAACAGAATGGGTTTCATGAAATCCGAGACTTAAAGTTTCAAAATATGGGTTTTTATGGCTTCTTTCTACAGATCTATGCAAGACAGAGGTTAAACTACGGCTCTGATGCCAAATGTAGGTACATCATAACAGGCCTAACATGCTTCTACACAATATGAAACATGTTAAACAAATAAAATGCGGAAGCGATAGGATCTAACCTCCAGCCATTGCACTCTGTAACTCTGCTGTTGAAGCAATTGCCGAATCTGACAGTCTACTCTGTGTCGATCACAGACCTTCCAAATCTTCCAAGTACTCAAAACCTCACTAGATGGTGTTTGTATGTTTTTTAGGTTAACGTACTTGGGGACCGGAAGGAGCCCTCTTATATTACTAACGAGGGCATGCTAATTATGGCAATAAAATCACGTTTTAACCATCACAAAATCGTGTTTTAATAACCAAATATTGAGTTGAGATTCAGCGTGAAATTATGGACCATATCCGGAATTGGTCAACCAAACAATTATTTCCCTAATTATGAGATATATTAACAGCTCCAGATTCCAGAACCTAATTTAAAGACACTGTCTTTCCTTGTCTGCTTGGTCATTGGTAAACAGAGAAATGGTTGCTGTTACTTGGGATATTCGGACCGGGATGGCCTAGTTTGGATTTCGAAGAACAAAGAGAAAATCCGGTTCAAAATTTGATCAGATCTAATTTTTTTTCCAACCTCAATTACGAATTTAATATTTTTTATTCAAATCCACTCAAAGTTCGATTATATTTTCGGACTTGATTGAACCATTTGATTCATTGACAGATATAAATAAGACTATATTAATGAGATTCATAAATGTCGTATATAATCCAACTTCAATTGCCAAAAAAAAAAAAACACACCTTAATTTAAAACAAAATTTTATGTGGGCTTGAGGGAGTCCACTAGTAAAAACGAAAATGGGAACCTTGAGGCAGTCCACATATTAAATGTGTTGCCCATGCTCTTTATATATATATATATGAATGTAAATCACAATCACAGATAAACTATTACTAATCTCGAGTTAAGACATAGATATTTAATTTTTCACTTGTTATTTTATAGTTATATTCGGATAACGTAAGTTACGCAGATGTATTTCTAAATTGAGTTATTCGTTTGATCTTTTGAAATTATCATATCAATTGTGTAAAGAGTTGGATGTATACTTATAAATGTGAGAAAAAACTTCTTGAATTAGCTTTCGGAATCAAAAGGTCCAATAACATTCAATAAATTAGTGAGTTTAATTTGAATTGAGTTTTAAATAAAATTATTTGAGTTCAGATTTTTAGTTCTATCAAATTTGAGATATTAAATTATTACCAAAACTTTTAAGTTAAAATTATATTTAAAAATATTAAAATACTTTTAATATAATTTTAGACTAATTTGAGAATTTTAGATTCGACAAATAGGATCAAATTATGAAAAAAAAAAAATTTCAAATGATCCATCCTAACTCTTAATCTAATTTGATATATGAAAATCTAACTACCGAACTGAGTTCAAAATCTTTTATTAACCAGCAATGATTCAACCACTTGAACCAATTCCTCATTACTTTATACATCTGTTTCTTCTCATGGCATCTTTGTAAAGGAGCATGGAAGGGTGACTTTGGCTTTGGGATTGTGACATTGAATAATCAATTAAAGTAATTTAAACTTATGATTAAGCGTAAAAGAAGGAAAGCATGCTTCCAATTAACTACCGGCTTTGTCTGGTCCCAATCGAATATTCTCATGCAAACCCATAGCAACTTCTTTTTCACTTTAATTGAATTTTGGGTTTTGTTTATTACATGTTACAAAGCTACTCAATCCATGTCTCCCTTTTTCTAATATAATCTTTCCTTTTTCTTTTTTTCTTTTTTACTGTTGGAAAGTAAAACCAGACGAAAAAGTTGTTAGGGTTTGTACGATTTCAAGGCCAATGAATTCTATTTACAAAAGTGGTTAAAGTCAAGCCCACAATCAAATTAAACTAAGAAGAATCGCCCACAGTTAAGGCTTTATAGCCACAACAGGAGAGCTGCTATAGATACCCCAGTTTTTACTCTTCTTACCCCCATTTCCTTCATGATGTTACTGTTCATTTAAAGGGTGATGGGGTATGAAGAGCAAAAAAAGGTGTAGATTTAGTCATTCCCCCACAACAGCCATGCTCAAAGTCGGTGAATGTTGTTAGCAAGTATTTCTTTTATTTAGTAATTAAAAAATGATATAAAAAAATTTAATCCTTATCCTATATTAAAAAATTTAATGAGCGTTATCTTGGCTTAATTAGTATCAAGTTTATTCATTAAAATTTATTAAATTTAAAAATTGATAAAAAAAATATACTGAGCAAAAATTAAAAATTTCTTATAATGTAAAAAAATAGTGATCGTTGTGGCTCAGTTAACAACACATGTTGAGTCTGTGAAAAGAGCCTTCGAGTTCTATCCTCACTAAACACTCTTTTGAAGAGTGATGAAGAACCTTAACTGTGATGAAGCTCTCAACAAGATTAATCTCATACCGTTAAAATGGATGAAGATATCTGTAATTTACAAAAAAAAAAATAATAGTAAACGTTGAAGGAGGAATGGATCAAAATAATAACTATAGGATAATTTTTTTTAGGTTTTTATCTTGATCTTTACGGGGCATGTTCAACTTTGTTTTATATAATATACTCAGAATTCTTACATGGATAGGACTGAAGATGGAGTAAATAGTGTAATAATTATTTATTAATATTTAGTGACAATGATGGGGAAGAACCAGGTTCATTGTTTCGAAGGTATGGGGGTTTTTCTTTTAAAATAAGACTTGTGAATTGAGATACACTAGTCAAGTTGGAATGAGGCTATCACCAAGTTGCTTTAGAATTTAAAGGATATATTTTAATGCATACAATAATATTTTCTTTTTTTTTTTTATATATATGAAAAATTAAGAATCTAATGGGCATGAATCATACTAAGATAAAGTATTATTATATCAACGTTAATAGCACTTTTGATCTCTAAATTTTGTATCCAATTTTATTTGGGTTGCTAATTTTAAAAGTTTTAATTTAATCAAATTTGATCAGATTTTGAACAAACATTTTAAAAGGTTGCTCAAACTTGATTCGGTTCGGCTTATAAATATTTTATTTTCTCAATTCTAGTACAATTAAAAAAATCAATACCTAAATTTTACGCTTTAGCTTTGCACCAATTAGCAAAACTTAATAATATAATTAATTTATCAACCACTTGTAAAGCCAAAATTTACATGTTGTAAATATTTTTACATTATATCAGATATGCAATCACATCATCCATATATTGCGCGATTCGATCCATTGCTTCTCTTCAATCATTTTCATGGGATGTTTGGGAGCTTAAAATTGAATTTTAATTTTTGACTAAACTCTCAACCTTTGACCTATAATTAAACCATTAATATATATAATTACCTATTGGTGTTTTTGAGCCACAAATCAAACAAAAAAAAATCTAAAGTGGGGTTTGAGCTATTATGTAGCTTCCAATTTGAAGGGTAAGGTTTAGATATAAGCTTTGGCAGTTGCAACTTACTCAACTCAACTTGGCCATGGCTGCTCCATATTTAACTCTTTTAAGATATGTAATCATTCAAATCATATACAAAGCTCCTCTTGCGAAGGGTGAAAGGTTATCTTCTTTATATATTATTATTATTTCTCTTAAGTATACGATAAGAATTGATAATGATTTCGTATTTTCTATGCTCACAAAATGCCTTTTTATTTTTACTAACATATTTAAGAAATTATTATGTGCCTCATTTTTTAAATTAATTTCTTTATATTTTTTAAATACCCTCAAGAGATATGTCATTGTGTTAATTTCGGTGGTAAAATTTAAAAATTCCGCAAATGATGTATGAGATAACTTCTCATTCGTAAAAATTTGTTTTGATATACGGATTGTGAATTTTTTATTTTATAAGTGAAATTAAAAAGTTATTACATGTTTTTTCTTGATTAATTTTTTTAATTTTTTTTTAATATACTTGAAGAAGTTTGTCACTTAAATTTTTTTATGTATTTACAAGAGTTATGTGAATGAATTTTGACGTTTTCTTAGAGTTTTTCTCTCTCAAAATATTTTTTACATTTATGAGAACATGCACTGAGCTTAGGTTTTATAATTACAAAAAATTATATCATCTTATAAGCATTAACTAAATCAATATCCAAAAATTAAAATTGGAGATCTTTATATCGATTAGAGATGTAAACGAATCAAACTACTCAAATTTGATTTAATGATTGATCGATTATTTTTGAGCCAAGTTCGAAATTGAAACTACTCAAATGAGATGAGCTAAATTCGAGTATCTTAATACTTGGTTCAAGTGGCTTGCAAGCCTGATTAAACTTTTTTTAATATATTTTTCTAACATTTGATTATTGTTTTATTATTTTACCCTTATAATATATGGTTGAAGAATGAGAAATTGAGCTATCAAGTTGATTTCAAACTACTCAAGTTATGTATTGTCGAATCGAACTCAAATTTAAAAACTAAGCTCGATTGAGCTCGAACGAATATTCGAAATTCAATCATGATATTAACTCGTCTTGACTCAGTTCATTTACACCCCTATAAGATAGACAATTCAATTTTAACATATTAAGATATCTTATATATCGAGTCATGTTTGTAGTTGAGAAAATAAAATTCCACTCATCTTTTGACATTGATAGCACTATTCTACAAATTTCTTCCAACTTCATAAATCTCATCTATAGCCATCTCATTTTGTCCAGAATTGTTTGAAGGAATTGAACCATAATATGTTCCTAGTTCAGTTCTTGAAATCGATAGTAATTTTTAACCAATTTCATAAAAGTTTATACGTAATGAATGTTCTATAATTTTACCCAAATAAGCAAGTTGTCAAATTAATGAACTAAGTTCTCAGTAAAATACATGCATTGTACTAAGCAAGTTATTCATCATGTGACATTATCTATTTACAACTAATTCGTTTATATCAAATTAATGCATCCATTAATTTAACAACTTGATCTATTAATCTAACAACTTTTTATCTGATCTTTTATATTGTTGCCTGGGATCGATTAGATGTAGTGCGTGCACTCCGATTCATGGGTCATGTTTTGAGCTTCCTTTACAATTCCTATGGGCTTGATTTTGTTTTGAGCTTGAACATATTGAATGTAATAATCAAAAGTTAAAATTTATTATCAAAAAGTAAACATATAAATAAAATTTACAATATCATTCAAATCAACTCATTCTCAATATAAATATCATGTATAACTTATAACTAACACATTCAATAAAATTATAAGCCCATTTACAAACAGAAGAAAGCAACAAATAAAACATACAAATGGAGAAATTAAATATAAAAAATATACTGGGAATTGAAAGGAAGACCCATCAACTTAAAAATCATTTTTATTGAAGAAACACAAGTGAAACAAATAATACCAATACTAGCATATACCAACTTGCAAGTGAAGCAAGTAAAATATTCTGAATACAAAAATATCCGGCAGAGAATAACATCTGACCGAACTGTTACATAATGAAACACAAAATGGTTAATTAAAAAATATTGGGCTAAACCTAATCATTAAACCTGCCATATGTAAGATTCTTTTCAAGCTTTGATTGGAAGGAACTTTTAAATAACTAAATAATAAATAATATAAATAAATAAATAAATAATAAAAGAACTGCAACAGTTAATTAAACTAATATTTAATGATTTTTAAGTAGCAATAAAGAAAGAATTTACCTCGGGCTGTGTTCCTCTTGAATTATTAGAGAAGCAAAACGTGTCTCAAAGTTAAATAAAACTTGGTCAAATAGTGGAAGGTTTGCAAATTGCATGTGAATATGGCGTCAATGATTGAACCTCGTCGGTTCGTTCAACGTTAAGGATTTGTTGAACTCTAAAAATAAAAAAATAAAAAACAAAAACGTTAAGGATTTGTAATTTGCCGACATAAAAAAAGAAAAAAATACACTTTAGATCATATAGATCATACAGAAATTTCTAATTATGTGAGACATTGATTTATTTGAAATTTATTTTATCATATAAAATTATGTTTGAATGAAAAATAGGATATAATATAAATTTTACATCTTCAAACTCATTATAATTATTTCACTCCGTTCGATTAAATAATTCTAATCTATTAATGAAAAATTTTACTTTGAATTATGTTTTTTTGGTTTTCTTTTTTTGTTATACATAAAGAGAGAGAGGATAATATAAGTTAACAAAAGCATTAATGTCGATAATAAAATTTTTGACAAAATATGTTTTTATCCATGAAAAATTTTGTCATTACAATTAGTTTAATTTCTTGTAACCTAGGTAGGTTTTATTTGGATTTAGGTTCATATATATTGTTATTAAATATAATCATAAGAAAGATATATATATACAATAAAATTTCAGAAGAAATATAATTTTATTATAATATATATTTCAAAATAGTGTAGCTACAAAGTGTATTTAATGTTTTGCATTAATTATGTGTTTTCCTAGGTTTTTAGATTCGTCTTAGTGAAGGTTCGGTTCATACGCACTTTTAGGAAAGGGTGAAGAGCTTTAGTTGTGACTAAACTCTAAACATGATTAGTCTCTGACCGTTAAAACAGATAAAAATACCTGTGGTTTACACACAAAAAAATATATAAAAGAATATACAACAGAATACATAAATACACAAATCAAAACTGAAACCATTCCTTGGATCAAACTCAAAACATAGAAATCGACATAAATGTCAACCATGGACTTCAAAACAATTTTCATATCTTTTTCTTCAAGACTCAACTTAAGATAATGAAACTCCACTTGATCAAGGACATCACACAAGTTGTTTCAAATCAACAACCGTTCAGTTGCTAACCTCTAACAATAATTCACACAAATAATAATAAAATCCTTCAAGAGGCTAAATTGAATTATGGCAATTTCCATGCTTCAAGAGGCTAAATTGAATTATGGCAATTTCCATGCTAGTAGATTGAGATTCAAAATCTCACAATCCAATCTTGATAATAATTTTTTGCTATTAAGAAACAGTTTCTTAATCTCCAAGAAACTTAGAAACAAAATGGAAATCAAGACCATGAGACTATACGAGGTGGTGGCAACAATGAACAATTCCGTAGAGAGGTGCCGCATATACTAGAGTTTTCTCTCTCTTGGATTGTCGGCTATATTAAGGCTTATATAGGCTAAGGTTTTGTCTCTCATTAATTGGTATAATTATTTTTCAGCTCTTAAACGTATTATAATTATGATTTGGAGCACAATTTAATTAAATATTTATAATTAAGCCTATCTAATTAAACAATTTAATTTAATTTTAATTAGGTCAAATAATAATTCTCTTTAATAACCTCAATTAGAAAACACCAAATTTCCAAAGCCTATCAATTTAATTTAATCCATTTATTATCTTACTGTGTGTGATCTAGTAGGTTTCCAACATGTTGGCAATAAATTAAATTTCCATTTAAGTCATAGATTAAGAGTGGCATCAGGAATACATCATGACTACTTAAATGTTTAAAAAGGCCAAATGATTTTACTAACCTATTCAGTGTACAACATCTCAGTGTAATTCGATCATTTCATCTCAATATCTCAGAAATAGATAGAGTTTGGCTTGATGTCTACTCTACGCACATTTTCATATTTACCCTTGAGCTACCAATATTAACTCTAACTCTCAATTTGCCTTGGCCAAGGAGTTTGTAGTTAATATGAGTAAGGATACGTGAGATATTATCTCTTTAAGTTACTAAGGGAGATGAATCCTTCTCTTGACTACCTACCACCATCATATGTTTTGGGATATATGCAAAAACATCTGTTTTAGGCATTTGACTCTTTCAAACTCGTAATGATGAAATCAAAATATAACAATCCACATATAAGATGACCTAGCATCTTATGTGCAAGGATTACTTACACCGAAGTCACATGAGAGTATATTCCATATACATTAACGTGATGTTATCAAACAAAACTCTCATAGTGGATCATGTTTAGTAAACTCATTCTCTAATAAGCACCCATATGTTATCTTTAAATAACTCCATATTTCAACTTACTGGATCGATAACATACTTTAAAAGTATAAGGCTTAGCATGTATCGATCTTTGAGCACTATCAATGCCAATTCTTGATAGTATAATGACCAAAAACAAGTTTAGGAGCAAAGTCTTAATGCATATTAATCCAATAATTATAACTCATTACATTTCACTTGCAAGAGTATTATGTTCCATGGACTTTATCTACATAAGTATAATAATAACAATTACTTTCAAGAATTATGGATAAAGAAATACTCTCTTGTTATCAAAACATAAAGTGATAATCTAAATATAAATGACATAAATATTAATTATAAAGTGTTTATATCTATAACAAACTTATCTCAGAAAGGAAAAAAAAAGGATTATAAGGCTTAGCATGTATCGATCTTTGAGCACTATCAATGCCAATTCTTGATAGTATAATGACCAGAAACAAGTTTAGGAACAAAGTCTTAATGCATATTGTTAGCTTTAAATTGCAATATATATTTTGAAATGACAAAAACTTAAGTAAGCTTTAATGTTTTAATTCATATTGTAAATTTGCCTTATCACACATGATTTTCTCAATCCATTTTTAAGTGTTCATATCAAACATTAAGACCATGATTTAATAATATATTCTTATGTGTCTTAATACTTTATAAAATGGTTTTCAATATTAAGTAATTTTCTCAAGAATTATTGAACATAAGTTTAGAAAATTACTTATAAGTTTTTGGACAATATTTTCATTTGAGAAAGTCAAGAAAAACTCCCTTAAAGCTTATAAATGTTTTGGGTTGATTTAGAATCAAAGGCTATATCATTTCTAACCCAAAAGTGCAGGAAAAATGCCCTCTAGAAGAAAAGGATCGATCCCAGAGGGAAAGGGATCTATCCCTTTTTGACAGAATGCCCCGGAAGGCTAGATTGAAGAAAAGGATCGATCCCTTTGGTGAAAGGATCGATCCCTTTACACCAGAAAGTCTCCAACAGCTAGTTTCTGTGAGATACAACGGCTAGTTTCTGTTTTGGCTCCAACCAACGTCCACAAACTATCCAAGGGACTATAAATAGAGGCTTAGAAGCTAAAGGAAGGAAGGGGAACTACTCAATCAACTCCAATACTCATTTTCCTCAAATCCTCAAGCCTCAAACAACAAATCAAGAGCTTCAAAGTCTTCATTTTCTATCATTTACACATCTCTTGTATTGTTTAGCACAAACATTGTATAGGCTTTTCTTTGTGCCTAATTTCTATAATCACTTGCCTATCTAGAGGCCCTTCTTTGATTACACAATTTGTAAACTCAGTCATTCCTTGTAAAAGGGGAGGTTTCTCTTTAGCCTAAGAAAAAGAGGGAGATTACTCTTTAGCCTAAGAAAAAGAGGGAGGTTTCTCTTGAGCCTAGAAAAAGAGGGAGGTTACTCTTGAGCCTAATAAAAAGAGGGATTGTAATCACAAATTCAAGATAGTGGATTTGGAGAAAATCCTTGGGAGCGTCTCAAGGTAGAGGACGTAGGCAAGATAGCCGAACCTCTATAAATCAATTGTGTAAATCTCTCTCTCCCTACTCTTTATTTACTTACAATTATATTAGGTTTATTGCATTGAACTTGGATTGCATGCTTGCCTAGCTTAGAGAACTTAAAAAATAATCAAATAGGCTAGAGAATTTAGAAGAATCGCAATATGAGCTTAAGGTTAGCGAAAAACCGATTCACCCCCCTCTCGATATAGCCTATAGAGCCAACACATATTAATCCAATAATTATAACTCATTACATTTCACTTGCAAGAGTATTATGTTCCATGGACTTTATCTACATAAGTATAATAATAACAATTACTTTCAAGAATTATGGATAAAGAAATACTCTCTTGTTATCAAAACATAAAGTGATAATCTAAATATAAATGACATAAATAATAATTATAAAGTGTTTATATCTCTTATCTCAGAAAAGGAAAAAAAAGATTCCTCCTATTTTATTTGTTAATTTTTGCTTTGGAGTTTTACAATTACATAGACACTGAATCTTTGGGGAAGAAACAGTTGCTTACTTAGCATTCAATAGCTACATTAATTACTGTTTATATTCACCTTAATTTTCTTTTTCGAGGAGGCCAGCACCAGCAAGGGTGTAAGGAAACTGAACATAAACAATGGTTACTATATTCATGTTCGTTTGTTCATTTTTTAATACAAGTCATGTTCAGTTTGTGTTTGTTAAGCTTGTCCATAAACATTAATGAACATGTTCACGAACATATGTTCGTGAATTAAACGAATATGTTCATGAAACATATTCGTGAATATTAAATGAACATGTTCATAAACATGTATTCGTGAACATTAAATGAACATGTTTGTGAACACTAAATATGTGACGTCCCAATCACCATACATTTACAATCACCTTTTTCCCTTTTTCACTTAACTTGATTAGATTTGCTTGTCAATGTCAATCATACTTTTCTTTCTTAAGCTTAATATCTAACAGCTCAATATGAATAATTCAATTTCAATAAAACAGACTAATGATACATGTATATATGTATCATCCGTTTCCACAGAATCTCATGCATCATCTTAACTTAAATCCCTGACATCTTATATTCAATAATGTTAGTTGTACTGTACCATAGCTGAATTACAATTTACTTTGCATAATTACATAAGTATACCTTCTATACTACTTGGGAAACGTCTCTCTTGGGTAAACTTTCAAGACCCACTCGTAGGCTCTTCTATCGAGAGTGAGGGATTTCTTCAGATAGTCTGTATGAAAAATATTCGTAAAAGGGTGAGTTTACGCTCAGTAAGAAAATATGTAAAAGAGCGTGCTATGTCTCTAGATGCATTTTTCCTACTTGGCTCTATAATGTCATGTAAAATCATTATAAAGCATATTCATGTACTTTCATCAAATATGGAGAGTTCATAATAGCATATGCTTATAAATCAAGTAAATCATGTGCTTCTTTAAAGTAGCATATGCAAACACCCATAGTATACTTCTTTTAAATCATCATGGAAAACATACGTCATATACTTCATTCATAAAACATGCATCACATACTTCTTCTTTAAAACATCATGCATAAACTTCGTTCTTTAAAACATACTTCATACTTCGTACATACTTTAAAACATACTTCATACTTCTTTACTTTAAAACATACTTCATACTTCTTTACTTTAAAACATATTTTACATGCTTTTATAGCATAGCATGTTTCGTATACTTCTTCAAAACATATTTCAAGTACTTCTTTGAAATATCATTGTAATATATACTTACTTCTCTTAAAACATCTTATACTTTCTTGAAATCGTACATCATATACTTCTTTTAAAACTTCTTGTACAAGTAAACCAAGTACTTTCGATTTCTTTATTCTTTGAAATCGCATATACATATAGTTTTTGATAACATAAAAACTATTTATACTTTTATGAAGTTATGCACTGCATCATCATCATCATCATCATCATCATCATCATGTGGCGTACCCCGTAGGGCCAGGAATCCTCCCTTAGCCGAACATATAATATAGACAGATTGGCCAACTGTTGGTGGCTACAGTTAACATTAGTCAGGTGTCCTTCTGTAGCGACTGAGGCCTGACTTATGGTTCCTCAACCCATAACATACATCATTTCAGGACTTGATCAGAGCCCCTACTAGAAACATGAAAGTGCATAATCTCAAAACATATGCCATATAGCTTCTTGCCATGACATTTCATATTTTCTGAAAATGGGTTTGAAAACCTCTTTTCAAAACAGGGCAGTCGACTGGCTTAATAGGGCAGTCGGCTGCTGCTTCATACTTTCATTTATCGAAATTATTTTCATTTAAAATTCCAATATTTTTCATTTTGAAAACGCATGAGGGCAGTCGACTGGTCCATATAGCAGTCGATTGGTTTTCAAACAGAATGCTTCTTAAGAAATAGCAGTCGACTGGTACATATAGCAGTCGACTGTTTTTGAAACAGAATGCATTTTGGCAAATAGCAGTCGACTGGTTTGAAACAGAATGCTTTTCTGGAAAATAGCAGTCGACTGGATTACATAGCAGTCGACTGGTTTATCTCGATTTTTGAAAAACGACGTTTTGGTTGTCTCTAGGCAGTCGGCTGCTACTTAAGGCAGTCGGCTGCCCCTAGCTTAATTGGTACTAGGAGACAAGTCCGAAAATGTCAATTTTTCTGCATGAAACCAGCTGGTGTTTCTTTCCAAACCACACACATATATCATAAAACATGCGGACATAGCCGCCTTACGTCCGTTACATAAATTTCTTACCTCGATTTCTTCGAGAACACGAAATCACTTGATGCGTTAACCCTAGCTTTCACTCCTTCAAACTGTAACATCAAATCAATTTAAACCTTTAAATAATCATCATACATACATCATATCAACTTAGTACAACTTCAGACCATGAACCAAATTGACTAAATCATCTTCTTCTCTTACCTTCACTAGAGACCAAAATCTCAAACCTTGAGATCTCTTCCAATACTTGAAATCAATCCACCAAACTTTGGATATCACTTAGTCTAACGACAAGGATCGTTTTTTATTAAATGAACTTAATGGATCGATGGAAGAGTGAGGGGGTTTGTCAAGGTGACTATGGAAGAAACTTGGAAGCTTGAAGAAATGGAGAGGACGAGAGGGAGAGAGCTGGAAAGAGTGGCTACCGTAGGGGTGATGGCTGGGGGATGACTCATGCAGCCTCATTTAATGCTTCCCTATCCAATATCATCTCTATCTCATCTCAGCCATGCTTTCCCTTGACCATTAACATTTGACTCTTTGACCCTTTTTAATTCTCTTCTTCCATTCTCACATCAGCCACATCTCATTACACCAATTAAAATCTGATATAAGTTTTATCATCATCAAATTAAATCATTTCATCTTAACCTTTAACCATTATCATTTGACCATTCATTTAATTGGTCCCCTTTCTTCCATATAACACTTGTCTTTAGTTACACTTAATTTTCTGATATTAATTCTTTGCTCATACCTCAATTATTCTTATAACATCAATTTAATTTCCTTGACTATTAAATCTTCCATCTCATTACTTCTCCTATGTTCCATGCATCATTTTCCTTTCATAATTCTCATATCTATTTACTTCATTTAAGCCGAGTTACTTTACAATCATAGAGAATTCACATGAAATTGGGGGATTTCACAAAATAAGAAATTCATACAAACAAATTGTATTTCACCCAAGTATATATATGATGCCAAATTAAAAAGGCCTACATAAAGATGTAATTTAAATAATTATATATAACCTATGAGTAAATATGTAATTTAAAAATTTAGTATTATCGAATAGCAGATGAACACTAAATGATTTACTAAATGAACGAGTTCTAAACAAACTTTAAACAAGTTTGTTTGTGAATATAAACGAACAAACCACATTTTTGTTCGTAATCATTTATTAAGATTAATAGACGAACAAAAATCAAATATCTTCATGAATTGTTCATTGAATATTCTATTTCATTTACACCTCTAAGTGCCAAGAAGAAGCTAACCTTCACACAATTTAATGACGTTTACAATTGCACCAAAAATATTTAATCTATATTACTTTTGATTAGACATATTCATGAGTCGAGTCAAATTATGTTGGAACCAAATTAGGTATTAAGGAATTAAAAGTGAATCTTAGCCTAGCCCGATTCGTTTTTCGAGCTTAATTTTTTACTCAAGTTCATCTTTTACATACAATGAATAAACTCATGCCAACCCAAATACTATAAATTTTTAAAAAATTATAATAAAATATAAAAAAATTAAAGTGCATAATAGTTCATATATATATATATATATATATGTAAAGTAAGGTATATGTCATTATTTTAAACCTACTTGTGGCATTAAAAATACTCCACTAATAATATATTGAAAAATAATCCTATTAGTTTTGATTTAGATAGACAGTATAATAGTACAAGTTTACATGTCATTTAAAAAAAAAATTCACATAAGTGTCCAAGTCAACATGGCTTATGAAATTTGCCTGTATTTTGTAATATTATATATAAAAATGATTTTATTATTCATGAAAACATATAAAAAAAATACCAACACTAACTACATATAAAAGTATGTATTTTTTATAAACAATCGAACTATCAAACTTTGAAACACTTCAACATGAGCATTTTTCTGTTGGTAATAAGAAAAGATTGTTTTATTAATCAAAATTCAATTTTTTGTAACAAGCACTACGGAGTCTGGATGTAAAATTATAATTTTTCAAATTAATAACAAATTAAATATAAACAAAATATGAGAATACTCGTAATCACATTATCTTAAAATGCAAATTATCTTTTTTTTTTAAATGCAGCTAATCATGAACTACTTCCGACAAAAAAAAACCAATTTGTGCATTTTTGTCTTGTTAATTTTGTGTCAAATACAGATAAAATACGAAAACTATCATAAGTTATATTGTTATGTCAAAATCGTAACAATTTATCAATTTTATCAAATTTAAAATTCATATATAATTTTTGTCAAAATTTTAATCTACATCATTTTATTTTTTTCCCATTCATATATAATTTTTGTTAAAATTTTAATCTGTATCATTTTATTTTTTATATCATTTTTGTATTGCATCAAAGTTATTTTGTCTAAAAAAAATTAACTATTTATGCCCAAATTTGGGTGTTAAAACAGTGGGAATGGAGGGAATGGGTTAATTGTGCTCTGGGCCACTTCAGTACATGGTGTTAGTTGAACAGTGAACACCCAAGATCAAGAACTGGGGACCAAAACAAAAAACTAAATATGAAAAAATTCAGCTTTGTTTGGTCCACTTTTGCACCTAATTTTTTTATATTTATATAATATAGAAATTAAAATAAGAAAAGACGACGGATTTGTATGGCTCAGAAAAAAATGAAAAATAAAACAAAACAAAATTTTCTGAACCCTCACATTAGATTAAACCAAAAAATTCAGATCCTTAAAATCTTCAACTATTTATTTAAAAGCAAAATAGAAAAGTACAAATAGTTTCTCTGTCTTTCTGACATTGTAATTATAATGAATTAATTAAAATATATCTGATCAACCATTTTCCTCTCTGATCAACCATTTTCCTCCGTGCATTAATCATTGATCCTTAACATAAACAGCTGTAGAATTTTGTGCCCAACAAAGGAAAAAAAAAAAAACCCATCTTCCTATCAATTTATCACAAGTAAAGAAAAAAAAAAGAGCAGAAAATTGGATATTTGACACCAACTAAGGTTAATTAACTTTGAACTTGGAAAAATCAATTTTAGCATTAGACATATATTTTTAAAAATTCGGTTTATAGATATTTATAAACAAAATATCATTTAACATACCGTTAGTGACTTAGAGAAAATTTTATATTTTACAATTAAAATTAATTGGATGATACATATTTATTAAAATATGATAAGAAATTAATTAAGAAAGTGGGATAACAATAATTTTTTATTCTCATTTATGAAATTAAAAAAATCAAATCAATGTATCAACAAAAAACTCTTAAAGTTAGTTAAAATCTTCTTTTTAAACATTTTTAAGCATTAATTTTACTAAATTAAATAAAACATAATATATTAATTGTAAATTTATTTTCTTAAATATCACCTTAACTAATATTACTAAACACCTATTAATATTAAAAAAGATTAAATAAATTTTTCAAAACATAATAAATAATTTTAATTAAATTTATTACTATAATTTAAAATTTTCATTTATGATGAACAAAATAATTTTTACACATAATAATCTTAATATAATTATTTTATATATTACTGGTAGAGTTTTTTACTCTAAAAGTAAAGTTAAAATCATAATACACGTATTATTTTATGAGTTTGTATATGATGCACTGACAGTGTATAGTTTCTATATACTGTCAATGCATCAGAGGTTGATACCTCATCAATAGGCTCTTATGGGCAAATTTAAAAAAATTATTTATATTTGCATATAAGGATCTATTGATGAGGTGTCAATTTCTGGTGCATTGACAGTGTATAGAAACTATAAACTGTCAATGCATCATATATAAATCCTTATTTTATATATATTTTAAATATTTTTATAAAACATATATCATAATCTTAATATTATTTATAGAGTAAAAACTTCAATGATAATGTATAAAATAATTACCGATAATCTTAAATGCATGATTTTTTAATTAAAAAAAAAAGCAATTCAAAAGTTTGACGGATTGGCGTCAAAGACCCGGCATTTCCACCCTTAATCCTTCCTTCCGCCATCCATTACACAGTTTCAGGCTGAGATTTTTGTGGAAAGTTTCTATACAAACACTTTTTTTTTCTTACCACACCCAATTCTTTTCATAAATTAATGTTCACATCACACATGAAAATGGATGTGCCAAGAAAAAAGTTGGATGTATTTATAATTCTCCATTTTTGTGGCAATAACCTATAATATTATTCATATATATATATATATATATATATATATTCATTTTAAGGAGGGATCTACTTACACTAGTCTAAAACTAATTAATTTTACATTTTTTTAACTATTAGATTGATATAAACTTATGGTTTTGATTAATTAATTTTATAAAGAGAAAAGTGATTTAATCTCAACCATAAATTTATACCAATCTAATGGTTAAAAAAAATATAAAACTAATTAATTTTACATTGATGTAAGTAGATCCCTACTCATTTTATATATATATATATATTCTTTTAAAAGAGAAAACAAAATTAAAATTACTGAAAATTAAAAAAAAGGGTCAAACAGACATTTCCTTTGCTTTATCTATCTTTGCTTGCTCTTCACTTCCCTCATCATCTCTCACTCTTTCTTTGTTTCTTTTTTGCTTTGCTTTTCCGAACTCCTACACACTTTTTTCTCTTTCTTTGCCTTCATATTCGTTAATTGAGTGGCATAGCATCATCATTGTATAAGAACAAGTCCCCTTTTCACTCAATTCTACTACAAACCTTTGCTTCTTTCTAAAATAACTTTTTTTTTGTTTTTCCTTCGAAAACAATTCTGGGTTTTGTTTCTTGATTCTTGGTTTTCACTGTTATTATTGATTTGGGTCTTCAAATTTTCCCAGGAGATTTCTCATGGAAAACGATAAGGTCTTTATGGCTGAGGGACTGATCAGAACAGCAGCACAACCAGCTTGGAATTCTTGCAGTTTTGGGATGGAATTGCAAACAAATGAGCTGAATTATGCAACAGAACCAGTGGGGAGTTGTTTTCTCAATCCCAATTGGGATAATTCAATGGATCAGAGCGATCCCTTTGAGTCAGCATTGAGTTCCATGGTGTCTTCTCCACCAGCCTCGAATGCCGGAAGCACTCTGCCTGGCTCCGGAGATAACATTATGATCACAGAATTGATTGGAAGATTAGGAAACATATGTAATTCTGGTGATATTTCACCTCAGTCTTTGATTAAACCAAATAACTACAATAACAGTGCTAACAGTTCCTGTTATACTACTCCATTGAATTCACCGCCAAAGCTCAATCTTTCAATGATGGATTCACAGATCAGACGGAATTTGAATTTGCCGGGTATTGGAAACCAGTTACCAAATCACCCAAGCCTAGCACCATTTTCTGCTGACCCAGGATTTGCTGAGAGGGCTGCTAGATTTTCCTGTTTCAGTAGTAGCAGAAATTTTGGCGCCCCAAATGGTCAGCTTGGATTGACTGAAGCTGAATTTCCCCAAAGATTACTTCCTACAATGGACACAATGAAGCTTTCAAGGGTTTCTAGTAATCAATCTATTAAGGTTGCTGGATCTCAAGTAAATGTTCCAGACAGCAACAAAAACTCACCGCAGGATGGGAATTCAGGCAGTCGGCTGTCAAGGTCTTCCTCGCCAGAGAATGCGGAAAATGGTGATTTGAAGGAAGAATCTTCAGTTTCTGAACAGATCCCAGGTGGGAATTCAAGCACAAAAGGCCAAGGTGAAGCCAATGCCAGGAAAAGGAAATCAATTCCGCGGGGGAAAGCAAAAGAAACCCCCTCTCCAGCGGTTGTTGATGCCAAGGTATTGTAATTCTCTTTTGTCAATTACAGGATTCATTTGTATTGTCAACTTCTGTTGAGAAATACATTGAAACTAACGTTGGATATCCATTCCAGGCTGCAGCAGAGAATTATGAATCCTCCTCCAAAAGAAGCAAGCAAGATGCAGCCACTGGGAATGCAAAGGAGAAGACAGAACAGAATGGCAATGCTAATCAGAAGCAAAGCAGGGAGAATGCCAAGCCACCAGAGCCGCCTAAGGACTATATCCATGTCAGGGCCAGAAGGGGTCAAGCAACCGATAGTCATAGTCTTGCTGAAAGAGTACGAAACCTTAAAGATCTGTAGTTACTCATTGCACGGTAATTAAGATTTGTATTCATCTGGATATCTTGTCTTCTTGTATTGGTCCAGGTTCGCAGAGAGAAAATAAGTGAAAGGATGAAGTTTCTTCAGGATCTTGTTCCAGGTTGCAATAAGGTGCGTTGAGACATTTTTGAGAACTGAAAAAGTTCCAATTACAATGAGTGTGGAATTACTAAATTGAGAATACAATGTGTTGCAGGTGACTGGTAAAGCAGTTATGCTTGATGAAATCATCAACTATGTGCAGTCCTTGCAGCGTCAGGTCGAGGTAAACTGAAAATTTTCAAATTCTTTCATTAACTGTATTAGTGATTTCAGTTTTGAGTGCATAATATGATTTCATTCTACAGTTCCTATCTATGAAATTGTCCACGGTAAATCCAAGGATGGATATTAACATGGAAGCCCTTCTGTCAAAGGATGTAAGTTAATCTCCATGATTTTGTTCTCTTTTATGGTGAGTCATTTGAATTTTCAAGTGACAATCTTGCATCCATTGTGTGCTGCAGATGTTTCAATCTCGCGGATCTTTGCCTCACGCTCTCTTTTCAGTTGATTCTTCCACGCCAGCATTCCCTTTTGGACATCAGCCCCAGCAAGGGCTGCCTCTGAACAGGGGCATATCCAATAATACAGAGACTCAGTTCTTAATGAACCCACTAAATGCTTCGTTGCGTAAAACCCAAGGCTTGCAGCTGCCTCCTATTGATGGTTTTACTGATGCTAACCCTCAGGTAATCAATAAAAAACTTGTCCACTCAGTAGTTAATTCCCATTAAATATTGTTCGGAATCTGGATTGGAAGATGATCAAATTGTATTCAGGTTGCACCATTTTGGGAGGATGATCTCCAGAGCATTGTGCAAATGGGATTTGGCCAGAATCAGCCACAAAGCTATCAAGGTAAGCATTACTCAACGAGACTCGGGCATTATGTGTAGAATTAGCATATTACAAAAAATCAAATGTTTGATCCACTTTCTTCTGGTGCAGGTTCAATAGCCGCAGAACAGGTGAAAGTTGAGCTGTAATTACCATTAGACACTTTCTGATTCCCTTCATGCCTTCCAGGAGAGCAAGAAAGGCTTTTTGATTTACGGCTCGAGTAAAATCTTTAGCCTCGAAAAGAGAAAATTAAGAAATTGTTTCTTCACCTCATTCTTTATAGAATTCTTAGATGAATTCCTGATTTGTAATATGGTAGAACTAATTGCAATGAAGTGGTGCATAAACCACAATTTAAGATTCATCTTTGGTAAAAGGAGTGTTGGTGGGGTTGAAAAAAGAGTAGGAATTTTTATGCGTACTTCTGTTTCAACCGTGAGTATTGGCCTTACTAATTGGGAAAAGAAAGTTGATCTTTCAATTCATTGAGAAACTGTACTTTCTTTCTTCTTTTGTTTACTGCCTATAACTTTGGCAAAGATCCTTCCGCTGATTTTGGTTGGTCAGAAGAATACCGAGGAAAACTGAAAAGTGCAGATAATATCAACTGCAAAGGCATTGTGAGATCCCTTGAATCCATCCATTTTCCTCTTCATTTCTTGGCAACCAAACAAAAGCTACAGTCAAATGAAAATGATAGCCTTCCCATTGCTTTCATATTTAGCTGGAAATCTTGATGTTGGGCATACATCAGGATTAGAATGGCAACGATGTTACGTTAAATCGCGTAACTAGTGGGAAAATCAGATTCTTACTTGTAAACAGCTGGTAAAGTGGGGACAAATGGTCTCTTAAGTCTAACTGATGATTAAGAATGATTTGTGCTTTGAGCTGGAATCCATAGGCATTTGTTGACATGATTTTGCCCTTTAAATAATATTTTTTGTAATACCAATATTTCAAATTTTATTTTTGTCTAATCTCTTTTTTGAACGATTTTAAAGACATTTTCTTACATCGACAATAAATAAAACTAAACTAAACCAAACCAAATCATATTTTTTTTGTTACAAGAGGAATATTAAATAACTGGGGATGTGAATGCTTAGATTCGAATTAAGACTTACAATATACCACCTTAACCACTAGGTTAAAACTTAAGAGATTGTTGGCAAACCAAACCATATGATTTGCTGCTATATGCAACCATTGGCAACAACCAGCTACTATTGCTTTATTTGTTTCTTCTTTTGTCTATGCTTTTCAGCATATATTTTTCCTTTTAAAGTGGGAAATTGAGAGGAGAATCAAAAGCCCAGGTTGGCATTAGTGAACTTCTGACTTGGCTGAGGAATCAAAAGAGTCTTTACAATCCCATCTGCTTTAGAAAATTCTGAAAAAGAAAAAAAAGGAAAATCTGTTGGGAGATATGTGGAAGAATAAAGACCATAAAGCAGTGGAGTTCATATGTATGCAGATAACCTTTTGAAGACAGGACACTTTTCCATGAAAGGCTGTCCTCAAGATCCCAATGTCTACAAACAGCCACAAAAGAAATCTGCTTTGATACCTTTTGGCCATGGTCATACTGACCTAACTGAAATTGATAAATGCATTTCTGCACAAATATTGGATAATATTCAATGCAAGTTATGGATAACAAAAGAGGCAACCGAGTACTGTATACAATGATTTGTATTTATTTTTTTGGTCTGAAATGGCACTTGGTTTTTGAGATTTTTAATGAAAATATTGGCAGGAGAATTGAAAGTAGATTTTTTTTTAAAATTTCACAAATGTTTTTTTTTCCCAATTTTTTTGGGAGATTTGAATTTAGGGTTTCCATTCTCTACTAACTCTTTTTTCTTACAAAAAAATAGAAGCTTGGAATGTTACATCATCTCTAAAGTCAAGGGATACTGTTAATTTGTTACTAGAATTTACGGATCTATTGGACTTTTACTTACGAATTTTTAGAAATTTACCAATCGTCCACTAACAAGAGAACATGAGAATTCGAATCTTAACTACTTATACCAATTTCCATCAGCCAAACCCTTGTTATTTACCAGTAGAGTAGAGTGAAAACAAAGATCTACAGATTTGCTTCAAAGCATTTCCTATACATTAGTGGTTTCACATAGAAAAAATGTTAGTCTCAATCTATTGTTCTGATGGGCTGCATTCAATTCCTTCGACAATACAGCGTACTGGTTTCACATAGAAAAAATGTTATCTCAATCTATTGTTCTGATGGGCTGCATTCAATTCCTCTGACAATACAGCAAATTCAGAGGTCATCGAAACATGACAAAACCCTTAACATCTCATGTCATGAAAAATTAAGGCATGGTTGATGGAGATTGCTCCAGATTCTTCAATGGAGACTGTTGGCTTTTGGCTAGAAAAGTCTTTCTGTTAAGATACATAAAACGATTGCGTAATATAATTCTAATATATCATATGTTCAATTTATTTCGGTTGAATGACTGACTCTGACATAACATGTCAATGGCAGAATTATTCTGTCACAGACAATTTCAAATTTATTATGATCAGCTTTAACAATAAGATCTGATTTCTAATCCAAATTAGGACAGCTAGTTAAAGGATGTGGTTGATAGTTATGCTGAATTGAAGACAGCTTAGTTGAATAATTGCCCTGCTTCAAAGGGATATTGCTTTGATAATTAGTCAACAAAAAAGATTTAGCACCTGAGATTTGGGAAATCTTAATTATTAGATGTTGTTATGCAATAACCAATGAGATGGATAGTTGAATAAAAAAATAGGTTGTTCATATACCTGCCTTTACCATCAATGTCACTTTTTTAGAACAATTAACAATTAAGCATCCAATTTAAAATCAATCAATGACAAAGTAAAAAAATCTAATTTGAATCATTATTATTATCAAAGCCTTTATCTTAAGAAATTGAGAAAGGTTATATAAATTAATATCTGAATTCACGTAAATCGTCCATATGAAATTACCTCTGGCCACCAATGCAGCGCATTCATGAGTAGAAGATGCCCCAACAATGTTCTGATATTGGTTCATTTAATGAGATTGAATTAATCTTTATGACTGGTTGTTCAAACTTACAACAACTCTCTTCCTTTATCCTGGCTTAGGACTAGCTAAAAAAAATCTAATTTGAATATAAAATAAAAAATTCAAAATTTAATAGATGTGGGATAAAGGCATCATCTTGGATGTAACTATCACATGATGAATTCAAAAGGGTATAAAATAGAAATCATAATAAAAAAGTGGAGCTTTAATATATATTACATTAAGCATTCAATTTAAAATTAATTGTCAATTAATTGTAAGTAAAAAAGTCCAACGTGAATATAAAATAATAAAAAAACTCAATATTTTACTAATATGAATAATAACACTTTTATCAACAATGAGAAAACAAATTATGTGATTAAATCTAGCAGAATACCAGCAAATCAATCTTGTGAGTTTGAGTGTGATCAAACAAACTCCAATTAATTCTAATAATTATCTATGCTTTTTACAAAAGATGGAGATTTTAACCTTAGAAGAAGATTATTGCAGTAAATAGAATCCTTTCATTTGAAGCAAAATTCATCAGCCGTGGGTACGAGTGAATTATGAATTCCAACTTACATTTGAAAGTAAAAGTGTGAGAAACATTGATGCAGATAGTCAGTATCCAACTTCAAATAGTTAGGTAAAATTAGTTACATTAGTTGCAACACTGTATTCTTTCTTTCTTTTCCTGCTTTATTCCTTTTCTCCCACTGTTACAACTTCAATTGCATTAATTGACAGAGCCAGATTGATACAAGCTCTTAGTTTGGTTTCTGTTCAAGTCATCCACTTCAATTATTAAGTAACTGAATTTGTTACATGCCCAGAAAACAGTACAAAATAATTAATAACATTTCAATATTAACCTTCTCATCCAAATAAACTATCTACATGATTAAACTCTTCCATGTTAACCAGGAAAGGATGAACATTAGGAACTGAGTCAAATGAAAAAAAAAAACTTCAAAAAACAATTGATATGTATAACAGTCGGACTGAATTCAGTATTTTCATTCGAACAAAGGAATTCGAACCTATTCTTTAAACATAAAATCATATAACTAAATAATCAGGCATGGGAGTCAAAAGTGGTTTAATTCAGTTGATTTATATAACCCTTTCTTGAATATTTTCACTAAGTTTGAGTTTCCAATTTCAACACTATGTTTTTCTTTAAAAAAGATTATTATTTCATAAATTGTCAGTAAAATTTTTACATTATCAAAATGACACAAATCTAAATATCCTTTAGGAAACATTAACAAAATATAAATATATATACACACACATGAGAGTTGAATATTCCTTATTTATATAGAACTGACAAAAATATATACTATATTTACTAGAAAAAGTTAACAGCATCTAGAAAGTTCCCACCAATTAACTCCATAAATGAGGAGGAAAGGGTCGGAAGGGGGTCCAAAGGAGGAATAATTAAGAGGAGAGATTGATGGAAAACGTTTTTGTTTTTGTTCTTGTTTTGTTTTTGTAGGGTTTATATTTAATGATGATTTCCAGGACAGTTGTCCATTAACCAGGCTGTCCTGTCGCCACACTTTCCTCTTCTCTTTCATTTCTTTTCTGTTTCTTTTACCCCAACAACCCTTCGCAGCTCAAACTTCAGGTAGCAGATAATCAAACGTTGATTGGATGTGGGGATAAAATATCAACCATGTACAACAACGTTTTGGTAAAAGTATGTTGGCAAAACCTGTCATTTTGCTTCACCAAGCGTCAAGTATGTAATTATTGCATGCAGAAACACAGGTTTGGGATTACTCGACCAAGTCTAAAATGTTAAAGCAAAAAAGCACGAGTTTAAAATTTAAAATTTCTGAGTATACGAGATCAACATTGATACGAAACAAGCATCAATCCAAATTATATTTGATTGTTTCTTTTCCACCTACTACTACTACTAGGTTTATTCTTCCTTGTGCTTAATTCACTGTTTAACTTTTGTTGCTCGACATTTTTTAGATTAAATCACATTTTTTTAACTATTAAAATGTCTTTTTGGTGACTGTTGTTGATGTCTTTTTTAACGTGGTTGAGATTGACTTTGAAAGAAGGAAGAAACAAGGTTAAAAAGGCATTAGAATTTTGAATTCGGAGCACATTTTGATGCTTTAAAATTGGGTTTGTTGGACTTAACATTGACGTTGCTTTGATTTTGTCTAATAATTATTATATATACTTTTTTTTTTCATCGCATTATTATTCATTTTTTATTGTAAACGGTAATTTAAATTTATCAAATGTACATAAGATTCATGAAATACTTGATTTTGATTATAAAATTAAAAGTATTGAGTTTCTAACAATATCATCATTATTATCAAGCCTCTAACCTAATAATGAACGAATATATGAATTCATGCTAAATTGTTAATATGAATTTTCCTCCGTCACTCATTTTTGCTTAAGACAATTTCTTTTTCTAACTCTAGTTCTATTATATCTTTTCAGATAACTTCCTTTCAAAATTTCTAATAATATTTGTTATTTTCATTTGCTTTCATCTTCAAAACAGAACTGGTTCTGTCATTTACAACCCTATTTATTTCTATTAAATTTGATGGCTTAGTCCTTTCTGATTTTATGAGAAAAAACCGGTGAAGTATGGCCAGAGTTTAAAAGCTTACTCGTCCTATTTTATCACCAGCCAGAGGCAGAGGCAGCCGCCAGGCTTTGTCATGGGGTCTGAAAGTGAGCGAAATGGTCTAGAGGGAGGCATGGATTGATGTCAGAAGGATGACAAAGCCACAAGCTTCTTGTTTTATGGTCTCCACTCTCCATGAAATGATAGACTCCTTTGTGAAACTACTTGTGGACTGTCTTGTTTTTACCTTCCAAAGAGAAGAGGGTTGGGGTCCATAGACACTCATTTGATCCATTTGACGGATTGCCCCCCTATCCTGTTGACGCCAAAACCAAACTAATTAATGATATAAGGCTTCAAAATCATCTTAACTTGGCTTTTCAGATCTTCCTTCAGCTCCATTGTCTGTGCGAACTTTGAGGGTCCACCATATCCATTACCACCTGTGGTCCAGAACACCCTATAAAAAACAATAAATTCAAATGCAAGTGTTACAAGTCTTCTTTCTCTCTCTCCCATGACATATTGTGGAATCTGGAAACAATATGGATAGCAAAAACAAACAATATGTGCCATGATGTTTGTTTATCTGCTTGAATGTGTACACGTTGCTTGCATTCGTGTTCCGTTTCGATGCCAAGAGATGGTAAATGGAAATAAATCATATTCATTCAACTCTTATGAAATGAAAGAATCTGAATTTGATTACAAAGACCAGAAGGGAACCAAGATAATGGTCACCCTAGATTGGCAAGAACTGCTACTCTCAGATGAACAACAAAAAACAGCTACAACTTTGGAGCTATATGACAGAAACTATTATACATACACTATTCTGCAATTAGATGTGATTTATATATTGCAACGGTCATATCCAGAGAACCATGACGAGGTATCTGCAAGCTTTGATAACTCACCATCTTCACCATTATAGAATGGTTCAAATTCTTCTCGCCATTGTTGATCGCGGGCATCTTGAATCTCACCTGCATCATACTTGGCAATGTCAAAATTATCATAAGCAGGTTTTATTGCTTCTTTCGGTAGACGTGATCCTGTGAGTAGCTCATTAAGAGTGCTGATCTCATGTTCGTGTTTTCGCTTTAATTTTTCAATCTGTCTGTGAGCCTTCTCAGTTTCTTGTTCAGCTTCCATTGCTCGCTTCTGCAATTATTATAAAACAGAAGGAAATGAGAACAATGCTAAAAGCTTCAACTACCGTTGAAGGTAATCATTATAAAACAGAAGGCAATGAGAACAATGCTAAATGGAAGGTCACATTTAGCAGATAATTCTATAGATATGGAAGCTCATTAAAGCAGATAATTATAATTGAGCTTTACTAGTGAGACCAGCAAATGTGAACTGTTCCCTACCACATGCAAACCAAGGGACAATATAATCAAAAGCCCTAAAAGCGGTAATATGTTGTTCCAACAGCCTACAATTTTGAAGCAAACACATGATAATTCACCGGAAAAGAATGCACTATGTTTTAAGACTTTTGGCTGTTGAAGTACACTTCTGGAAACCATGCCAAAAAAGGATTTTTAGGTGAAAATGGAGAACTATTGATTAAGATTAGTATTAACAGCATTATGTTATTTATGAATTCTCTGATTTTAAATTACATCTGAAAATTCCTAGGTCTAACTTAACTCCCTGCCTTCACCAAAATGAATTTTATGACTCAGCAAGACACGTTTTTATTATGTTGCAAAGGTCGTTGACATGCTCAAATATAAAATTTTTAAATGCATTACCTACAAATGTAATTTACTAAATGGAACGTTGAAGTCTCAATTTTTACTACTTTTACTGTACAATATGTGCAGAAAAAATTTCCCTTTACTTTTTTATCGTAACACTTTAATTTGTTTACCTTCCGATAAAAGAACCAACAAAGTAACCAGATGATATAAGTTCTTTAGCCACCAATAAGTTCTTTGAGCACTATTATAGTAAAGATGCAAGATATAAATTCATCTTCATTTTAAAAGCAACTTCTTGACATATTAGTTTGTGCATTCTAAACTTGATGTTAGAGATCTGATTCAAAATTCGTATCGAAAAGTTAATTGAGACCTCATGAAGCATATGAATGGGAGTGCTTTGTCACAAACAGCATGATGGTTTTTGCATGGGCAAATTCTAATTCTAATAAAACCAAATTTATTTATCACAAGGAAATGACATGTGCATGTGTGTATGAGACAATACTAAGGGTGCTTATTTTGTAAAATGAAGGAAAACAAATAATTTTCACATAGAAACTAATCACACTCCCTCTACCAATTTATCTTGTCACTTTTGAGTTCTGATATTTCCCCATCAAAATTTTACTTCGAAAGTCAATCATCTAAAATTACAATCTAATAGCTATTCCAGCTTATTTAGCTACCAGTTTTCAATTCAAGCTGAAAACTTAATATGTAACAACAATCTTAATATCAAGCAGCGAAGTTAAACTGCATGAAAACATATAAATAACTTCACTTACTTGGGCAATAGCCACAGCTTCTTCTGCTTCTTTTAGCCGTACAAGCAATTCGCCTGCAGCCTGGACTGCTTCAGCAGTATCCCTCAATTGAGCCTGGAGTCCTCTATTCTCATCCCTTAGATATCGCCTCTCCTTTTCTCTTTCCACTTTCAATGCAGAAATTTCAGCAGCAAGACCATTTATGAACTTTGATTCAGCACCCCTGACCCCTGCCCTAGCAGCTGCCTTTTTAACATCATCTATTCCCTCTTGAATCTTCCTATGCCTAGCAAGCAATTGCATGTGTTTTTCCTCAAGATCTGCATACTGTTCAAGCATCCTTGCATGTCCCTCCATAGCCATCTGCATTGCTTCTTTCAATTCTTCTGCACATTTCTTCTCCATATCTAGTTCCTGCTTCCTTCTTTCAGCCAACAACCGGCTAGCATCAAGTTCAGCTCTTAAATCCTCTGCAAGAGAAATCCATTTGCTTTCTGCCTCAGTCCACCTCATTCTCTCTTTTTCAAATTTCTCTTCAGCACTCTCCTCATTGGTCTCCGGTATTACACTAAGAGGTGGAGGCACATTGGGCTCACATGAATATGTCAACTGCAGTAGAGAATTCCGTTTTCGAGCTGATGCGGAAGAAGAGTCTGTATAATATTGTAACTGGTTTCTTAAGTCCTGGATTTCTTCTAACAAAACTTCCCTCTCACCCAAAGCATGAAAATTTCGAAAGCGCTCCAGCTCATCTTGAACTCTTTCCAACTCAATCTTTGTTCTTAAAACCTCAGGATGATTCTCATATTTCTCCTTCAAAAGCTGTAGGCAATCGGTTAGATATAGATGCATATAAAACACTAAACTAAAAAAAACTTAAAGATCAAACAAATACCTTGTGCTCATGTGTGAGGGAAGCTAGCTCTTCTTCCATGAATTCCTCAGTAGGTAAAACACCATCCATAAGGCTCTCAAGTCGAAGAATTTTATCCTCCCTTGTCTGCCCTATTATGGCATTGCACTCTCTCTCATGTTTGTACTGTTGCACCTGTATATAATAGCCAATAAATATAACATCAACAATCTGCAACAATGACAGCCACCATTAGCTGCTGGTAAAATTACTAAGAAACCTACCAAACGGTTCAACTGCATTATCTCAGAAGCTTGCTTGGCACAGAACTCTTCAAGAGCCATTTCTCTCCTGATAGATCCAGCCAAAACCTTCTCCACTGCCTGTGCAATACAAGGTAAAAAAATTGTCAATTATGTTCAAGATATAAATCTGAAAAGCCAGGACTTGAGACTTCTTACCTTTGGAACTTGCTTCTTGGTTTTTTCAGCAGACCCTGACTCATTAACAGGGACTAACTGCAGGTTAGAGCTTTCATTGTCCTCTTTATCCTCCAGCTTTGTTCTCTGTTTACAATTACTACATAGAAATGCTACCAGCTTTTCTTCTTGTATCTCATAATCTTGGGGAAAAGTTTGGACTCCAACATCAACTTTATGAGCTGCAAGGACTGGCATAGAGTCAGCAGGTTTTAATGAAAATCGAAATGATGATCTCCTCAATGCTAAACTCCGACGGTGACTGTCAATAATCTCAAGACCACGATGGAGGCTAGCTGCCAAATGTTCAGTTGGTGTGAAAGATACACGCATAGCTGCTGGGCCATCATCCTTAAGATCTTTCTGTGAAGCAGTGAACATCGATGATGTCCTCAGACTCTTCCTGCTCTGGGTCACTCTAGGTGAGACACTTGGTGTTGGGGATTTAAGAATCACAGATGAATCCCCATCAGTTGTTTCAACAGTTAGCTGGCCTGGATTCTCTTTGATACTTTCATGAGCACTAAAAACATTTGGTGTGTTTGTAGCAGGTTCAACACAATCAACAACCATAACTTCAGAGGTTTTAGGCACTTCAGATATTTCTTCCTCCATGTTCACATCAGTATCCTCAGTGTCTTCTGCTTTGACACATTCAGATGTGTTAGGCACTAGATCACCTGCACATCCATTTTCAGATATGGTATTTCCTGAATCTGATTCAATTATCTCTAGTTTGGTCACTTCATTTGAATGTTGATATACATCTGCTGATTGCAGACCTACTTGAGCACAAAGATTCTCAACAGCTTCCTCATCAATTTCCATCTCCTCATCACCATCTTCGTCAACATGAGGTAACGTCCTTGGATGATTGAGGCTAAACTTTAACAAATTCAAGCTCCTACGAGCATTCCATCCAGTTGAGTAACTTCCATTTGGATCAGTTTGGTTGTTGCCATTAGCTTTCATTCGATGTAGTTCATCCTGCATGGTTCCCTCCACATCTTTCATATTCACACATTTAATCGCAAAAAATGATGAGGGGAAAATAACTGATTATGAGAATATACCTTCAACTGTCGAATCACTTCACGCAGAAAATTTACATCATCCTGCATCACTTCATTAACAACTGCCTTGTTCTTGATTGCCTTTGCACGCTGAGCAAATCGTAATGTGCTGAATGTTTCACTCTTACAGCTGCAATTCTGACACACGTAAACTTCCCTTGCAAATGAAAAAAAGGGTTGGGGCGGGGAGAGAGAGAGAGAGAGAGAGAATAAAATATTAAATAAAATAAAGGCAGTTGTCTTATTACCTTTGTGCTGGAGAAATTGCACAGACCATTGCTAATTTTGCATTGCCACCGAGAGATTCTTGCAATAAAAATGTCAACTTGGAGTCTCTGTAGGGGATATGCCTTTGCTTACCAGTTTGGGAAACTTCGGCAAGAATGTTTATCAAGTTCCTGAACTCCAAAAATTAAGTAAAAATAGCAAAAATTTAGCAGTGTGTGCCTTTTGACACATCCGTGAAAACATGCTGATGCAACAAAGAAGCAAGAAAATGTGGTAGAATTGAATCTGAATTGAGCAATTGTCTCCACACGTCAAATCACATAGGTTTTTTTTTCTGCTGTAGCTTCTTTTTTTCTGTATCACCTTCTTCTGAAATAGTAATTTGCTAAATCACACATTTTCCAGCAAGGTAGACAATCACCTTTTAGACATATGCTAAAAGTAGTATTCAAGTTTGGACATGCATTTCCTCTCTAACTTTAAATCATTTTTCATTATATTCTCACATTTTGGAGTTCAACAATGCTCTGTACTATATTTGAAATCTAAAATGATTATGAATTGCTGATGTATCACACTGTCATTAAAGGTTCATCTTTTTGTACAATAAAGTAACAACTAGAAGTTGAATCTAGAGTTTCTATAACAGATGCACATGAAATAAGAAATGCATATGAAAGGATTGATACAAAAAGCATACCCAAGCTGTGAGAGTGAACGATTAATATTCCCTGCCTCCTTTAAGCGCTCCCCTCCAGCACCAGTTAGTTTCTGTCGCTCCGAGCCTGCTAGATCAACGAGATTTATTCGGCTTGTTTTAAAGCTACTTACACCATCAGCCACACTCTGTAAGAACAGAGAATACTTCAGAATCCTCAAGTATAATTGAAAGAGAAAAACTCATAAAACTAGGATGTAATTTCCAATTGTTCTGCAGATCATTAGATCCTTGAAGTTTATTATTTACAAAAATTAAAAATTAACAACAACATGGAATTTAAGAAAAATTATTGTTTGCAGAGCTGCACAAATCAGTGATTTGATGCCATGATTTGGTTTGACGAACTTGTAATCTAATAAGAAGTATACTTGCTCAAACATAAATATTAAACAAATAAATAAAGCACATGAAATTCAAAGCGTTATTACCTTACATCGTGATTCAACAACACAAGTGAAAACACTATGTGAACGGGAACTTTCGGCATTGATACTAGTCGCACCCGTCCTTCTATTTGATAATCCCTGCATAAAGTTTGTAAATATAAATATTTGATTCAAACTTATTCAAGTTTCGAATCCAATTTTACCAAACTGGAATACATGGATCAAGCTCATAAGAAATCATACATAGAAATGTTCCTTTTCTATCAAGAAAAAGTTGAATGTTAGCATTCTACACATAAAACTTGAAATTTTTTCTCATGAGAAGGTGTACAACGAGAGAAAACAACGAGTAGTTAAAGCATTGGCAAAGCAAATAAAACAAACCTTTATCAACAGCTGAGTCACATCCTTCATTGAACTTACATACTCCTCTGTCAAATTCTCAACGTAGACACCAGATTTTACATCTTCTCTTATCTGGATGAAAACCATAAAACAGTCTAAGAAAACCAAAACTTTTCATCCCAAAAAAGAGTAATTGAAAATTTAAATACAATTATCCATTCTACCTGCAGGTTTCTTTGATTTGGATACAACAAATCCGTGATTTGCTCATTATAGATCTGCAAAAGGAAAAAGAAAAGCAAGTGGTAAGGAATAAGAAAAATACAAAGCTAAACAGTCCAAATACCACAATAAGTAAATTAACTCTACCTCAAGAAAAGAGCAGCGACATTGGTACTTGAGTTGTTTATCGGCATGCTTAATTTGCTCCTATAAAATAGAAGGTTGAAGCACAAACTGTTAAAAATGGTCCATTTATAACATAAACATTCAGCGCTTTCATTGATGAACATAAAATGAAACTTTTACCTCATTTATACGAGCAAAGAGTCGCTCAAACACACGGGGAGTTAAGCCTTGTCGATCACTAGATATATTTTCTTCACACAAGGCGTTGGCCGGACCCCAAATCGTATAAGTCTTTCCACTCCCAGTCTAGTGAAAATCATATTATCCAGACGCACAAATTAAAAAGTTATAAACCAATTCAAAAGTAATTCAAAGATTAAAAAGAAAGAGAATGAAGAAGCAAGTACCTGGCCATAAGCAAACACCGAACTGTTAAACCCAGCAAGACAATTTTCGACGAGAGGTGCTCCTACGAGCTGGAAGATATCTAGCTGAGGTTAAAAAAAGAAACAAAATTTATTGCATTTCAGAAATAATTAAACAGAGGGAAATAGACAAAAAAAAAAGCCCATCAATGTGCCTGAGTTGCATCCGCGTTGGCCACTGAGTCAAACGTGAAGGTTTGTCCATTGATACTCAAAGAATCACTAGTAATTTTCTGAACAATCGTTTCCCCTTCTTCCTCTTCCTTAATTGGTGGCCGCATCCGTACAACCACCTAAAAATAACAACCATAACAATAAAAGGAAGTTAAAATTTGAAATCTAAGAAATGAACTACTTCATAAAAAAGGAAATACCTTGACACCGGAATCGGAAATCCCTGAGACGGCATTTTCAGGGAGAGTTTCCGTATAAAGCTTGCGTTTGAGAGGGTTGGAAGGGGGCGGGCGAGGTGGCAACGGACTCTTGATCTTGGCGATTGCGGCGGCGGGGGAAGGTTGACAATTGGGATCGGGAGGCGGTGCGTTTTCTTTGGACGATTTGGGATGTTTCCGTTTGGGTTTAGAAGGGGTAGGGTTTGGGGAAGAAGGGATCTCCATGGGCTCTCTCAAGACTGTGTTTCTTGGCAACATGAAATGCTTCATTTCTACTGCTTGGGCAGAAAGGAAAAGAGAGGAAAAAGGGAGAGAAAGGGGAGATTAGGGCAAGGAAGCGACAGGGATGGATTGGAGAGAAAAGACAGAAAGAGAAATGTAGCCGTTAGAGGGAAACGAGAGAGTTTGAATTCTTTTTTTTTTATTATTATTATTTATGTTGGATCTGGAGCGTTTTTTAAAATGGAATAATTACCTAGGTGTGATTGTCGAGTGAACCCATTCAAGGGCCCACTTTCTGTTATAAAAAAAAAATTCATTTGCCCTCTTTTGCTACGACACCGTTCTTATTGACCAGCCCAGATTTATTGGGCTTTTTTTTTCTTTTCATTTCCTTCCGAGTAGCCACTTTACTGTTATTAAATTTGAGGTTGTGATTCAGTTGACAATATAAGTTAAGTGAAAAGAGTTCGGGATCGATTCCTACTAAACACTCTTTTGGGAGAGGTGAAGAGCTTTAACTCTGACTAAATCTCGAACAGAATTAGTTTCAAATCGTTAAAACGGATGAAAATATATATAATTTACATAAAAAAGAATTGAGGTTCAACCATTGTAGTTTTGTTCTTTTCAATTAAGCTGTCATATTAATGTCCATTGGTTAATTAAACCATTTTTTGTTAAATTATTGCTGGCGTTGATGAGTAGACCTGCTCAAGGGTCAGGCTACCCGCCCAAGTCCGAAAGCCCGTTTTAAATTTGATTGGGTTTGGACAAAAATATTTGATAAAAAAATGAGCTTGGGCAAAATTTTTAGGCCCGTTTAAAAATCGGGCCGGGCCTCGGGCTTGCCTTTCAAAGCCTGGGCCCGGCCCGAATTATTATTATTTTTTATTTTATATATATCTTTTTTAATATTAATTAAATTTTTATATATATTTACTAAATATAATATAATTATATGTATATAAAATATTATTGAATAATAAATATGATGATAAATATTTAATATGGAAGTTGATATATAAATTTTGATAAATTAAATTAAATTTTAAAGGGTATAAAATAATAAAAAAACAAATAAAATTAAAATCAAAATATAAAAAAATTATTTTCTGGTCGGACTCGGGCTTGTAGTATAAAAATGAAAACGGGTTTGGACAGAAAAATCAGACCCGAATGTCGGGCCTAGCCGGGCTTGGGCGTGTAAAAAGTTTATTATTACCTATCATGGGCCCGACCCGGCCCGGCCCATGAGCAGGTCTATTGATGAGATAGGCTATCACATATGATAATCAAATAATGAATATCTATTTTAATAGATTCATTAACAATTTTGATAATAAATAATTTAAAATTTTTAATAATATAATTACGTGACATGGCTTGAATAATAGTAATATGATGTGTAATCATTTCTTATTTATCTTTTTTTTTCCGTAAAATAAAATGGAAGTGCTCGGTAATGCCTAATGAGTAATGAGACCGAGCTGCGACCAATTGGGCTGCAAAGCCTTCCCCAGTCTGCTTATCCTAACAATGTATTGGTGATTGGAACAACCTTAAACTTTATCCAATGGCATAATAATACCATTATTACACCGCCACTCATGCTTTCAGACCATCTATTGTTTCATAGAATTTCAGACACATTTCCAACCTCAATCTTCCTCTCCGCATATGGATTTCGTAATTGTTGCTATAGCTTTCAGGAATGGATGAAATGGCTGGTCTTGGATCATTTCATATGGTAAATACAATATGACACGAATTCGATGCATATGATTGAACTCTTTCAGGTTTGATCCAAAAAACACATAAATCTATCGTTCTTTCGAGATTATGTTTATTTTGATGGCATAAAACAGTGATCCAAAGCATGAGAATCAGTGGTAGATGCCAGCGAGCAGAGTTGGTATTGGAAAAGGGCACTTGTCCATCCATTTATACAGGTGTCCTATTTCCACCATCACAAATAAGTAATGCCATTGCCACCCAACAAATACCTATCAGCAATGCAACAATGCCCGAGACGATAAGAATCAACGCCTTCATTCATTTCAGTCTTTGTCAAAAACCAGCAGAAAAACAATTACACAACAATAAATCTTTAAGGCAATCGGACAAAAGAACACTGAAAGTTCTGTCAAAAACGCTCAGAATCGTCCCATAATAACTGCCATGTCACGTCGTTTTCCCTTGCGAGATAATAAGCGGCACGAAGTCGATGCTCAGCTCTGGCACGCTAACCCCTTTCATTACCCATCTCTCTTCCATCTTTTTCAGCTTTCCCTCTATATATAACCAAAACCACCTTACCCCACCTTCACAATCATATCATTGTCTGTCAAAACTGAAGCACCAAAGATGGCGAAAACGGAGCTGATGATTCTCTCCTTGTTGTTCGTGATAACCTTGTCTTCCATGTTGGTTAATGGGCATGGAACGATGGTGGGAGGGAAGACGCAGATAAGCGATGTGAAGTCAAACGAGGAGGTGCAAGAGCTTGGGAGGTTCTCGGTGGAAGAATATAACAGGAGGCAGGGGCGTTTCAGAAGTAAAAGAGGGATGGAGTTGGTTTTTTCTCAGGTTGTGGAGGCTGAGAAACAGGTGGTTTCTGGGATCAAGTACTATCTCAAGACTGAGGCCATGCAGAATGGGCTTTCCAGGACGTTTGAGTCGGTGGTTGTGGTGAAACCTTGGGTTCATTCAAAGGAATTGCTTGACTTTTACCCTTCTACTCAGTAAGATTAGGGGTTTAGTTGTATTGAATGTGTAATGTTGTAGCGTTCATTCACAAGTTTGTTTTGTGTTTTTAATTATGGCAATTTTGTCTGGATTTTAATGTTTGTGGTTAGGGAGTAGGGTCTGTTTCCTTGTTTTAAACTGTGATTTTCATGGATAATGTGAGCCTATGAACGTGTAATAAAGGAATAAATTATGTTGATCAACTATTTGTCTTACCAGAAATAATCCATTCTGCCAAAGGCTTCTGTATCTTGCTGAGAAAGAGAGGGACCGTGACCTGTGAAAGTGAGTCATAACTCGGATTCAAATGCAGATTAGAAAACTGAAAATGAACAAGCTGCTCTTCTATATGCCTAAACATTTTTATTATATTTTATTTACAATCTAAATATTTTGTTTACTATGTAAATGTTTTTAATTTTACAACGAAAATACTCTTTTTTTTTCTTTCAATTTTATGATAATATTTTACAAGCAACATTAAGACGCTAATACATATCTTACTTTATTCATTTTTTATATTTTAAATTTTTCTTGAGTCATATGTGTCAATTTTTTAATATTGTTTGTGAAATTTAAGTGACAGGATATTGAATAATAATCTTTTAAGATTTTATGCAATATTTCAATATCCAATCTGGCATAAAATGAGATGAGGGTTCATCAAACTTGCAGAATTATAATGAAACCACATTCATATTTTAATATGCTTGTTAGGATTTTAACATAAATTAATTAGGTATTCTTAAATCATTGAAAAGTGAGTATCCACTAGAAAAAAATTAACTTTCTAGATGACCTATTTCAATCCCTAATACCTGGAGAACCTCTCTAGCTTAACATAAATATCAACTTAATCCTATGCTCTATGCATTTATCTACAAAGCCGCCTTTACCTGCACTAGCGCCTATCTATGAAATTCTTGATTATTCTCGGTTACTAAAGCTTTATTTGGTACGGTGGAAAGAAATTTTGTTTGGTATAATGGAAAGAAAGAAGTGAGGAAAGAAAATTAGTTAATCAAATAGTTAAGCTACAAAGTAAAAAAGTTGTTAAAAAACATAACCATTTGATTAACTAATTTTCCTTCTTTACTTTTTTTTTTCCATTCTACCAAGCAAAGCGTAAGTGTTGCGGTTGCTAACTTGAGCTGTACAGATTCCACATCTTAAAATATATCCGTTCAAGGTTCCTCACCTGAATATATATATATATATATATATGAAATTAAAAGTCAAATCTTGTTAGCATTGATGAATTAATTATTACATGCTAAGAAGGTATACAGATTCAAATAGACTATAGCAAATAAGCAAAGATAAAAACTCACCCAGCGTCCAGTGTCAAAGAGAGGGCAAGTCATACGGGCTGCTTTGAGTTTATTACAAATATCTTGGGAGTTTCGGACGAATTAGAGCAAGTGACACAGCCTTCTCTTCATATTCTTTCAAACTTTGAATATTTCGGCAAAATTCGAAATAGAAAAGGCACCATCATCATCAGCATGAAATGAAATGATTCTTAACACAGACAAACAAGCATATGGATTAGATCATCAATCACATACCTGCTGACAATCATCTCCTCCCCAACACCAGTAGCCAGACACAATGAACCAGCAACTCTAATTGCCATCTTTACAAGCGGGAGGGTTACCATTGGAAACCAGCCCATAGAACATCAGTGCCTGTTGTGTGTCCATTGCATGATGGTCTACTCGAAAACAAATAAAAAAGCATCAGTACGATCAAATGTAAGCCATAAAATTTACTCTGCCTAACCAAATCAAAATTTAAGAGGAAATCTGAATCTACTGATCTCTCAAGTTTGGAGAAAAAAGAAAGGGGCTATAGAATTTATTTAGATATTTACGTATCAAGGAAGAGATCTGCCAAGGCACTGCGTCTTACATGTTCGCTTTTCATGGCAACATCTGTAAAAATAATCTGACCCGACTGCACGCGCTGCTGAGTTGCATCTGAATCACACCAAAACCAGTTACTTTAATAATAATGACCAATAATAATTCAAGGCATATTTGACAGTTCAGAAGAGATAAAAGTAGACAATCTACAGAATACAGATGCTGAGATACTAGAAAACCTATATCTGCGGAGTCTCACCTCGCCTGCAGCTGGGAATCTAAGCAGCAAAAGAGCACTATTTGGAACACGCTTAAGAATAATTCACCTGTGTTTGATTGTAAGAAGACTTAAGTATGTAGACAAAACAAGCAGTAGAACGGGATAAAAATTTACGTAAATTTACCATATGGTGAAAATATAAGGATCCATCCTGTACAGCTGATTGAAATAGGCAAAGATGAATTTGTCCTCTGGTAGTCCACAGTCAGATCTCTTTGGTAGGCAGTTCGGATCCAAGACATCAAGATTTTTCTAGTGATAATTGAAACGCAAAGAAGAGTATAAGGAGCCCAGACAAAAGCATGAAACTAAGAACATCACAGGGAAGGAACCAATTCTAACCTGCTTATAATCATTAACAAAGTAACAATGAGGAAGGTGTACAAGCTTCTTGGAGTAGATATGGGAAAAATGAAGAGGAGAAACGAACTGCAATACAAACAGCAAATGATGCATAAAACAGAATAGGATGAACTCAGAAGTATAATCCAAAGAATTACCTGACCTATGGTTCTCTAACCTCATCAGTGACCAAATAGTGTACATATGATGCACCAGTAGTCGACGGAAATCCCATGTAAGAAATCTGAATAGGAGCAGGTTGCATTGCAAATATCCCATAACAGATTCAAAGCAATTAAATAAATAAATAAATAAACAAAAACCTAATAAGATCAGAACAGAAACAACAAGAAGCATTTACAAGAGGTAGAACAGGTACCTTCATTCATATAAATTTACTTCACAAAGGCATTCATACACCCGATCAAGTGGAACTAAATGGAAGCAAACAAATATTAGAGATTTATTCATTTTCCCCATGCTTTTCACTAATTTCTATTGAATTACCAAAAACCAAATATCCTCATTTATCATCTTTTATAATCACTAGAATGTAGGCCCGCGCTTCGCAGCGGATCTTTGGCATTAATTTAGACATGTTTTTCTAATCCAACATGCATTGAAATATACAAACATAAATCTTTACAGAAGTTAAGAGGTTTGGATAAGGACCACTGTTTGACAACCTCTCCAAATCCTAAGAGCGGGAAAAAGAAATAGAAATAGAAATGCTAGTTAAACATGTTTTTTTTTTGTTTAAATCAACAAAGAACAGGAACTTAAATGTTCCTAAAAATCTTAAATTAGCAGTAACAATAAATTGTGATTTTAAAGATCAGCGATTGAACGTGCACAAATAAACAACAATTACCAATCATGATACCTTTGTCGAAATCAAATTGTTTTAAACCAGCAAAAAAGAATTAATTATAGCTTATCTAAATGTATTGGAAGACGATTGAGCATTTGCTAAAATATTTTGATTTTTGACTTGATCTACGAACTGCTTATATTTAAATATAACTTCAACCAAGTGTGTTGGCAAATATTTCTTATAAAAATTTTTCAAAAATATTAAGAGTTAAGAAAAAAATAAATAAAATAAAACATTAAATCACTTAAAATTTTGAAAACATTATCCGCATGCAGGATATCACCAATATGCAGGATGTTTATATATTTGTTTTTGTCACTATTCAACCAAATCTTTGGATGTTTGGTTCCAAATCCAATGAAGAAATTTGGTTTTATGTCAGTGTCATCATACGTAGTGTATTGTGAAGAGGTACTATCATCAATTATTATGATTTGGCTTGCACTGAATGCTATAAGACAAAAAAGTTCATTCCTAAGCATGAGAAGAAAAGCATGTAACATTGTAACAAAAAAAAAAGCATGTAACATAGAAGGGATAGCGTTAGAAATAAAACAAAAAACTTACAAAACATATATAAATTTGTAATTATTTATTATAAAAAATTGCAATTATTTTGCTTAGTGAACAAGGAAAAAAATCAACCATGGGTAGAGCAATTTGTCCAATTATTCTAAAAAACGTTAATTTTTTGTTTTAATGCAAAACATTGCTTAGATGCTCTAATCAAAATGAACACAGTAAAGCAAGAGTGAGAGAGGACGGTAAAAGGCAAAATAAAAGGTGCAAAACTTTTGGCCAAAAGAGAACCAAAATCAATCAATGCAAAGAGAGGGTACGAAATTTGGTAGTAACTGGTAGAAGATTTGTTGGTACCGGAATGGATCGTGATGGAAAATTTTGGGTCGGAGGTTCTTGTGAAGGGAGCACACTTGTGCAATTCGAATACCCGGCCCATAACCAAAGAGTGAAAGAAGAAACCAACAACCGATGTAGGAAACAAAATCTGACAGTACCCAGTCTCACAGAAATTGCAGATGACAAAAGGATATGGATTTCCCAAATTGCCCAAACAAAAGCGCATATGAAGGAAGGATGGAAGGGCTGAGGATGACAAAAAAGGGGGAGGCGACGTGGCTTCATGTGGGGAGAGGAAATCCCCCACAAAATTTATATATTAGATGTCAGAGGCATGGATGACACATCTATGAAGTGCTCTGCTTCAGACTGAATACGCAGCCTCCATTCTGTCACATCATCTGGACTCAATGCATAGCAAAATACCTGCAAACAAGTAGTTCTAGCATGTAATGACAAAAACAGAAAATATTTGAAAAGCCAAATCGATTAATTAGGGTCATATGAGAGGAGATCAAAATTTAAAACTCAACATTTTCTCTGTTGTGCATGCCAAACACTGAGCCCATGAGACGAGACGGGATGGTTGCCAAAGTCACTACTTACGTATTTGAAAAGACATAGTATCTATTAAAAGACCAGAGAAAAAGAAAGAGAGAGAGAGATCTAAAAACATACCCCACCCTAAGGCGTCCATTCCCACTCTCACTCTTCACAAGGAAGGGTGCAAGATAGTTGAAAGGAGGAAGGGAATAACGGGACACAATAACAGAGCAGTGTTCTGCATATTTACGACTGTCAAAAAGAAAAAACAGAAATCAATCAGAAATCAAATTTGTAGAGTTTATATAGTAATTACTTCCAAAAACATCACCCAACTTGCCTGATTTATAGTGCAAGCATTGGATCAATAGGATACGCCATTGCATGGAAAGGCTGCACACTAGGAATAACTGACATCTGAAGGGTAAAAGAAAACTATCAATTTTCCCTTTTTCTTTTATAATCTCTTTCTTTACATGGTATCAAAGCAAATTTTTTATTCATCCCGAAAGTGAATCATCTTCGGATAACTCGTTTCTTTCTATTTTTCAATTCTATTTTCTTTTTCAAATCTCAATCATCTAGAAAAGATGATAAGTATTCAAAGAAAAACTGCTCAACCAATTTAGTCATTCTTGATGGGCATAACTACAATCGATGAGCTTCAGCTATGTGTAGTTATTTAAAGAGGATGAAATTATGGCCTGTTGTCACCGGAGAACATAAGGCACCAATCAAACCAACAGAAGAATCTGATGAGAAGTACGCAGATTGACTTGAGGAATGGGAAAGTAAGAATCATCGGATCCTTACATGGTTCACCAACACTACTGTTCCCTCTATCAATGTACATTTTGGACGCTTTGATCTTGCTAAGGAAGCTTGGGAATTCATTGCAACACGGTACAGTTATATTACTCTTTCTCATCAATACCATCTTATGATCACTGTGTCTCAACTTTGCCAAGAATCAAGTTAGTCAATTGATGAATTTTAATCCAAAATGCAACATTTATGGGATATGCTTGAGAATTCTAAGCCAGAATTCAAAAATGATCGAGATATTTTTATTGATTATCGGAATCAACTTTGACTTATTCAATTTCTCATGGCTCTTTGAGATGATTTTGAGAATACCAGCTCTTCACTTGTGCGTCGACACCCTATACCGACCATGGATAATGCACTTACAGAGTTGATTTCCGAAGAAACTCCATTAGCTATGACTCGAACTCATCAAACAGACATTGTTGTTGCTGCAACTCCTAAACAACGCACTTCGCCTAGTTTTCGATGTGGAAGGAGCAATTATCTTGTTGCCAATTGTAAAACAATATTTCATTCTAATGGAGCACGAATTTCTGACTCTAAATCTTCTTCGACAATGCCTTGTTCGCGATGTGGGAGGACTAATCATTCTGTTGAAAAATGCAAGGCTATATTTCATACCAATGGAACACATCGTGCTGGTTCTCCAAGCACCAAGGCTGCTGCAGCAACCAACACTGAGTCCATTTCCTATGAATCTTCTTCTAACAAATTTACAATCTTGACTGATGACCTTCAAGCTCTGATTAATCAATTAATGTCTCAAAATGACACTACTACCATGTTTGCTGCTACATCATATAACACTTGGTTATTAGATACTGCTTGTGGAAACCATATGACTGCAGATCCTTCTTTATTTAAGAAAACAATACCTATTTCTAATAATTCCATCATTACAACTGCTAATGGTTCCACCTTGAAAGCCACTCACATTGGTAATGTTGAAACTTCCACTGTTTGTATACCTAATACTTATATTGTTCCTAACCTTGCCTTTAACTTGCTTTCTATTGGCCAACTTTGTGATCTCGATCATGACTTACATTTTTCAAAACAATATGGTTGTATTGTGTAGGATCCTCAAACAGGTCAGAAAGTTGGGACAGGGCGTAAAGTTGGAACACTGTTTGAACTCGAAAGCCTGAAAGTTCCATAAAACTTGATCACCGCTGCTACATCTCAAACACCCGTTCTAGCTTCTTTAGAATTATGGCACTCTAGGTTAGGTCATGCATCTATTTCTCAAATAAAATCACTATCTTCTACTGGTGTTTTAGGTAAAGTTTCTCATGATATTTTTGATTGTTTATCTTGTCAACTTGGAAAACAAAGTGCATTACCATTCAATAAAAATGAATCTTCTTCTTCTTTACCATTTGATTTAGTCCATTTTGACATTTGGGGTCCAGCTCCAACATCAACTATGGGAGGTTCATGTTATTTTGCTATTTTTATTGATAATTTTTCACGATATACTTGGATTTATTTATTCAAACAACAATCTAAACTCTTGTCAATTTTCAATGAATTTAATAATATGATATAAACTCAGTTTTCTTGCAAGATAAAAGTTTTTAGGTCTTACAATGCTGGTGAGTATACATCAATTGAGTTCAGTAATTTGTTAAAAAATGATGGAACTCTTTCTCATTGATCTTGTACACACACTTCACAACAAAATGGTAGAGCTGAAAGGAAACACTGTCATATACTAGACACTGTTTGTGCCCTTCTTATTTCATTCTCTCTTCCTAAACAATTCTGGGGTGAAGCTATTGTTACTGCTGTTTACACTATCAACGAGTTCCCACACCAGTGCTAGGCATTTGAACTCCTTTTGAGTGTTTATACAATAAGATTCCTGACTATCATTCTCTTAAAGTTTTTGGGTGTGCTTGTTTTGTTCTACTTCCTAATCATGAAAGAACTAAACTTGAACCTTGAGCTCGGTTATGTTGTTTTCTAGGTTACGGTATAGAACATAAAGGCTATAGGTGTTATGATCCAATTTCTAAGCGTCTTTCTGTCTCGCGTCATGTGGTCTTTTGGGAGCATAAGAATTTACTAGTATTTCTGCATTGCCATCCCAATCTTCTTCTCCAAAGGTTTTCATAGACCTATATTTTGATCTTTCATCAGCTGACGAGAATCTTGCAAGTACTTTTAGCTCAAACAGTGACCAATCTTCCTTGTCTCCCTCAACTTCTGATTTGATCGAGGCTCTTGCTGATACATCCGTGCCTTCCCATATGTACCTCCTCCTCTTCGTTGCCCCACTCGAGTAAGGGAACCAAATACTCAACTTTGTGATTTTCATTGTTATTATGCCCTAGCCACATTCCATGAACCTCGTAATTTTCGTGAAACAACTTCTAATCCTATGTGGCAGCAAGCAATGGTAGAAGAATTACAAGCTCTTGAGAAAACACATACTTGGGACATTGTTGATCGACAACCTAATAAGTCAGTCATTGATTGTAAGTGGGTTTACAAGATTAAGACTTGGTCTAATGGCTCGGTGGAACGTTATAAGGCATGTCTTGTTGCTCGAGGATTTACTCAAGAATATGGCATTGATTATGAAGACTTTTGCTCCAGTTGCTCGTCTCACATCTGTTCGCTCCCTCTTAGCTGTTGCTACAGCTAGAAAATGGCCAACATATCAAATGGATGTTGACAATGCATTTCTAAATGGTGATCTTATTTAGGAAGTTTACATGAAGCCACCTCCCGGTTCCTCTATACCATCTAACAAGATTTGTCGTCTTCAGCGAGTATTGTATGGTCTTAAGCAAGTCCCTAGAGCTTGGTTTTTAAAATTTAGTATCACTATTGTTCAGTTGGGTATTCGAGATCTCGAGACTTTTCTCCATATGAAAGATCTTGGTCCTTTGAGTTACTTTTTGGGTATTGAGGTTACTTTTTATTCTACGGACTTACACTTATCACAAACAAAGTATGCTTCTGATCTTATTGCCAAAGCAAGATTGACAGATAGTAAGATTTCCTCTTCACCACTGGAGCAAAACATCAAGCTTTCTCTTTCTGATGGTAGTCTTCTCCCAAACCCGACTTTGTATCGTACTTTGGTAGGTAGTCTTGTTTATTTGACGGTTACTCGCCCAGATATTCGCGCTTTGTATCGTACTTTGGTGGGTACTTTGAGATCTTCGCGCTTCGTATTGGGGTGCTTCAATCCGCTGATGTGTAATATTTTTTTATGTATAAGATAGCTAAACCCATGAGTTTCGTTGGTTTGAAATAGTTCTGAGTTTAGCCCAGATTTTAAAGCTGGTTTTTTTACGTAAATCATATATATTTTCGTCTGTTTTAGCTGTTGCTACAGCTAGAAAACGGCCAACATATCAAATGGATGTTAAGAGTGCATTTCTAAATGGTGATCTTATTGAGGAAGTTTACATGAAGCCACCTCTTGGTTCCTCTATACCATCTAACAAGATTTGTCGTCTTCAGCGAGTATTGTATGGTCTTAAGCAAGTTCCTAGAGCTTGGTTTTCAAAATTTAGTATCACTATTGTTTAGTTGGGTTTTACATCCAATGCCTATGATTCTGCTCTTTTTACTTGGAAAACTAGCTAAGGTACCACCCTTCTTTTACTTTATGTGGATGACATGATTATTACAAACAAGTGATGATAGTGATGGTATTCGAGATCTCGAGACTTTTCTCCATTCCCAGTTTGAGATAAAAGATCTTGGTCCTTTGAGTTACTTTTTGGGTATTGAGGTTACTTTTGATTCTACGGGCTTACACTTATCACAAACAAAGTATGCTTCTAATCTTATTGCCAAAGCAGGATTGACAGATAGTAAGATTTCCTCTTCACCACTAATGCAAAACATCAAGCTTTCTCTTTCTAATGGTAGTCTTCTCCCAAACCCGACTTTGTATCGTACTTTGGTGGGTATTCTTGTTTATTTGACCGTTACTCGCCCAGATATTCGCACTTGTATCGTACATTGGTGGGTACTTTGAGATCTTCGCGCTTCGTATTGGGGTGCTTCAATCCGCTGATGTGTAATATTTTTTTATGTATAAGATAGCTAAACCCATGAGCTTCGTTGGTTTGGTTCTGAGTTTAGCCCATATTTTAAAGCCCTTTTTTTTACGTAAATCATAAATATATTCGTCTGTTTTAACGATTCGATACTAATTTTTTTTCAGAACTTAATATTAATTTTTTAAATATTTTGAAAATAAATGATATCCTTTGCTTAAGATTAATTTTTTAAAATATTAATTAAAACTAATTTGATTCATAAACATTTTTAATTAAAATTATCCTAAATGGAATATGAATACGCACAAGCTTGCTCACTATTTTGGTTAAGCCCGAACCTACAAAGCTATTCAAGAGGCCCATCACAGCCACGGCCTATATTCTAGGCGAGCATCCCTTAAAGACTCTAGCCAACTACCAACCAACAGGCCTTAAAGACTAAGCAAGCCCAATTTGTCTAAGATACCGAGTTTGCTCACAGCAGACAGCTTAGATACTTGTCCAACTGGAGAAGCACCTATCAACTCCGACCAATGGCAACCAAACACTGCGAAGACAGCAAGGGTGCTACTGCCACAGTGCCAGAGGCGCAGGACTCGAATACTGCCAAAAGGAGATGTCCCCTTCAGCAAACTAACCTAGCACCTTAGGCGGACACCTATAAAAGGCCCTTGAGAAGACTGGAAAAGGATTTGAACCTTTCTTCTCCGATTCCACACCTGCAACTCAGCTCCCCACGAGCCGCTACTCTCTTTAAACTCTTCTCCTTCTCGATCATTACATATTGCCTACTTGAGAATTGATACCACACCGAAGCTATTATCTTTCTCCGATGCTCGCTTGTCCTTTCTCTCTGTGCTCTCAGGTACCACACAAGGCTTCCCGCGTTGCTCTCCAGCTCTCTTCCAAGGATCCTCTCCTCTATCGTTGCAAGTCTCTTGACAATATATATATATATATATTTACTTAACGTTTCTCTTTTGACACTGTAAAGCAAAAACTACTAACTCTATGAAGAAGCAAAATTCTTCGTTGTTAGGAGAACATTTTTTCTTGAAATAAAAGGTCGTTTGGTTGGAGTATTTTATTTTTTCAAAAATATTTTTTATATTTTCGAGTATTTGATGTACGTAAAATATTTTTTATCAATAAAAAATGAAAATCGGTTAATGAAAAATTTTTAAAGATTTTAAAAAATTGTCTTCTCTTTTCAAAAGAGAAAGATAATTTTTAAACTTATGTCATTTTTAAAAAAAAATTCTCACTGAAACTCAATCTAATTTATATTGGATTAAAATAACAAACAACAACAAAAAAAAATTTTAAAATATCAATCAAATAACAAAAAATATCATTTTTTTCAAAAAAACCAGATTTTTTAGAAATTATTTTTTAAAATCATTTTATGCGAACAAAAGGAACCTAAAATCAAGGAGAGAAACTAAAGAAATTACGATAAATGAACCTGGTATTGTTTTAATATAATATACTTTACCCTCCCTCACAAAAGCACCAGTGGTCTAGTGGTAGAATAGTACCCTGCCACGGTACAGACCCGGGTTCGATTCCCGGCTGGTGCATTAGGAGCCGTGATGAAAGCTGCGCTCTTGTGATGGTAGGGTCCTTCACGATCGTCCGATATCCGGATGACTCAACAGCGCTTCTGAGCTTCGTTTTCTTTTTTTTTCCTGCTTTCCTTCCAACCCGTCAACTTCAATTGACGTTTAGGTCACATGCAAAACCTCTCAACCAAGGATACAGGTCTTCATCAATTGAATGGCACTTTAAAATTTTAAGTCTTCGTTAACCTATCCATTTAAGTTGATTTTATTATAAAAATTAACTTTTACTTGTGTGATACATAAATTTATTTTAATTATTTAAATTTGTAAATATATAAAATAATATTATTTAATTTATATGTTTAAAGTATATATAAAATGATTATTATTCAATATGTTACTAGTTAAAATTTTAAACTTCACAAATGATATTAAAATATTGACACATACCTTCACTTTATTTATTTTTTATTTTTTTAATATTCATAAAGAATATGTATCATCATCACAGCTTCGCTTATGAAGTCTAAAAACTCTATTGATAGTATACTAGATAATAATATTATATAAAATATAATAAAATATTCAATCATAAAAGCATTAAATATTTAATTATAAAATTATAAAATTCAAAACATAAGATAAACAAATATTAAGAAAAAAAATTAAAACACTATAAATAATATTATTAAGCACATCAGCAAAATGTTTAATAAAAAATAAAAGTATATTTCAAAAATTTTCAAGTATTAAAGCAATATTTTAAGGTATATTTTTATTATTGATCTAAATAATTATAATTATAATTATAATTATAATTATGCATTTTATATACATATAATGTACATATTCATTCTTTTATATAAATATATATATAAATATAAAAGAATGATTATAACGTATTTATATCTCAAAGTATAATAATACGTGCAATGCACGAATTAATTTTATGTATTTAATATTTACATTAACATATATATTTGTAATTTTATATGTTTTATACATGAATTTTATTTATTTAGAAAAATAATAATTTTAGATATTTAAATAATATACATGATATTGATAGCTTGCTTTTATGCTTTTCAGTCTAGTTTAAAAATATTTTTTCAAAAATTAAAATTATTTATTTTAAAATATAAATAGATATCAATTAATATTTTATATAGTTTTTCAAAAGGATAATATTAAAATTATATATTTTTAATTTTTTTGGATTAGATAGTATTTAAAATTACTTAAGATAATTTTATTAAAAAAATAGAGAAATTTTAGAAATTAAAGAAATTTTAAGAAAGTGGAAAGGTAGAAAAGTTATTAAATTGTAACATTTATTGTTTGTTTTGACTTATACATAAGTTAATGAATACTTGTCATTCAATGAGAATATCCAAGTAAGTATACATATAGACATCTTACCATATTTGCTATGTACCTTGTAATATTATATATATTAGATTAGATAAATTAAAAAAATAAAATTTAATTAACTATTTTTTACAAAAATTCAATTATATTATTTAATAATATAATAATATTATCTAGACTTCTTTTGTTTAACTGAAAATAATTTTCAAAAAATGATTTTTAAAAAATATTTAGATTTTTGAAAACTACAAATTTTTTATTATTTGGATGAATAAATGAAAAATATTTCATCTTAATTGGTTGTTTTCTAGAAATTCATTTTTTTTCAAATGATGTTGAATGACTATTAAAATAATAATAAAATATTTATTATTAAAGTATTTTAATTATTTATTTACCAACATTTAAAATACTTATTTTTTAATAACAATATTTAAGATTAAAATATTATATTATTAAACACTTAAAAAAACAATTTATTATTTATGTTAATGTTCTTAATTATTGAAATTTTATTACTGCTATTGAAATATTATTTATATTAATCTGATAATATTAACAAATACCTATACAATTAAAATAATTATATTTTATATTGAAAGCATTGATTGTTAGTCATAAAAACTGTTATTTATTTATATTTATTAATAAAATATTAATGTAAATCCATTTTCTAATAGAGTATAAAAATAATATATATGAAGTTAGAATATTACGAAATAATTAATAATATTAATATATTATAATCTTACCGTAATAAATAATATTAATTGTTCAAGTAATAAAATTATTATTTACAATTAAATTATTTATTAATTTATTATTAAAATAATATATATTAAAATATCAAAAATATTTATGTTTGATAATTACAAAATAAAATTATTTAAAACTAAAATATTTTTTCTGGTTTTTATTTAAGTAGGTTTGATTTAGAGTGGTTGAGTATGTTTAGATTGAGGAGGTTGTGAAAAATGATATTTTTTAGAAAATTGGATTGATTTTTCCTTGATTTGAAAAATGTTTTGTTTGATTAAGTAATTTTCCATAAAACAAACATTCAAAAATTTAAAAATCATTTTTTGAAAATTATTTTTAATAAAACGAACGGAACTTTAATCGAAGTAAGATTTGAAAAATCGGGTTTAGGATTTGATTCAAATCAATTAGACCTATAAGACTCACAAAATTGAGGGATAATTTAAAACAATGGACAAATCTACTTCTACCCTACCCATGCCAAATGTAGCCAATAATTGTTACTAAATATCTAGATGCAATGCCAAATTGTAATGAATTTGGCTGCTTAGGGTGATAACAACATTTGGTAAGACAATTGGTCAAAGAGGCAACAAGATTTCCCTTGGCTTCTCTTGTAACTCCCAACCTAAAACGTTGTTGAGTTCATTTTGAGAAGTATATTTGGTTAGGGGAAGGGAGGATTGTTCATTTTTTTTATTAGACATAATCGAATCATTTGATATAATGATTTATTGAAAATGACTTTCAGAAAATGTTTACATGTTTTGGAAAATCAAAGATTTTTTATTGTTCGGATTAATCAATAAAAAATATTTTATGTCGTTTGGTTTTTGAAAAATCTATTCTCTTTTCAAATAATATTAACATAACTAATAAAAAATTATTTACTTTTTAATTTATTAATATTAAAAAATAATATTTTGAAAATAATATTTAATATTAAAATATTATTTTATTAAACATTTAAAAGAAAATTATTTATTATCACTTATATTAATGTTTTTAAAAATTTGCAGTAATATTACTATTTTAATATATATAATATTAATAATATATTAAAAATATTTATACTATTAAAATAATTATATTTTATACTGGAAATATTCATTATTAAAATCATTACAAAATTATTATTTATTTATATTTATTATTAAAATATTAATATAAAAATATTTGAAAATAAAATATAAAAACATTATATCTTAAGTTAAAATATTAATGAATTATTAAAATAATATATTATTTATTAAATCAGTATTTATTTTTTATTATTAAAATAATAATATAAAATTGTTTATTATTGAAATATTAAAATATTTAAGATTAATCATATATAAAATATAATATTTAAACTTGAAATATTGGTAAATTCTTAATATTTAAAATTTTAATCTAATTAAATAAAATTTTTTTATTAATATTATATTTTATGTAGGGCTAAATTAAATCAAATTTTAAAAAATTATATTCAATGTCAAACTTGAGTAGAATTATACTGTAAACTTAGGAGCTTGATAAATAACTTTAGATATAGACAGTTATTTTTTGGAAAATTTATTTCCCTTTTTCAAAAGCATAAGATAATTTTCAGAAAACTATTTTTTCATTGATCAAAAAGTCAATTTTTGTTGATCAATTAATTTTTTGTCAATCAAATACCAAAAATTGTAAAAATTATTTTTCAAAAATCGTTTTTAATGAACCAATCCAAACTTATGTTCAAAATTTAAAAGTCAACTTAAATTCCATCGCATTAAATATCATTTTGACATCGTCAGTGAGACAAATAAATAGACCTAATCAACTTGTACGAAAACTCGACTAGTTTCAAACAAAGTTTTCTCCATGAAAGCACATCTTCTAATAAATCCAATTGTATTTCTCATAATGTCCAAAATCCAAAATCACCTTTCATTTTGCTTGCCATAAGTTTGATTAGCCATCTCTTTCTACAAGGGGATGTTTAGATTTGTAAGTTCTAACCTAACATCTCATTTCGACCATAGTATTTTTTTTATTTTTTAAATTTCATGTATTGCAAAGTTATCACTATGAGTTACCCATTTTACTTGAGACATAGGATGACTTGGCCAGGGACATTTTACTCTTTCACTTCGATATTCTGTTCTATTAGGTAAGGGCCACATAATAGGACAGAATACGTGATTGTAGCGGACTAGTCATCATGATTGGGTTAGCATTTGACTTGCAAAACTTCGTCCATTGTCATCGTTTACCTTGGAACCAAGGACCAACCTCGAGACCAAGCAGGCGGTTTGGCGCGAGGATAACCTAAAAACCTCAGAAATAGGTAAACTCGTCCCTCAATTATTATTTGGCCACGTGTCCTTTATGCTGCTAAGTCTAATGATGAATTTTCGCCTATAAATATTAGGAGAAAGGACTTGCGAGGTCAGATCTCTCCTCCTTTGAAAAACCCTCGCTTTGACCATCTTCGGCAACAACATTAATATCTTTCTCTCCACGCCACCAATCCTGTCAAAACCCAAGATGGGGGAAATGTTGTTCTTGTATTTGGCTACGAAAGATCAAGTCGTGAGTTCGGTTCTCGTGAAAGAAGAATCGAATGTTCAAAGACCCATATATGACACTAGCAAAGTGCTTCAAGGAGCCAAGCTAAATTACCAGGAAATGGAAAAATTGGCTTACGCTTTGGTGACAACCTCAAGGAAGCTCCGACCTTGTTTCTAATTCCACTCTGTTACCATGCTAACTGATCAATCCCTTAGACAGGTCCTTCAAAAGCCCGAGCTATCAGGAAGATTGATCAAGTGGACGGTTGAACTCAACGAATATGACATACACATCAAGCCCAGGGCAGCTCTCAAATCACAAGTGATGGCAGATTTTTTTGTTGAATGTGTGACTAGCCAGAAGGATACCAAAGAGAACACTAAGGAGGATAATAGGGTGGAGGAGTATGGGAGCTATATATGGACGGATTGACCAATAACAGTAGAAGTGGAGTAGGATGAATTCACATCAGGCTAGAGAATGTAAAAATCCAATATGCTCTAAGATTCAACTTCAATGCATCCAATAATGAGGCTGAATACGAAGCACTCATTACTGGGCTGAGGTTAGCAAAAGAGTTAGGAGTTGAAAGGCTGACAGTGTACAGTGATTCTCAGTTGGTGGTGAATAAAGTAAACGGAGAATTTGAGGCCAGAGGCAAAACAATGGCAAGATATCTGGAGAAAGTGAAACTACTGTTGGCCAGCTTCAAAGATTATATAATAAGAGAAATCCCAAGGTTGGACAACGCCAAAGCCGACTCCCTATCTAAGTTGGCTAGCAACCCCAGCTCGAACTTTACCATAGGAGTTACTGTGGAAGAAGTCGAACAAAAAAGCATTACCAAAGAAAAATAGGTGGCCCAAATCGAGAAGGAAACGGAGTCATGGATGGATCCCTACATATGATATCTGACCACAAGGAATTACCAATTGACAAAAATCAAGCCAGAGCTTTAAGGAGAAAGGCATCGAAGTACACCCTCATTAATGGTAAACTCTACAGGCGATCCTTCAGTCTACAATATTTGAGATGCCTGAATCCTACGTGCTAAAGGAAGTTCACGAGGGAATTTGTGGGAATCATCTCGGACCCAGAGCCCTAGTGTATAAGGTCTTAAGACAGGGGTATTACTAGCCTACCATGCATAAGGATGCCATTGACCTAGTTAGAAAACGTGACAAATACCAACTATTTGCTCCCATCCAACACATCCTATCTACTGATCTAATCTCGGTCATCAGCCCGTGGCCCTTCATGAAATGGGGAATAGACGTCCTCAAACCATTCCTAATGGCCCTAGGACAAAGGAAATTCGTCCTCGTCACTGTTGACTATTTCACCAAGTGGATAGAAGCCAAAGCCCTGGCAACCACTACTAAAAAACAAGTCAAGAATTTCTACTGGAAAATGTGATATGTAGGTACGGACTTCCAAAAGCAATTATAATACAGACAACGAGAGGTAGTTTGACAATCCCAAATTTAGAAATTGGTGTGAGAATTTGGGTATAAGTCTACAATTCTTTGGGTATAAGTCTACAATTCACCTCAGTCGCCCATCCTTAGATGAATGGCCAAGTCGAGGCCGCCAATCGAGTAATCTTGGAAGCGCTGAAGAAAAGACTTGACAATGCCAAAAGAGCATGGGCAGAGGAGTTGCCCGGAGTCCTATGGGCATTGAGGATGAAAACGAAGGTCCCAACAAGAGAGACCCCCTTTAATCTCGCGTTCGACATTGAAGTCGTGTTTCCCATTTAAATAGGTATGCCTAGCTTGAGGATAGAACTCAATACCGAGGTAGGGAATGAAGAGGCTTTGAGAAACAACCTAGACTTGACGGAAGAATAGACAAATCGGGCCTTGGTTACAATGGCAACTTACCAACAAAGAATTTCAAGGTATTTCAATAAAAAGGTCAGAAGAAAGGAAATTAAGAAGGGAGATTTGATCCTAAGAAAAGTTGAGGCATCGTGCAAAGGTGGAGAAAGGAAATTAAGCAGGGAGATTTGATCCTACGAAAAGTTGAGGCATCGTGCAAAGGTGGAGAAAGGGGAAAGCTCGCTCCCAATTGGGAAGGCCATACGTAGTAAAGGAGGTCATCAAGGCAGGGACGTACAGGCTGCAAGATTTGAATGGGAAGGAGAGACCCAAGACGTGGAACACTGATAACTTAAAAAAAGTATTATCAATAGAAAAGCTCTTTAGCTTGGTAAAGTCCGACCTGATGGTTATTAGATTACTGTTATTTACTTTTGTTCACAAAAATATGTAGATTTGACCAGTGCACTTATTGTCACTTTTGTTCACATTTTTGTAATATGTACTTTCCTCGAATGAGAACTACCAACTCAGCTCGACTTATCATTTATTAAAAATTCCTATAACTCAAAACATACATGAAACATCTCGAGAACAAAAGCATGCATTCATTAGTTAAATTCATCTTTTACACTTAAACACATTTTCAAAAAGTATCCTTCAAAGTCACGTCCAAATAAGTCTAAGAAAAATAAACGATAGAAAAAACAGAAAAGAAATTAAACAGCCGTATCATCCATGACTTTGGGACTACCATCATCGACCCTTCACTGAGTGGTAACGATGGTGGCCTCAGCATTAACCTCAGCATTGTCAACCTCCCCCACCTCGAGCTCATAACGGATCGTTCTAAGATTCTCGAGGGACATCATGGATAAATTGCCACGACCGAATGGCCAATGATGTCCACTTAACACTTACTTTATTGCTTTTGAAAAATTACGAACCAAATTTTTTCTTTTTCTACTTACGATTTGTATTCAGTGTTAGTGTAGTATCTAAATCAAATCCTATCTTACTAATATTATTTCTCGAGCTATGTCACACTTCTCAAGGTGATTTTTATGATTTTAGCCTTTCTTTTACTATTCCAAAAAAAACGGGTCGAAAACCTCCCCCTTGTATTTTATCAATTTCCCCAGTAAAATCACCTGCATTTAAACACATTCAAATCTTCACAATATAGCCAGCTTTTGTTTCCCACAATTCACACAATCATGCATCTCATATTTCTCAAGGATTTAACCAGGAATAAATCCACATCCTGCAATTTATACATAATTCAAAATATACATCTTAACTCGAATCGTACTCGATAATCACCTAGACTCACATAATAATCTAGTGTGATCCAAAGCTACATCCCATATTCTTTCCTAGTACTGTGAAATTAAAGTTCGTATAACTATCAAAATGATATACAAGTAGTATACCTCAAAAGCACAAAAGCTAGACCCGGAGAACGTAGACGAGTACCACTACTAGGTACAGTTCCCGGGAGCCTATACAAAGTCTGAACCGGATATCAACTCGTATGATCTGTAGATGTTAAATTTAAGGGGTGAGCAAATCCACGGCTCAGTAAGTAGCTTAAATAAGTACATACTAGGCTCATATCGTAAAACACGATCATACATGCATGAACTCTATAAAATAGCATGTATACCTTATATCAAGATTAGCTACCAACTAGTATGTACAACAGATTGCATAAGCTTATTCATGCTTTCTTCATATCTTTAACTCACAAAATATCATTCTTTTCGTCCCTTTTTATCGATATAGTTAAGTATGAAGGAAACAATCAATTCACATAACACATGATTCTATAACATAATATAAGTATAATTCAACAATTATTCTCATTCTCTGTCTTATGTATAAGATCTATTTTATCTAATAATATTCATCATATTCACAACTTTTCTTCATTTCTTTAACTCACAAAATATCATTCTTTTCATCATTTTTTATCGATATAGTTAAGTATGAAGGAAACAACCAATTCACATAGCACATAATTCTATAGCATACTATAAGTATAATTCAACAATTATTCTCATTCTCTGTCTTATGTATAAGATCTATTTCATCTAATAATATTCATCATATTCACAGATCACAACCATTTATTCATTGTCTCAATAGCATATGATTTTCCCACATTTCATCAATACACGTGTAGCACTTAGCTCTCAAAGGATTCTAGAGATGGCTCCCACAGTTCCGAAGAATCTATGTAGCACGTAGGTCCTTTGAGTTCTCTAGAGGTGGTTCACACGGTACAAAAGATCGAGTTTTACTAGGGTTTGCCTCTATGGCTTATGTTTTCAAATGGTTCATCGATACACGTGTAGCACTTAGCTCTCAAAAGACTCTAGAGGTGGCTCCCGCAGTTCACGAAGAAAGTTGCGTAGCACGTAGTTCCTTTGAGTTCTCTATAGGTGGCTCACACGGTACAAAGGAATGAGTTTTACTCGGATTGGCCTCTATGGCGCATGCTCTCAAATGGTTCATCAGAACTCGTGTAGAACTTAGCTCTCAAAGGACTCTAGAGGTGGCTCCCGCAGTTCATGAAGAAAGCTGCGTAGCACGTAATTCCTTTGAGTTCTCTAGAGGTGGCTCACACGGTACAAAAGGTTGAGTTTTACTCGGGTTTCCTTTTTCCTAGTTTTCAACAAACACGACTAGGTACTAATCGAGGTCCATAAATTCAACATTGGGAGCTGTATATACCGCACACAAATCACATATACATTTTCAAAGTATCACAATATCTTAACATGCTCACTCGATGTGACTTAATTAATTCATATGCATTCCTCATAATGCAAGCACCAAAATTTATACAATTTACATACTCAGTAACCACAAACAAACCATAACGCATAACACACAAGTCATAAGCAAGATTTCTTTCCAAACAACTACTATTCACGATTACATTATGTCCAATTTGTGTCTTACCATACTTACTCTATGAGTCTTATCCTTAATGTCCTACCAAGCTCAATATGAATTTAAATAATTATTAAATAAGAATTCTTTTATCTCTTACGAGATGATACTAGTAAGGCTTAACCCACTTACCTTATACCCTTAGCGAGTATCTTCCTCGATCCTCCGAATTGGAAATTTACTCCTCCGCTCCAGTCAAAGTCACTACAATCATTCTAATCCCGTCTCAATCAACTACTCATATCATATTAATTACCGAACTTAAAGCGCATAATTTAAAGCTACACACATATATTCAACTTTAATATTATGCCTATAATTAAGATCTCATTGTTACTCTAAAGAGCATATATATATTCATTCTTATATATATATAAATCTTTAAACCGGGATTTAATCCTTACCGTAAAAATTTCTCTTATTCGATTTAGTACAAAACGTTTGCCTTAATGTTTTCAAGTAAATTCCTATACCAAAATTCCATTTCTAAATTTCTTATTTGATAGTACTTGGACATCTATAAGTACCTAGTATATTCATATTGTATCCAAGTGCAACTATCTAAATTAAAACCAATGTTGTTCTTCCTCTTCAGACTCACGACGCATATATACACTCAATGCATGTTTATATATCCATGTATAATTACATGATCATATTAAATTCTTTATCATTATGTCCATGGAAATCTCTATCTAATATCTATATATATATATTTAGCTCTATCTTGTTGATGTTTATGCACCCATACACATGTAAACATTATCTAAACATAGTGTATTTAATTATATAATTAAATTATACAATCTTTTAAAATGAAACATAACCCTTACACTTAGAATTACCTTCAAAACCAAGTGCACCAATTTCTTAGCCCTTACTCACTGTGTCAAGAAATTAGTTTCTTTTTTAGTCTCCAAGAAACTCACGGCTTCAGCTCGTTATGTATAGCTTGAAATTCACGTGTAAAAACCCCCACAAATGCTTGAACAATGCAGTAAAATTCCACCCTAACCTATCAATGCCTTTCTATTCATAACGGAAAATATTGAATTCTGATTAATGCACCGTCAATTTTATATGAAATCTGACTTAATTTCCTATCTAGAAGTATAAAGCCCATTTTCTAGTTCATTCCATGTTGTTCCTCACAATTTTCCAAAGTTTAGCCCAATTCTAACCCATATGACAGGATGGTTTTTTGACCTTTGTGCATTAAATTTTATATTACTAATTGTAGGGATATCCAAAATTATGAATCCCAAAACCATATGAATCTTAATCCAATTCCCTATTCAGAATAGCAAGTTTCACAATTTCATCATTTCGAAATTATTTTTAATAATTCCTCAGATTTGCCCTGTTACCAGATGCATTCTGACAGATTGTCTACTGACCTCTATGTACAAATTGAGCCATATCTCAAGAAAAGGTTGTCCAAATTGTGCAAACTCAAGCCCAGATTATTCTTAACTCATTTACCTTTCTAGAAACATAAATTTTGCAGCCAAATTCAATCTGTGCTAGTTTCTACAAATTTTCAAAATTGACATAGAGCATCTCGCCTATTGCACTGAGTGCCCTGTGTTCAACTGCCCATATCTCAGGCTACACAACTCCAAATTAGGTAATTCCAAAACTGAATTTTGCCTAACTCATAAAGCTACCTGTAATAATTTTTTCAAAATTTATTTCATTCTAAAACCCCCAAACTGAATTTTTAAATATGTGACTCGGACAGACAGTTTTCCAGCAAAAATTGAAATATACATTTAACACTTTGTTTCTCTTCTTTTCTTAACTCTAACCTTATAACCATTTTCTATTCACTTAGTATATTCATCAAATACTTTAAGTTCATTAGAATTTAATCATCACCACTCAGCCACACAAGGATTGGCAGCCTCCCTCTTCACGCCATTTCCATAATTTAGCATAAACAATCAATTCAAAATCATTAATTCAATTTCCCAAATGAAATTCCTTTCATCATTTTTACAAATTCCTATCAAAACATTCCTCAAATCACAACAATTTTCTTACTTCTACTTCATGATCAGAAACACCATAATTACTTGTACATGAATTAAATCCAATCCAAGGAAGTAAATAGACTTATCAACCTCATAAATCACGATTACAAGTTAAAATTGAATTCAAATATTTCTTGCTTTACCTTCCCATATAGCCGAACAAAGCAAAACCCAAAATCAACCCTTGAAGAACCCAGCTGAAAACCATTCTTCCAGCCTTCAAATATCACCGAAAACCCCTGCCTTAGCCATGCTTACATCAGCTTTAGTTGTCTCTCTCTTCCAATCATGTTTTCCTCATTCTTAAGCCTTTATTTTGGCCACCATGTTCTGCCATTAAGTCACGGCAACAACCCATTTTTGTCCTCTCGGCTCCATTCTCTCTTTTCTCACTTTCTTTTCTTTCTTTCTCTTCTCTTCTTCTATTTCTTTCTTTCCTTTTTCATTTTCTTTTGGCTTTTCCTTCTTTTCTTGTTCTCTCCGAACCTCTCCTCCTCTCCTTCACTTCTTTTCTTTTCTTGTTTAATTACAAGGCTTCTTTGAAAAGCTTAAGTGATTGTCGATGGTGATGTTAGTGGGGTTTGATGGAAGAAAGTCCCGTCAAACTCCACTAACAACCTATTTATTAATATACAATACATTTTGTTATTCTTTTAGGTTTTTTTTTATTTTATTTATATTTTTATTCCTATTTCATTCATTTATAATTATAAAATCTAAAATCATTTTTACATAATAATATATATCTTTATATATATACTAATATATATATTCATATGTATTTATTTATTTAGTTATATTCTTTACATATAATATGTATATGTACCTTTATTTCAAATCTTAAATATAAATAATATATACATACACATATCCATATATACATATATAATATATATGTTTTCATGTCTAGTATATTTTTAGTGTATGTATGTTTATATATATGTTTATATATATTCTTCCTTTCTTTTAAAATTTACATATATATATATACATATACATATTTAACACTCAATATATACATATATATATGTATTCCTTATTTATTTATTTTTTAACTATTCTAATATTCAAGTATACTACATTTCCTTTAGTATACTTGTGCCTTTGTTTTTATTAAAACAAGTATACATATATATTTTGTGAAATATATGCACTTATTTGTTTTTATTAAATTCTTGAACTTATATAAGATTTCTAAATTACCTCAAGGATCATTTGTCGCTAAATTTACTAATCTTGCAACTTTATTCTCATTACTTGAAATAATGATAATTACAAAGTGTATCATAGTACGTAGCTTATTCTATGTCTCTTATTTATTCACTAATATGGTACAAAGTTTGTAGTTTTTACATAAATTTTAGGACTTAATATCCAAACATACATTCAACATTTTACATATAATGGATATAAGTATTTAACATTTTATTGTATGCAAATCAGTACATAAATTTTTATTTTTTTGTAAATAAACTCTTAACCTTTCAAAATATCACAATTAAGTCAAAATCTATTAAATGACACTAATTGTTGTTTGAACTTTGAACATCTTATGTGACAGCTGATATGGATAGTTTGTGAGTTGCCATGTGTGTTATTTAATGGATTTATATTTAATTGCATTATTTTGAAATATTGAAAGTTTATTTATGGAAAATAAAAAAGTTATGCTCAGATTTGTATGCAGTAAAATTTTGGCTTAATAGCCAAATATATCACAAACTTTTTGCACAAAATGAAAATAAGTCATTAACCTTTAATTATAATGTACAAACCCTTAACATTTCAAAATAATTTAATTAAATCCAAATTAGTTATAAATTTTTATAGTAAAATAAAAAAGTTAAAGACTTATAAGACTTTAACCTCTTATTTATTTTGCTTATTTGTATTATTATGAAAAGTTGAAAACTTATTTATAGTAAAATAAAAGTTTATGAACTTTTATAATAAAATTTAAGGTTGAGTACTTGTACCCTTTTTTGTGTACAAAGTTAGTGATATATATCGTTGTTAAGCCTAAAATTTTAAAGGCTTAGATCACTTTTGTATAAAAATTGAGGTATATTTATTAAACTCAAATATTAATGAATCATGTAATTTTATTAATTCATAAATTTTAAAATAAAAATTTTTTAAAGTTGAATATTTTTTAGATTTATTAATTAATAATATATTATAATACCATTCGATGACTAGATGTAATTTACACATTCACAATATATCAAATATAATTTTTAAAATTAATTTGCATTAATTATCAAATCACGATCGTTAATATTTTTTTGTTTTCTCAAGGGCATTAAATAAATTTTAAACCTATATTTTAAAAAATTGTTTACTTATTTGTTTATTAAAAATTGTAATTTTATTTGAAAAAAAAAGCATGATTCTTGAATCCTGAAGAACAATTTGAGACTTGAGAGTTGAGATAGACATTTTTTTTTTTGAACACAAATTAATCCAAAAGAAATCTTAATGCATCGGCGCAAGAATGGAAAGCGCATAGCCTCCCTTAATTACAATTCCTCCCTTTAAATACCCAGTTTTTAGCTCAAACTCATTTCCCACTTTTGCAAACACAACTACTCCTCCGTTCTCTCTTTGTCTCTCGGTGACCCCTTTCTCTCCAGTTTCTCCTGGGGGTCGCCCAAAATCAGAAAAAAAAAAGAAGAAAAACACGAAAAAACCCAAATTTCTCATTCAATTTCTAAATTACTAATCAAATTTAATCCAAAAAACCAAAAAAAGAAAATTGTTTTCGATATTTTCAAATAATTTTCAACCTTGTCGGCAATGGCGAACATGGATCCCGAAGGGATTGACGGCGTACGGATGACGTGGAACGTTTGGCCACGCACTAAAGTCGAAGCTAGCAAGTGCGTGATTCCGTTAGCCGCTTCAATCGCTCCGATCCGTCCACACCCGGACATTCCGACGCTTCCATACGCTCCTCTTCGATGCAAGACATGCTCCGCCATCCTCAACGCCTATTCGCGCGTTGACTTCACCGCCAAGATCTGGATCTGCCCGTTCTGCTACCAGCGTAACCATTTTCCGCCTCACTATGCCATGATCTCCGAAACGAACCTGCCTTGCGAACTCTACCCACAGTACACCACCGTGCAATACGCGCTTCAACCGAATCCCGATCCAAACAACCCTTCCAAGGCTCCTCAATTGCCGCCGGTGTTTGTGTTTGTGTTGGACACGTGCATGATCGAGGAAGAGCATGGGTATGTTAAATCGGCGATGAAGCAGGCTATTGGATTGTTGCCAGAGCACGCGCTTGTCGGTTTCGTTTCGTTTGGGACTCAAGCGCAGGTCCATGAATTGGGGTTCTCGGATATGTCGAAGGTCTATGTCTTCAGGGGTAGTAAGGAGATTTCCAAGGAGCAGGTGTTGGAGCAGTTGGGCCTCGGTGCGGCCGGGCGGCGGCCAACCCCTGGGTATCCGAAAGGCCTGCAAAATGGTTACACGAATACGGACGTTAACCGGTTTTTATTGCCTGCTTCCGATTGTGAATACACGCTCGATTCGGTGTGTTTTGATTTATTTGTAGTGGGAAAAAATATTTTAAATGTTTAAACTATTTATTAAGTGGCTAGTTGATTTTAATGTAGTTGTTGGATGAGTTGCAAACGGATCAATGGCCTGTACAAGCGGGGCACCGGGCGTCGAGGTGCACCGGAGTGGCTTTAAGTGTTGCAGCAGGATTGCTTGGAGCCTGCTTGCCTGGTACCGGTGCTAGGATTATTGCTTTGGTTGGTGGTCCATGTACCGAGGGGCCAGGCACGGTAATGCTATTAAATTCTTTGTTTAGCTTCTGAATTCTTGCCTATTCCACAATCAAGTGATACAAACCAAATTTATATTGCCGATGGCGAGGCATTTATTATCTCATGAATTTTAAGTAGTTTTTGGGTTGTTACACAAATAATATGTCATGGTTAAGATGACTATGTTTGTTGTAATTAGTATTAACTTTATTTTTTCTGCAATCCTGAATGTTCCATTCACTGTTCCATCTCTTATATATTTGTGCATTTTGTTTTCATCTATGGTTACAACTTTTTTTTTTCCTCAATTCTTTAAGTGTCTGTTCCATGTTTCCTTGGGATGGTATTTGATAAAAGTTGCGGGCAATGTAAACAGAAGCAAAATGGCTTTGTAGTCAGAGCACAACAACTGGAGCCCATTGTAATATGAAATATTGCTATGTTTAGAGGCCCCTTTTTTGTTTGATTAGCCTTGAATGTTGGTGCATTTACTTTGTGCAATTGTTTAAAAAGAGAAATTCTATTTCATTAAAGATTATTACTGTTAAGTACCTTTATTCTGTCACCAAAGTTCTTGGCAAATTTTCCTGTTACCTTTATAGTTTCATATAGCCTGTTGCCTTGATGTTCACTCTTCTTTTTGCAAGGTGAGTGTCATTCTTAAGTACCTTGTAGTTGGTGGATGAGTTCATATGCAACAATGATTTAATTGAGAAAATGGAGATTAAGCAAATAATCTTTATTTGAGCATTGCTTCTTGTTTAATTTGTATTAACATTATTTGTTGTTAACAAGATGATAACGATTTATATGATTTTTGCAGATTGTATCAAAAGACTTGTCAGAACCTGTACGTTCACATAAAGATCTTGATAAGGATGCTGCACCATATTTTAAGAAAGCAGTCAAATTTTATGATAGTCTTGCAAAACAGCTGGTCAGCCAGGGTCATGTACTAGACCTTTTTGCATCTGCACTTGATCAGGTCTGTTTGGCCACCTTTAGGTTCTCTGGTTATTTTAATTTCTTTTTTGTTCATGAATTTGTCTCTATGCCCGATCTAGATTGATTTCTTCAATATGCTTATGTCATATATGTAATGTGTCTGCTTTCATCTTCTTTCCAATCCAGATAGAAGTTGTATCACTCTCCTATTAAGGATGGAATCATTAGACAAAATTTTTAGCTTCTTTTCTGCCTTCTAACCAGTCCGATGGATTAAAGAACGTGCTGAATCTGATAGGACATAAGGACCCTAATTTTATTTGGAAACTTGAGCAGCCCAATATGTAATTCTTACTTTACAGAACACACACACACTCTTTCTTGTATTTAAAAATTCACTCATTATTTAAGGGCAGTGGAAATATGATGACGTTAAGGCTTGATTTTTCCATGCTTCTTCAATTGGTGGCTTGTGATGCAAATGTTTTTTGTTGTAAAAAACTGTGGATGCTTATAGTTATCCCATTTACAATGGGTACAAACCTTTTATTTTAAATGAATGCCAATAACTTCTGACATTAATAAATTTCAAATTGTACTATACATAAATATGTTATGGTTTTTGTATGTATCTAGGTTGGGGTTGCTGAAATGAAAGTTGCAGTTGAAAGGACAGGTGGCCTTGTTGTTCTAGCTGAAAGTTTTGGTCATTCTGTATTCAAAGACTCTTTCAAGCGTGTTTTTGAGGATGGAGAACAGTCCCTTGGCCTATGTTTTAAGTTAGTTCTTGTTACCACACCAAAGCTTGTTTTACTTTTTCAACTTTTTAAGTTTACTTTTCTCTTCTCTTATCCATGTTGTTGATAAATAACTATATGGTTGCATTATTAGTAGTTGAATTTACATTTTTATTCCTGTTCTAGTTGTCCTTCTATTATTTGTTTTGAGTTCTAGATTTGTCAACCACCCAGTGCTCCTTTAAGTCAGTTGTGACACCATTCTCCAATAGGTGATGCTGCTGTTAGAGAATGTACATTTTTGAAATAGCTTGCTGAATGTTGACCTTGCTGTTCTTCTGGAAGAGCACAAATTTATCAAATTGCACAAAGCTGCGTATGTGAAAATGACTAAAAACGGCTATTCTATATTGGCATTACTCTGTTGCCTTCATAGTTTTTCTAAATGTTTCGAGTGCGAGTGCTTGCATTGTTGATAGTAGTGTAAGTATTATGATGCAGCAGTGGGAGTGCCATTGCCGATTTCTGTTAAATTCCTGATTTTAAATTTAATGCTGATTGCTATAAGTGAACTCTTTCCATGACATGGTTACCCATGAAATTAATTTATTTGGTCCCGCCTTTGCTTTAATTTTGCTATTGCTTTAGCTTAAGTTTTGGTATCTTCATGCATTATCTGTAACTTATGATTGGTTATGGCATGTTTTGTAGCACCCAAAATTATAAACTATTTTAGCCGTAGTATAAATTTCAAACTCATCATAAGCTTTTTTTTTTTTAATTTTCTTTTTAGTGGCATGCTGGAGATCAACTGTTCAAAAGACATCAAGATTCAGGGCGTCATTGGACCTTGCACATCTTTGGAGAAGGTCGGACGATTTAACAATTTAATAACATCTCTCACTCTCTATACACAGACAGACTTTTTAAACTGTAGATTGAATTTACTTGTATTTATGAGGATTTAAGCTGATTACTATTAGTGTTGCAGAAAGGACCTAATGTTGCTGACACTGTCATTGGGGAGGGGAACACTACAGCATGGAAAATGTGTGGTCTTGATAGGAGTACTTGCTTGACGGTTTTATTTGATCTGTCATCAACTGAGCGATCAAATGTTCCAGGAGCTGCAAATCCACAGCTATATTTGCAGTTTCTTACAAGGTTTGCTGCATGAACTACTCAAAAGGGTCCTTTTTATTTACCTGAACACTAACCATGTTTGATTTGTTTCTTTACTTTGGTCCTTTAGTAATTTGATCAGTGTTGTTTAAGGTGTGTGCCTCAGTGCTGCACCTTAGTGCCAGATACCAAAAGTGCCTCACACCCTTTGAAGCAAGGCACATTTGATCAGGCACATGCCTGGTGGCTAGGTTGCTTTTTTGTAAGGTGGTAGGCGCAAGAAAAGCCTGCCTGATTGAAGTTCTCTTTGATTTTTTTTAATGAACTCTATCTTTAATAGTGAAAATAGGGGACAATATGGAACACTTCTCAATGTTTGAGTATTACCATTCAATAACAAACATGGGATCATAAGGAAATCATGCATATTGGCCAAAAAAAGAAAATAAAATTTTGCATGTTTTGTTGGATAAACTGGATCATCCTTTAGAGTTTATTATCAGAATTTTATATCTTAATCTTTTTAAACACACACACACACACACAGAGAGGCAGATTCACACGTACAAAAACACTGCATACATATTGCGCCTTATTTCACTGAGGTGAGGGCATTTTTAGCACATTGCTTCTCAGGCAATATAATGGTTCAAGTGGCTAGTGCATTCCCTGCTCCCTTAACAACTGAATTTGATTGTGATGTTGTTTATTTAATTGCAGTTATCAAGACCCTGAAGGTAAATCAATGCTTCGAGTTACGACTGTGGCAAGACAATGGGTAGATAGTGCTGTTAGTGCAGAGGTAAGTTTAGATTCTCTCATTTTTATATTTTTGGGCAGTGTTTCATTTTTTCTTTTGCCATTTCATATATATTTGTGTTTTGTTAAATATGTCCCATTTGGTCATATGTTAAAGGTGTTTTATTTATTTGAGAAAAGGGAGGGGGGGTGGCATAGCGGGTGTTGAATTTGGATATGGTAGGTTTGCTGATATGTACAATTGTCACTTCCATGTGTCTTGGTCTGTATATATGATTTGTTATTTTTGTTGGAGAATTTGTTGGAATTAATTTATGCTAACGGTAAAAAATATCTCTTTTCTAGGAATTAGTGCAAGGTTTCGATCAAGAGACTGCAGCTGTTGTAATGGCTAGAATAACTTCCCTGAAAATGGAGGCAGAGGTAATTTGAAAAGTTTTTTATTTAATTGTCTACCTTTTGTTGTATTTCATGTTTGAATGTATTCACTGTCAACCTATAACTTATTTAGCTGATACTTCTGCTTAGTTCGTTACGCTATTATTTATCTATTATCTCCACTCTTACTCTATATTCATATTATGGATAAGAACCTTTTTTCACAATGCTTTGCCCTAGTGTTTAGTGGTTCTCTCTACTTGCTTTTCTCTTAGCCCTGACCTTCCTCCTTTTGATATATTATTTTCTATCTATTATTTGTTGGCTCCTTGCGGGTACAATAACATGTTTAACTGTTGCTTGTGATTTTTTTTCTATTAATTATTATGGCTTTTGTTTCATTTAGGAGGGGTTTGATGCTACACGGTGGTTAGATCGAAATCTCATTCGACTTTGTTCCAAATTTGGTGACTACCGAAAGGATGATCCATCATCTTTTACATTGAACCCTTGCTTTTCTTTGCTTCCTCAATTTATGTTTAATCTGCGGCGGTCACAGTTTGTACAGGTAACTGTTTCTTTTTTCTAATTTCCTTTTATTTATTATATTTAATTGACCTATGTTCATATATGAGCTTTTTCTTTCCCTTTGTGTGGCAGGTTTTCAACAACAGTCCAGATGAAACTGCCTATTTTCGTATGTTATTAAACAGGGAAAATATTACTAATGCTGCTGTTATGATTCAACCATCATTAATATCATATTCATTCAACTCAATGCCCCAGCCAGCGTTATTGGATGTGGCTTCCATTACAGCTGATCGTATTCTCTTACTGGATTCATATTTCAGTATTGTTGTTTTCCATGGTATGACAATAGCACAGTGGCGCAACATGGGTTATCAGAACCAGCCTGAGCATCAGGTATGCTCATTTTGGTTATGCTACCTTAATCTAGAGCTTATGTAAAGATTTCTTTAGAACCATTATATTCATGATGTGCAAAAGTGACTTTCGCTAAACATCCCTGATGTTGGGCTTCTTTTTACTTTCAAGATAACAACTTTGTTTGTTCACTTTCAGTTTGAGATAAGCAGGAGCTGTAGTACTTCTATTTTGGGGTCTTTTTAAGCTATAAATAATGTTTTATTATTCTTGTTATGGTATTACTGATTCTTGTGACAATTTTATGCGTATAAGCTAGTTGCTGGTTTTGAACTTCAATTTCTTCTATATGATGTGCTTCTTCTGCTTTTGCACTTCTTTTACTTTGGGTAGTTGAATTTTATCTTAGAGAGGAACATGGGGACATTTTCATGGGGGCGAGAGATATGTTTATGGCATATTTCTTTTGCATTGTCCATTATATGTTGAGCTCTGAATTGCAATACCATATCAGATTGTTGGGAATTTCTCCGTTCTTCAATGAAGCCTCTAAGGCTGCTTAAGTTCCAGTGTTTACTACCCAATTTCTATGTTCCTGAAGTCTGATTGTGTTGTCTAAAGCTTTATTTTTTTTTCAACAGGCATTTGCACAGCTTTTACAAGCACCCCAGGTTGATGCCCAAATGATTATTCGGGAACGCTTCCCTGTCCCTAGATTAGTTGTTTGTGATCAGCATGGATCCCAGGTCAATATATTCATTAAGACTGATTTTCTTTGGAGATATGAAATGTGTCCTTGATTTGCCTCTCTGAATTTCATCAAATTTAAATAGATGCTACTATAAAGTATCACTTCTGTCTGAATTATTCTTAAATTTTGCAACATAAATGTTAAGAAAATTAAGTACAATTCTTTAAGTACATTTTTTTGTAGTGGATAAACCAAGGATGCAAGTATATCTAGTTTGCCTTTACTTTGAACACTTTGCACCAAATTCGCAGAAGCTTGATGAAGGTAGCAAGCACAGTTTTTTTAATTGTTACTGATTTAGCTTGGCTGCATTTCTGGCTCATGGTACGTTGTGTGGGTTTAGCTTTGATAACTTTTTTTTCCCACTATGACGTGATCTCCATGTTCTTCTGTTCACCAAGTTTCATGTTCATATCTACCTTTTCCTTCAGTCCGAAGTTACATTTGGGTGGCAGTATATAGCTATCTTAATATTTCCTTCTTTTGTTGCTGTTTCATAATTATAGTGAATTGGTTAGCATTTAGCAGTAGATTAGGGACCTTACCGTTTAGTTGTTTCTTTTTGGCCTATGGATTGTGTTTCTAGTTTGGAATATCCTAATGCAAATTTATTCTCATTTTTTATCGAACAATGATTTCGAAAAGCAAGGCTGTCTTTGAGCGAAGCTCTATTTTCCCTTAGCATGAGTATCACCTTTTTAAGTACAGCTAAAGGGTACTTGGGGAAATCATTTAGTATTTAGCAGTATTATGTGGCTGCATGTTTCCTGTACAGTTTTGTACAGATACCTGTGTTTTATGTTGTGAATCCCTCATTTACAATGTATACAGTTGCAGTCAGTCAAAGTTTCTTAAGTTGGTTCTGAATTGAAGCATGCCAAATCCCTCGGATCGAATCCACAAAAAAGGAGGGTTGTCATGATTATGGCTTTGCCTCCTTTGGGCCCACCAATGGAGCTTCTGCATTTGGTTTATAAAGCTGAAGTTTATAGTATTTGCTGATGCAATACCTCCTTCCCTTTCCACTTTTTTGTTACTCCCTGTGACCAATACTGTATTTTCCTTGGAAACTTAAATTAGTACTTTTCTTTTTTTGTAAAATAAATTGGGCTTTTTAACATTACTGAGTGGTTTATCTTTGTTTGCTTTGAGCAGGCAAGATTTTTATTGGCAAAGCTGAACCCATCAGCGACATACAATAATGCCACCGATGTGGCTGCGGGATCAGATGTAATCTTTACGGATGATGTAAACTTACAAGTCTTCTTTGAGCATCTTCAGAGGTTGGCTGTGCAATCTTGATTGTAGAAAATAGTTGAAAAGACTTTGGGTTTCTGGAATGGGAAATTCCCTCAGTGTGAGTTCTGTATCCTGTCTTACATCCTCTGTTCCATTTGGCTCTTAACCCTTTTTTCCATCAACTTTGACGAACAAGAGGTCGGACCCAGCACATATCTTTCTTTGGGGGTTCCTCATATCATTCTTTGGGGGTTCGTGGGAGGCATTTGCTTCCTTGAACGAATAAGGAACGCTCAACCAAGAGGTGAGATTGAGTTTCTTCTACATTTTACATTTATAGGGAAAGGAAGGTATGATGAGAATGTAAGTTTTGAGGGAACCCTGTTTGAGTAGGGAGGGTGAATTAGGAATATATGTAGACAGAAAATTTTTTCTCCATTTGTATTGTATGAGGTGACAGTGGATGTGCTTTGTGTACTGAATTTCAGGTCATATGCTCATATATTGGGGGTTAAGACTCCGTTCTTGGTTAAGAAGCTAATGAACATTGGTCATTGTTTTGTTTTGTTTTGTTTTGTTTGCCTCAGTCCCATACTTCAAAATCCAGAGTTTTCTAATTTATCTGACTTGAACTTTCATTCTATCCGGTCGTGAAGTTGACGAGAAGAAACTCCCTCTATTCTCCGTTTCTCCTTTATCGTTTGGTAAGCCAGAAGCTGGTGGGATCGGGTCATTTTTTTTCTTTTTAACCTTTTGCAAGTTTTAAAAGGAGAAAGGAATCGAACCTGCTTGGATATTTATACGGGTCTTAGAGGCAGTTGTATCAAACTAACGATACCAACCAAGTGAAATAAGAAGAAACAAACAGGCTTAGCAAAGAAAAATAATTAAATGAAATGATTATTTTTAAGGTAACGAATGTTATTCAATTCATATCATGTTGTAAGCACAAAAAAAAAATCATATCATGAAAGATATCGTTAAAAGAAGTCAGTTAAATTTTAATCATATTATATGTAAGATTATTATATGATATATTGTTCGAGCTTGTAGGTTTTGTAAGAAAAGTAAAAAAGGTTGCTTATACCTTTTAAGAATTATTAAAAAGTATAAAAAATAAATAAAATGAGAATGTGTCACTGTTTTTATTTTGTTTATAATAGACTGTAAATATTTATTTTATTAGATACTATTAATGATTCTAATAATAAGACTATTACGGACATAATTTAAATAAAATAGACATACAAATGTAATGTTTTATACAATCCAGATTTGTGATTCAAATCTCATATTAATAATGGCATTGGTTTTGATACAAGTAAGTCAAAATATTAAATTTTAAACCGAGTACTTTGTCAAAAGTAAAATAACTTCTTTCATTTTTTTATTTTGGCAATTTGCATGCAAATTTATTTTTTAAAATTTTTTAAAATTTTGATTTTTTTTTTTAAAATTGTAAAGAAAAAGAAAATTGGATTTTAGCATCGACATTTGACAAGCAAATGAGGCATAGGCATGGCTAGAAATTTATTTATATAACATAGAAAATATTTATTATCTTTGAATTTGATTTATTGTTTGAAGATTTTGATTTTTGTTATCCGGATTTTATTTATATAATACAGAAAATATTTATTAACCATACGAATCAATTAAAATTTGACTTTTAAATTTGAATGTAAAATAAAATTTAAACCGAGTACTTTGTCAAAAAAATTAAATTAATAAATTTATGTTAACTTATAAAAATAAATTAAAATTAAAAATTATTATTAAAATTCTTAATAAATTAATTTAATTAAGTATTATATTAATAATAAATAACTTAAAAATAGTATATATAATATTTAAAAATTATTATTATTGTTATTATTTGGTTACATTAAAAATTATTATTATTTGGGTAGCATAGATATGAGGTATCTTAATAATTAATATCATTACTAAAATCTTATGCTTAACAAAAAAATATTACTAAAATCTTATTCAAACTGATAATAAATTTAAAACTCGAATTTTTTATGAACCCATGACAATCAATAATTTTATTACTCAAGTTTTACCTGAATTTCATTTTTTATATATATATATATATATATATATAGGATTTATATATAATGCACTGATATACTGTCAATGCATCAGAGGTTGACACCTCATCATTAGGTTCTTATATGCAAATATAAATAAATTTTTTTTATTTGCCATAAGGGCCTATTGATGAGGTGTCAACCTCTGATGCATTGACAATGTATAGAAACTATATACTGTCAGTGCATCATATATAAACTCATATATATATATATTATAGAATATAAAATAAAATGTTAAAAATCCCCACTCCCGCTAAAATTTAAAATCATCTGCTCTCTCTCCCTACGAAAATGTCGTTCGAAGATTCACAAGAAGCGGACGTCTCTTTCTCTCTCGATCACGATCTCGACCAAGAACCAGCTATAATCCAATGCTCGCAAGGCCACCGGACCACCCTCTCCCTCCGGACCCAACAAGGCGGCTCCATCTGCCTCCTCTGCCTCTCCAACCTCATCTCCAACCCAGGCGCCCCCACTCTCCACGTCTCCTACGCTCTCTCCCAACTCTCCGACGCTCTTTCTCAACCTCTTTTCCTCAACTCCCTTCTTTCCTTCCACCCTCACTTCCTTATTTCCCCTCTCCTCCACGCGCTCTCTTGTTTCGACGACGATCCCATCGCTCAACAACTCATCGATATAATCTCCGCTCTTTGCCCCTCTGCTAACGCTTCTGTGACTGCCGATTTCGTTGCGCAAGTTGCCGAAAGACTCTCTTCAGGCACGTTGGCGTGGAGCCGGAGGCAGCTTTATATGGTAAGTACGTATATGTTTTGATGTTTGTTTCTGTCGTGGCCTGAGAAAAATGAAGCCTAAGAAAGAATAGCTAGAATTCTTATTGTTTTCTGTGATCTAATGAGGTGATATTATTCTTTGTAGTATAGTAGTGAGTTTGAACTGGTTATTTCCGTAGTCTGTGTTCGGTTGCTGAGAAAATCAAGGAAAAATAAGAGAAAGAACGAGAGTTTTCAATTTTATGTGCTTCTTTTCCGACAATTGATCCTTGTTTTCCTTATTTTCCATTTGCTTCTCAGACTTGCTAAAAAGATAAATAAATGATAAAAGAGCAAATACTTAACATACTTTCTGTTTAGGATGATTTTGGGTAGTACTTGTGCCTAATCTTATGCATGGTTGAGAAAATGAAAGAAAATATAGCAAATTCTGAGGCGCAAACTTTTCCCCTTAAGTAATATTCTCAACAATTTTAGACAACTGATCTATTGCTATGTCTGGTTAATCTTGAATTCAGCTTCACTGCTTAGGAGTTCTCTTTAACTTTCAAATTAGTGATCCCTGCATACACATCAGAGACAAAGTTGCTTTAGTATCCAATTTGTTAGCAGGTCTTCAATTGCCAAGGTAACTGGATAAGACAATCTGATGTTTTAAATCTTGGTTGTTTTAAGTAGTTCTTCACATTATTGTTTACTACTGCAGTGATGATATCCGAGGAGAGATTCTTTTTATTCTGTACAAATTATCTATTCATGGATTTGCATCTAAAGATCACGTAGGAGCAGATGTTCTTCAGGCTTTTTGTCCTAGTCTGTTGCGTCTGTCAATGGAAGCCCTTGCTAAAACCCAAAGAGATGATGTACGATTGAATGGAGTAGGTTTGTCAATTTACTTTGAATATTGATTTATTTATTTTTTTCAAAATTTCATGTCAAGAAAAACTGAAACTTTCTGTGAAGCTTAGCCCACAAGAACCCACATGGAAGTTAAAATTGTCACATTCCATGATAGGCAAATCTATTATGTAACTCTAGTTGACATTGTTCGAAAGTGGTTGCCTCCAGTCTGCTTCATTGTTCGGTTTTACTTTCTGTTGTGCATATCACGGTCTCCATTAGAGTCTTTATTAGGAATGTAAGGGATGCGGATGTGTATAGTTCACTCATCCCGTACAGTAAGGCCATCTGCACCCATGCAGCTGCAGTTCATTATGATCATCATAATATGTCCTTTCCAACTCACGATATGTAATCTTACTTTTGTAGCTTTTCTAATGCTCTTGGCACAAATTGGATTGTTTGGAAATGGACATGGAAATGAAATAAGCAGTATGAGTTCTGATGAAGCCGACAACTTCATGCAAACAACAGAAGAGGGACTGGATGAACCCCCATTGAGTTTATTGTTTGCTGAGGCCATCAAAGGCCCACTGCTTTCATCAGATAGCCAAGTCCAAATCAGCACATTGGATCTGGTTTTCCACTACATGTCATGTGGAAATACTTCCAGCAAACAGATTCAAATTTTGCTAGAAGAAAATATTGTGGATTATGTGTTTGAGATATTACGCTTGTCAGGTAAGCGAGCTAACTTTAAATAGGTAAAAGACATTCAAGTTTCCTTAGCAAGTCAAAGAACCTAAAATGCCGCTCTCATAAGCACTTAAAACAAAATAAGATCAGTGGTTTAATTTTTTAAGTTCTTCTTGCATTGTCTTTAAGTTTCTGTTCAGGAGATCTAGTCATGACAGCTTTTTATTTTCATTTTTAAATTCTATAATTTCCTATTGACCCGATTTGTGTGTGCTCATCATGAAATTATAAAGGTATTTATTATGCGTGCATGGTGTTTATGTTCGTACAAAGACATATACGTATGCATGCTTATTTATGTACATACGTATTGTAAGTATATCATGCTATAAGGCTTTTGAGTAATGAAATTGGCTCTTATTGAACAGAATGTAAGGATCCAGTGGTCTACTCTTGTCTTAAGGTTCTTAATCTCTTCCCCAGTACTGAGCAAGCCTTCAGACAAAGGCTTATTATTGGGTTTCCAACTCTGATTCCAGTGCTGCGTTATGTGGCTGAAGTTCCTTTCCACCCTGCTCAAACTCTCGCACTAAAGCTCATACAAAACTGTGTTTCTGATTGCCCTGGAATTGCATCAACCTCTGACATTGAAGAATTAGCTCTCATATTGTCAAGGATGCTTGAAAAGCATGGAGATGGGGAAATTGGCATGATTCCAGGGACATTCCTATTGGTTTGTTCTATCTTCGTAGATCTTTTAAAATTCCCATCTTCTCAAGTGGCTTCGAATCTGGCAGCATTACTTCAAGAATCATTGAAACATGCTGTTTTAGCTGGTCTGGCTATCTGTGAGAAAGATCCGGGTCAACTCTTGCATTCTTTATACCTTCTTAAGGAAGCCTATTCATACAGTCACGAAGAGTTCTCTGCAAATAAGTCTAGCAACTTGCAACTGCGAACTTGTACTGTGGACATATGTATATCACATGTATTACCTTGGTTTATCCTGGCAATTAATGAAATTGATGAGGAAACTGTCCTGGGGGTATTGGAAACATTCCATTTTATACTGCTTCAAAATCCCGATATCCAAGCAACAGAACTTGCAAATGTCCTACTTTCATCATCTTGGTTCAGTTTATCATTCGGATGTCTAGGATTATTTCCCACCGAAAAGATGAAATGGAGAGTATATCTAATGATCAGTTCACTTGTGGACGTTCTTTTGGGAGATCAAGCCGGCCAACCCATTAGAGATGCTGTTTTGTTTCTTCCATCTGATCCTATTGATTCGCTATTTCTGCTTGGGCAGAAGAACTCCCATAATTTAGATTTGTCTTCTTGTCAAGCTGCAGTATTGCTGCTTTTACATGTTAGTTGCCTACGTGATGACTGGTAAATGAGCAGTCTCGTTTCTTCATCTCATTCATGTTGCCTTTTTAATATCATTTCACCTTTATTTCCTACTGTTCTTGATTTCTTCCACAGGCTTGCTGATGAGAGATCGGTTTTCGCGTCTCTGGAGCAATATATTCTTGTTAATAGTGGAGATTTCCTCTCTGGGGGAATTGATTCATCGACAATGATTCAAGTGTTGAGTCTTTATGGCCTATGTAGAGGTCTTGCAAAGGTAAGCAACCCAGTCTCTCACAGCCTGGAAGCTGAGAGGATCTTGTTCCATATACTGACTGAAAGTGAATGGGATTTGTTTACTGCAATGATTCATCCAGTGGCGGTGTTATGGATGTTTCAACAAGAGAAAATCAGCAAGCCATTATCTTACCAACTTCTGAAATTCTGCGTAAGAAATTGCTCAGATGGAAATCAAATAATCATCCATCAAGATAATAGCCACACTATAGATGTAAGAGTAATTGCAGAGTTGGTTGCAAGAGGAAATAACCGTGCCGGAGAACTTTTGATGAATTTATTGGTTCGGCTTGCTGAGGAACGAGCCCAAACTCATGACATTATAGCTGTAGTAATTCTTATATCAACAGTCATTAACATCTTTCCAGCTGCCTCAGACCAATTATGCTTGCACGGCATAGGCAATGCAATCCTAATGGTAGTTTATTATGATTCAAGTCATTCTTCATCCTCAGAGTTACTTGTGACCATCTTACTTCTGCTATTTAACATTTTAAGTACAGTGCACCCTGAAACACTTTCTGATGGTGAATCTTGGCTTGCATTGTCTACAAAGGTACTGTGTCCTTTTTCTCGTTTATGACTACTCACAGTTTCAGGAAATTAATGGGTCTTTTTTTTTCTTTGTAGTTGATAGACTGCTTAATTCCTTCAGTTAGAAAGAATGGCTGGAATCACGAAGCTTTACTTTTAGTGGGCGTGCTCTCCTTGATTTTGCATCATTCTTCCAACAAAATACTCATCGAAGCTTCCAAAAGCATAATTTTTAATGCTTCCTTAATCTCTACTGTTAACAGCACAGTCCAAGTTGTCTCTTCAAAGGGACCTGCTCTAATCGAGTATGATGAGGGAACAAGCTCTGGGGAAAACCTAATATTTTTGCTTTTATTAAACTACTTCTCTTTGAAATGGTAAGAACCTCCTTACAATGCTCCCGTATAAATCCATGTTGTGCAAACTAACTTCTCTGTTGTCAGCTTACGTGCTGTTCTACCAGAGGTTCTGGACTGGCAAACTTTCCTCAAAACACCAAATATGATACAACCAGTTTCTGCAATCAACATTCACTGCCACGATTTGTGCAGGCTGGTATATTTCGGCTCTCCAATGGTGAAGCTTGTCGCTTCATCTTGCCTGCTGGAGTTTCTTTCTGGAATATCATATCAGGAAAAAAGGAAACATGAGAAGTTACAATGCTGCATGACTTACCTAATGTCCATAATGACTGTATTAGAAGGTCTGGTATTTTATGATGACATAAGGGTGGCAATGAACTGTTGCCTTTGCTTATCAATAATTTTAGGGTGGGAACAGCTGGACATGCTGGAATCAGGAGCTGCAAGAAGTAATTGGTACAGGCTAATTGTGGAGGAAATGGTAATGTCTTTGGCAGTTCCATGCTTAGCATCGAAATCATTCATTAATCATCACAAGCCTGCTGTTCATGTAACTGTTGCATTGCTAAAGCTTCAGAAGATTCCGGGGTGGATGAGAACCGTGTTTGATGACGTTTCCATATCTGCTATAGTTGACAACCTTAAAGTGATGGATGTCAGCCCTGAGATGGTGCTTTTATTTCGAGCTCTCCTGGACTCTGGATTCTTGAAGGCAGAGCACATAGCCAGTCTTAATCATGTGCTCCAGGTAACATTAAATCTTATATATATAGTTTCTGTTCTCATTTCTTCTGATTGTCACAATCGTTGGTTTCTCTATATAAAGGCAAAACCTTGCACAAAGCCTCCACTTGTGGAGTTTAGGGAAGACTTACGCTGTATTAACAAAGAAGTTGTTTTCATGATTTGAACTATGATCTCCAGGTCACAAAAATGAAACGAAAACATGTTTGTTGATAAGTAGAAAGAATAAACGTTACATTGTCCAAATTCTTGGTTTCATGCATATTTCCTTGCTGGCTGAGACCTGACAACCATATTGTGTTCTTTTTCCCGTTGCAGGCATGCAGAAAACGCATGTACAACAACGGTAAAGAACATATTAGGGACAAGCATGTTCAGAAGATTGTCTCCTCGTCGGATGATTTGGGTGAAGTTTGTGAGTATCTCATTCACTTGATGTCTCAGTCATCTTCAGTCACTAATTCTGGGAACAAAAGACTGTTTGAAGAAATAGAAATGTTTTTCAGCACTTTAAACAGTAGAAGTCTAGAAGATAATAGCTGAGCCTTAAAATTGTTTAACAGTTTTCATTTAATGTTCTTCTGATTTTCTGGACCTCTTAGCTGAGATACAAATGGCTGACATAGGCCAAGTGCTTCACTTGAAGAAAAAGCTACTATGGGAGAAAAATCGAAAAACTAAAAAAGAAAAAAAATTTACTAGAATTTAGAGCTTACTAACTGTGTGCGGAGTGTGCATTAATTAGAACAATTGCCAGAGGATGTCAATTGCGTATTTGTTTCAAATTTCAAATTGATTTTTTTTTTGTTCTGATACAATTCTCTTTCGATTTTCTTTTTCTTTTTGGCTTTGTTTTGTGATTTTTGCTTCATTGAGAAATAAAAAATAAACGGAAAAGACTAAAACAGAGTTTGGGTTTGTCATTATAAAATTTGGGCTTGGAGACAAAAAGCAAATCCAAAGAAAAACAAGGCCCAATCTATATGTTATTACTTATAAAAAAATCCGCGCTTGAAGAAAGAAAGAAAGCAGCCCAAAGAGAAAGAAACTTGCCCAGAAAAGGAAGAAAGCACATAAAGAAAGAAGAAAAACAACCATGGCTGCCGGCAGACTTAAAAATAAAGTTCAAGACCTGGTCAAATCTTTGGAAGTACGATGGTTTGAAAATGGTGGTGGCACAGTGGACATTTTTGCTGAGGTGGAAAGTCTGATCTCTTTCAAGAACCAAGACCTGGTCAATTCTTTGGAAGTCCAATGGTTTGGAAATGGTTGCGCATTCAACCTTTCTGCTGATAAAGAAGGTCTACTCCCTCTAAAGAGCGACATCGTCGACGACTCCGACTCCGACTCCGATGACGACGACTCCGATGATGACGACGAAGACGACGACGATGATGAGAGTGAAGCTGATGATGAATATTTTGATGCTGAGAGTGGGCCTGAAGATAATGGTGATGAGAGTGATGACAACGACGGTGACGACGATAGTGACGGCAAAGGTGATGGCGATGGCGGAGTGAACGGCGGAGGTGACTCTGACGGTAAGGGTGACGGCGACGGCGAAGGTGACGATGGCAGCGAAGGTGACTGTGACGGCGATTACATTTTCGTTGACTGACAAGATGTAGACGATCATGGTTTGTTTAGCATCCTCGTATAAACCCTCATATTTTTTTTTCCGTATATGAGCTCCCCGATATAAATGGTGACAGTGAATATGTTTTTCTTGCATTCTGTTTTTTCACCATTGGAGAGTTGGGTACGATTTGCCGAGAACTTAGTTTCTGTATAAAGAAATATACCATTCATTTCATATCTCTGTATGTCGGACTCTATCTGTGTAGATTGGCAGCAAGCTATGAGAAATTACAAAGGAGAAGTCTCTATATACCATTTGATATCTCTCTGAAGTGATTGCAGTTGTTGAATTGCTTTTCAATTTCTGTAGGATTTCTTAACTGCTTATCTACCTGAATAAATGTTAGTGATTAAACTTAGCAATTCATGTTTATAATTTGAGTTTGTATTTGTATAGTATAAAACACGAAAATTTCATGTCAAAATTTATATAGACATGAAAAATATGAAATTTTATTTTTAGTTTTTATCGTGTTTGTGTACTATTTTTACTTAATTTTATCTCCTGTCAGTTTTGTGTCTTTTATTCAATAAATTTTTGTGTCGTGTTATTTTGTCAGTTTTATGTCTTTTATTCATATTATTTTTGTGTCGTGTTATTTTATCGTGTCTAAAATTATCAAATTCAGTTGTGATTATCCCAAGACAGTTTTCAGCAAGCAAAAAGCATTGAGTATCTGGATTAAGTTATAAATTGTAACATGACACTTTTTACTCCAAGCAAAAGTTTAATCTGGACTGCGGTTGAATGGGAAAGGAAAGGTTTGCATTGTTTGCTGGAATTTCTAGACATGTGGTTTTGTACTACATTGTGGTCTGGAATACCATATTAAGACTTAATTCATGAAATTATGTTTCATTAGTTGTTCTTGTTAGCATTATGTATTTCACATGTTATGTCTAGTGTAATTATAACATAAGCCAATGATGTTTTATCCTTCTTCTGCTCATCTGTATATGAATGTTGTATTAGCTTGTTACAAAATAGAAAACATAAACTGTAAGGGTTAGATCTGCTGGTAAGTAAGTTTTGTTTTGTTGGCCGAATCCAAGATATAAATAATGGGACCAACACTAGGGAAAATTAATTTCTTTGAATACACCAAGCTGATGTGAGGGTGCATTCTTATGATCGTCAGGGAAGGGATTAGTCTAGAGGCGTGCGCATACTGATGCAAGAGACTCCCAAACCGTTAAAAAAAAACATAAATTAGTAATCTAGATTGTATTTACTGTACATGATTTTGCCACTGCTTTAGGTTATCCTTGTACGTTTGCAAAATGGTCCAACACCCAATATGCCAACCCCAACTTCAACTCTGCAACACGAATTTTCACTTCCCAGAAAACATGAGCTTCTCAAGCTAAGAATACTGAGGACGGCGATAGAATTCGTAAGACAAGCACTGAAAGAAAACATCCGAGCACATGGAAAAAGAAATGTACATAAATACTAGTAGTGACAGCTTAAGCATGATATAGATAATTAATTGTTAGTTCAGTTTGGTAGGGAAAGAAAGAGGTAATGAAGAAAAAAGTGCTAATTTAATGATGGTTGAGCTACAAAATAAAACATGTTATGTATTTCAACCATCTACCATCAGATTAAACTTTTTCCTTACTTTTCCCTTTCTTTCTTCATTACTTTCTATCAGTTTAAGATAGAAAGTATGATGCTTCCAAACTGAGATATAACAACTATGACAATTTGGAAAGTGTATCTTTCAGTTTAGCTTATCCAGACTTGGTTGGACAGTCTTGCAGAGTGGCTGCCTTGCCCTGTGTTTAATAACTAAATCAATAAGGTGGTGATATGTCCATCTTTTCTCTTCTCTGGCTTTAGGTTCAAGGGAGGTGTATACCTCTTCACAATCTCTAAGAAAATGCCCCTTTCCAAATGCAGTGAGAACCAGAGGATCAGTGTTCATTTCTACGGCTCTGTAAAGAAGGCCCATCCTTCTCCAAGTCTCTAAAGCTTCAGCCCCATCAAATCCAATCTTGATAGAATCGAATAAAATTCCAATGGTGATTATATCAGGTCTTACTTGATGGCTTGGTAATTTGGAAAGTAAATTTCTCAAATGCTTGATATCTTTCATCTTCACATAAGCTAGCAAGACAATATTTGCTATTGTTACATTCCATGAAGCTTTTGCTTCATCCATCTCTTGGATAACGGAATCAATTCCTTTTCGACTCAATAGACAAGCGTGAGAAAGGAGGCGCAAACACCAAACAAGATCATTTCTACCAGTTCTTGAAGAAAGATCAATACCTAGACCATCTAATCTTGAAAACATGTAGTTCTTGATATAAACATTGGCCAATTTCCTAATTGTATCCTCTTTTAAAGCATTCAAGTTCACAACCTTCCTATAAACCTTCTCCATCTTATCTAGAATCCCAAAGTTTGCATAAGCCTCAAGCATTGCAACCAAAGAAGAAGACTGCAAACTCATCCGTTTGGAGAGCACGGTTCGATAAACTCGTTCCATTCTTTGGAGCAACCCACCACGAGAAAATGCACGTATAAGCAAGTTATAGGTAAAATGGTCAGGTTGGCACCCATCCAATTCCATTGTCTTCAAGCATTTACCAATTTCATCATACATTTTATATTTTCCATATGCTTCAATCAGCCCATCATATGTGTCTGTTTCCGGTGCCAAACAAATTTCTTTCATCTCATTGAGAAAAAACAAAGCATCATCAAACTTTCCATTCCCGGCATAGGCATGGATAATTGAATTGTAAATCTCTATAGAAGGTTGAAGACCATAATCCCCCATTTCTCGTAATGCCTCGACTGCGTCTTCCATCATTCCCTCTTCACTCAACAAGCCTATAATCTTTTCATAGTTCAATTCATTGATTCTTGATTTCTCTATGTTCTTCCACATACAAAAAACCTGCCCACAAACACATAACTTTTTAAAATCTCAGAGGGCCTATTCAATAATGAAATTTGGGGAAGTATAAAACATCCCATGTTCTGCTGTCTTCACTGTATTTCCCCACTTATTTTCAAACCCAAACTTGTCCATCCCTTTCTCAGAGACCAAACAGAGGGTCATTTCATTCAATTCAATCATAATAAATCATTACATCCTTAAAACCCCAACTCCCAATTTCTGTAAAAATCAGAACTTAAAGCACTACACAATTAGAAAAACAGAGAAAGAGAAAAAAGAAAGGCACCTGGAGGATTTCAGTGGATCTGGTGGCATGCCTGAGGAATCTAATGACAGCCCAGAAGTTGTCCTTGGTCCAATCTCCATCATCTCGAAGTATTTGCAAAGGGCAAGAGCCCTCCTTCTCCAGCCTTTCAAGTAAAGCCTTGAGCCTTCGATGGAGATGATAGGTCTCAACAAGAAGGGTTGTATGGGCTTTGGAAGAAGAGCCATCCGGCGCCGGCGGTGATGGGCGGAGAGAGGATAGACAACAATGCCTGGTTGCTTTTGGGAAATGGGTTTGGGAGAAAATCTTTTTGCTGTTACTGCCGGAGAATTGCCATCTCAATGTAATTTTGCAGTCCAAATTCAGGATTAACGCATTCTCCATCTCTAAAATCTAAAATAACATCCAACGCTTCCCATTTTCTAGCTTTCAATCGCATGTAGTGTACACATCGTATAGTTGATGTAAATAGATTATAGATATTTTCATAAGTATAGCCCCGGAAAAAGGGTGTTTTTTCTTTTTTTGGTGCAAAGGATGTTTTTCTTATAAGATTTTCTTAATACTAACTAAATGTTTTGTAATTTTGGAGTGGATGTGTTTTAGTTTGTTAGATTTTTTTTATGGATTTATATATGATATATTGACAGTTTATAATTTTTATACACTGTTAATGCACAAGAAGTTGACACCTCATCAATAAGCCTTTATGAGCAAATTAAAAAAATTAATTTATATTTGCTTTTAAGAGCTTAGTATATTTTTTATTTTTCAAATTGATGAGGTGTCAACCTCTGATGCATTGACAGTGTATAAAAATATACACTCTCAGTGCATCATATACAAACCCTTTTTTAATTCAATCGATTAGAATATTATTTTCCAATTATTTTATTTTTAAAATAAATTCTTACATAAATAGGGTCGTTTTTGTTTGTTAAAATTTTTATTTTAAAGAAAAAATTGATTTATGTTTTTCTGTGTTACAAAAAGTATCTCATCCGTCTTACAATTTGAGACTAATCTTATTCAAGTTAAGAGTGGTAAACGATAAAATTCTCTGAGCCGACTTCAAGATTCGAACTATGTCCAAATGTCTAAGAAAGAAGTTCGTTTTTATTTTTTCCAAGCACTTGTCGGTAAAAATTGATTTATGTTAAAGTCTTTCTTAAAAATAAAATAATTTTTTATTAATAAAAAGTATTTATAAGTAAATATGATTTACATTTTTAACCTTTTTATAAATATAATTAAAAAATTTTTAACAAAAAAAATTATTATCATAACTTTTATAGTTAAGAGTTAAATTTAATTTTTTAAAAAAAGTATATTTAATAAAAAACGATTGTCTTAAAAATTAAATTAGTTTTATAAAATGATTTTTTAAAAATAAGTTTTTATAAAAAATATTTTCTCGCTATTTTTTCACTATTTTTTGTTTCTATTTCATTTTTGTTTCTTTTTATGATTTAAATATGAGATAGTTTCTATGATTTTTAAGTTATATACATTTATTTTAAAAAAAAGATTTTTTTTTTCAAATAAGTTGATTTTTTAAAAAATAAATTAAATTTTTATAAAAAATCTTTATTTTTATTTTTTCTACCTTTTTTTCTTTTCCTTCCGACAAGACTACAAAATGAAAAAAACATAAAAGGGAAAAAAGAGAAGAGAAGAAATAAAAATTAAAATTAGAAAAAAATATTAGTTAAATTAACTATTCAAATTTCATAAATTAAAGAATATAATATATAAGAAGTTTTATGTTGAAGAGTTATTTAAAAAAGTAAAAAATTGATTATTTCCATAAAACAAAATTTATAAAAATTAATTGTTTAAAAAATTTTATTTTATCAAAACTTTATTTTTTTAATTTAAAAACGAAAAGAAGAAAGAAAGAAGATAAAGAGAATAAAAGAAAAAAAAGTTAAAAACAAGAAAAAAAAAGAAAAGGAGCGAAAATTGATTAAAAAATTAGATTACCAATTAAATAATGATATTTTTTATCTTATTAAATGTTTAAATTAATTTTTAAATGTAAGTTTTAGGGATAAAATAAAAAAAATTAATTCAAGTATCTATTATCTAATATCATGTGATTAGATATAATAATTTTTTTAGAGGATTATATTATTTTATACTAGGAGGATGATTATTACTATTTGCAGTTCAATACTCCATTATATGTGTATACCAAATATAGGATAGAATGATAATTATTCTATCCTATCAATAATTCTGTGCACCAAATATTTTCCAAAGATATAATATGCACCAAAATTAGATTTAATAATCTCATGATGATATAATATGACACGAAAAAGGATATGAAAGCGACACATGTTAAAATTTGATAAAAATTCTATATAAATTTGGTAAAAACTAAAAGAATTATTTGTATTTGATGAGTTAACATGAATTTTGACATAATTTTTTTTTATGTTTTACACAATACAAATAAGATATGATATTTCAGAAAATTTGAGCTGTCAAGTGCCTTACGACACAATCACCAAAGGAGGTTAATTTTCAAGATAATTTTCTTAAAAACATAAAAAGATAATTCTTTTCGTATGGTTAAGGGTATATTATTGCTTTGAGAATTATTCATCGTACATGATTAAATTCGATATTTTCTACAACTACCGTGGCATGTTTTCTAAATATTTAATCTATAACCCTTTCAGCTTATACCACCCGTGCAAAAATGTTCATATATAAAAAATTACATACTAATATATTGCATATTAGGCTAGACATTCAACTCATCATGCTAGAAACCCAAAAGAACAAATTGACAACTCTTTTTACAACATAATTTCTATAGAAATATTTCTTTTCCACTTTTCTACGAAAACTTAATTGCCACCACAAATTCTTCTCCTTGTATCAAGACAAAAGTGGTGCGATTCTTTGTTCATGTCTGAAGAAATTTTGTGGATCAATCTTTGTCTTCACATCTACCAACCTCTTAAAATTATTCTTGAAATATTTATAACCCCATACACTAGCTTCCGAATAACTTGTCTTGCCTTCACTGTTAATTCCAGTGTCAAGATCTCTGTAATTGATATATGCTTCTCGTGGAGATTTTGAAACAAACAAGGCCATGTAACTGTAAACTTCCCCAATCCAATTCACATGCCATTGAGATTTTATGTTGTCTTCTTGCTGCCAGCCCAGGATGCATGCGATTTTATACAAGTTGCCAGCTCTGTGCGGAAATGGTGTTGCGGTTTCTGGAATCTCATCCATTTTCCCTCCATAAGCAACGAAATGTATGACGGTAGATTCTGCTTCTTCTTCATAGAGTTTTTAAACATATGCCATTCAATGCAGTTTCAGGAATTGGTCACGTAATCAGACTTTGCTTTGAAAAATGGACTAGTAAAATTAGTTTTGTAACTTCTGTCAAGTAGAATTTCCATGGAGTTGTTTCGGAGTTGGCCGAAGTAAAGAATATTTTCATTCCAACTCATTTCAATGCAATCTTCTTTCACCAGCCCGAGCTCAGGAAATCTTTCTTGCATCAATGGCATAACCTCATGAATGCCACCGAGAAACAGGGAATTAAAGGTTGCTAGAATTGTCTTCTTCCCATATTAACTGGAATTCACCCTTGTTAAGGAAACAGCTGAAAATATATCTTCAGGAAACTTGGGTGCAACGTATTGCCAATGGTGGACGAGTTTGGTTGCATTTTGTTCCAAGGTTTTGCTAATTGTGAATACAGTCACAGTTGCTGGAGCAGGAACCAACTTTAGTTTCCATGCCAGGACAATTCCGAATGAACCACCTCCGCCGCCTCGAATGGCCCAAAACAGATCTTCTCCCATAGATTTTCTATCAAGAGTTCTCCCATTAACATCGATGAATTAAGCGTCGATTACGTTTCAGCCGCAAGACCGTATTTTCGAAACAATGGACCGAAGCCTCCTTCCACTAATATGCCCACCAATTCCCACAGTATGGCAAGTACCTGCTGGGTAGGCAAGAGTAATACTTTTTTCGGCAATCTTATAATATAGTTCACCAAGAATTGCACCGGATTGAACCCATGCTACTTTATTTTCAACGTCAACGTCAACTGATCGAAAATTAACTAAATCAATGATGACAAATGGGACTCTGGAGACATAAGAAAGACCTTCGTAATCATGACCACCACTTCGAATTCTGATTTGGAGCCCATTGTTTTCTTGAGCAATGAATTATTGTTTGAATATGAGAAGCGTGCAATGGTGTTACAATGACCAAAGGTTTTGGGGAAGTAGGCACAGAGAACCTAAGATTTTGAATAGTAGACTCCAAAATATATGAATAAGAAGAATTATCTGGCCTGTAAACGATTTTAGAAATGGAAGACGAGTTCGTTGGGGGAAAATAAGAAAGGCAATGAAGAAAATTCTCATGGGGTTGAGCTAAAGTAATTGGCCCTGCCAAAAGGCATAGAACAGTTAAAAGAAATGGAAAGATTGAAAAAAGAGAAGACACCATTTTCGAAAAGCTTGATTTTGTGCACTTGAGTTTATGTAGGGACTTCCTAATTTATAAGATTACAAAGCACTGCTAAGAACACGTAAACTACTAGGATGATGTGAAAATTACCGACCATATTCATGGATAAATCTATGCAAAAAATCTTAAGAAAAAACAAAATTTATTTTATTTGAAATATAATCTTGATCGAAATCTTTTCCTATGCTTGATGGAAACAAAAAAAAAATATTATTAATCAAAAGCAATAACAACGGAAGAGTTTTGATACAAACTGAAATAACATCCCCTTAAAAAGGATGGCGACATAAATCAAACACCACAACTACAAAACACATTGAATTGAAAATAACCTGAAACAAAGAAGCAACCATCTCGAATTTTGTCTGAAGATTTCTCTTAAAAAAGCTTTCCATAACTTGCAACAAAGCCTTTACTTTGTGGAATTACTTTGCTCCAATTAATAACCTCTTTTCTTGAATCAAGACAAAATAGGAGGAATGCTCTGTTCATGCTTGAAAAAGTTGTCCGGATCAATCATTGTCTTCACATATACTAATTTGTCAAAATTATTCTTAAAATATTTTCGACCCCAAATGCTTGCTTGAGCATAACTTGTGTTACCTTTGTTGTTAGTTCCAATATCATTTTCTCTATAGTTAATGTATG